>OZ025250.1:49407695-49706061 GCA_964019135.1 Arenicola marina | reverse complement strand
AACAGGGAGGTAACAGTGCGGGGGAACAGTGCGGGAAACCGGGAGGGGAACAGTGCGGGAAACAGTGTGGTCACAGTGCGGGGGGACAGATGGTAGCAGGGACGGGACAGGACAAGAAACAAGGTGGGAACATATCGAGAACAGAAAAAACAACAGAAGGTGAAGCACGGAGGGGTACATACTGCGTTGTTAGAATACCAAACAGAGCCTGGAAGAGAGTGAGAGAGTGGGACATAGGGACGGGACAGGGCCTGAACAATGGAGGTGAGCAGGGATGCTCACAGGGGGGCGGTGGGGGGGGGGGGGCGGCGGACATGGCCTGAACGATGGAGATGAGCAGAGGGGCTCACAGAAGGGGGGGGGGGGGGTGCAGGGCCTTAACGATATTGGTAAGCAGAGAGGCTCACGGAAGGGGGGGACAGGGCGTGAACGATCGAGGTGAGCAGAGAGACTCACATAAGGGGGGGGGGGGGGGGTGGCAGGGCCTGAACGATGGAGGTGAGCAGAGAAGCTCACAGGGGGGGGGGGGCAGGGCTTCGACGATGGTGGTGAGCAGATGTGAGCAGAGGGGGGGGGGGGGCGCAGGTACGTACAGATCACGAGACTTGCTCTTGCGCAAACAAGGAATAGCAAAGGGAGTTAAGATGTAGAATGAACATAAAAAGAGGAGGCGGCGGGGGGGGGGGGGGGTGGCATTGTGGGAAACAGATAGGAGGCAGCGGGCGGACAGTGCGGGGAACAGAGAGGAGGCAGGTGGGGAGGGGGCGGGGGGGCAGTGCGGGGAACAGAGAGAAGGCAGGGGGGGGAGGGACTGCAGGGAACAGAGAGGAGGTATGGGGGGACAGTGCGGGAAACAGAGAGGAGGCAGGGGGGAGGACAGTGGGGGGAACAGAGAGGAGGCAGGAGGGGGGGGGGGGGCAGTGCGGGGCACAGATAGGAGGCAGGGGGGGGGGGGGGCAGTGCGAGGAACAGAGAAGGCGGCGGTGGGGGGGCATAGTGGGTAAAGAGAGAGGAGGCAGCCGGGGGCCAGTGCGGAGAACAGAGGGGAGGCAGGGGGTGGGGGGGGCAGTGCGGGAATCAGAGAGGAGGCAGGCGGGCCAGTGAGGGGAACAGAGAGGAGGCAGGGGGGGGGGGGGGGCAGTCCGGGGAACAGTAATGAAATTGGCCGAGTTTGGAACGGACAGGTGGACAGGCCGGGGAACAGTGCGGGAAACAGGCCGGGAAACAGTGTGGGATACAGGCAGGGGAACAGTGCGGGGAACAGTGCGGGGAACAGGCCGGGCAAAAGTGTGGGAAACAGGCAGGGGAACAGGCCGAGGAACAGTGTGGGGAACAGGCAGGGAAACAGGGAGGGGAACAGTGCGGGAAACAGGTAGGGGGAACAGTGCGGGAGATAGGTAGGGGTTACATTGCGGGAAACAGGGAGGTAACAGTGCGGGGAACAGTGCGGGAAACCGGGAGGGAAACAGTGCGGGAAACAGTGTGGTCACAGTGCGGGGGGACAGATGGTAGCAGGGACGGGACAGGACAAGAAACAAGGTGGGAACATATCGAGAACAGAAAAAAAAACAGAAGGTGAAGCACGGAGGGGTACATACTGCGTTGTTAGAATACCAAATAGAGCCTGGAAGAGAGTGAGAGAGTGGGACATAGGGACGGGACAGGGCCTGAACAATGGAGGTGAGCAGGGATGCTCACAGGGGGGCGGGGGGGGGGGCGGCGGACATGCCCTGAACGATGGAGATGAGCAGAGGGGCTCACAGAAGGGGGGGGGGTGCAGGGCCTTAACGATATTGGTAAGCAGAGAGGCTCACGGAAGGGGGGGACAGGGCGTGAACGATCGAGGTGAGCAGAGAGACTCACATAAGGGGGGGGTGGCAGGGCCTGAACGATGGAGGTGAGCAGAGAAGCTCACAGGGGGGGGGGGCAGGGCTTCGACGATGGTGGTGAGCAGATGTGAGCAGAGGGGGCGGGGGGCGCAGGTACGTACAGATCACGAGACTTGCTCTTGCGCAAACAAGGAATAGCAAAGGGAGTTAAGATGTAGAATGAACATAAAAAGAAGAGGCGGCGGGGGGGGGGGGGGGTGGCATTGTGGGAAACAAATAGGAGGCAGCGGGCGGACAGTGCGGGGAACAGAGAGGAGGCAGGTGGGGAGGGGGCGGGGGGCAGTGCGGGGAACAGAGAGAAGGCAGGGGGGGGGACTGCAGGGAACAGAGAGGAGGTATGGGGGGACAGTGCGGGAAACAGAGAGGAGGCAGGGGGGAGGACAGTGGGGGGAACAGAGAGGAGGCAGGAGGGGGGGGGCAGTGCGGGGCACAGATAGGAGGCAGGGGGGGGGGGCAGTGCGAGGAACAGAGAAGGCGGCGGTGGGGGGGCATAGTGGGAAAGAGATAGGAGGCAGCGGGGGGACAGTGTGGGAACAGATGGGAGGCAGGGGGGGGCAGTGCGGGAATCAGAGAGGAGGCAGGCGGGCCAGTGAGGGGAACAGAGAGGAGGCAGGGGGGGGGGGGGGCAGTGCGGGGAACAGTAATGAGATTGGCCGAGTTTGGAACGGACAGGTGGGCAGGCCGGGGAACAGTGCGGGAAACAGGCTGGGAAACAGTGTTGGGGACAGGCCAGAGAACAGTGTGGGAAACAGGCAGGGGCACAGTGCGGGGAACAGGCCGGGCAAAAGTGTGGGAAACAGGCAGGGGAACAGTGCGGGGAACAGACCGGAAAACACTGCTATAAACAGGCCGGGAAGCAGAGCGGGAAACATGGCGGGTAACAGTACGGGAAACAGGGTGGGTAACAGTACGGGAAACAGGGTGGGTAACAGTACGGGAAACAGGGAGGGGAACAGTGCGGGAAACAGGTAGGGTTACATTGCGGGAAACAGGGAGGTAACAGTGCGGGGAACAGTGCGGGAAACAGAGAGGGATATATGGTAGCAGGGACTGGAGCAGGACAAGAAACAAGGTGGGAACATATCGAGAGCAGGACAAGAAACAAGGTGGGAACATATCGAGAACAGAAAAAACAACAGAAGGTGAAGCACGGAGGGGTACATACTGCTTTGTTAGAATACCAAACAGAGCCTGGAAGAGAGTGAGAGAGTGGGACATAGGGACGGGACAGGGCCTGAACGATGGAGGTGAGCAGGGAGGCTCACAGGGGGGGGGGGGGGGCGAATATGGCCTGAACGATGGAGATGAGCAGAGAGACTCACAAAGGGGTAGGGTGGCAGGGCCTGAACGATGCAGGTGAACAGAGAGGCTCACGGAAGGCAAAGGGCAGGACTTGAACGATTGAGGTGAGCAGAGAGGCTCACATAAGGGGGGGGGGCAAGGCCTGAACGATGCAGGTGAACAGAGGCTCACGGAAGGTGGGGGCAGCGCCTGAACGCTTGAGGTGAGCAGAGAAGCTCACAGAAGGGAGGGGGGGACAGGGCCTGAACGATGGAGGTGAACAGAGAGGCTCACAGGAGGGGGGCGGGGCAGCACCTGAACGATGGAGGTGAGCAGAAAGCCTAACAGGTGGGGGGAGGGGGCAGGGCCTGAACGATAGAGGTGAACAGAGAGGCTCACAGAAGGGGGAGGGGGCAGGGCCTGAACGATGGAGGTGAACAGAGAGGCTCACAGAAGGGGGAGGGGGCAGGGCCTGAACGATGGAGGTGAGTAGAGAGACTCAAGAAAGCGATGGACAAGGTCTGAACGATAGAGGTGAGCAGGGAGGCTCACAGGGGGGGGGGGGCGGGGCCTGAACGATGGAGGTGAACAGAGAGGCTCACAGGGGGGGGGGGGCAGGGTGTGGACGATTGAGGTGAGCAAAGGCTCACAAGAGGTGGGGTGGGGGGTGGGGGGGGGCGCAGGTACGTACAGATCACGAGACTTGCTCTTGCGCAAACAAGGAATAGCAAAGGGAGTTAAGATGTAGAATGCACATCTGATTTACTTTTACGTTACGTTACAGTGAATGGTATTGTGTCAAAGAAACGAACGACGGACAGAGTGGGCGGATTGTGTGATGTATAACACACATGAGATTGACAAACATAACGGGTCAGAATGGAAGGTGTATGTCGCGCTAACATAAGAAGGGCAGTGGGGGGAGGGTGTGGCGTGCATCAAACTCGAGAGGGAGGGTGTGATGTACGTCTTACAGGACTATAATGGACAGATCAATACAAAGTGGTCTAGGGGACTGTTCTGAGATATAACCAAGATGTTCTTAATATGCTAAACATTTACACAAAGATCAAGCAACACTCAGAATGTCCTGTAATCACGGAATGTTACTCACTTGGTGCTATTTGTAAGAAGGAATGACATATCATTTACATGCTGCTAAATAAATCATCAGTTAGATAATGGAGAGTATACACGCTATGTACTATTAAGATCTGACAGGTACACACATATGTACACAAGCCATGGCGTCAATGAACATCCATAACGTAAGACATGTGCCTTGATTTGATATAATCACCGCTACAGTTACTAAATCCACCACAGTACAAAACAAAAACGCTTTCCTCTCACGCCGACATCACTCAGTCTGAACAGCAGACGACGTCTGCCGAGCTGAGACTGACAGTTGTCAATTTCAATGTCTATATAAGGAACCCTTTGAGCACAGTGAGACATACGCTGGTTCTCTGTGACGTATCCAGCGGGTCTACATGTATATCTATCTATACTAAAATGAAGCTGTCTGTCCCACTATGCCGCGGCATGCAAGAGCCAATTGGCACCAGCAGCCGCCTTGCAAGTATATCCAACCGAACCACTGGATGCACTGCTTGGTCCACCTTGGATGTATCAACTCGCTCTTACATGTCAACGCTATCGCATGTGTCAACACTACCGCTCGGTGCTTATCACAGTATCCCGCGCATAATATCGCTTTCTGGTGATTATCCCGCATGGCGACCATGTCTGCGGCGGGCTACCTGGCTTGGTGCCAACAGTAATAATATTTCTCCAAACGCCTTATCGCCCGAACCGTCATCAAAGCAAACAAATCCCGTACTATCTCGCGCCCACAACTTCCCATCAGTAGCAAGAGAACGAACTCTGCCCGGGGAACCTTGCCTATTTGAATTGATTTGATCTTTTTGATCGTTGATCCAATTTTACAGTATAGTTAAGCGGTCTACACGTCAATTCTATAGATCAACCAGGACGTCAGGCAGATTCTATCCACTGAAGGTAGTAGTACTACGTTAAATGACGAACAACGGACGGGAAACAGCCCCTTTCTAAACTCAATCAACCTTTTTTTTTACTCAATCAATGTATGAGCTTGGGCCTTAGTTTTACTGGACTGATATTCGTTTATTATCGTGCTTTAGCCGCAATTTGAATATTCTGTACTGGATGCACAATAATTGCACAGGGTTTAAATATCCTTAACATTTATGTCCCGTTATTCCGTAGCTCCCGGTCTCAATTGATGTCAATATAATTATCGATATTATTTCTGCCCAATGTCTACCTTCTGCCTGCTACTATTTGACGCATAAACAAAATACTGTCATACTGTTATTTCTTTCGCTTATAACTGCGAGGAGGGGCAGGGAGAGGGGCAAGGGGAGGGGGTGGAGGAGGGGCAGGGAGAGGGGGAAGGGGAGGGGGTGGAGGAGGGGCAGGGAGAGGGGGAAGGGGACGGGGTGGAGGTGGGGTGGAGGTGGGGCAGGGAGAGAGGGAAGGGGAGGGGGTGGAGGAGGGACAGGGAGAGGGGGAAGGGGAGGGGGTGGAGGAGGGGCAGGGAGAGAGGGAAGGGGAGGGGGTCGAGGAGGGACAGGGAGAGGGGGAAGGGGAGGGGTGGAGGAGGGGCAGGGAGAGGGGGAAGGGGAGGGGGTGGAGGAGGGTCGGACGTACAGTGTAGGCGGACGTACAGTGTGGGCGGACGTACAGTGTGGGGGACGTACAGTGTGGGTGCACGTACAGTGTGGGGGACGTACAGTGTGAGCGGACGTACAGTGTGGGCGGACGTACAGTGCGGGCGGACGTACAGTGTGGGCGGACGCATAGTGCGGGCTAACGTACAGTGTGGGTGGACGTACAGTGCGGGCGGACATACAGTGTGGGTGGACGTACAGTGTGGGCGGACGTACAGTGTGGGTGGACGTACAGTGTGGGCGGACGTCAAGTCTGGGCGGAAGTCAGTGTGGGCGGACGTAAAGTGCGGGCAGACGTACAGTGCGGGCGGACGTACAGTGCGGGCGGACGTACAGTGTGGTCGGACGTACAGTGTGGTCGGACGTACAGTGTGGGCGGACGTAAAGTGTGGGTGGACGTACAGTGCGGGCGGACGTACAGTGTGGTCGGACGTACAGTGTGGGCGGACGTCAAGTGTGGGCGGAAGTCAGTGTGGGCGGACGTAAAGTGCGGGCGGACGTACAGTGCGGGCGGACGTACAGTGTGGGTGGACGTACAGTGCGGGCGGACGTACAGTGTGGGTGGACGTACAGTGCGGGCGGACATACAGTGTGGGCGGACGTACAGTGTGGGCGGACTTGCACTGCGGGCGGACGTGCACTGCGGGCGGACGTATAGTGTGGGCGGACGTACAGTGTGGGCGGACGTACAGTGTGGGCGGACGTATAGTGTGGGCGGACGTACAGTGTGGGCGGACGTACAGTGTGGGTGGACCTACAGTGTGAGCGCGGACGTACAGTGTGGGCGGACGTACAGCGTGAGCGGACGTACAGTGTGGGCGGACGTATAGTGTGGGCGGACGTACAGTGTGGGCGGACGTACAGTGTGGGCGGACGGATAGTGTGGGCGGACGTATAGTGTGTGCGAACGTATAGTGTGGGCGGACGTATAGTGTGGGCGGACGTATAGTGTGGGCGGACGTATAGTGTGGGCGGACGTGCAGTGCGGGCGGACGTATAGTGTGGGCGGACGTGCAGTGCGGGCGGACATATAGTGTGGGCGGACGTATAGTGTGTGCGGACGTACAGTGTGGGCGGACGTATAGTGTGGGCGGACGTATAGTGTGGGCGGACGTACAGTGTAGGCGGACGTGCAGTGCGGGCGGACGTATAGTGTGGGCGGATGTACAGTGTGGGCGGATGTACAGTGTGGGCGGACGTACAATGTAGGCGAACGTACAGTGTGGGCGGACGTAAAATGTGGGCCGACGTACAGTGTGGGCGGACGTACAGTGTGGGCGGACGTACAGTGCGGGCGGACGTACAGTGAGGAGGGACATACATTGTGGATGGACGTCTTGTGTTAAGGGACATACAATGTGACGGACGGGGGGGGCGAGTCTGGTGTGTGGGCGGACTTATTGCGTGGTTGTGACCAGACTAGCGGTCTGAAAGTAACTGTCTAAGGACGGTGTACCTACTGTTTTTCCGTGTTGCGCAACGTTTGCTGCTTACATTTAGTGCTAATGTTTATTGTTTACTTTTATATACCGACGTTAAATAAAACGTTCTTATCTTATCTTATCTTATTAGGTCATCAGGGTTGTTCTGCGTTCATTGAATAAATGTTATACATATCTTTCTTATGCCTCTCCATATCTAAATATTCCGTAGTGGTTACCCAAGGTTGGTCCGTAGCATCTACAAGTGTCCCGTCCGCGCCAATCGAAGGCTGCCTGGTGGGCACGTCCATGGCTCGAGCACCGCCATCGCCTGATGAGTGAAATTAAATTTTATCAATGCAAGTTATGATCAATCAGATGAGTTGTCTGCCTGATATTGCTCGCTATATCTTGAACGGCAGTTATTCCGCAGTTCTATCGGGTTATTGAAGATGTCTATGCGGGACGCGGGACACGAACACCGGCATGTAGTGTGTCCGTTATATTACCGACCCCTGGGGCAGTCCAGGGGACGAGTAAAGACAGATTGAGCGGCCCACACGGTTGTGGACTATAATGGTTTCGCTTTCAATAATATATTAGGACATCACGTTGGTCGCTCCTTTCTCACCATGTTCCCCGGCGGCTGGAGACCCAGAACGTCCGGCGACCATTCGGTTGGACGTCAGACTGTGAACAATAAAAACAGCTTCAAATAAGTGTTACTCCTAAACTATATGGCGGTGTCATAACGCCACAAAATCCACGGCTTGGATTCAGAAAAGATTTGGCCTAATCAAATTGGTGGATTCAATTATTCCAAGCACCAATTTTACGGTTGGAGATTAAGATAGATTAATGGCTAATACCCCAACAGGTAGCACTCCGACCTACCCCAAACGGTACAACTCCAACCTGTCCAAACCGTTACCATTCCGACCTGCCACAACCGGTGCCACTCCGATCTACCTCAACCGGTACCACTCCGACCTTCCCCAACCAGTACCACTCTGACCTGCCCCAACCAGTACCACACCCACCTACCATAACCGGTACAACCCCGACCTATCCCAACCGGTACCACTCCGATCTACACCAACTGGTACCCCTCCGACCTACCCCAACTGGTATCACTCCAGCCTACCCCAACCGGTATCACTCCGACCTATCCCAACCAGTACCACTCTGATCTACCCCAACCGGTACAACTCCAACCTACCCCAACCGGTACCACTCGCACACACCCCAACCAATACCACTCCGACCTACCCCAACCGGTATCACTCCGACCTACCCCAACCGGTATCACTCCGACCTACCCCAAACCGGTATCAATCCAACCTACCCCAACCAGTACCACTCTGACCTACCCCAACCAGCACCACTCTGACATACCCCAACCGGTACCACTCCGACCTACCCTAACCGGTAACACTCCGACCTACCCAAACCTGTACCACTCTGACCTACCCCAACTGGTACCACTGCGGCCTACCCCAACCTAAACCACTCCGACCTGCCCCAACCGGTACCACTCCAACCTACCCCAACCGGTACCACTCCGACCTGCTCCAATTGGTACCAATCCCACCTATCCCAAACGGGACCACTCCGACCTACCCCACCTGGTACCACTCCCACTTACCCCAACCAGTACCACTCTGACCTACCTCAACCAATACCACTCCGACCTACCCCAACTGGTACCACTCCGACCTACACCAACCGGTACCACTCCAACCTACCCCAACCAGTACCCCTCTGAAATACCCCAACCGGTACCACTCCAACCTACCCCAACCGGTACCACTCCGACCTACCCCAACCGGTACCACTCCAACCTACCCCAACCGGTACCACTCCGACCTACCCCAACCGGTACCACTCCCACCTACCCCAACCGGTACCAGTCCGACCGACACCAACCAGTACCACAGCCACCTACCCCAACCGGCACCAGTACCACTCCAACCTACCTAAACCGATACCACTCCGACCTACCCCAACTGGTACCACTCCAACCTACCCCAAACCGGTATCAATTCAACCTACCCCAACCAGTACCACTCTGACCTACCCCAACCAGCACCACTCCGACATACCCCAACCGGTACCACTCCGACCTACCCTAACCGGTAACACTCCGACCTACCCCAACCTGTACCACTGCGACCTACCCCAACTGGTACCACTCCGACCTACCCCAACCGATACCACTCCGACCGACCCCAACCAGTACCACACCCACCTACCCCAACCGGCACCAGTACCACTCCAACCTACCTAAACCGATACCACTCCGACCTACCCCAACTGGTACCACTCCAACCTACCCCAAACCGGTATCAATTCAACCTACCCCAACCAGTACCACTCTGACCTACCCCAACCAGCACCACTCCGACATACCCCAACCGGTACCACTCCGACCTACCCTAACCGGTAACACTCCGACCTACCCCAACCTGTACCACTCCGACCTACCCCAACTGGTACCACTGCGGCCTACCCCAACCGGTACCACTCCGACCTACCCCAACCGGTACCACTCCGACCTACCCCAACATAAACCACTCCGACTTACCCCAACTGGTACCACTCCGACCTACCCCAACCTAAACCACTCCGACCTGCCCCAACCGGTACCACTCCAACCTACCCCAACCGGTACCACTCCGACCTGCCCCAATTGGTACCAATCCCACCTATCCCAAACGGGACCACTCCGACCTACCCCACCTGGTACCACTCCCACTTACCCCAACCAGTACCACTCTGACCTACCTCAACCAATACCACTCCGACCTACCCCAACTGGTACCACTCCGACATACCCCAACCGGTACCACTCCAACCTACCCCAACCGGTACCACTCGGACCTACCCCAAACAGTACCACTCTGACCTACCTCAACCGATACCACTCCGACCTACCCCAACTGGTACCACTCCAACCTACCCCAAACCGGTATCAATCCAACCTACCCCAACCAGTACCACACCCACCTACCCCAACCGGCACCAGTACCGCTCCAACCTACCCCAAACGGTATCACCCCGACCTACCCCAACCGGCACCACTCCAACCTACCCCAACCGATACCACTCCGACCTACCCCAACTGGTACCACTCCGACCTACCCCAACCGGTTCCACTCCGACCTACCCCAACCGGTACCACTCCGACCTACCCCAACCGGTTCCACTCCGACCTACCCCAACCGGTACCACTCCGACCTACCCCAACCAGTATCACTCCGACCTACCCCAACCGGTACCACTCCCAACTACCCCAACCGATACCACTCCGACCTACCCCAACCGGTACCACTACGACCTACCTCAACCGATACCACTCCGACCTACCCCAACCAGTATCACTCCGACCTACCCCAACCGGTACCACTCCGACCTACCCTAACCAGTACCACTCCGAACTACCCCAACCGGTACCACTACCGACCTACCCCAACCGGTGCCACTCCGACCTACCCCAACCGGTACCACTCCGACCTACCCTAACCAGTACCACTCCGACCTACCTCAACCGATATTACTCCGACCTACCCCAACCGGTGCCAGTCCGACCGACCCCAACCGGTATCACACCGACCTACCCCAACCAGTACAACTCCAACCTACCCCAACCGGTACCACTCGCACACACTGCAACCAATACCACTCCCGACCTACCCCAACCGGTATCACTCCGACCTACCCCAAACCGGTATCAATCCAACCTACCCCAACCAGTACCACTCGGACCTACCCCAACCAGCACCACTCCAACAAACCCCAAACGGTACGACTCCGACCTACCCTAATCGGTAACACTCCGACCTACCCCAACCTATAACACTCCGACCTACCCCAACTGGTACCACTGCAGCCTACCCCAACCGGTACCACTCCGACCTACCCCAACATAAACCACTCCTACTTACCCCAACTGGTACCACTCCGACCTACCCCAACCTAAACCACTCCGACCTGCTCCAACCGGTACCACTCCGACCTACCCCAACCGGTTCCACTCCGACCTACCCCAACCGGTACCACTCCGACCTACCCCAACCGGTTCCACTCCGACCTACCCCAACCGGTACCACTCCGACCTACCCCAACCAGTATCACTCCGACCTACCCCAACCGGTACCACTCCCAACTACCCCAACCGGTACCAGTCCGACCGACCCCAACCGATACCACTCCGACCTACCCCAACCGGTACCAGTACGACCTACCTCAACCGATACCACTCCGACCTACCCCAACCAGTATCACTCCGACCTACCCCAACCGGTACCACTCCGACCTACCCTAACCAGTACCACTCCGATCTACCCCAACCGGTACCACTACCGACCTACCCCAACCGGTGCCACTCCGACCTACCCCAACCAGTATCACTCCGACCTACCCCAACAGGTACCACTCCGACCTACCCTAACCAGTACCACTCCGATCTACCCCAACCGGTACCACTCCGACCTACCCTAACCAGTACCACTCCGACCTACCTCAACCGATATTACTCCGACCTACCCCAGCCGGTGCCAGTCCGACCGACCCCAACCGGTATCACACCGACCTACCCCAACCAGTACAACTCCAACCTACCCCAACCGGTACCACTCGCACACACCGCAACCAATACCACCCCCGACCTACCCAAACCGGTATCACTCCGACCTACCCCAAACCGGTATCAATCCAACCTACCCCAACCAGTACCACTCCGACCTACCCCAACCAGCACCACTCCACAAAACCCCAAACGGTACGACTCCGACCTACCCTAATCGGTATCACTCCGACCTACCCCAACCTGTACCACTCCGACCTACCCCAACTGGTACCACTGCAGCCTACCCCAACCGGTACCACTCCGACCTACCCCAACATAAACCACTCCTACTTACCCCAACTGGTACCACTCCGACCTACCCCAACCTAAACCACTCCGACCTGCTCCAACCGGTACCACTCCAACCTACCCCAACCGGTACCACTCCGACCTGCCCCAATTGGTACCAATCCCACCTATCCCAAACAGGACCACTCCGACCTACCTCAACTGGTACCACTCCCACTTACCGCAACCAGTACCACTCCGACCTACCTCAACCAATACCACTCCGACCTACCCCAACCGGTACCACTCCAACCTACCCCAACCGGTACCACTCCAACCTACCCCAACCGGTGCCACTCGGACCTACCCCAACCAGTACCACTCTGACCTACCTCAACCGATACCACTCCGACCTACCCCAACCGGTACCACTCCCACCTACCCCAACTGGTACCACTCCCACCTACCCCAACCGATACAACTCCGACCGACCCCAACCAGTACCACACCCACCTACCCCAACCGGCACCAGCACCACTCCAACCTACCTAAACCGATACCACTCCGACCTACCCCAACTGGTACCACTCCAACCTACCCCAAACCGGTATCAATCCAACCTACCCCAACCAGTACCACACCCACCTACCCCAACCGGCACCAGTACCGCTCCAACCTACCCCAAACGGTATCACACCGACCTACCCCAACCGGCACCACTCCAACCTACCTAAACCGATACCACTCCGACCTACCCCAACTGGTACCACTCCGACCTACCCCAACCGGTTCCACTCCGACCTACCCCAACCGGTACCACTCCGACCTACCCCAACCGGTTCCACTCCGATCTACCCCAACCGGTACCACTCCGACCTACCCCAACCAGTATCACTCCGACCTACCCCAACCGGTACCACTCCCGACCTACCCCAACCGGTGCCACTACGACCTACCTGAACCGATACCACTCCAGCCTACCCCAACCGGTACCACTCCCAACTACCCCAACCGGTACCAGTCCGACCGACCCCAACCGATACTACTCCGACCTACCCCAACCGGTACCACTACGACCTACCTCAACCGATACCACTCCGACCTACCCCAACCAGTATCACTCCAACCTACCCAAACCGGTACCACTCCGACCTACCCTAACCAGTACCACTCCGATCTACCCCAACCGGTACCACTACCGACCTACCCCAACCGGTACAACTCCGACCTACCCCAACCGGTACCACTCCGACCTACCTTGACCAGTACCACTCCGATCTTCCCCAACCGGTACCACTCCCGACCTACCCCAACCGGTGCCACTCTGGTCTACCCCAACCGGTACCACTCCGACCTACCCTAATCAGTACCACTACGACCTACCTCAACCGATACCACTCCGACCTACCCCAGCCGGTACCACTCCCAACTACCCCAACCGGTACCAGTCCGACCGTCCCCAACCGATACCACTCCGACTAACCCCAACCGGTACCCTACGACCTACCTCAACCGATACCACTCCGACCTACCCCAACCAGTCTCACTCCGACCTACCCCAACCGGTACCACTCCGACCTACCCTAACCAGTACCACTCCGATCTACCCCAACCGGTACCACTACCGACCTACCTCAACCGGTACCACTCCGACCTTCCCCAACCAGTACCACTCTGACCTGCCCCAACCAGTACCACACCCACCTACCATAACCGGTACAATTCCGACCTATCCCCACCGGTACCACTCCGATCTACACCAACTGGTACCCCTCCGACCTACCCCAACTGGTATCACTCCAGCCTACCCCAACCGGTATCGCTCCGACCTATCACAACCAGTACCAGTCTGATCTACCCCAACCGGTACAACTCCAACCTACCCCAACCGGTACCACTCGCACATACCCCAACCAATACCACTCCGACCTACCCCAATCGGTATCACTCCAACCTACCCCAACCGGTATCACTCCGACCTACCCCAAACCGGTATCAATCCAACCTACCCCAACCAGTACCATTCTGACCTACCCCAACCAGCACCACTCTGACATACCCCAACCGCTACCACTCCGACCTACCCTAACCGGTAACACTCCGACCTACCCAAACCTGTACCACTCTGACCTACCCCAACTGGTACCACTGCGGCCTACCACAACCTAAACTACTCCGACCTGCCCCAACCGGTACCACTCCAACCTACCCCAACCGGTACCACTCCGACCTGCCCCAATTGGTACCAATCCCACCTATCCCAAACGGGACCACTCCGACCTACCCCACCTGGTACCACTCCCACTTACCCCAACCGGTACCACTCTGACCTACCTCAACCAATACCACTCCGACCTACCCCAACCGGTACCACTCCGACCTACCCCAACCGGTACCACTCCAACCTACCCCAACCAGTACCACTCTGAGATACCCCAACCGGTACCACTCCAACCTACCCCAACCGGTACCACTCCGACCTACCCCAACCGGTACCACTCCGACCTACCCCAACCAGTACCGCTCAGACCTACCTCAACCGATACCACTCCGACCTACCCCAACCGGTACCAATACGACCTACCTCAACCGATACCACTCCGACCTACCCCAACCAGTATCACTCCGACCTACCCCAACCGGTACCACTCCGACCTACCCTAACCAGTACCACTCCGATCTACCCCAATCGGTACCACTACCGACCTACCCCAGCCGGTGCCACTCCGACCTACCCCAACCAGTATCACTCCGACCTACCCCAACAGGTACCACTCCGACCTATCCTAACCAGTACCACTCCGATCTACCCCAACCGGTACCACTCCCGACCTACCCCAACCGGTACCACTCCGACCTACCCTAACCAGTACCACTCCGACCTACCTCAACCGATATCACTCCGACCTACCCCAACCGGTACCACTCCCAACTACCCCAACCGGTACCAGTCCGACCGACCCCAACCGGTATCACACCGACCTACCCCAACCAGTACAACTCCAACCTACCCCAACCGGTACCACTCGCACACACCGCAACCAATACCACTCCCGACCTACCCCAAACAGGTATCAATCCAACCTACCCCAATCAGTACCACTCCGACCTACCCCAACCAGCACCACTCCAACATACCCCAAACGGTACGACTCCGACCTACCCTAATCGGTAACACTCCGACCTACCCCAACCTGTACCACTCCGACCTACCCCAACTGGTACCACTGCAGCCTACCCCAACCGGTACCACTCCGACCTACCCCAAGCGGTACCACTCCGACCTACCCCAACATAAACCACTCCTACTTACCCCAACTGGTACCACTCCGACCTACCCCAACCTAAACCACTCCGACCTGCTCCAACCGGTACCACTCCAACCTACCCCAACCGGTACCACTCCGACCTGCCCCAATTGGTACCAATCCCACCTATCCCAAACAGGACCACACCGACCTACCTCAACTGGTACCACTCCCACGTACCCCAACCAGTACCACTCCGACCTACCTCAACCAATACCACTCCGACCTACCCCAACCGGTACCACTCCAACCTACCCCAACCGGTACCACTCCGACCTACCCTAACCAGTACCACTCCGATCTACCCCAACCGGTACCACTACCGACCTACCCCAGCCGGTGCCACTCCGACCTACCCCAACCAGTATCACTCCGACCTACCCCAACCAGTATCACTCCGACCTACCCCAACCGGTACCACTCCGACCTACCCTAACCAGTACCTCTCCGATCTACCCCAACCGGTACCACTACCGACCTACCCCAGCCGGTGCCACTCCGACCTACCCCAACCAGTATCACTCCGACCTACCCCAACAGGTACCACTCCGACCTATCCTAACCAGTACCACTCCGATCTACCCCAACCGGTACCACTCCCGACCTACCCCAACCGGTACCACTCCGACCTACCCTAACCAGTACCACTCCGACCTACCTCAACCGATATCACTCCGACCTACCCCAACCGGTACCACTCCCAACTACCCCAACCGGTACCAGTCCGACCGACCCCAACCGGTATCACACCGACCTACCCCAACCAGTACAACTCCAACCTACCCCAACCGGTACCACTCGCACACACCGCAACCAATACCACTCCCGACCTACCCCAAACAGGTATCAATCCAACCTACCCCAATCAGTACCACTCCGACCTACCCCAACCAGCACCACTCCAACATACCCCAAACGGTACGACTCCGACCTACCCTAATCGGTAACACTCCGACCTACCCCAACCTGTACCACTCCGACCTACCCCAACTGGTACCACTGCAGCCTACCCCAACCGGTACCACTCCGACCTACCCCAACCGGTACCACTCCGACCTACCCCAACATAAACCACTCCTACTTACCCCAACTGGTACCACTCCGACCTACCCCAACCTAAACCACTCCGACCTGCTCCAACCGGTACCACTCCAACCTACCCGAACCGGTACCACTCCGACCTGCCCCAATTGGTACCAATCCCACCTATCCCAAACAGGACCACACCGACCTACCTCAACTGGTACCACTCCCACTTACCCCAACCAGTACCACTCCGACCTACCTCAACCAATACCACTCCGACCTACCCCAACCGGTACCACTCCAACCTACCCCAACCGGTACCACTCCAACCTACCCCAACCGGTACCACTCGGACCTAACACAACCAGTACCACTCTGACCTGCCCCAATTGGTACCAATCCCACCTATCCCAAACAGGACCACACCGACCTACCTCAACTGGTACCACTCCCACTTACCCCAACCAGTACCACTCCGACCTACCTCAACCAATACCACTCCGACCTACCCCAACCGGTACCACTCCAACCTACCCCAACCGGTACCACTCCGACCTGCCCCAATTGGTACCACTCCGACCTACCCCAACTGGTACCACTGCAGCCTACCCCAACCGGTACCACTCCGACCTACCCCAACCGGTACCACTCCGACCTACCCCAACATAAACCACTCCTACTTACCCCAACTGGTACCACTCCGACCTACCCCAACCTAAACCACTCCGACCTGCTCCAACCGGTACCACTCCAACCTACCCGAACCGGTACCACTCCGACCTGCCCCAATTGGTACCAATCCCACCTATCCCAAACAGGACCACACCGACCTACCTCAACTGGTACCACTCCCACTTACCCCAACCAGTACCACTCCGACCTACCTCAACCAATACCACTCCGACCTACCCCAACCGGTACCACTCCAACCTACCCCAACCGGTACCACTCCAACCTACCCCAACCGGTACCACTCGGACCTAACACAACCAGTACCACTCTGACCTACCTCAACCGATACCACTCCGACCTACGCCAACCGGTACCATTCCCACCTACCCCAACTGGTACCACTCCCACCTACCCCAACCGATACCACTCCGACCGACCCCAACCAGTACCACACCCACCTACCCCAACCGGCACCAGTACCACTCCAACCTACCTGAACCGATACCACTCCGACCTACCCCAGCTGGTACCACTCCAACCTACCCCAAACCGGTATCAATCCAACCTACCCCAACCAGTACCACACCCACCTACCCCAACCGGCACCAGTACCGCTCCAACCTACCCCAAACGGTATCACACCGACCTACCCCAACCGGCACCACTCCATCCTGCCTAAACCGATACAACTCCGACCTACCCCAACTGGTACCACTCCGACCTACCCCAACCGGTTCCACTCCGACCTACCCCAACCAGTACCACTCCGATCTACCCCAACCGGTACCACTACCGACCTACCCCAACCGGTACCACTCCGACCTACCCCAACCGGTACCACTCCGACCTACCCTAACCAGTATCACTCCGATCTTCCCCAACCGGTACCACTTCCGACCTACCCCAACCGGTGCCACTCTGGTCTACCCCAACCGGTACCACTCCGACCTACCCTAACCAGTACCACTCCGACCTACCTCAACCGATACCACTCCGACCTACCCCAACCGGTACCACTCCCAACTACCCCAACCGGTACCAGTCTGACCGACCCCAACCGATACCACTCCGACCTACCCCAACCGGTACCACTACGACCTACCTCAACCGATACCACTCCGACCTACCCCAACCTGTACCACTCCGACCTACCCCAACTGGTACCACTGCGGCCAACCCCAACCGGTACCACTCCGACCTACCCAACATAAACCACTCCTACTTACCTGAACTGGTACCACTCCGACCTACCCCAAATTAAACCACTCCGACCTGCCCCAACCGGTACCACTCCAACCTACCCCAACCGGTACCACTCCGACCTGCCCCAATTGGTACCAATCCCACCTATCCCAAACGGGACCACTCCGACCAACCTCAACTGGTACCACTCCCACTTACCCAAACCAGTACCACTCCAACCTACCCCAACCGGTACCACTCCAACCTACCCCAACCGGTACCATTCCGACCTACCCCAACCGGTACCACTCCGACCTACCCCAACCAGTACCACTCTGACCTACCTCAACCGATACCACTCCAACCTACCCCAACCGGTACCACTCCCAACTACCCCAACCGGTACCAGTCCGACCGACCCCAACCGATACCACTACCGACCTACCCCAACCGGTGCCACTCCGACCTACCCCAACCAGTATCATTCCGACCTACCCCAACCGGTACCACTTCGACCTACCCTAACCAGTACCACTCCGATCTACCCCAACCGGTACCACTCCCGACCTACCCCAACCGGTGCCACTCTGGTCTACCCCAACCGGTACCACTCCGACCTACCCTAACCAGTACCACTCCGACCTACCTCAACCGATATCACTCCGACCTACTCCAACCGGTACCACTCCCAACTACCCCAACCGGTACCAGTCCGACCGACCCAAACCGGTATCACACCGACCTACCCCAACCAGTACAACTCCAACCTACCCCAACCAGCACCACTCCAACATACCCCAACCGGTACCAGTCCGACCGACCCCAACCAGTACCACACCCACCTACCCCAACCGGCACCAGTACCACTCCAACCTACCCCAAACGGTATCACACCGACCTACCCCAACTGGTAAGACTCCGACCTACCCCAACCGATACCACTCCGACCGACCCCACCCAGTACCACACCAACCTACCCCAACCGGCACCAGTACCACTCCAACCTACCTAAACCGATACCACTCCGACCTACCCCAACTGGTACCACTCCAACCTACCCCCAAACCGGTATCAATCCAACCTACCCCAACCAGTACCACTCCGATCTTCCCCAACCGGTACCACTTCCGACCTACCCCAACCGGTGCCACTCTGGTCTACCCCAACCGGTACCACTCCGACCTACCCCAACATAAACCACTCCTACTTACCCCAACTGGTACCACTCCGACCTACCCCAACCTAAACCACTCCGACCTGCTCCAACCGGTACCACTCCAACCTACCCGAACCGGTACCACTCCGACCTGCCCCAATTGGTACCAATCCCACCTATCCCAAACAGGACCACACCGACCTACCTCAACTGGTACCACTCCCACTTACCCCAACCAGTACCACTCCGACCTACCTCAACCAATACCACTCCGACCTACCCCAACCGGTACCACTCCAACCTACCCCAACCGGTACCACTCCAACCTACCCCAACCGGTACCACTCGGACCTACCCCAACCAGTACCACTCTGACCTACCTCAACTGATGCCACTCCGACCTACCCCAACCGGTACCATTCCCACCTACCCCAACTGGTACCACTCCCACCTACCCCAACCGATACCACTCCGACCGACCCCAACCAGTACCACACCCACCTACCCCAACCGGCACCAGTACCACTCCAACCTACCTAAACCGATACCACTCCGACCTACCCCAGCTGGTACCACTCCAACCTATCCCAAACCGGTATCAATCCAACCTACCCCAACCAGTACCACACCCACCTACCCCAACCGGCACCAGTACCGCTCCAACCTACCCCAAACGGTATCACACCGACCTACCCCAACCGGCACCACTCCAACCTGCCTAAACCGATACAACTCCGACCTACCCCAACTGGTACCACTCCGACCTACCCCAACCGGTTCCACTCCGACCTACCCCAACCAGTACCACTCCGATCTACCCCAACCGGTACCACTACCGACCTACCCCAACCGGTACCACTCCGACCTACCCCAACCGGTACCACTCCGACCTACCCTAACCAGTATCACTCCGATCTTCCCCAACCGGTACCACTTCCGACCTACCCCAACCGGTGCCACTCTGGTCTACCCCAACCGGTACCACTCCGACCTACCCTAACCAGTACCACTCCGACCTACCTCAACCGATACCACTCCGACCTACCCCAACCGGTACCACTCCCAACTACCCCAACCGGTACCAGTCCGACCGACCCCAACCGATACCACTCCGACCTACCCCAACCGGTACCACTACGACCTACCTCAACCGATACCACTCCGACCTACCCCAACCTGTACCACTCCGACCTACCCCAACTGGTACCACTGCGGCCAACCCCAACCGGTACCACTCCGACCTACCCAACATAAACCACTCCTACTTACCTGAACTGGTACCACTCCAACCTACCCCAACCGGTACCACTCCGACCTGCCCCAATTGGTACCAATCCAACCTATCCCAAACGGGACCACTCCGACCAACCTCAACTGGTACCACTCCCACTTACCCCAACCAGTACCACTCCAACCTACCCCAACCGGTACCACTCCAACCTACCCCAACCGGTACCATTCCGACCTACCCCAACCGGTACCACTCCGACCTACCCCAACCAGTACCACTCTGACCTACCTCAACCGATACCACTCCAACCTACCCCAACCGGTACCACTCCCAACTACCCCAACCGGTACCAGTCCGACCGACCCCAACCGATACCACTACCGACCTACCCCAACCGGTGCCACTCCGACCTACCCCAACCAGTATCATTCCGACCTACCCCAACCGGTACCACTTCGACCTACCCTAACCAGTACCACTCCGATCTACCCCAACCGGTACCACTCCCGACCTACCCCAACCGGTGCCACTCTGGTCTACCCCAACCGGTACCACTCCGACCTACCCTAACCAGTACCACTCCGACCTACCTCAACCGATATCACTCCGACCTACTCCAACCGGTACCACTCCCAACTACCCCAACCGGTACCAGTCCGACCGACCCAAACCGGTATCACACCGACCTACCCCAACCAGTACAACTCCAACCTACCCCAACCAGCACCACTCCAACATACCCCAACCGGTACGACTCCGACCTACCCTAACCGCTAACACTCCGACCTACCCCAACCGGCACCAGTCCGACCGACCCCAACCAGTACCACACCCACCTACCCCAACCGGCACCAGTACCACTCGAACCTACCCCAAACGGTATCACACCGACCTACCCCAACTGGTAAGACTCCGACCTACCCCAACCGATACCACTCCGACCGACCCCAACCAGTACCACACCCACCTACCCCAACCGGCACCAGTACCACTCCAACCTACCTAAACCGATACCACTCCGACCTACCCCAACTGGTACCACTCCAACCTACCCCCAAACCGGTATCAATCCAACCAACCCCAACCAGTACCACTCTGACCTACCCCAACCAGCACCACTCCGACATACCCTAACCGGTACCACTCCGACCTACCCTAACCGGTAACACTCCGACCTACCCCGACCTGTACCACTCCGACCTACCCCAACTGGTACCACTGCGGTCTACCCCAACCGGTACCACTCCGACCTACCCCAACCGGTACCACTCCGACCTACCCCAACATAAACCACTCCGACTTAGCCCAACTGGTACCACTCCGACCTACCCCAACCTAAATCACTCCGACCTGCCCCAACCGGTACCACTCCAACCTACCCCAACCGGTACCACTCCGACCTGCCCCAATTGGTACCAATCCCACCTATCCCAAACGGGACCACTCCGACCTACCCCACCTGGTACCACTCCCACTTACCCCAACCAGTACCACTCTGACCTACCTCAACCAATACCACTCCGACCTACCCCAACTGGTGCCACTCCGACCTACCCCAACCGGTACCACTCCAACCTACCCCAACTGGTACCACTCGGACCTACCCCAAACAGTACCACTCTGACCTACCTCAACCGATACCAGTCCGACCTACCCCAACCGGTACCACTTCCACCTACCCCAACTGGTACCACTCCCACCTACCCCAACCGATACCACTCCGACCGACCCCAACCAGTACCACACCCACCTACCCCAACCGGCACCAGTACCACTCCAACCTACCTAAACCGATACCACTCCGACCTACCCCAACCGGTACCACTCCGACCTACCCCAACCAGTATCACTCCGACCTACCCCAACCGGTACCACTCCCACCTAACCCAAGCGGCACCACTCCAACCTACCTAAACCGATACCACTCCGACCTACCCCAACTGGTACCTCTCTGACCTACCCCAACCGGTACTACTCCCGACCTACCCCAACCGGTGCCACTCTGGTCTACCCCAACCGGTACCACTCCGACCTACCCTAACCAGTACCACTACGACCTACCTCAACCGATACCACTCCGACCTACCCCAACCGGTACCACTTCCAACTACCCCAACCGGTACCAGTCCGACCGACCCCAACCGATACCACTCCGACCTACCCCAACCGGTACCACTACGACCTACCTCAACCGATACCACTCCGACCTACCCCAACCAGTATCACTCCGACCTACCCCAACCGGTACCGCTCCGACCTACCCTAACTAGTACCACTCCGATCTACCCCAACCCGTACCACTACCGACCTACCCCAACCGGTGCCACTCCGACCTACCCCAACCAGTATCACTCCGACCTACCCCAACAGGTACCACTCCGACCTACCCTAACCAGTACCACTCCGATCTACCCCAACCGGTACCAATCTCGACCTACCCCAACCGGTACCACTCCGACCTACCCTAACGAGTACCACTCCGACCTACCTCAACCGATATCAATCCGACCTACCCCAACCGGTACCACTCCCAACTACCCCAACCGGTACCAGTCCGACCGACCCCAACCGGTATCACACCGACCTACCCCAACCAGTACAACTCCAACCTACCCCAACCGGTACCACTCGCACACACCGCAACCAATACCACTCCCAACTACCCCAACCGGTTCCAGTCCGACCGACCCCAACCGATACCACTACCGACCTACCCCAACCGGTGCCACTCCGACCTACCCCAACCAGTATCATTCCGACCTACCCAACCGGTACCACTTCGACCTACCCTAACCAGTACCACTCCGATCTACCCCAACCGGTACCACTCCCGACCTACCCCAACCGGTGCCACTCTGTTCTACCCCAACCGGTACCACTCCGACCTACCCTAACCAGTACCACTCCGACCTACCTCAACCGATATCACTCCGACCTACCCCAACCGGTATCACTCCCAACTACCCCAACCGGTACCAGTCCGACCGACCCAAACCGGTATCACACCGACCTACCCCAACCAGTACAACTCCAACCTACCCCAACCAGCACCACTCCAACATACCCCAACCGGTACGACTCCGACCTACCCTAACCGGTAACACTCCGACCTACCCCAACCTGTACCACTCCGACCTACCCCAACTGGTACCACTGCAGCCTACCCCAACCGGTACCACTCCGACCTACCCCAACCGGTACCACTCCGACCTACCCCAACATAAACCACTCCTACTTACCCCAACTGGTACCACTCCGACCTACCCCAACCTGTACCACTCCGACCTGCCCCAACCGGTACCACTCCAACCTACCCCAACCGGTACCACTCCGACCTGCCCCAATTGGTACCAATCCCACCTATCCCAAACAGGACCACTCCGACCTACCTCAACTGGTACCACTCCCACTTACCCCAACCAGTACCACTCCGACCTACCTCAACCAATACCACTCCGACCGACCCCAACCGGTACCACTCCAACCTACCCCAACCGGTACCACTCCAACCTACCCCAACTGGTACCACTCCGACCTACCCCAACCGGTTCCACTCCGACCTACCCCAACCAGTACCACTCCGATCTACCCCAACCGGTACCACTACCGACCTACCCCAACCGGTACCACTCCGACCTACCCCAACCGGTACCACTCCGACCTACCCTAACCAGTACCACTCCGATCTTCCCCAACCGGTACCACTTCCGACCTACCCCAACCGGTGCCACTCTGGTCTACCCCAACCGGTACCACTCCGACCTACCCTAACCAGTACCACTCCGACCTACCTCAACCGATACCACTCCGACCTACCCCAACCGGTACCACTCCCAACTACCCCAACCGGTACCAGTCCGACCGACCCCAACCGATACCACTCCGACCTACCCCAACCGGTACCACTACGACCTACCTCAACCGATACCACTCCGACCTACCCCAACCTGTACCACTCCGACCTACCCCAACTGGTACCACTGCGGCCAACCCCAACCGGTACCACTCCGACCTACCCAACATAAACCACTCCTACTTACCTGAACTGGTACCACTCCGACCTACCCCAACCTAAACCACTCCGACCTGCCCCAACCGGTACCACTCCAACCTACCCCAACCGGTACCACTCCGACCTGCCCCAATTGGTACCAATCCCACCTATCCCAAACGGGACCACTCCGACCAACCTCAACTGGTACCACTCCCATTTACCCCAACCAGTACCACTCCAACCTACCCCAACCGGTACCACTCTAACCTACCCCAACCGGTACCATTCCGACCTACCCCAACCGGTACCACTCCGACCTACCCCAACCGGTACCACTCTGACCTACCTCAACCGATACCACTCCGACCTACCCCAACCGGTACCACTCCGACCTACCCCAACATAAACCACTCCGACTTAGCCCAACTGGTACCACTCCGACCTACCCCAACCTAAATCACTCCGACCTGCCCCAACCGGTACCACTCCAACCTACCCCAACCGGTACCACTCCGACCTGCCCCAATTGGTACCAATCCCACCTATCCCAAACGGGACCACTCCGACCTACCCCACCTGGTACCACTCCCACTTACCCCAACCAGTACCACTCTGACCTACCTCAACCAATACCACTCCGACCTACCCCAACTGGTGCCACTCCGACCTACCCCAACCGGTACCACTCCAACCTACCCCAACTGGTACCACTCGGACCTACCCCAAACAGTACCACTCTGACCTACCTCAACCGATACCAGTCCGACCTACCCCAACCGGTACCACTTCCACCTACCCCAACTGGTACCACTCCCACCTACCCCAACCGATACCACTCCGACCGACCCCAACCAGTACCACACCCACCTACCCCAACCGGCACCAGTACCACTCCAACCTACCTAAACCGATACCACTCCGACCTACCCCAACCGGTACCACTCCGACCTACCCCAACCAGTATCACTCCGACCTACCCCAACCGGTACCACTCCCACCTAACCCAACCGGCACCACTCCAACCTACCTAAACCGATACCACTCCGACCTACCCCAACTGGTACCTCTCTGACCTACCCCAACCGGTACTACTCCCGACCTACCCCAACCGGTGCCACTCTGGTCTACCCCAACCGGTACCACTCCGACCTACCCTAACCAGTACCACTACGACCTACCTCAACCGATACCACTCCGACCTACCCCAACCGGTACCACTTCCAACTACCCCAACCGGTACCAGTCCGACCGACCCCAACCGATACCACTCCGACCTACCCCAACCGGTACCACTACGACCTACCTCAACCGATACCACTCCGACCTACCCCAACCAGTATCACTCCGACCTACCCCAACCGGTACCGCTCCGACCTACCCTAACTAGTACCACTCCGATCTACCCCAACCCGTACCACTACCGACCTACCCCAACCGGTGCCACTCCGACCTACCCCAACCAGTATCACTCCGACCTACCCCAACAGGTACCACTCCGACCTACCCTAACCAGTACCACCCCGATCTACCCCAACCGGTACCACTCTCGACCTACCCCAACCGGTACCACTCCGACCTACCCTAACGAGTACCACTCCGACCTACCTCAACCGATATCAATCCGACCTACCCCAACCGGTACCACTCCCAACTACCCCAACCGGTACCAGTCCGACCGACCCCAACCGGTATCACACCGACCTACCCCAACCAGTACAACTCCAACCTACCCCAACCGGTACCACTCGCACACACCGCAACCAATACCACTCCCAACTACCCCAACCGGTTCCAGTCCGACCGACCCCAACCGATACCACTACCGACCTACCCCAACCGGTGCCACTCCGACCTACCCCAACCAGTATCATTCCGACCTACCCAACCGGTACCACTTCGACCTACCCTAACCAGTACCACTCCGATCTACCCCAACCGGTACCACTCCCGACCTACCCCAACCGGTGCCACTCTGTTCTACCCCAACCGGTACCACTCCGACCTACCCTAACCAGTACCACTCCGACCTACCTCAACCGATATCACTCCGACCTACCCCAACCGGTATCACTCCCAACTACCCCAACCGGTACCTGTCCGACCGACCCAAACCGGTATCACACCGACCTACCCCAACCAGTACAACTCCAACCTACCCCAACCAGCACCACTCCAACATACCCCAACCGGTACGACTCCGACCTACCCTAACCGGTAACACTCCGACCTACCCCAACCTGTACCACTCCGACCTACCCCAACTGGTACCACTGCAGCCTACCCCAACCGGTACCACTCCGACCTACCCCAACCGGTACCACTCCGACCTACCCCAACATAAACCACTCCTACTTACCCCAACTGGTACCACTCCGACCTACCCCAACCTGTACCACTCCGACCTGCCCCAACCGGTACCACTCCAACCTACCCCAACCGGTACCACTCCGACCTGCCCCAATTGGTACCAATCCCACCTATCCCAAACAGGACCACTCCGACCTACCTCAACTGGTACCACTCCCACTTACCCCAACCAGTACCACTCCGACCTACCTCAACCAATACCACTCCGACCGACCCCAACCGGTACCACTCCAACCTACCCCAACCGGTACCACTCCAACCTACCCCAACTGGTACCACTCCGACCTACCCCAACCGGTTCCACTCCGACCTACCCCAACCAGTACCACTCCGATCTACCCCAACCGGTACCACTACCGACCTACCCCAACCGGTACCACTCCGACCTACCCCAACCGGTACCACTCCGACCTACCCTAACCAGTACCACTCCGATCTTCCCCAACCGGTACCACTTCCGACCTACCCCAACCGGTGCCACTCTGGTCTACCCCAACCGGTACCACTCCGACCTACCCTAACCAGTACCACTCCGACCTACCTCAACCGATACCACTCCGACCTACCCCAACCGGTACCACTCCCAACTACCCCAACCGGTACCAGTCCGACCGACCCCAATCGATACCACTCCGACCTACCCCAACCGGTACCACTACGACCTACCTCAACCGATACCACTCCGACCTACCCCAACCTGTACCACTCCGACCTACCCCAACTGGTACCACTGCGGCCAACCCCAACCGGTACCACTCCGACCTACCCAACATAAACCACTCCTACTTACCTGAACTGGTACCACTCCGACCTACCCCAACCTAAACCACTCCGACCTGCCCCAACCGGTACCACTCCAACCTACCCCAACCGGTACCACTCCGACCTGCCCCAATTGGTACCAATCCCACCTATCCCAAACGGGACCACTCCGACCAACCTCAACTGGTACCACTCCCATTTACCCCAACCAGTACCACTCCAACCTACCCCAACCGGTACCACTCTAACCTACCCCAACCGGTACCATTCCGACCTACCCCAACCGGTACCACTCCGACCTACCCCAACCAGTACCACTCTGACCTACCTCAACCGATACCACTCCAACCTACCCCAACCGGTACCACTCCCAACTACCCCAACCGGTACCAGTCCGACCGACCCCAACCGATACCACTACCGACCTACCCCAACCGGTGCCACTCCGACCTACCCCAACCAGTATCATTCCGACCTACCCCAACCGGTACCACTTCGACCTACCCTAACCAGTACCACTCCGATCTACCCCAACCGGTACCACTCCCGACCTACCCCAACCGGTGCCACTCTGGTCTACCCCAACCGGTACCACTCCGACCTACCCTAACCAGTACCACTCCGACCTACCTCAACCGATATCACTCCGACCTACCCCAACCGGTACCACTCCCAACTACCCCAACTGGTACCAGTCCGACCGACCCAAACCGGTATCACACCGACCTACCCCAACCAGTACAACTCCAACCTACCCCAACCAGCACCACTCCAACATACCCCAACCGGTACGACTCCGACCTACCCTAACCGCTAACACTCCGACCTACCCCAACCGGCACCAGTCCGACCGACCCCAACCAGTACCACACCCACCTACCCCAACCGGCACCAGTACCACTCCAACCTACCCCAAACGGTATCACACCGATCTACCCCAACTGGTAAGACTCCGACCTACCCCAACCGATACTACTCCGACCGACCCCAACCAGTACCACACCCACCTACCCCAACCGGCACCAGTACCACTCCAACCTACCTAAACCGATACCACTCCGACCTACCCCAACTGGTACCACTCCAACCTACCCCAAACCGGTATCAATCCAACCTACCCCAACCAGTACCACTCTGACCTACCCCAACCAGCACCACTCCGACATACCCTAACCGGTACCACTCCGACCTACCCTAACCGGTAACACTCCGACCTACCCCAACCTGTACCACTCCGACCTACCCCAACTGGTACCACTGCGGTCTACCCCAACCGGTACCACTCCGACCTACCCCAACCGGTACCACTCCAACCTACCCCAACCGGTACCACTCCGACCTGCCCCAATTGGTACCAATCCCACCTATCCCAAACGGGACCACTCCGACCTACCCCACCTGGTACCACTCCCACTTACCCCAACCAGTACCACTCTGACCTACCTCAACCAATACCACTCCGACCTACCCCAACTGGTACCACTCCGACCTACCCCAACCGGTACCACTCCAACCTACCCCAACCGGTACCACTCGGACCTACCCCAAACAGTACCACTCTGACCTACCTCAACCGATACCAGTCCGACCTACCCCAACCGGTACCACTCCCACCTACCCCAACCGGCACCACTCCAACCTACCTAAACCGATACCACTCCGACCTACCCCAACTGGTACCTCTCTGACCTACCCCAACCGGTACTACTCCCGACCTACCCCAACCGGTGCCACTCTGGTCTACCCCAACCGATACCACTCCGACCTACCCTAACCAGTACCACTACGACCTACCTCAACCGATACCACTCCGACCTACCCCAACCGGTACCACTCCCAACTACCCCAACCGGTACCAGTCCGACCGACCCCAACCGATACCACTCCGACCTACCCCAACCGGTACCACTACGACCTACCTCAACCGATACCACTCCGACCTACTCCAACCAGTATCACTCCGACCTACCCCAACCGGTACCACTCCGACCTACCCTAACCAGTACCACTCCGATCTACTCCAACCGGTACCAGTACCGACCTACCCCAACCGGTGCCACTCCGACCTACCCCAACCAGTATCACTCCGACCTACCCCAACAGGTACCACTCCGACCTACCCTAACCAGTACCACTCCGATCTACCCCAACCGGTACCACTCCCGACCTACCCCAACCGGTACCACTCCCAACTACCCCAACCGGTACCAGTCCGACCGACCCCAACCGGTATCACACCGACCTACCCCAACCAGTACAACTCCAACCTACCCCAACCGGTACCACTCGCACACACCGCAACCAATACCACTCCCGACCTACCCCAAACAGGTATCAATCCAACCTACCCCAATCAGTACCACTCTGACCTACCCCAACCAGCACCACTCCAACATACACCAAACGGTACGACTCCGACCTACCCTAATCGGTAACACTCCGACCTACCCCAACCTGTACCACTCCGACCTACCCCAACTGGTACCACTGCAGCCTACCCCAACCGGTACCACTCCGACCTACCCCAACCGGTACCACTCCGACCTACCCCAACATAAACCACTCCTACTTACCCCAACTGGTACCACTCCGACCTACCCCAACCTAAACCACTCCGACCTGCTCCAACCGGTACCACTCCAACCTACCCGAACCGGTACCACTCCGACCTGCCCCAATTGGTACCAATCCCACCTATCCCAAACAGGACCACACCGACCTACCTCAACTGGTACCACTCCCACTTACCCCAACCAGTACCACTCCGACCTACCTCAACCAATACCACTCCGACCTACCCCAACCGGTACCACTCCAACCTACCCCAACCGGTACCACTCCAACCTACCCCAACCGGTACCACTCGGACCTACCCCAACCAGTACCACTCTGACCTACCTCAACCGATACCACTCCGACCTACCCCAACCGGTACCATTCCCACCTACCCCAACTGGTACCACTCCCACCTACCCCAACCGATACCACTCCGACCGACCCCAACCAGTACCACACCCACCTACCCCAACCGGCACCAGTACCACTCCAACCTACCTAAACCGATACCACTCCGACCTACCCCAGCTGGTACCACTCCAACCTACCCCAAACCGGTATCAATCCAACCTACCCCAACCAGTACCACACCCACCTACCCCAACCGGCACCAGTACCGCTCCAACCTACCCCAAACGGTATCACACCGACCTACCCCAACCGGCACCACTCCAACCTGCCTAAACCGATACAACTCCGACCTACCCCAACTGGTACCACTCCGACCTACCCCAACCGGTTCCACTCCGACCTACCCCAACCAGTACCACTCCGATCTACCCCAACCGGTACCACTACCGACCTACCCCAACCGGTACCACTCCGACCTACCCCAACCAGTACCACTCCGACCTACCCTAACCAGTACCACTCCGATCTTCCCCAACCGGTACCACTTCCGACCTACCCCAACCGGTGCCACTCTGGTCTACCCCAACCGGTACCACTCCGACCTACCCTAACCAGTACCACTCCGACCTACCTCAACCGATACCACTCCGACCTACCCCAACCGGTACCACTCCCAACTACCCCAACCGGTACCAGTCCGACCGACCCCAACCGATACCACTCCGACCTACCCCAACCGGTACCACTACGACCTACCTCAACCGATACCACTCCGACCTACCCCAACCTGTACCACTCTGACCTACCCCAACTGGTACCACTGCGGCCAACCCCAACCGGTACCACTCCGACCTGCCCCAATTGGTACCAATCCCACCTATCCCAAACAGGACCACACCGACCTACCTCAACTGGTACCACTCCCACTTACCCCAACCAGTACCACTCCGACCTACCTCAACCAATACCACTCCGACCTACCCCAACCGGTACCACTCCAACCTACCCCAACCGGTACCACTCCAACCTACCCCAACCGGTACCACTCGGACCTACCCCAACCAGTACCACTCTGACCTACCTCAACCGATACCACTCCGACCTACCCCAACCGGTACCATTCCCACCTACCCCAACTGGTACCACTCCCACCTACCCCAACCGATACCACTCCGACCGACCCCAACCAGTACCACACCCACCTACCCCAACCGGCACCAGTACCACTCCAACCTACCTAAACCGATACCACTCCGACCTACCCCAGCTGGTACCACTCCAACCTACCCCAAACCGGTATCAATCCAACCTACCCCAACCAGTACCACACCCACCTACCCCAACCGGCACCAGTACCGCTCCAACCTACCCCAAACGGTATCACACCGACCTACCCCAACCGGCACCACTCCAACCTGCCTAAACCGATACAACTCCGACCTACCCCAACTGGTACCACTCCGACCTACCCCAACCGGTTCCACTCCGACCTACCCCAACCAGTACCACTCCGATCTACTCCAACCGGTACCACTACCGACCTACCCCAACCGGTACCACTCCGACCTACCCCAACCAGTACCACTCCGACCTACCCTAACCAGTACCACTCCGATCTTCCCCAACCGGTACCACTTCCGACCTACCCCAACCGGTGCCACTCTGGTCTACCCCAACCGGTACCACTCCGACCTACCCTAACCAGTACCACTCCGACCTACCTCAACCGATACCACTCCGACCTACCCCAACCGGTACCACTCCCAACTACCCCAACCGGTACCAGTCCGACCGACCCCAACCGATACCACTCCGACCTACCCCAACCGGTACCACTACGACCTACCTCAACCGATACCACTCCGACCTACCCCAACCTGTACCACTCTGACCTACCCCAACTGGTACCACTGCGGCCAACCCCAACCGGTACCACTCCGACCTACCCAACATAAACCACTCCTACTTACCTGAACTGGTACCACTCCGACCTACCCCAACCTAAACCACTCCGACCTGCCCCAACCGGTACCACTCCAACCTACCCCAACCGGTACCACTCCGACCTGCCCCAATTGGTACCAATCCCACCTATCCCAAACGGGACCACTCCGACCAACCTCAACTGGTACCACTCCCACTTACCCCAACCAGTACCACTCCAACCTACCCCAACCGGTACCACTCCAACCTACCCCAACCGGTACCATTCCGACCTACCCCAACCGGTACCACTCCGACCTACCCCAACCAGTACCACTCTAACCTACCTCAACCGATACCACTCCAACCTACCCCAACCGGTACCACTCCCAACTACCCCAACCGGTACCAGTCCGACCTACCCCAACCGATACCACTACCGACCTACCCCAACCGGTGCCACTCCGACCTACCCCAACCAGTATCATTCCGACCTACCCCAACCGGTACCACTTCGACCTACCCTAACCAGTACCACTCCGATCTACCCCAACCGGTACCACTCCCGACCTACCCCAACCGGTGCCACTCTGGTCTACCCCAACCGGTACCACTCCGACCTACCCTAACCAGTACCACTCCGACCTACCTCAACCGATATCACTCCGACCTACTCCAACCGGTACCACTCCCAACTACCCCAACCGGTACCAGTCCGACCGACCCAAACCGGTATCACACCGACCTACCCCAACCAGTACAACTCCAACCTACCCCAACCAGCACCACTCCAACATACCCCAACCGGTACGACTCCGACCTACCCTAACCGCTAACACTCCGACCTACCCCAACCGGCACCAGTCCGACCGACCCCAACCAGTACCACACCCACCTACCCCAACCGGCACCAGTACCACTCCAACCTACCCCAAACGGTATCACACCGACCTACCCCAACTGGTAAGACTCCGACCTACCCCAACCGATACCACTCCGACCGACCCCAACCAGTACCACACCCACCTACCCCAACCGGCACCAGTACCACTCCAACCTACCCCAAACGGTATCACACCGACCTACCCCAACTGGTAAGACTCCGACCTACCCCAACCGATACCACTCCAACCTACCCCAACCAGTACCACTCCGATCTTCCCCAACCGGTACCACTTCCGACCTACCCCAACCGGTGCCACTCTGGTCTACCCCAACCGGTACCACTCCGACCTACCCCAACATAAACCACTCCTACTTACCCCAACTGGTACCACTCCGACCTACCCCAACCTAAACCACTCCGACCTGCTCCAACCGGTACCACTCCAACCTACCCGAACCGGTACCACTCCGACCTGCCCCAATTGGTACCAATCCCACCTATCCCAAACAGGACCACACCGACCTACCTCAACTGGTACCACTCCCACTTACCCCAACCAGTACCACTCCGACCTACCTCAACCAATACCACTCCGACCTACCCCAACCGGTACCACTCCAACCTACCACAACCGGTACCACTCCAACCTACCCCAACCGGTACCACTCGGACCTACCCCAACCAGTACCACTCTGACCTACCTCAACCGATACCACTCCGACCTACCCCAACCGGTACCATTCCCACCTACCCCAACTGGTACCACTCCCACCTAACCCAACCGATACCACTCCGACCGACCCCAACCAGTACCACACCCACCTACCCCAACCGGCACCAGTACCACTCCAACCTACCTAAACCGATACCACTCCGACCTACCCCAGCTGGTACCACTCCAACCTACCCCAAACCGGTATCAATCCAACCTACCCCAACCAGTACCACACCCACCTACCCCAACCGGCACCAGTACCGCTCCAACCTACCCCAAACGGTATCACACCGACCTACCCCAACCGGCACCACTCCAACCTGCCTAAACCGATACAACTCCGACCTACCCCAGCTGGTACCACTCCGACCTACCCCAACCGGTTCCACTCCGACCTACCCCAACCAGTACCACTCCGATCTACCCCAACCGGTACCACTACCGACCTATCCCAACCGGTACCACTCCGACCTACCCCAACCGGTACCACTCCGACCTACCCTAACCAGTACCACTCCGATCTTCCCCAACCGGTACCACTTCCGACCTACCCCAACCGGTGCCACTCTGGTCTACCCCAACCGGTACCACTCCGACCTACCCTAACCAGTACCACTCCGACCTACCCAAACCGATACCACTCCGACCTACCCCAACCTGTACCACTCCGACCTACCCCAACTGGTACCACTGCGGCCAACCCCAACCGGTACCACTCCGACCTACCCAACATAAACCACTCCTACTTACCTGAACTGGTACCACTCCGACCTACCCCAACCTAAACCACTCCGACCTGCCCCAACCGGTACCACTCCAACCTACCCCAACCGGTACCACTCCGACCTGCCCCAATTGGTACCAATCCCACCTATCCCAAACGGGACCACTCCGACCAACCTCAACTGGTACCACTCCCACATACCCCAACCAGTACCACTCCAACCTACCCCAACCGGTACCACTCCAACCCACCCCAACCGGTACCATTCCGACCTACCCCAACCGGTACCACTCCGACCTACCCCAACCAGTACCACTCTGACCTACCTCAACCGATACCACTCCAACCTACCCCAACCGGTACCACTCCCAACTACCCCAACCGGTACCAGTCCGACCGACCCCAACCGATACCACTACCGACCTACCCCAACCGGTGCCACTCCGACCTACCCCAACCAGTATCATTCCGACCTACCCCAACCGGTACCACTTCGACCTACCCTAACCAGTACCACTCCGATCTACCCCAACCGGTACCACTCCCGACCTACCCCAACCGGTGCCACTCTGGTCTACCCCAACCGGTACCACTCCGACCTACCCTAACCAGTACCACTCCGACCTACCTCAACCGATATCACTCCGACCTACTCCAACCGGTACCACTCCCAACTACCCCAACCGGTACCAGTCCGACCGACCCAAACCGGTATCACACCGACCTACCCCAACCAGTACAACTCCAACCTACCCCAACCAGCACCACTCCAACATACCCCAACCGGTACGACTCCGACCTACCCTAACCGCTAACACTCCGACCTACCCCAACCGGCACCAGTCCGACCGACCCCAACCAGTACCACACCCACCTACCCCAACCGGCACCAGTACCACTCCAACCTACCCCAAACGGTATCACACCGACCTACCCCAACTGGTAAGACGCCGACCTACCCCAACCGATACCACTCCGACCGACCCCAACCAGTACCACACCCACCTACCCCAACCGGCACCAGTACCACTCCAACCTACCTAAACCGATACCACTCCGACCTACCCCAACTGGTACCACTCCAACCTACCCCCAAACCGGTATCAATCCAACCTACCCCAACCAGTACCACTCTGACCTACCCCAACCAGCACCACTCCGACATACCCTAACCGGTACCACTCCGACCTACCCTAACCGGTAACACTCCGACCTACCCCAACCTGTACCACTCCGACCTACCCCAACTGGTACCACTGCGGTCTACCCCAACCGGTACCACTCCGACCTACCCCAACCGGTACCACTCCGACCTACCCCAACATAAACCACTCCGACTTACCCCAACTGGTACCACTCCGACCTACCCCAACCTAAATCACTCCGACCTGCCCCAACCGGTACCACTCCAACCTACCCCAACCGGTACCACTCCGACCTGCCCCAATTGGTACCAATCCCACCTATCCCAAACGGGACAACTCCGACCTACCCCACCTGGTACCACTCCCACTTACCCCAACCAGTACCACTCTGACCTACCTCAACCAATACCACTCCGACCTACCCCAACTGGTGCCACTCCGACCTACCCCAACCGGTACCACTCCAACCTACCCCAACTGGTACCACTCGGACCTACCCCAAACAGTACCACTCTGACCTACCTCAACCGATACCAGTCCGACCTACCCCAACCGGTACCACTTCCACCTACCCCAACTGGTACCACTCCCACCTACCCCAACCGATACCACTCCGACCGACCCCAACCAGTACCACACCCACCTACCCCAACCGGCACCAGTACCACTCCAACCTACCTAAACCGATACCACTCCGACCTACCCCAACCGGTACCACTCCGACCTACCCCAACCAGTATCACTCCGACCTACCCCAACCGGTACCACTCCCACCTACCCCAACCGGCACCACTCCAACCTACCTAAACCGATACCACTCCGACCTACCCCAACTGGTACCTCTCTGACCTACCCCAACCGGTACTACTCCCGACCTACCCCAACCGGTGCCACTCTGGTCTACCCCAACCGGTACCACTCCGACCTACCCTAACCAGTACCACTACGACCTACCTCAACCGATACCACTCCGACCTACCCCAACCGGTACCACTTCCAACTACCCCAACCGGTACCAGTCCGACCGACCCCAACCGATACCACTCCGACCTACCCCAACCGGTACCACTACGACCTACCTCAACCGATACCACTCCGACCTACCCCAACCAGTATCACTCCGACCTACCCCAACCGGTACCGCTCCGACCTACCCTAACCAGTACCACTCCGATCCACCCCAACCCGTACCACTACCGACCTACCCCAACCGGTGCCACTCCGACCTACCCCAACCAGTATCACTCCGACCTACCCCAACAGGTACCACTCCGACCTACCCTAACCAGTACCACTCCGATCTACCCCAACCGGTACCACTCCCGACCTACCCCAACCGGTACCACTCCGACCTACCCTAACGAGTACCACTCCGACCTACCTCAACCGATATCAATCCGACCTACCCCAACCGGTACCACTCCCAACTACCCCAACCGGTACCAGTCCGACCGACCCCAACCGGTATCACACCGACCTACCCCAACCAGTACAACTCCAACCTACCCCAACCGGTACCACTCGCACACACCGCAACCAATACCACTCCCAACTACCCCAACCGGTTCCAGTCCGACCGACCCCAACCGATACCACTACCGACCTACCCCAACCGGTGCCACTCCGACCTACCCCAACCAGTATCATTCCGACCTACCCAACCGGTACCACTTCGACCTACCCTAACCAGTACCACTCCGATCTACCCCAACCGGTACCACTCCCGACCTACCCCAACCGGTGCCACTCTGTTCTACCCCAACCGGTACCACTCCGACCTACCCTAACCAGTACCACTCCGACCTACCTCAACCGATATCACTCCGACCTACCCCAACCGGTATCACTCCCAACTACCCCAACCGGTACCAGTCCGACCGCCCCAAACCGGTATCACACCGACCTACCCCAACCAGTACAACTCCAACCTACCCCAACCAGCACCACTCCAACATACCCCAACCGGTACGACTCCGACCTACCCTAACCGGTAACACTCCGACCTACCCCAACCTGTACCACTCCGACCTACCCCAACTGGTACCACTGCAGCCTACCCCAACGGGTACCACTCCGACCTACCCCAACCGGTACCACTCCGACCTACCCCAACATAAACCACTCCTACTTACCCCAACTGGTACCACTCCGACCTACCCCAACCTAAAGCACTCCGACCTGCCCCAATTGGTACCAATCCCACCTATCCCAAACAGGACCACTCCGACCTACCTCAACTGGTACCACTCCCACTTACCCCAACCAGTACCACTCCGACCTACCTCAACCAATACCACTCCGACCGACCCCAACCGGTACCACTCCAACCTACCCCAACCGGTACCACTCCAACCTACCCCAACTGGTACCACTCCGACCTACCCCAACCGGTTCCACTCCGACCTACCCCAACCAGTACCACTCCGATCTACCCCAACCGGTACCACTACCGACCTACCCCAACCGGTACCACTCCGACCTACCCCAACCGGTACCACTCCGACCTACCCTAACCAGTACCACTCCGATCTTCCCCAACCGGTACCACTTCCGACCTACCCCAACCGGTGCCACTCTGGTCTACCCCAACCGGTACCACTCCGACCTACCCTAACCAGTACCACTCCGACCTACCTCAACCGATACCACTCCGACCTACCCCAACCGGTACCACTCCCAACTACCCCAACCGGTACCAGTCCGACCGACCCCAACCGATACCACTCCGACCTACCCCAACCGGTACCACTACGACCTACCTCAACCGATACCACTCCGACCTACCCCAACCTGTACCACTCCGACCTACCCCAACTGGTACCACTGCGGCCAACCCCAACCGGTACCACTCCGACCTACCCAACATAAACCACTCCTACTTACCTGAACTGGTACCACTCCGACCTACCCCAACCTAAACCACTCCGACCTGCCCCAACCGGTACCACTCCAACCTACCCCAACCGGTACCACTCCGACCTGCCCCAATTGGTACCAATCCCACCTATCCCAAACGGGACCACTCCGACCAACCTCAATTGGTACCACTCCCACTTACCCCAACCAGTACCACTCCAACCTACCCCAACCGGTACCACTCCAACCTACCCCAACCGATACCATTCCGACCTACCCCAACCGGTACCACTCCGACCTACCCCAACCAGTACCACTCTGACCTACCTCAACCGATACCACTCCAACCTACCCCAACCGGTACCACTCCCAACTACCCCAACCGGTACCAGTCCGACCGACCCCAACCGATACCACTACCGACCTACCCCAACCGGTGCCACTCTGACCTACCCCAACCAGTATCATTCCGACCTACCCCAACCGGTACCACTTCGACCTACCCTAACCAGTACCACTCCGATCTACCCCAACCGGTACCACTCCGGACCTACCCCAACCGGTGCCACTCTGGTCTACCCCAACCGGTACCACTCCGACCTACCCTAACCAGTACCACTCCGACCTACCTCAACCGATATCACTCCGACCTACTCCAACCGGTACCACTCCCAACTACCCCAACCGGTACCAGTCCGACCGACCCAAACCGGTATCACACCGACCTACCCCAACCAGTACAACTCCAACCTACCCCAACCAGCACCACTCCAACATACCCCAACCGGTACGACTCCGACCTACCCTAACCGCTAACACTCCGACCTACCCCAACCGGCACCAGTCCGACCGACCCCAACCAGTACCACACCCACCTACCCCAACCGGCACCAGTACCACTCCAACCTACCCCAAACGGTATCACACCGACCTACCCCAACTGGTAAGACTCCGACCTACCCCAACCGATACCACTCCGACCGACCCCAACCAGTACCACACCCACCTACCCCAACCGGCACCAGTACCACTCCAACCTACCTAAACCGATACCACTCCGACCTACCCCAACTGGTACCACTCCAACCTACCCCCAAACCGGTATCAATCCAACCTACCCCAACCAGTACCACTCTGACCTACCCCAACCAGCACCACTCCGACATAGCCTAACCGGTACCACTCCGACCTACCCTAACCGGTAACACTCCGACTTACCCCAACCTGTACCACTCCGACCTACCCCAACTGGTACCACTGCGGTCTACCCCAACCGGTACCACTCCGACCTACCCCAACCGGTACCACTCCGACCTACCCCAACATAAACCACTCCGACTTACCCCAACTGGTACCACTCCGACCTACCCCAACCTAAATCACTCCGACCTGCCCCAATTGGTACCAATCCCACCTATCCCAAACAGGACCACTCCGACCTACCTCAACTGGTACCACTCCCACTTACCCCAACCAGTACCACTCCGACCTACCTCAACCACTCCGACCGACCCCAACCGGTACCACTCCAACCTACCCCAACCGGTACCACTCCAACCTACCCCAACTGGTACCACTCCGACCTACCCCAACCGGTTCCACTCCGACCTACCCCAACCAGTACCACTCCGATCTACCCCAACCGGTACCACTACCGACCTACCCCAACCGGTACCACTCCGACCTACCCCAACCGGTACCACTCCGACCTACCCTAACCAGTACCACTCCGATCTTCCCCAACCGGTACCACTTCCGACCTACCCCAACCGGTGCCACTCTGGTCTACCCCAACCGGTACCACTCCGACCTACCCCAACCAGTACAACTCCAACCTACCCCAACCAGCACCACTCCAACATACCCCAACCGGTACGACTCCGACCTACCCTAACCGGTAACACTCCGACCTACCCCAACCTGTACCACTCCGACCTACCCCAACTGGTACCACTGCAGCCTACCCCAACCGGTACCACTCCGACCTACCCCAACCGGTACCACTCCGACCTACCCCAACATAAACCACTCCTACTTACCCCAACTGGTACCACTCCGACCTACCCCAACCTAAACCACTCCGACCTGCCCCAATTGGTACCAATCCCACCTATCCCAAACAGGACCACTCCGACCTACCTCAACTGGTACCACTCCCACTTACCCCAACCAGTACCACTCCGACCTACCTCAACCAATACCACTCCGACCGACCCCAACCGGTACCACTCCAACCTACCCCAACCGGTACCACTCCAACCTACCCCAACTGGTACCACTCCGACCTACCCCAACCGGTTCCACTCCGACCTACCCCAACCAGTACCACTCCGATCTACCCCAACCGGTACCACTACCGACCTACCCCAACCGGTACCACTCCGACCTACCCCAACCGGTACCACTCCGACCTACCCTAACCAGTACCACTCCGATCTTCCCCAACCGGTACCACTTCCGACCTACCCCAACCGGTGCCACTCTGGTCTACCCCAACCGGTACCACTCCGACCTACCCTAACCAGTACCACTCCGACCTACCTCAACCGATACCACTCCGACCTACCCCAACCGGTACCACTCCCAACTACCCCAACCGGTACCAGTCCGACCGACCCCAACCGATACCACTCCGACCTACCCCAACCGGTACCACTACGACCTACCTCAACCGATACCACTCCGACCTACCCCAACCTGTACCACTCCGACCTACCCCAACTGGTACCACTGCGGCCAACCCCAACCGGTACCACTCCGACCTACCCAACATAAACCACTCCTACTTACCTGAACTGGTACCACTCCGACCTACCCCAACCGGTACCACTCCAACCTACCCCAACCGGTACCATTCCGACCTACCCCAACCGGTACCACTCCGACCTACCCCAACCAGTACCACTCTGACCTACCTCAACCGATACCACTCCAACCTACCCCAACCGGTACCACTCCCAACTACCCCAACCGGTACCAGTTCGACCGACCCCAACCGATACCACTACCGACCTACCCCAACCGGTGCCACTCCGACCTACCCCAACCAGTATCATTCCAACCTACCCCAACCGGTACCACTTCGACCTACCCTAACCAGTACCACTCCCGATCTACCCCATCCGGTACCACTCCCGACCTACCCCAACCGGTGCCACTCTGGTCTACCCCAACCGGTACCACTCCGACCTACCCTAACCAGTACCACTCCGACCTACCTCAACCGATATCACTCCGACCTACTCCAACCGGTACCACTCCCAACTACCCCAACCGGTACCACTTCCGACCTACCCCAACCGGTGCCACTCTGGTCTACCCCAACCGGTACCACTCCGACCTACCCCAACATAAACCACTCCTACTTACCCCAACTGGTACCACTCCAACCTACCCCCAAACCGGTATCAATCCAACCTACCCCAACCAGTACCACTCCGATCTTCCCCAACCGGTACCACTTCCGACCTACCCCAACCGGTGCCACTCTGGTCTACCCCAACCGGTACCACTCCGACCTACCCCAACATAAACCACTCCTACTTACCCCAACTGGTACCACTCCGACCTACCCCAACCTAAACCACTCCGACCTGCTCCAACCGGTACCACTCCAACCTACCCGAACCGGTACCACTCCGACCTGCCCCAATTGGTACCAATCCCACCTATCCCAAACAGGACCACACCGACCTACCTCAACTGGTACCACTCCCACTTACCCCAACCAGTACCACTCCGACCTACCTCAACCAATACCACTCCGACCTACCCCAACCGGTACCACTCCAACCTACCCCAACCGGTACCACTCCAACCTACCCCAACCGGTACCACTCGGATATACCCCAACCAGTACCACTCTGACCTACCTCAACCGATACCACTCCGACCTACCCCAACCGGTACCATTCCCACCTACCCCAACTGGTACCACTCCCACCTACCCCAACCGATACCACTCCGACCGACCCCAACCAGTACCACACCCACCTACCCCAACCGGCACCAGGACCACTCCAACCTACCTAAACCGATACCACTCCGACCTACCCCAGCTGGTACCATTCCAACCTACCCCAAACCGGTATCAATCCAACCTACCCCAACCAGTACCACACCCACCTACCCCAACCGGCACCAGTACCGCTCCAACCTACCCCAAACGGTATCACACCGACCTACCCCAACCGGCACCACTCCAACCTGCCTAAACCGATACAACTCCGACCTACCCCAACTGGTACCACTCCGACCTACCCCAACCGGTTCCACTCCGACCTACCCCAACCAGTACCACTCCGATCTACCCCAACCGGTACCACTACCGACCTACCCCAACCGGTACCACTCCGACCTACCCCAACCGGTACCACTCCGACCTACCCTAACCAGTACCACACCGATCTTCCCCAACCGGTACCACTTCCGACCTACCCCAACCGGTGCCACTCTGGTCTACCCCAACCGGTACCACTCCGACCTACCCTAACCAGTACCACTCCGACCTACCTCAACCGATACCACTCCGACCTACCCCAACCGGTACCACTCCCAACTACCCCAACCGGTACCAGTCCGACCGACCCCAACCGATACCACTCCGACCTACCCCAACCGGTACCACTACGACCTACCTCAACCGATACCACTCCGACCTACCCCAACCTGTACCACTCCGACCTACCCCAACTGGTACCACTGCGGCCAACCCCAACCGGTACCACTCCGACCTACCCAACATAAACCACTCCTACTTACCTGAACTGGTACCACTCCGACCTACCCCAACCTAAACCACTCCGACCTGCCCCAACCGGTACCACTCCAACCTACCCCAACCGGTACCACTCCGACCTGCCCCAATTGGTACCAATCCCACCTATCCCAAACGGGACCACTCCGACCAACCTCAACTGGTACCACTCCCACTTACCCCAACCAGTACCACTCCAACCTACCCCAACCGGTACCACTCCAACCTACCCCAACCGATACCATTCCGACCTACCCCAACCGGTACCACTCCGACCTACCCCAACCAGTACCACTCTGACCTACCTCAACCGATACCACTCCAACCTACCCCAACCGGTACCACTCCCAACTACCCCAACCGGTACCAGTCCGACCGACCCCAACCGATACCACTACCGACCTACCCCAACCGGTGCCACTCTGACCTACCCCAACCAGTATCATTCCGACCTACCCCAACCGGTACTACTTCGACCTACCCTAACCAGTACCACTCCGATCTACCCCAACCGGTACCACTCCCGACCTACCCCAACCGGTGCCACTCTGGTCTACCCCAACCGGTACCACTCCGACCTACCCTAACCAGTACCACTCCGACCTACCTCAACCGATATCACTCCGACCTACTCCAACCGGTACCACTCCCAACTACCCCAACCGGTACCAGTCCGACCGACCCAAACCGGTATCACACCGACCTACCCCAACCAGTACAACTCCGACCTACCCTAACCGCTAACACTCCGACCTACCCCAACCGGCACCAGTCCGACCGACCCCAACCAGTACCACACCCACCTACCCCAACCGGCACCAGTACCACTCCAACCTACCCCAAACGGTATCACACCGACCTACCCCAACTGGTAAGACTCCGACCTACCCCAACCGATACCACTCCGACCGACCCCAACCAGTACCACACCCACCTACCCCAACCGGCACCAGTACCACTCCAACCTACCTAAACCGATACCACTCCGACCTACCCCAACTGGTACCACTCCAACCTACCCCCAAACCGGTATCAATCCAACCTACCCCAACCAGTACCACTCTGACCTACCCCAACCAGCACCACTCCGACATAGCCTAACCGGTACCACTCCGACCTACCCTAACCGGTAACACTCCGACTTACCCCAACCTGTACCACTCCGACCTACCCCAACTGGTACCACTGCGGTCTACCCCAACCGGTACCACTCCGACCTACCCCAACCGGTACCACTCCGACCTACCCCAACATAAACCACTCCGACTTACCCCAACTGGTACCACTCCGACCTACCCCAACCTAAATCACTCCGACCTGCCCCAATTGGTACCAATCCCACCTATCCCAAACAGGACCACTCCGACCTACCTCAACTGGTACCACTCCCACTTACCCCAACCAGTACCACTCCGACCTACCTCAACCAATACCACTCCGACCGACCCCAACCGGTACCACTCCAACCTACCCCAACCGGTACCACTCCAACCTACCCCAACTGGTACCACTCCGACCTACCCCAACCGGTTCCACTCCGACCTACCCCAACCAGTACCACTCCGATCTACCCCAACCGGTACCACTACCGACCTACCCCAACCGGTACCACTCCGACCTACCCCAACCGGTACCACTCCGACCTACCCTAACCAGTACCACTCCGATCTTCCCCAACCGGTACCACTTCCGACCTACCCCAACCGGTGCCACTCTGGTCTACCCCAACCGGTACCACTCCGACCTACCCCAACCAGTACAACTCCAACCTACCCCAACCAGCACCACTCCAACATACCCCAACCGGTACGACTCCGACCTACCCTAACCGGTAACACTCCGACCTACCCCAACCTGTACCACTCCGACCTACCCCAACTGGTACCACTGCAGCCTACCCCAACCGGTACCACTCCGACCTACCCCAACCGGTACCACTCCGACCTACCCCAACATAAACCACTCCTACTTACCCCAACTGGTACCACTCCGACCTACCCCAACCTAAACCACTCCGACCTGCCCCAATTGGTACCAATCCCACCTATCCCAAACAGGACCACTCCGACCTACCTCAACTGGTACCACTCCCACTTACCCCAACCAGTACCACTCCGACCTACCTCAACCAATACCACTCCGACCGACCCCAACCGGTACCACTCCAACCTACCCCAACCGGTACCACTCCAACCTACCCCAACTGGTACCACTCCGACCTACCCCAACCGGTTCCACTCCGACCTACCCCAACCAGTACCACTCCGATCTACCCCAACCGGTACCACTACCGACCTACCCCAACCGGTACCACTCCGACCTACCCCAACCGGTACCACTCCGACCTACCCTAACCAGTACCACTCCGATCTTCCCCAACCGGTACCACTTCCGACCTACCCCAACCGGTGCCACTCCGGTCTACCCCAACCGGTACCACTCCGACCTACCCTAACCAGTACCACTCCGACCTACCTCAACCGATACCACTCCGACCTACCCCAACCGGTACCACTCCCAACTACCCCAACCGGTACCAGTCCGACCGACCCCAACCGATACCACTCCGACCTACCCCAACCGGTACCACTACGACCTACCTCAACCGATACCACTCCGACCTACCCCAACCTGTACCACTCCGACCTACCCCAACTGGTACCACTGCGGCCAACCCCAACCGGTACCACTCCGACCTACCCAACATAAACCACTCCTACTTACCTGAACTGGTACCACTCCGACCTACCCCAACCGGTACCACTCCAACCTACCCCAACCGGTACCATTCCGACCTACCCCAACCGGTACCACTCCGACCTACCCCAACCAGTACCACTCTGACCTACCTCAACCGATACCACTCCAACCTACCCCAACCGGTACCACTCCCAACTACCCCAACCGGTACCAGTTCGACCGACCCCAACCGATACCACTACCGACCTACCCCAACCAGTAGCATTCCAACCTACCCCAACCGGTACCACTCCGATCTACCCCAACCGGTACCACTCCCGACCTACCCCAACCGGTGCCACTCTGGTCTACCCCAACCGGTACCACTCCGACCTACCCTAACCAGTACCACTCCGACCTACCTCAACCGATATCACTCCGACCTACTCCAACCGGTACCACTCCCAACTACCCCAACCGGTACCAGTCCGACCGACCCAAACCGGTATCACACCGACCTACCCCAACCAGTACAACTCCAACCTACCCCAACCAGCACCACTCCAACATACCCCAACCGGTACGACTCCGACCTACCCTAACCGCTAACACTCCGACCTACCCCAACCGGCACCAGTCCGACCGACCCCAACCAGTACCACACCCACCTACCCCAACCGGCACCAGTACCACTCCAACCTACCCCAAACGGTATCACACCGACCTACCCCAACTGGTAAGACTCCGACCTACCCCAACCGATACCACTCCGACCGACCCCAACCAGTACCACACCCACCTACCCCAACCGGCACCAGTACCACTCCAACCTACCTAAACCGATACCACTCCGACCTACCCCAACTGGTACCACTCCAACCTACCCCCAAACCGGTATCAATCCAACCTACCCCAACCAGTACCACTCCGATCTTCCCCAACCGGTACCACTTCCGACCTACCCCAACCGGTGCCACTCTGGTCTACCCCAACCGGTACCACTCCGACCTACCCCAACATAAACCACTCCTACTTACCCCAACTGGTACCACTCCGACCTACCCCAACCTAAACCACTCCGACCTGCTCCAACCGGTACCACTCCAACCTACCCGAACCGGTACCACTCCGACCTGCCCCAATTGGTACCAATCCCACCTATCCCAAACAGGACCACACCGACCTACCTCAACTGGTACCACTCCCACTTACCCCAACCAGTACCACTCCGACCTACCTCAACCAATACCACTCCGACCTACCCCAACCGGTACCACTCCAACCTACCCCAACCGGTACCACTCCAACCTACCCCAACCGGTACCACTCGGACCTACCCCAACCAGTACCACTCTGACCTACCTCAACCGATACCACTCCGACCTACCCCAACCGGTACCATTCCCACCTACCCCAACTGGTACCACTCCCACCTACCCCAACCGATACCACTCCGACCGACCCCAACCAGTACCACACCCACCTACCCCAACCGGCACCAGTACCACTCCAACCTACCTAAACCGATACCACTCCGACCTACCCCAGCTGGTACCATTCCAACCTACCCCAAACCGGTATCAATCCAACCTACCCCAACCAGTACCACACCCACCTACCCCAACCGGCACCAGTACCGCTCCAACCTACCCCGAACGGTATCACACCGACCTACCCCAACCGGCACCACTCCAACCTGCCTAAACCGATACAACTCCGACCTACCCCAACTGGTACCACTCCGACCTACCCCAACCGGTTCCACTCCGACCTACCCCAACCAGTACCACTCCGATCTACCCCAACCGGTACCACTACCGACCTACCCCAACCGGTACCACTCCGACCTACCCCAACCGGTACCACTCCGACCTACCCTAACCAGTACCACTCCGATCTTCCCCAACCGGTACCACTTCCGACCTACCCCAACCGGTGCCACTCTGGTCTACCCCAACCGGTACCACTCCGACCTACCCTAACCAGTACCACTCCGATCTACCTCAACTGATACCACTCCGACCTACCCCAACCGGTACCACTCCCAACTACCCCAACCGGTACCAGTCCGACCGACCCCAACCGATACCACTCCGACCTACCCCAACCGGTACCACTACGACCTACCTCAACCGATACCACTCCGACCTACCCCAACCTGTACCACTCCGACCTACCCCAACTGGTACCACTGCGGCCAACCCCAACCGGTACCACTCCGACCTACCCAACATAAACCACTCCTACTTACCTGAACTGGTACCACTCCGACCTACCCCAACCTAAACCACTCCGACCTGCCCCAACCGGTACCACTCCAACCTACCCCAACCGGTACCACTCCGACCTGCCCCAATTGGTACCAATCCCACCTATCCCAAACGGGACCACTCCGACCAACCTCAACTGGTACCACTCCCACTTACCCCAACCAGTACCACTCCAACCTACCCCAACCGGTACCACTCCAACCTACCCCAACCGATACCATTCCGACCTACCCCAACCGGTACCACTCCGACCTACCCCAACCAGTACCACTCTGACCTACCTCAACCGATACCACTCCAACCTACCCCAACCGGTACCACTCCCAACTACCCCAACCGGTACCAGTCCGACCGACCCCAACCGATACCACTACCGACCTACCCCAACCGGTGCCACTCTGACCTACCCCAACCAGTATCATTCCGACCTACCCCAACCGGTACCACTTCGACCTACCCTAACCAGTACCACTCCGATCTACCCCAACCGGTACCACTCCCGACCTACCCCAACCGGTGCCACTCTGGTCTACCCCAACCGGTACCACTCCGACCTACCCTAACCAGTACCACTCCGACCTACCTCAACCGATATCACTCCGACCTACTCCAACCGGTACCACTCCCAACTACCCCAACCGGTACCAGTCCGACCGACCCAAACCGGTATCACACCGACCTACCCCAACCAGTACAACTCCAACCTACCCCAACCAGCACCACTCCAACATACCCCAACCGGTACGACTCCGACCTACCCTAACCGCTAACACTCCGACCTACCCCAACCGGCACCAGTCCGACCGACCCCAACCAGTACCACACCCACCTACCCCACCGGCACCAGTACCACTCCAACCTACCCCAAACGGTATCACACCGACCTACCCCAACTGGTAAGACTCCGACCTACCCCAACCGATACCACTCCGACCGACCCCAACCAGTACCACACCCACTTACCCCAACCGGCACCAGTACCACTCCAACCTACCTAAACCGATACCACTCCGACCTACCCCAAATGGTACCACTCCAACCTACCCCGAAACCGGTATCAATCCAACCTACCCCAACCAGTACCACTCTGACCTACCCCAACCAGCACCACTCCGATATAGCCTAACCGGTACCACTCCGACCTACCCTAACCGGTAACACTCCGACCTACCCTAACCTGTACCACTCCGACCTACCCCAACTGGTACCACTGCGGTCTACCCCAACCGGTACCACTCCGACCTACCCCAACCGGTACCACTCCGACCTACCCCAACATAAACCACTCCGACTTACCCCAACTGGTACCACTCCGACCTACCCCAACCTAAATCACTCCGACCTGCCCCAACCGGTACCACTCCAACCTACCCCAACCGGTACCACTCCGACCTGCCCCAATTGGTACCAATCCCACCTATCCCAAACGGGACAACTCCGACCTACCCCACCTGGTACCACTCCCACTTACCCCAACCAGTACCACTCTGACCTACCTCAACCAATACCACTCCGACCTACCCCAACTGGTGCCACTCCGACCTACCCCAACCGGTACCACTCCAACCTACCCCAACCGGTACCACTCGGACCTACCCCAAACAGTACCACTCTGACCTACCTCAACCGATACCAGTCCGACCTACCCCAACCGGTACCACTTCCACCTACCCCAACTGGTACCACTCCCACCTACCCAAACCGATACCACTCCGACCGACCCCAACCAGTACCACACCCCACCTACCCCAACCGGCACCAGTACCACTCCAACCTACCTAAACCGATACCACTCCGACCTACCCCAACCGGTACCACTCCGACCTACCCCAACCAGTATCACTCCGACCTACCCCAACCGGTACCACTCCCACCTACCCCAACCGGCACCACTCCAACCTACCTAAACCGATACCACTCCGACCTACCCCAACTGGTACCTCTCTGACCTATCCCAACCGGTACTACTCCCGACCTACCCCAACCGGTGCCACTCTGGTCTACCCCAACCGGTACCACTCCGACCTACCCTAACCAGTACCACTACGACCTAACTCAACCGATACCACTCCGACCTACCCCAACCGGTACCACTTCCAACTACCCCAACCGGTACCAGTCCGACCGACCCCAACCGATACCACTCCGACCTACCCCAACCGGTACCACTACGACCTACCTCAACCGATACCACTCCGACCTACCCCAACCAGTATCACTCCGACCTACCCCAACCGGTACCGCTCCGACCTACCCTAACCAGTACCACTCCGATCTACCCCAACCCGTACCACTACCGACCTACCCCAACCGGTGCCACTCCGACCTACCCCAACCAGTATCACTCCGACCTACCCCAACAGGTACCACTCCGACCTACCCTAACCAGTACCACTCCGATCTACCCCAACCGGTACCACTCCCGATCTACCCCAACCGGTACCACTCCGACCTACCCTAACGAGTACCACTCCGACCTACCTCAACCGATATCAATTCGACCTACCCCAACCGGTACCACTCCCAACTACCCCAACCGGTACCAGTCCGACCGACCCCAACCGGTATCACACCGACCTACCCCAACCAGTACAACTCCAACCTACCCCAACCGGTACCACTCGCACACACCGCAACCAATACCACTCCCAACTACCCCAACCGGTTCCAGTCCGACCGACCCCAACCGATACCACTACCGACCTACCCCAACCGGTGCCACTCCGACCTACCCCAACCAGTATCATTCCGACCTACCCAACCGGTACCACTTCGACCTACCCTAACCAGTACCACTCCGATCTACCCCAACCGGTACCACTCCCGACCTACCCCAACCGGTGCCACTCTGTTCTACCCCAACCGGTACCACTCCGACCTACCCTAACCAGTACCACTCCGACCTACCTCAACCGATATCACTCCGACCTACCCCAACCGGTACCACTCCCAACTACCCCAACCGGTACCAGTCCGACCGACCAAAACCGGTATCACACCGACCTACCCCAACCAGTACAACTCCAACCTACCCCAACCAGCACCACTCCAACATACCCCAACCGGTACGACTCCGACCTACCCTAACCGGTAACACTCCGACCTACCCCAACCTGTACCACTCCGACCTACCCCAACTGGTACCACTGCAGCCTACCCCAACCGGTACCACTCCGACCTACCCCAACCGGTACCACTCCGACCTACCCCAACATAAACCACTCCTACTTACCCCAACTGGTACCACTCCGACCTACCCCAACCTAAACCACTCCGACCTGCCCCAACCGGTACCACTCCAACCTACCCCAACCGGTACCACTCCGACCTGCCCCAATTGGTACCAATCCCACCTATCCCAAACAGGACCACTCCGACCTACCTCAACTGGTACCACTCCCACTTACCCCAACCAGTACCACTCCGACCTACCTCAACCAATACCACTCCGACCGACCCCAACCGGTACCACTCCAACCTACCCCAACCGGTACCACTCCAACCTACCCCAACCAGTACCACTCTGACCTACCCCAACCGGTACCACTCCAACCTACCCCAACCGGTACCATTCCGACCTACCCCAACCGGTACCACTCCGACCTACCCCAACCAGTATCACTCTGACCTACCTCAACCGATACCACTCCGACCTACCTCAACCGGTACCACTCCCACCTACCCCAACCGGTACCAGTCCGACCGACCCCAACCAGTACCACACCCACCTACCCCAACCGGCACCAGTACCACTCCAACCTACACCAAACGGTATCACACCGACCTACCCCAACTAGTACCACTGCGAACTACCCCAACCGGCGCCACTCCGACCTACCAAAACCGGTATCACTCCGACATACCCCAACTGGTACCACTCCGACCTACCCCAACTGGTACCACTCCGACCTACCCCATCTGGGACCACTCCGACCTACCCCAACCGGTACCACTCCAACCTATCCAAACCGGCACAACTCCGACCTACCCCAACCTGTTCCACTCCGTCCTACCCAAACTGGAACCACTCCGACCTACCCCAACCGCTACCACTCCGAACTACCCCAACCAGTACCACTCTGACCTACCTCAAGCGATACCACTCCGACCTACCCCAACCGGTACCACTCCGACCTACCCCAACCGGTACCAGTCCGACCGACCCCAACCGGTACCACACCCACCTACCCCAACCGGCACCAGTACCACTCCAACCTACCCCAAACGGTATCACACCGACCTACCCCAACCGGCACCAGTACCACTCCAACCTACCCCAAACGGTATCACACCGACCTACCCCAACCGGTACCACTCCGACCTACCCCAACCGAAACCACTCCGACCTACCCCAACTGGTACCACTCCGACCTACCCCAACCGGTACCACTCCGACCTACCCCTACCGGTACAACTCAGACCTGTTCAAACTAGTACCACTGCGAACTACCCCAACCGGCGCCACTCCGACCTACCAAAACCGGTATCACTCCGACGTAACCCACCTGGTACCACTCCCACTTACCCCAACCAGTACCACTCTGACCTACCTCAACCAATACCACTCCGACCTACCCCAACTGGTACCACTCCAACCTACCCCCAAACCGGTATCAATCCAACCTACCCCAACCAGTACCACTCCGATCTTCCCCAACCGGTACCACTTCCGACCTACCCCAACCGGTGCCACTCTGGTCTACCCCAACCGGTACCACTCCGACCTACCCCAACATAAACCACTCCTACTTACCCCAACTGGTACCACTCCGACCTACCCCAACCTAAACCACTCCGACCTGCTCCAACCGGTACCACTCCAACCTACCCGAACCGGTACCACTCCGACCTGCCCCAATTGGTACCAATCCCACCTATCCCAAACAGGACCACACCGACCTACCTCAACTGGTACCACTCCCACTTACCCCAACCAGTACCACTCCGACCTACCTCAACCAATACCACTCCGACCTACCCCAACCGGTACCACTCCAACCTACCCCAACCGGTACCACTCCAACCTACCCCAACCGGTACCACTCGGACCTACCCCAACCAGTACCACTCTGACCTACCTCAACCGATACCACTCCGACCTACCCCAACCGGTACCATTCCCACCTACCCCAACTGGTACCACTCCCACCTACCCCAACCGATACCACTCCGACCGACCCCAACCAGTACCACACCCACCTACCCCAACCGGCACCAGTACCACTCCAACCTACCTAAACCGATACCACTCCGACCTACCCCAGCTGGTACCACTCCAACCTACCCCAAACCGGTATCAATCCAACCTACCCCAACCAGTACCACACCCACCTACCCCAACCGGCACCAGTACCGCTCCAACCTACCCCAAACGGTATCACACCGACCTACCCCAACCGGCACCACTCCAACCTGCCTAAACCGATACAACTCCGACCTACCCCAACTGGTACCACTCCGACCTACCCCAACCGGTGCCACTCTGGTCTACCCCAACCCGTACCACTCCGACCTACCCTAACCAGTACCACTCCGACCTACCCAAACCGATACCACTCCGACCTACCCCAACCTGTACCACTCCAACCTACCCCAACTGGTACCACTGCGGCCAACCCCAACCGGTACCACTCCGACCTACCCAACATAAACCACTCCTACTTACCTGAACTGGTACCACTCCGACCTACCCCAACCTAAACCACTCCGACCTGCCCCAACCGGTACCACTCCAACCTACCCCAACCTAAACCACTCAGACCTGCCCCAATTGGTACCAATCCCACCTATCCCAAACGGGACCACTCCGACCAACCTCAACTGGTACCACTCCCACATACCCCAACCAGTACCACTCCAACCTACCCCAACCGGTACCACTCCAACCTACCCCAACCGGTACCATTCCGACCTACCCCAACCGGTACCACTCCGACCTACCCCAACCAGTACCACTCTGACCTACCTCAACCGATACCACTCCAACCTACCCCAACCGGTACCACTCCCAACTACCCCAACCGGTACCAGTCCGACCGACCCCAACCGATACCACTACCGACCTACCCCAACCGGTGCCACTCCGACCTACCCCAACCAGTATCATTCCGACCTACCCCAACCGGTACCACTTCGACCTACCCTAACCAGTACCACTCCGATCTACCCCAACCGGTACCACTCCGACCTACCCTAACCAGTACCACTCCGACCTACCTCAACCGATATCACTCCGACCTACTCCAACCGGTACCACTCCCAACTACCCCAACCGGTACCAGTCCGACCGACCCAAACCGGTATCACACCGACCTACCCCAACCAGTACAACTCCAACCTACCCCAACCAGCACCACTCCAACATACCCCAACCGGTACGACTCCGACCTACCCTAACCGCTAACACTCCGACCTACCCCAACCGGCACCAGTCCGACCGACCCCAACCAGTACCACACCCACCTACCCCAACCGGCACCAGTACCACTCCAACCTACCCCAAACGGTATCACACCGACCTACCCCAACTGGTAAGACTCCGACCTACCCCAACCGATACCACTCCGACCGACCCCAACCAGTACCACACCCACCTACCCCAACCGGCACCAGTACCACTCCAACCTACCTAAACCGATACCACTCCGACCTACCCCAACTGGTACCACTCCAACCTACCCCCAAACCGGTATCAATCCAACCTACCCCAACCAGTACCACTCTGACCTACCCCAACCAGCACCACTCCGACATACCCTAACCGGTACCACTCCGACCTACCCTAACCGGTAACACTCCGACCTACCCCAACCTGTACCACTCCGACCTACCCCAACTGGTACCACTGCGGTCTACCCCAACCGGTACCACTCCGACCTACCCCAACCGGTACCACTCCGACCTACCCCAACATAAACCACTCCGACTTACCCCAACTGGTACCACTCCGACCTACCCCAACCTAAATCACTCCGACCTGCCCCAACCGGTACCACTCCAACCTACCCCAACCGGTACCACTCCGACCTGCCCCAATTGGTACCAATCCCACCTATCCCAAACGGGACCACTCCGACCTACCCCACCTGGTACCACTCCCACTTACCCCAACCAGTACCACTCTGACCTACCTCAACCAATACCACTCCGACCTACCCCAACTGGTGCCACTCCGACCTACCCCAACCGGTACCACTCCAACCTACCCCAACTGGTACCACTCGGACCTACCCCAAACAGTACCACTCTGACCTACCTCAACCGATACCAGTCCGACCTACCCCAACCGGTACCACTTCCACCTACCCCAACTGGTACCACTCCCACCTACCCCAACCGATACCACTCCGACCGACCCCAACCAGTACCACACCCACCTACCCCAACCGGCACCAGTACCACTCCAACCTACCTAAACCGACACCACTCCGACCTACCCCAACCGGTACCACTCCGACCTACCCCAACCAGTATCACTCCGACCTACCCCAACCGGTACCACTCCCACCTACCCCAACCGGCACCACTCCAACCTACCTAAACCGACACCACTCCGACCTACCCCAACTGGTACCTCTCTGACCTACCCCAACCGGTACTACTCCCGACCTACCCCAACCGGTGCCACTCTGGTCTACCCCAACCGGTACCACTCCGACCTACCCTAACCAGTACCACTACGACCTACCTCAACCGATACCACTCCGACCTACCCCAACCGGTACCACTTCCAACTACCCCAACCGGTACCAGTCCGACCGACCCCAACCGATACCACTCCGACCTACCCCAACCGGTACCACTACGACCTACCTCAACCGATACCACTCCGACCTACCCCAACCAGTATCACTCCGACCTACCCCAACCGGTACCGCTCCGACCTACCCTAACCAGTACCACTCCGATCCACCCCAACCCGTACCACTACCGACCTACCCCAACCGGTGCCACTCCGACCTACCCCAACCAGTATCACTCCGACCTACCCCAACAGGTACCACTCCGACCTACCCTAACCAGTACCACTCCGATCTACCCCAACCGGTACCACTCCCGACCTACCCCAACCGGTACCACTCCGACCTACCCTAACGAGTACCACTCCGACCTACCTCAACCGATATCAATCCGACCTACCCCAACCGGTACCACTCCCAACTACCCCAACCGGTACCAGTCCGACCGACCCCAACCGGTATCACACCGACCTACCCCAACCAGTACAACTCCAACCTACCCCAACCGGTACCACTCGCACACACCGCAACCAATACCACTCCCAACTACCCCAACCGGTTCCAGTCCGACCGACCCCAACCGATACCACTACCGACCTACCCCAACCGGTGCCACTCCGACCTACCCCAACCAGTATCATTCCGACCTACCCAACCGGTACCACTTCGACCTACCCTAACCAGTACCACTCCGATCTACCCCAACCGGTACCACTCCCGACCTACCCCAACCGGTGCCACTCTGTTCTACCCCAACCGGTACCACTCCGACCTACCCTAACCAGTACCACTCCGACCTACCTCAACCGATATCACTCCGACCTACCCCAACCGGTATCACTCCCAACTACCCCAACCGGTACCAGTCCGACCGACCCAAACCGGTATCACACCGACCTACCCCAACCAGTACAACTCCAACCTACCCCAACCAGCACCACTCCAACATACCCCAACCGGTACGACTCCGACCTACCCTAACCGGTAACACTCCGACCTACCCCAACCTGTACCACTCCGACCTACCCCAACTGGTACCACTGCAGCCTACCCCAACCGGTACCACTCCGACCTACCCCAACCGGTACCACTCCGACCTACCCCAACATAAACCACTCCTACTTACCCCAACTGGTACCACTCCGACCTACCCCAACCTAAACCACTCCGACCTGCCCCAATTGGTACCAATCCCACCTATCCCAAACAGGACCACTCCGACCTACCTCAACTGGTACCACTCCCACTTACCCCAACCAGTACCACTCCGACCTACCTCAACCAATACCACTCCGACCGACCCCAACCGGTACCACTCCAACCTACCCCAACCGGTACTACTCCAACCTACCCCAACTGGTACCACTCCGACCTACCCCAACCGGTTCCACTCCGACCTACCCCAACCAGTACCACTCCGATCTACCCCAACCGGTACCACTACCGACCTACCCCAACCGGTACCACTCCGACCTACCCCAACCGGTACCACTCCGACCTACCCTAACCAGTACCACTCCGATCTTCCCCAACCGGTACCACTTCCGACCTACCCCAACCGGTGCCACTCTGGTCTACCCCAACCGGTACCACTCCGACCTACCCTAACCAGTACCACTCCGACCTACCTCAACCGATACCACTCCGACCTACCCCAACCGGTACCACTCCCAACTACCCCAACCGGTACCAGTCCGACCGACCCCAACCGATACCACTCCGACCTACCCCAACCGGTACCACTACGACCTACCTCAACCGATACCACTCCGACCTACCCCAACCTGTACCACTCCGACCTACCCCAACTGGTACCACTGCGGCCAACCCCAACCGGTACCACTCCGACCTACCCAACATAAACCACTCCTACTTACCTGAACTGGTACCACTCCGACCTACCCCAACCGGTACCACTCCAACCTACCCCAACCGGTACCATTCCGACCTACCCCAACCGGTACCACTCCGACCTACCCCAACCAGTACCACTCTGACCTACCTCAACCGATACCACTCCAACCTACCCCAACCGGTACCACTCCCAACTACCCCAACCGGTACCAGTTCGACCGACCCCAACCGATACCACTACCGACCTACCCCAACCGGTGCCACTCCGACCTACCCCAACCAGTATCATTCCGACCTACCCCAACCGGTACCACTTCGACCTACCCTAACCAGTACCACTCCGATCTACCCCAACCGGTACCACTCCCGACCTACCCCAACCGGTGCCACTCTGGTCTACCCCAACCGGTACCACTCCGACCTACCCTAACCAGTACCACTCCGACCTACCTCAACCGATATCACTCCGACCTACTCCAACCGGTACCACTCCCAACTACCCCAACCGGTACCAGTCCGACCGACCCAAACCGGTATCACACCGACCTACCCCAACCAGTACAACTCCAACCTACCCCAACCAGCACCACTCCAACATACCCCAACCGGTACGACTCCGACCTACCCTAACCGCTAACACTCCAACCTACCCCAACCGGCACCAGTCCGACCGACCCCAACCAGTACCACACCCACCTACCCCAACCGGCACCAGTACCACTCCAACCTACCCCAAACGGTATCACACCGACCTACCCCAACTGGTAAGACTCCGACCTACCCCAACCGATACCACTCCGACCGACCCCAACCAGTACCACACCCACCTACCTCAACCGATACCACTCCGACCTACCCCAACCGGTACCATTCCCACCTACCCCAACTGGTACCACTCCCACCTACCCCAACCGATACCACTCCGACCGACCCCAACCAGTACCACACCCACCTACCCCAACCGGCACCAGTACCACTCCAACCTACCTAAACCGATACCACTCCGACCTACCCCAGCTGGTACCATTCCAACCTACCCCAAACCGGTATCAATCCAACCTATCCCAATCAGTACCACACCCACCTACCCCAACCGGCACCAGTACCGCTCCAACCTACCTCGAACGGTATCACACCGACCTACCCCAACCGGCACCACTCCAACCTGCCTAAACCGATACAACTCCGACCTACCCCAACCGGTACCACTCCGACCTACCCCAACCGGTACCACTCCGACCTACCCTAACCAGTACCACTCCGATCTTCCCCAACCGGTACCACTTCCGACCTACCCCAACCGGTGCCACTCTGGTCTACCCCAACCGGTACCACTCCGACCTACCCTAACCAGTACCACTCCGACCTACCTCAACTGATACCACTCCGACCTACCCCAACCGGTACCACTCCCAACTACCCCAACCGGTACCAGTCCGACCGACCCCAACCGATACCACTCCGACCTACCCCAACCGGTACCACTACGACCTACCTCAACCGATACCACTCCGACCTACCCCAACCTGTACCACTCCGACCTACCCCAACTGGTACCACTGCGGCCAACCCCAACCGGTACCACTCCGACCTACCCAACATAAACCACTCCTACTTACCTGAACTGGTACCACTCCGACCTACCCCAACCTAAACCACTCCGACCTGCCCCAACCGGTACCACTCCAACCTACCCCAACCGGTACCACTCCGACCTGCCCCAATTGGTACCAATCCCACCTATCCCAAACGGGACCACTCCGACCAACCTCAACTGGTACCACTCCCACTTACCCCAACCAGTACCACTCCAACCTACCCCAACCGGTACCACTCCAACCTACCCCAACCGATACCATTCCGACCTACCCCAACCGGTACCACTCCGACCTACCCCAACCAGTACCACTCTGACCTACCTCAACCGATACCACTCCAACCTACCCCAACCGGTACCACTCCCAACTACCCCAACCGGTACCAGTCCGACCGACCCCAACCGATACCACTACCGACCTACCCCAACCGGTGCCACTCTGACCTACCCCAACCAGTATCATTCCGACCTACCCCAACCGGTACCACTTCGACCTACCCTAACCAGTACCACTCCGATCTACCCCAACCGGTACCACTCCCGACCTACCCCAACCGGTGCCACTCTGGTCTACCCCAACCGGTACCACTCCGACCTACCCTAACCAGTACCACTCCGACCTACCTCAACCGATATCACTCCGACCTACTCCAACCGGTACCACTCCCAACTACCCCAACCGGTACCAGTCCGACCGACCCAAACCGGTATCACACCGACCTACCCCAACCAGTACAACTCCAACCTACCCCAACCAGCACCACTCCAACCTACCTCAACCGATACCACTCCGACCTACCTCAACCGGTACCACTCCCACCTACCCCAACCGGTACCAGTCCGACCGACCCCAACCAGTACCACACCCACCTACCCCTACCGGCACCAGTTCCACTCCAACCTACACCAAACGGTATCACACCGACCTACCCCAACTAGTACCACTGCGAACTACCCCAACCGGCGCCACTCCGACCTACCAAAACCGGTATCACTCCGACATACCCCAACTGGTACCACTCCGACCTACCCCAACTGGTACCACTCCGACCTACCCCATCTGGGACCACTCCGACCTACCCCAACCGGTACCACTCCAACCTATCCAAACCGGCACAACTCCGACCTACCCCAACCTGTACCACTCCGTCCTACCCAAACTGGAACCACTCCGACCTACCCCAACCGCTACCACTCCGAACTACCCCAACCAGTACCACTCTGACCTACCTCAAGCGATACCACTCCGACCTACCCCAACCGGTACCACTCCGACCTACCCCAACCGGTACCAGTCCGACCGACCCCAACCGGTACCACACCCACCTACCCCAACCGGCACCAGTACCACTCCAACCTACCCCAAACGGTATCACACCGACCTACCCCAACCGGCACCAGTACCACTCCAACCTACCCCAAACGGTATCACACCGACCTACCCCAACCGGTACCACTCCGACCTACCCCAACCGATACCACTCCGACCTACCCCAACTGGTACCACTCCGACCTACCCCAACCGGTACCACTCCGATCTACCCCTACCGGTACAACTCAGACCTGTTCAAACTAGTACCACTGCGAACTACCCCAACCGGCGCCACTCCGACCTACCAAAACCGGTATCACTCCGACGTAACCCAACTGGTACCACTCCGACCTACCCCAACTGGTACCACTCCGACCTACCCCACCTGGTACCATTCCGACATACCTCAACCGATACCACGACTTATCCAAACCGGCACAACTCCGACCTACCCCAACCTGTACCACTCCGTCCTACCCAAACTGGAACCATTCCGACCTACCCCAACCGGTACCACTCCGACCTACCCCAACCTGTACCACTCCGTCCTACCCAAACTGGAACCACTCCGACCTACCCCAACCGGTACCACTCCGACCTACCCCAACCTGTACCACTCCGACCTATCCCAACCAGTACCACTCCGACCTACCCCAACCTGTACCACTCCGACCCACCAAGTCATTTATTTTTCTATTAACCGACCGACCGACGTATTGTGCTGGTCTCATAGTCATGAAGAACGTGTATTTTTATCGGGATGCTATCCTCTCTCGTCTAATGAAACATGATGCAGAAACGACTATATATGTCTTTATATTTAAGACAACATCACACCTTCTAAGCTTGAATGGCCGTAATGGGCTTCAGGGTATTATACGTACTTTTTTAATTCATATTGGATAACCCCGATGTCAGGTCTGCTCGCAGGGTCAAAGTGACAACACCGGCTGTATATGACACCCAGGCCAGTCTCATCCGCTAGGTGCTTGTATTTTCCCGATCCTCTGGGCAACCGTCTGGCAGCGATCGTCGCCTCTAGCACCGAATCTTCATTAGGTTGATTTTTCAGCTCCATCTCCCATGGAAACTTGATATCAGGAGAGAGCAGGCAGAATATGATCATACCACAGCTCCAAACATCGATTCGTTTCAAATCTGCGATGTCTGCCTTTTTCAAAGATTTCGATATTTGTTCCGGTAAAGAAAAGCGTCTTGTTCCTCGTCGAACACGGTCAGTGTTTTCACGTGGCACAGATTTAGATTGGATGTTAGGGGCCCTACCTTCACCGAAGTCGGTCAACTTAAAGGTAAACAAATCCCCCGTATTTGTTACCAGAATGTTATCCGGCTTCATATCCCTATGACAAATGTCTCTATGGTGAAGGAAAGCCAGCCCTGTAACAACGTCAACTGCTGCTTTATGAAGCACCCGCCGCTTCACCCCAATTTCTTCGACGAGAGCGGCGCGTTCCAGTATTCCAAGTAGTGCTGCCAGGCTGTGGCCATTGGAAAGACCGCGGATATTAGGATGCTCCAAATTAAACTCCATCAACTCCATAATAGGACTGAAGCTTGTGGGTTCTATGCACACTCCAAGCAGACTTACAATATTTGGGTGCTTAATGACACTGAGTATTTTAGTCTCCTTTGCGAACATCTTCACGTAACGGATGTCGTAGTGGGAGGCCAACATCTGCTTAATGACGACTCGGGAACCATCTGAATATAATTGAGGTACATATACGTTCACAGATAATGCAATATGCAAATATATATAATCCAAGTGAATTTCTACAGGCAAACATATCATATTGCGAATGTGTTACTTTGAACACGCCTCTCCCCCCCCCCCCCCCCCACCCGCCCAACCACTTTTTGTTGTCGAAACTCAAAGCCACGGTATCAATTACATTACATATCGATATCTGCGAGGGGAGTGTTAATACCGGAGTATCTGACAGCTTTCAGGCGAATGTTAAAATCTATGTCGAGGTATTAATAGCAGAATTGGCGAATTTGAAGGGTGGACGTTCCACACTACTGACTGATACTCAATGACTAAAACTAAGGGAGACATTTGACGCCAGGTTAACATTAGCACATAAAGAGATTAACATCATGGCGGACCCGCATTTAGCTCAACTTCTAAGGGTCATATGATTTCAGTGGCCTGGTACGACTTACCTGACTTAAGAGTGCCCTTAATGACTCGTCCATAGCCCCCTTCGGCGATCAAACGCTCTTCCACGATGTCTTCGCTTTCCAGGACAGCAATGCCAGCGCGCTTTATGTGCTGTCGCAAGCTGGTCACGATCGATTTTAATTTCTCGATCTCGGCAGGTTCCATCTGGTCAGAAAGAAATGGATTGCTTTATAATGTCATGCTGGTTTCTATGGGCGATTTATCGCTTACTTTGTGTGTGTTATCGCGCCATTCAACGAATGCATCATAAAGATAAGTTTCGCTACCGTAATGACTGGGGCAGGGGTTGGGATTCAATTCATGATTATTCCATTACCTCCTCTCGGCAGGATGTGTCTTATGGAGACCAAATTATATATTATATATTGATGAGCTTCATTGGTTTAAATCGTGATTCACGTGTATTCTTGGCTCGTGTTGATGCATCATTACATACTGTGATGGATATCTTCTCTTCAGGTTCGAAACTGTGGATTAGTAAACTGCACGTCACAGCGAAGTGGCCGTGGGGGGGGGGGGGCACTGTATGGCGGCATGTTGGCGCCACTCGCCATCTCGCATTCTCGCCTGGCGCCAAAAGGGGCAAGAACGCGAGAACAAGAGAATGTGCGCTAGAGAACACGAGGGCAAGACCGCAAGAACGCTAGGGTGAGAACGCGTGAACGACATTCTGAAGTCCTAGCACTTCGCGTTCTCGCGATCTCGCCCTCGCGATCTCGCCCTCGCGATCCCGTTTCCAGACGCTGGACTATGGCTCTGTGTGCTGGGCGCGGACTAGGGCTCCGGGCACGGACAATTTTCTGGGCGCGGACTATGGCTCCGGGCACGGACATTCTTTCTTTGAGCTTATTTATCTCTCTATGCGCTGAACTATGGTTCCATGCGCTGGACTGGGACTCCCTGCGCTGGGCTACGACTCCGTGTGATGAACTATGGTTCTGGGCTATGGCTCTGTGCAGGGCTATGGCTCCAGGCTATGGCTCCGTGCAGGGCTACGGCTCCGTGCAGGGCTACGGCTCCGCGCAGGGCTATGGCTCCGGCTCCATGTACGGGCTATGGCTCAGGGCTATGGCTCCGTGCACGGGCTATGGCTCAGGGCTATGGCTCCGTGCACGGGCTATGGCTCCGGCTGCCGGGTATGGCTCCCGGGCTCCGGGCTATGGCTCCGGGTGCGGGCTTTGGCTACGGGTGCGGAATATGGCTCAGGACTATGGTTACGGGCGGGGGATATGGGTCTAGGGCCATGGCTCAGGTCTCGGGCTCCTGGCTTTGTCTCCGTGCACAAGCTATGGCTCTGTGCGCTCGACTATGGATCCGATCGCCGGGCTGTGACTTCGGGCTATGGCTCGCGATCAAACGCGCGGGCGAGTTTGCGAAATCTTGAGCATGCAAGATCACGAGAACGCGAGGGCGAGATTAATATCACGCTCTCACCCTCGCGTTCTTGCCCTTGAGTGGTATGCCACCATAGCACCACCCGTGCGGCAGATGACAGGTTGACTGTTGAAACGACAGGCATTGACGATGGAGCTCACCCCACTGAAGGCAGAATGTCACTTAATCTGGAAATGTGTGTATAAATCATGTACTATGGAGACCGCTTTATATCAGCTTACCTTAAGTTAGTTAATTCCGAGTTCTCTTTGATCCCAATGCGTCCAACTTGTTCCGCGCCCTGTCGCCAGTCTCTGAATGTCACGGGTAGGTAAGGTAACCTATATATCACGAGCGCCACCTGGTTGGAGATCACCGCATAACATATCATCCAATCATATATCAGATAATCCCGTCCAAGGGTCAATGGCCTACTGGAGAAGGCTTGACAATCCCTCACTGACACGGATTGGTATATGACGTTATCAGACAGCAGGCTATGGGTGTGTCGTCTTCAGGGTAGAGGTCTCGACGGCTCAGCCCACGCGGTGAGGTGAACAATACAGTCAACTGGAATAAGTAAACACAAAATTGCTCAAATGTCCTGCATTGTGGTATGCTGTAGAGAGTTCTGGTTCTTCAAAGAACAGCTATTCAACGGTAACACATATCTACATCTCTGCCTTGACAATTATATCCTCCAATGCGGGGTAATATGGTGTCAGGCAACTTGTGCCACTCTTTACACCACAGCGCCATTTGAGGATGTGCAAAGTTGACTAGGTTGGTTACTTAGGACGCTTTAACCACTTTTGGTCATATCGCGTCAATGGGAGAATGAAGGGAGAGTGGAGCCATGTCCCCGGGGGTAACCCCCTAGTCTTTACGAAGAAAGACATGGGATCTTTATCCTGCGACCACACAGACATGGCCACAGCAGGGCTCGAACCACCGACCCATGTGCCGTTAGGCTCTCAGGTGACCAGAGCACTCAAAGCGAGCGCTCTAGCCCACTGAGCTGCCGCGCCGGCCCCTAGTTGACTAGGTACTTTGGTTGTATATTGAAATCAACCGACACAGGGCGGGGACTTGAAGTGTCTCCCCTCCCCTCACTTGGAATACTACCCCAACTTGGCATGTTTTGAATATTGGACCATAGATGGAAAAGGCTGTCAAAGTGGAGACCCATCCGGTTCGCCATGACTATTAATGCACTGTGTCGACCGACAGGCGGAAAAAGAAATTTCAATTTACAAATATTTTATTTTATACTTTGTATAGTAAGTAATGTTCTAGCATACATACTAGAAATAGCTATGTAGGTCTCAATTCGTAGTGTGGACCTCAACTGCCTCGACTCGCGGCCCTTTTGTGTGAGTAAAAAGACATTGATCCTTAGCGGGTTAGAGGGTAAACTAAACTAAAAAATAAGTTTCACTGAATAGCATGGCGATAGATTTGATAGATCTAGTCTATACTGCTTAAAGGCTATACGCCACAAAAAGTTGTATGTGTGGTAATAACTCTGGTGCGTATGTGATGTAAATTAGTTGATACACGTGTGCATGTCCCGCACGGACAACGGTGACGGCAATACGCTCTCGCGAGACGCCAACCAGACCGAGATCCGGCGTGATTCAAAATATCACATCGGAAATATGCCTAAGGAAACTCTGTTTACCTAAGGCCGATTGTCGCCTGCTCGGGTCACAGCTTTTTGTTACTTAAGTTAAATTGCGTGAAAACACAGACGGGGCCATTTTCGTGAAAGACTATATATTATCTACCGAAATCGGAAGGGATATGTGTATTAACAAATACTCACCGACTTAAGCTCGCAATATCAATTTGTGTGCGAGCCATTACGGACTTTCCCGACCATGCACCGAGGATAGCCGAGTGCGCTATGACGTCACAAGTAGGAGTCAGAATTTGATGCGAAGTGCCAGTGTAACATGGCGTCACGTAATCCATGTAACAGTGATTTGCTTACATCTCAAGAGCGGATACTGACATAAAAAAACTGACATAAAAAAATTATCTTCACGTCTAGACACAAGCGAAATTTTTAGACCACAAACATACATATTTCAGCCGGAATTTCAACCATACAAGGACTGAAGTTCAGGCGACTGCCAGTACGTCAGTTCTGAGAAAGATCAGAAAAGTTCACAGACTCCGAAATACAGCCATCTGGCGGAATTACAAGGACTAAATATGACAAAATTAAATATTTGGAGGAAGCTACTGATACAAAATTGACAATTGCAATGGTTTACATACACAAACAAGCGGCGTTTAATGAAGGATTATAGGCCAAATAAAGACTTTCCCAAGCATGATATTGATAAGCAGGAGTCAGAAACCAAGGCGAGTTATCACGCGATCGAGGTAAGGGCTCTCTCTACGTAAACATACTCCTAACTGGATCACCTGTATAGCAATTTGTTGTCTGGGATAAGCCTATGCTAAGTGGTTATATCGTTGAAGAACAGTGTAGGATAAATTATATATGCCAGGCCCAGGGCAGGGGATGGTAGCTTCGGGAGTGGGGGCAGTAACCTATGGACAGACATGGACCTTGATTTTCTCAATCAGTGACAGCGCAAACCATACCTTGATCAGTCTTGTCATTGTTGGAAAATCTTACTGCGTCTTTATAGATTAGACCAGATAAAATCACTTACAACACAGTTACATGCATAGGCCTACATTTGCATGCAAATAATCCGCGCTGGACCAGTTTTGATGACTCCTATTTGTGACGTCACAACTCACTATCGCCCGGTCAGTCAGTTTTTGGCGAAGTGGAAAAATAGCCCAGTCAAGGTGGTTTCAAATTGTCCATGCACAAAGGCAATTAATGTTGTCAGTATCCCATATGGTCGAAATGTTTATATTTCAGTTATTCTTTAAGATCCTGGAATTGGTGAATGACTTCAATTTGGGTTTTCACGCACGTTAAGTTCAGTTAGTATTGTCAAAGCCAAGGGACCCCAAAGGAAACAAATAGACACCAGTACATGGGTAAGTTTGACGTAAAAATGTCCTGTCTCGAAAACTACATATATTTACCAAGATATTTTCAAAAATCAGTCACAACATCACAATAACTCGAGTTGTCACTGCCTGGCAATGGACACAAATTACATTAACCAAATGTCATAAGCTTTTGTTAGTGCTAAATCACCTTGGCCACTGATGTCTATACCTGTGCAAAACAGTATACACCTGTACACAATACTGCAAAGGGAGATTTAGCACGGAAGCTTTTGTGTGACAATTTATTTTGTGCATAACTAGCCGCAAGGGACTCCATGAATTGCAAGCTCATACCGTAGGGTCCCAGAGATGCGCATTGACGCTGCCACCAAATGCACAGAAATGTATAAAACCATTGGATGCATTTCTTTGGTAGATTGGTATCCCTGCGGTAACCTCAATATGCACATTACACATTGGCAAAGTGCCAGACAGTTCTTTTAGCCGGGTATGGATGCGCGCACATCCATGATTTGTATGCTAATGTACCTCATTCAAAACAGGGAGGGGGGCAAAGGGGGGTCATGAATAAATTACGAAGAATAAATTTCCTTATTCCCAAATCACAATGAACTGAATGGAGCACTTTCCGCATATAATTAAAGGGGCTGATACATGATATAAATTTGCGATTTCCTTATTTGCCGGACGTCAACAAACGCCGCCTGGCAGCGAGTGCTCACGCTAAGTTTGTTTACTTCCGGCGAAGGGCGGAGCATTGAAAACGAAGCGAGAGAGGACACAAATCGCCCGGATTACAAGAAAATACACTACCGACCAAAGAAATGACTGCCCGACGAAAGTTATGAAAGCTTCAGGAATCTAATGGAGCAACTTGACGGGTATACACGGCATATTTATTCTGTTATGAACTTAACTTGAGCCACCGGCCCGCGATTTCTTGTTTTAGGCCGTGTCAGCGGCATGGCTCTCACCCTTGCTCCGTTTACGGGCGTGGTAAGAGAGGCATGTACCAGGGCTAACAACTACCATTTTTGAGAACGCATTTAAAAAAATAAAATTATTAATAATAAAAATATTATTATTAAACCTATTATTATTAAGCTTATTAAACTTATTATTATTAAGCTTATTAAACTTATTATTATTATTTTATTTTTTTATTCATTATTTTATGAACTAAATTTTAAACTTTGTAACCGTTTACCAGTTAAATTGAAAAGGTATATACTATCATACCATACTATATATGATGTATATTTAATATTTAATAGCATTATTAGGGTCTTTTGTTATAAATTTGTATTATAAGAAAAGGGCATCATATAAATTAATACCGGTATATTGAAAATATAGATATTAAAATTTAAATTGAATCCTCATACTTATTTTTAATTATAACAGATGGATAGATTTAGTGTGATATATATCACTGTATGTATGTAGAAAATGTTATGCATTTATCGCCAGCGATAATTGAGATACAGCTAAAACCATTAGGCCTAAAACTTATAAGCTTATTTTGGATTAAAGTTGCATGTGGAGCTATTTCCCGCCAAAACTAAAGAGGTCAAAATACAAATAAGAATCAGTCCTTTAATCATTCAAGATTAGTTTTGTCTATACTCCACGCATGCCACACTGCCAAATAGTGTCTCTTAGCTAGTGAGGTCAGACCATTTTTATATTTTTAGAAATGCCAAGCAGAGAAAATGATTGGTCCTAGTTTTAGCGATCTACGATGAATATTAACAAAGTTGTGACGAAATAAAAACCAATTTTGGGCTAACTTTCCTGCCGGTTTTGAGGCATGTTTATCGAGGTCCCATTCCTGGCCTAATTTGGGTCTGGATGACTATCTAATCATGCAATGTATATATCACTGGATAGGTCTTGTTCTGGGCAAGAGAATGGTACTTGATTGAGTATCGTAGAGTGAATGGAAGTAAAGTTACATACAATATTAGTCGCACAGAGGGACATGAATAAAGGCGGACCGCGTTTTGGCCGGTGGGCCATGTTACAACACAGCCAGTTTGTGGGGGTGGAGTAAAGTCCCGGTGAAGATAGATTAACCTGCCAGGTGTTTTTCATTAAGCGGCTTGAAAATATTGCTATAACACAATATAATAACAGATTAGTAAGGGACAATTTTTTTGTTTAATAAGCTTTATCAACGCCTGATACACATTGACATCGGTGAAGAAACCATGCGAGGCACAGCTGGATCAGTGTTACTTATTATACTGCTGTAGCTCCCCCTGCAAACACGTGTACTACAAGTTGGCCGATACAAGTAGTTGGAGCGGAAGTGTGATAATTGGAACAGCCTGCAATGTAATTTGCATACAGTCACATGAAACACACAAACCGACATGAAACTATACCTCGGTTAACAACCTCCCACCGTTACGCAGTTAGAGGTAAAGATAACATCGTCACGCGACACTATTTATGTCAAACACACTCTCGGTCATCAAAATGCTTGGATTTCTAGAGTTGACATAATCATCAGGCATCGATTACCGCCGATTTCTGCACGAGTTCACAACAACGCGCGAAAACTCATCCCTGCATTCGGACAGAAATTACCCAGCATGCCACGCGAATTGGAGGCTCGTTTGGACAAGAAGGCAAGATGGCGATTGGCTCTGGGACTAGGGCCTCATTCAAGCCGCTTGCGCTGTCTATGGGGACAATCTCAGTTTGTCTGATATAAATAGACATTCCTCTAAGTAATGTACTATGATTCCCGATGATTCCCATTGAAATAAATGCACACTACCACGGTGAAAAACACCAATTTCAGACCTCAATTTTAACAGAGAAATACTGGACGAATTATTCAGATTTTTCTATCAACTTGGCTCTAAAGCCTGGGCTTTCATTTGCGCCATTGATAGTTTGGGAACTCTCCCTACGGAGGAAGAAAACACCATTTGTATGAGAGGCCATGTGACACCGATTTGCAAAACGGCCGAACCGGCGCACACGCATAGTTAAAAATGTAATTTATATTGATGTATATATCTCAGTCAACAGTCGATTCATGCAGCAGGATTTTATTGCATTGAAAGGAAAACACATCTGTGAGTCAAAATGTGCAGAGATTAATCTCATAACTTACACATTAAGTGCATAAGAGGAATTGTTTCATACTGCCTGTCGCCCATGTTAGCAGAAGGTAAGCGAAATCCATTGACCTCGCTATCTTAGCCTTGTCCGTGATATCAATTTACCACAAATTTTCATTTCGGTGGTAAACGTCATCAGTTTGTGTGTTTGGCGATGCTTTGTTATAAGTAGCAGTGCCGCGACAAGAGTGCTGTGGTGTCGCGGGATAGACACGTTTGCCACACCACAGCCGAAACGGCGAGGTTTATCAGGTTTCTGAATTTATGGAATGGAACAATCGAGTTTTCTGCAAATTTTGACATAAATTTCGCCTGGGCTTAGTTTTGGCGGGAAAGAATTCGACATGCAACTTTAAATTTCAACCCCGATGTCAGGTCTGCTCTCAGGGTCAAAGTTACAGCACCTGTGGTATATGACACCCAGACCGGTCTCATCCGCTAGGTGCTTGTATTTGTCCGATCCTCTGGGCAACTGTCTGGCAGCGACCCTCGTCTTCAGCACCTCATATTGCTTAGTTGGATTTGCTTTGCTTGGCAGGTCCTTGTCCCATGGGAACATGATATCAGGAGAGAGCAAGCAGAATATGATCATTCCACAGCTCCAAACATCGATTCGTTTCAAATTGGTGATGTCTGCCGATTTCAGGGAGCTTTGGATTTGTTCCGGTGAGAAAAAGCGTCTTGTTCCTCGTTGAACACGGTCAGTGTTCTCATGTAACACAGATTCAGTTTGTAGGTTAGTGGCCCTGCCTTCACCGAAGTCGGTCAGCTTAAAGGTAAACAACTTCCCTGTATTTGCTGCCAGAATGTTAGCCGGCTTCAAATCTCTATGGCATATGTCTTTATGATGCAGGAAAGCCAGCCCTGTAATAACGTCAACTGCTGCTTTTTGAAGCACCCGCCGCTTCACGCCAATTTCTTCGACTAGCTAGGCTCGTTCCAGAACGTCAAGTAGTTCCGCTAGGGTGCTGCCTTTGCAATGACCGTGGATATCGAGTTGCTCTAAATTGAACTCCATGTATTCCATAATAGGACTGAAGTTTGTGGGCTCTATGCACACTGCCAGCAGACTTAAAATATTTGGGTGCTTAATCGTACTGAGTAATCTCGTCTCCTTCGCGAACCGCTTGACTTTATCTATGTCTTACTTGGAGTGCAACATCCGCTTAATCACGACTCGAGAACCATCTGAATATAATTTACGAACAACGTTTACAGATATCGCGGTATGCAAATATATATAATCCAGATATATTCCTACAGGAAAACCGATCATATTTCTGATGGGTCACATATCGATATATTGGAGGGGGGGTGGGGGTGTTAATACCGGATTGCCTGACAGCTTTCAGTTTCAGTCGAATGTTAAAATCTAGGTCAAAAGATTAATAGCAGGATAGGTGGATTCGAAGAGTGGACATTCCACTTTATTGACTGATACTCAATGACTAAACAGAGACATTTGACGCCTGGTTAACACATAACGAGAATAACACCATGGCGGACCCGAATTTAGCTCAACTTCTAAGGTTCATGAGATTTCGGTGGCCTGGTACGACTTACCTGACTTAAGAGTGCCCATAATCACTTGTCCATAGGCCCCTTTGGCAATCACACGATCTTCCGCGATGTCTCTGCGTTCCAGGACAGCAATGCCAGCGCGCTGCATGCGCTGTCGCAAGTCTGTCCTCATCGATTTTAACTTCTTCATCTCGGTAGGATCCATCTGGTCAGAAATAAGTCGATATTCTGTCATGCTGGCATCTTTTGGCGATTTATCGCTTACTTTGTGTCTGTTATCGCGCAAGCTATTGAACATTGTTCAACGTAAGAATGTAGCTGAAAGATAAGTTTCGCTACTGACGTGCCCGGGCTATGGCTCTATGCACGGGCTATGGCTCCGTGCACGAGCCATGGCTCCGTGTTATGATTCCGAGTGCGGGCTATGGCCCAGGGCTATTGCTCAGCGCTCCGGGCTATGTTCCGTGAACGGGCTATGGCTCCGTGCCTTCGACTAACTATGGCTCCGGTCGCCGGGCTATAGCTTCGAGCTATGGCTCGCGAGGGCGAGATCGCGAGGGCGAGATCGCGAAGGCGAAATTGCGCTAACGAACGCGAGGGCGAGTTTGCGAAATCTTGAGAATGCAAGATCACGAGAACGCGAGGATGTGGTCAATCTCGCGTCCTCACCCTTGCGTTCTTGTGTTCTCGCCCTTGCGTTTTCATCCCACTAAAGGAAGCCTGCCACTTACTATGGAAAGGTGTGTATGGGCCATGTATGCAGATCGTTGTATGCCAACATACCTTACGTTTTTTATCATTTCGAATACTGTCTGATCCAAATGCGTCTTTGTATCTTGTTTCTCGCCCTGTCGCCCGTCTGTGAATGCCACGGGTAGATCAGGCAACATATATATCGCGAGCGCCAGCTGGTTAGAGATCACCATATGGCATATCATCCAATCATATATCCAATAATCCCATCCAAGTGTCAATGGTGTACTCGAGAAGGCCTGAGAACGCCTCACTGATAGAGTTATAATAGAGGTATATAACGTTATCAGATAGCAGGCTATAGGTGTGTTGTCTTCAGGGTGGAACACTCGACGGCTCAGCTCCCGTGGTGATATGGTCATCACAAAAAAATTAAAAAATTAAGAAGTGGGATGTCCAGTAGATATCACTGATCTGCAAAATTGTTAGTTGAAGTCGTACGAGATTTACTGCTTTAGTTTGTCTACTGAGATTATAGCGTGAATTCATAGCATAATTCAAGATCCCGTTGCAACAGGGCCTCTCAGAATTGCTGTGAACATTGAACGATCATTCCGGCTGTGGCTTACTGTGGGTAGTGGGAGGGACGAACGCGAGGTATATGCAGGTGGCAAACACCCTTTTTTTGAATCGTTCGATGTCATGACAATGTCTTGCTGCCGTGAGCAATTTGCGAATATGAGCTCTCATTTGAATCCATTACTGTACTTAGTGGTAGAAGTGAGGGAATGAGAGGGCTAGGAGAGGACAGGGAGGGAACGAAAAGGCCAGGAGAGGCCAAGGGGAAAATGAGAGGGTCAGGAGAGGAAAATCGGGGAATGAGAGGGCCAGGAGAGAACGAGGAGGTAATGAGAGGGCCAGGAGAGGACAAGGAGGGAATAAGTGAGCCAGAAGAGGCGAAGGAGGGAATGAAAAGGCCAGGAGAGGACAAGGAGGGTATCAGAGGGCCAGGAGAGGACAATGGAAGGAATGCGGGGGTCATGAGCGGACAAGGAGGGAATGAGTAGGCCAGAAGAGGATCAGGAGGGAATAAGAGGGCCAGGAGAGGACAAGGAGGGAATGAGTGAGCCACGAGAGTACAAGGAGGGAATGAGAGGGCCAGGAGAGACCAAGGAGGAAATGAGGGGGCCAGGAGAGAAAAAGGAGGGAATGGGAGGGCCAGGAAAGGGCAAGGAGGGAATGAACAAGCCAGGAGAGGACAAGGAGGGAATGAGAAGGCCAGGAGAGGACAAGGGGGAATGAGGAAGCCAGAAGAGTTTAAGGTGGGAATGAGAGGGCCAGGATATGACAAGAAGGGAATGAGAAGGCCAGGAGATGACAAGAAGGGAATGAGAAGCCCAGGAGAGGACAAGGGGGGAATGAGGAGGCCAGAAGAGTTTAAGGAGGGAATGAGAGGGCCCGGAGATGACAAGGAGGGAATGTCAGGGCCAGAAGAGGACAAAGAAGGAATGAGAGGGTCAGGAGAGGGCAACGAGGGAATGAGAAGGCCAGGAGAGGACAAGGAGGGAATGTCAGGGCCAGAAGAGGACAAAGAAGGAATGAGAGGGTCAGGAGAGGGCAACGAGGGAATGAGAAGGCCAGGAGAGGACAAGGAGGGAATGAGAAGGCCAGGAGAGGACACGGAGAGAATGTGAGGGCCAGGAGAGGACAAGGAGAGAATGAGAATGCCAGGAGAGGACAAGGATGAAATGTGAGGGCCAGGAGAGGACAATGGAAGGAATGCGGGGGCCATGAGCGGACAAGGAGGGAATGAGTAGGCCAGAAGAGGATAAGGAGGGAATGAGAGGGCCAGGGGAGGACAAGGAGGGAATGAGAAGACCAGGAAAGGACAAGGATGAAATGTGAGGGCCAGGAGACGACAAAAAGGGAATGAGAGGGCCAGGAGAGTACACGGACGGAATGTGAGGGCCAGGAGAAGACAAGGATGAAATGTGAGGGCCAGGAGAGGACAAGGAGGGAATGAGAGAGCCAGGAGAGGACTAGGAGGGAATATGAGGGCCAGGAGAGGACAAGGAGGGAATGAGGGAACCAGGAGAAGACAAGGAGGGAATGAGTGGGCCAGGAGAGTACAAGGAGGGAATGAGTGGGCCAGGAGAGGACAAAGAGGGAATGACAGGGCCAATAGAGGACAAGGAGGGAATGTGAGGGCCAGGAGACGACAAGGAGGGAATGCGAGGGCCCAGAGAGGACCAAGAGGGAATGAATGGTCCAGGAGAGGACAAGGAGGGAATGAGTGAGCCAGAAGAGGACAAAGAGGGAATGAGTGGGCCAGGAGAGGACAAAGGGGAATGTGAGAGCCAGGAGAGGACAAAGAGGGAATTAATGGGCCAAGAGAGGACAAGGAGGGAATGAGTGAGCCAGAAGAGGACAAAGAGGGAATGAGTGGGCCAGGAGAGGACAAAGGGGAATGAAAGAGCCAGGAGAGGACAAGGAGCGAATGTGAGGGCCAGGAGAGAACAAGGAGGGAATGAGAGGGCCAGGAAAGGACAAGGAGGGAAGGAGGGGCTGGGCTGTTGGCGAGGGTGACAGAGGGGTGGTGCACTGTAAAGTTAACTTGGTGGCGGGGCTGGGCTGGTGGGGGAAGGGGGAGGGGTGGCGGGAGGTCGGGCACTGTGAAGTTAGGGGAAAGGGGAAGAGATGGCACCGGGGGTGGGGGTGCTGTAAAGGTAACTTGGGGGTCGGGCGGGTCTGTTTTGGGAATGTGCTGTGTGTGTTGCTGGTCTGTTGGGGGACTGTGGTGGGGGTTGGGGCTGGGCATTTGGGGGAATGTGGTAGAGATGGAGCTGGGTTGCGGGGGAGGGAGGGGGTGCTGACCCCGACCCCCCGGGCCGGTACACCGGGCATCACAGTCAAGCTGACGTACAGGATGGGTGACAGGCTGACAACCAAGAGATCGCCACAGTCACCAGCTGTCACTGGGTCTGCACCGGTAGCAGGAGAGAGCGGGAATATCGATACTGAATATTGGAATATTATCCGTAAGCCAAATCAATAAGTAAAGAAAATTTGTTCAGTAAACGCACAATTGTTGCAACACATATTGCCGTTTCTGTGGTTTTGTATATCTTATCAGAGATTGAAATATCCTCGCGGGATTACATTAAATTTACAATGGTCGTTAGATAAGACGTATTACATTATATTACATCAATTTCAAAGGTATCTATTGTATAACCTCGGTACGCGTTTCGACTCCTTTTGTATAAATATACTTGATGCGTTGCATGCATCAAGTATAAAAGAACTCGAAACGCCTGCCTAAGTTATACAATAGATACCTTTGAAATGAACATTCGTTAATAACGCGTACATAAGTGACATCCGTTACATATGAACCATGTAATGCATCACTACTGTGACTGACTTACGCACAAGGAATCACGCGTCACATAAAATTGCCTTCATCAAGAATAAATGGATTACAAATGAAACATGAGTGATTGCACAAACTTATTTTTACAATACTTATAGTTACAGTTGTTCGTAGAGTCGTATTTCTGCTTCTGCAGTAAACCCTCTACAGACTGACTCCAATTTTAGATAATGATGGTATGCATGGTTCAAAGCAATCACTTACTCAAATTATTGTACTTTTCCGAAAGTCTTACATTATCAAACGATGTTCAGTATTTAACATAATGTTTCACTCAAAACGTGTTTCATAAAAACAATTGTTAGGGAAGCACATCACTTCATTCAATATGAGTCAACTTGTTACAAATAATTGCCAAGTGTTAAATTATCCCTCACTCGTTTGTTTCGTTGCCATATCTTAAAATTGTGGTAAATGTTTAGACTCACATTTTATGTTTTCACGTTATGAACTTTGTAATTTATCTGGTACGCAGCGGGTTTATAACGACTTCAGTCACAAGGTGCAATGAAAGAAAACGTACTCGGTTAGAAAGAAGGCCAGATTTTGAAGAGGGGCCGCCATCATTGAGACTAATGAGATGATGACACGATTCGTTGGTTTTCAGAGACCGCGCGTAAGTCTGTTTGGCTGGCTAACCGTAAACTACAGACACGGCCATACCGCGGAATGTGCATCTTATGTATACATCGTGACAAATTCGATGACGAAGTACCTCGCACACGACAGATAGTTGATGATGAGACAATTCGGTTATTGCTCGACTCCACATAAACTCACTGAGTCGTGGCGTGAATTATGCCTACCCCATAGATCATTACGTCGAAAGATCCCAAACGTCACTTCATAAGAAGGATTGGTGTCATAAAGGTCGGATCTGCACCACGCATTCCCTTGTTGATTACTTACGTACATACACCCGGCACAAGTTCAGTGGTTATTCAAAGATTTATTTTAATAAGGGCATCATGAATAGATAAAGCAGAGCTTACTTACATTGCATATTCGAAAAAGAAGAACATTGCTTGTTACCTTAACGATATCGCTCATTATTCACACTTACCTTCTCTGAGCATTTTCTCGCTATCTAAACAGAAACTCCTAGACGTAACTTATCATTCGATTCACTAACTTATGTTAGTCGTACTGTTTCACATTAGTGCTTTACCAAATGACGCATTTTACGGAGACGTATAGCGTGTCAGTTACTCAATCAGTTTAGTTTTTGCTAACTGGAGTGCAGAGCCTATTTACATCACCTGCTTTGCAAAAGGGCTAAGGGCCCCCGAACACTTCACACATATATCGTGTCAAGCGTAATGGTGTGGTTCGCAATTTATACTTCACTTAGAATCTATCACATATACGTTGTCTGCGTTCGTTTGTCATTCAATGTTGGTTAAAAGATACCATCAACCTAAGTGAAACATTTTCTGTAATAAATCTATCACCACTACATGAACCAGTTGTCTCGTAGCGTAGACAGACCACATTTCATATTACAACAATAGAACCGGTTATTTACATCTTACTGGTCTGATCATATGCTAGCTGAACTAAAACTCCTCTACGTAATTTATAATTCGATTCATCAACTTGTGTTGCATTCGTTATTTCCCATTAGTTCGTTCACAAATAACTCATTTCATATGTTCACCTGTTCAATAGTTATATGCGTGTCGTTTCTTTTCACCCGTGACTAAACACATAGATTATGTTAACGACACATATCGCGTGTTATTTACTTAAACACTTTACGATTGTGTAATTGTAATGCAAATCCAGTTTATAGTATTTGCTTTGTAAAAGATCTATGCACGACGAAGCATTTTACACATCAATCACGACATACGTTTAAATGTATGGTTCACATTTAGTATCCACTTCAAATATATAATATATAAGTTATTACTATTCTTCTGTCGTTCGCTCTAGTTGGGTATTATAATTCCACCATGATTTAAGCATTTATTGTACAAACTATCTAAGGCAGGGTTTATACTAACATTGCGCAATAGTTCATTCACTGCAACAAAGTCATAGTGCATGTTGTATTAAACAAATCACTCGTCATGCACACCTGCATATTTGGGGAGAGACGTGTAAGATGGTGCACATTTAATGCGCACTTGAAATGCCTTAAGTACAAGTTATTACTTTCTTTTGTTGGTATACGTATATTGGTATAGAACTCCACCATGTTTGAAACATTTATTGCACTAAACCTATCATCACAACATAAAGCGGGGCTTATACTTACATTGCGCAACATTTGACTTACTGAAAACAAAGTCACAGTACATGTTACATTTCCCACATCACTTGTTATCTACACTTAACTATTCTGATCATATGATAATCAAGCAATGTTCCCATCACGTAATTTTTTTATATTATTCCCTAACTTATGTCACGCATATCATTTCATATTAGTTCTTTAACAAATGACATTATATATGCACTTAGGTTCTCTAACGATACAAAATGTATACGTGTAATGCTTCTCTCCACACTTGTGTAAACACATCTCATGAAAGCGACAGCTATGGCAAGTATTTACTCAATCGTTTATGTTTGGCTAACGATAGTGTAAATCCGCGTTGCATCCCTTGCTCCACAAGACCAAACGTTCCGCACATCAATCATCACACACGTGCAAAATGGTTCACATTTAATGTTCACTTCAAAAGTTTTACATAAAAATTATTACATCCTCTCTGAAATGGCTAATTCACTGATTATTTAGACGTAATTCCTGTGATGATACCGTTTCATTTCACATTTGTCTCAACACAGTTTATAACAGGGCCAGCTATAGCCCCTTATTCTCTTAATCGTTGGTAAACTTTCAGCTAAATCTTAATTTACACCACTTACTTTGCAAAAAAAATAAACCTAAGCTTCCTTGCATTAAATACAGAAATTTATAGTATACATAAGTATTCTTTGACGGTTGTCTATTGAGTCCCCTAATGCGGCATAAAATAGAAACTTGATGCTATATGAAAGGCTAAACATATAAAATGCTACCTATATGTTTCACAATTTTCTAATGAGCTACATACATGTTGCACATAACTTATACTTTATGCCATTTGAAACATAAAACTTACATAATAATTTCATGGCCGTTTCACTATTGTTTAAGTATTTCCCCGAATGGTACATAGAACATAAACTTGATTGCCTATGAAGCATCTAATACACAAACTTATATAATAATGCTATATTTTTACCATTGTGTTATTCTAGTTATGCGAATGCTGCACAAAATTTAATTCATAATTCAATGAAACATACACTTATTTTTTCCTATTATCATACACATAAATGTTTCATATTAAATAAAACGTTACCAATAAACCTTATCAAGCAGATCACTACCACGCACCGAGGTAACAACACCTCATTCCTCCCTACCCTGATATCATTTACAATAATAGAGCATGCAAGCATCTCCACTCCGAATGGAACCCCCTCAATGCTCTACACACCCACCTCATTTCTTAATATTTATGTCATTTCTAAAAATAGTGCATACGCGCCCCAACCCTCTCCACCAACCGCCCTCTCCTCATCACCCCAACACTAAAAATAGAGCATGCGTGCATAACCACTCCACCCTCCCCCAAGCGTCTCTCACCATCTGTTCCCCTAACAAATTACAACAAAGTGGAAAGGTAGGCATGGAAACTTAATTTTCTCTAGCCAACTCAATGTAGGGAGCGGAACAAACCAGTGATGGGGATCTAACTCATTTCAGCTGTCTTTGATAGAAATGTTGTGCAATCCGTCGCTCGCACTATGGTAGTCTAAGAACGGCCCTCGTGCTTCGTAAAAGAGGATCGAGTATAAACTAACAGGTACATAAATCTCCGACAAACCCTCAAAGTAGTCTGATTAAACACTCAATCCCTTCGAAACGCCACTTCATCGTAATCTTCAGACTAACTCCATATCTCATCCAAAAAATAGAGCATGCGTGCATAACCACTCCACCGTTCCCCAAGGGACTGCGTCTCTCACCATCTGTTCCCCTAGCCAATTACAACAACGGCGATATGTACAGAGAGGCATGGAAAATGAATTTCATCGAGCCAACTAAACGTAGAGTGAAAACAAACCAGTGATGGGGATCTAACTCATTTCACCTGCCTTTGGTAGAACTGTTCCCTCAGCAAATGACTTCACACAGCACCCCCACTAGCTGTGTTGTGCGAAAGTATCAGTCAACCCGTCGCTCGCACTATGGTAGTCTAAGAACGGCCCTCGTGCTTCGTAAAAGAGGATCGAGGATAATCTAACCGGTACATAAATCTTCGACAAAACCACCAACCTGATCAAACACTCAAAACTGTCGAAAGGCCACTACATCGTAATTTTTAGACTAGCTATCGGAGTAATCTCAACAGAACATCCAACGTACGTGATACCCAAACCCGTGATACCCAAAACTATTAGTTATAAGTAAAACGAGCCTATCACTTTCTGTTGAAGCCATACATTTAAAAATACCAACTACACAGAGACAAAACTATAAACACCAGAACTCATGTTCTCAATCGAAAACAGGGAACTGAATTCAATATGGTCTCGAAATTATCGTCCGCTCACCCTCATCTCGAAATCCGATAAATAGCCAGCTTGGGTGAATTTCGCACACCCCCATCACATCCACCCCCACCCCTCACCTTCAAGCCCCCTAAAAGAGACAAGTCTGAACACGCTCAGTGGTGACTAGTACTGGCTTTTCCTGGCGACACGCTTCGGTGACTCCACCGGTCTGGGTAGCCTCTCAAATTGATGTATTGGTGTCCTTGTGTATGGGGTGCCGGCGTGGGGGAGGCGGGTGGGCGGCTAGAGTACATCCCTCACTCATAGGTGGTGGTAAAGAGGGGCGACATGCTAAATAGGGGTGGGACGCGGTGAACGCGGTGAATGCAGTAGCCATGTAGGAAGAGGTGTAGGGATAACGGTCGGACTAGGAAGGAGGGGGAGAAAGGGGTAGCGGGGCTGAGGGAGGGCGACTAATTTTACAAGATAATTATGGAACTGCTGTCCTTGCAGTTATCCGTCGTTGACGCATCAATGACGTCACTCCGTGATTGTGAAATACCGTTCACTGTCATGGTTAGGTGTGGGTAGGAGGGGGAGTGGGTATAGGAGAACAAAAGTATGGGGTATTGCGATGAGGGGAGGGTAATTTCGGGCGGGGGGAGGGGGAGCGGAAGAGAAAGGGGGCGGGGTGAATACACTTTAACCCTAGCAGGTTTTGCCTGGGGGTAAGGGGGGTAGTTTAAATGGGGGGATATAGGAGATGTAAGGAATGTAATGTAAGGAATGGGGTGGTGGTGAAAAGTGGGGTTTGGGGAATGAGGGATGACGTGCATTGTGGGAGGGGGGGGGAGGTGTGTGTGGAGGCGGGGGGGGGGCGGGAGGCTGAGTGAGGGTGACTAATTTTACTAGATAATTATGAAACTGTTGTCCTTGCAGTTATCGGACGATGACACACCTATGACGTTACTCCGTGATTGTGACTTACCGTTCAGTTTGTATGTATGGCTGGGGGTAGGTGGGCGGGGGGGGGGGGGCAATATGGGGAAGTGCGATGAGGGGAGGGGCGGGGGAGGGGGAGTGTAAGAAGGAACGGGGGGGTGGGTGAATACGCTTTAACCCCAGTAGGTTTTGCTTGGGGTGGGGGAGGGGGGGGGTGTAGTTTTAATTGGGCGGATAGAAGAGATAGATATGGGGAATGGGAGGGGGGGGGGGTGAACGGTGGGGCGAGGGAAGGGAAGGGAAGGGGGATGTCCATAGTGGGGGGAGGAGGGGGGTGCCCTTCACGCGCCATGTGGCGATGGGAGACCGGCGCGCATGCGCCCACAAAAACGTTACCCCCAAGAACGTTAGCCCCATGAACAAATTACATCAAAAGTGGGCAGCGTCTACTACTTGTGTGTGTGTGCTTCTGCGTGTGACCGACATGGCTGGGTCAAGTTCATTAGCGGGGTATGTAGGTCAAAGCTCAATATCACAATATTTTTATTCTAATCTTAATCATTGGCAGATGGGGCCAATAATTCTGAGGAAGGTTCCTGTGGGGACTGCTCAAACCTGCGATCAATCTGGATCCAAGGGGTCAAATCTCGATCTGAGGGGTCACATCTGGGTCTGAGGGTGAAATCTCGATATAAAGAGTCAATCTGGATCTGAGGGGTCAATGTGCATCCGATGGGTCAATCTGGATCGGATAGGTTAAATCTAGATCTAAGAGGTCAAATCTGGACCTGAAGGGTCAATTTGGATCTGAGGGGTCAATCGGGATCTGACGGTTCAATCTGGATTTAAGAGGTCAAATCTGGATCGAAAGGGTCAATTTGGATCTGAGTGGTATAATATTGACCTAAGAGGTCAAATCTGGATCCGAAGGGTCAATTTGGATTTAAGGGGTATAATATGAACCTAAGAGGTCACATCTGGATCTGAGGGGTCAAATCTGGACCTCAGAGGTCACATCTGGATCTGAGGGGTCAAATCTGGATCTTAGGGGTCAATCTGGATCTGAGGGGACAATCTAGATATGATGGGTTAATCTGGATCTGAAAGGTCAGATCTGGATCTGAAGGGTCAAAATCTGGACTTAAGAGGTCACATCTGTATCTGAAGGGTCAAATCTGGATCCAAGAGGTCATATATGTGTCGGGTCAATCTGGATCTGAAGGGTCAAATCTGGATCTGAGGGGTCAAATCTGGATCTGAGGGGTCAAATCTGGATCTGAGGGGTCAAATCTGAATCTGAGGGGTCAATCAGGATCTGATGGTTCAATCTGGATTGAAGAGGTCAAATCTGGATTTAATAGATCAAATCTGGATCGGAAGGGTCAATTTGGATCTAAGGGGTAAAATGGCTTGGTTGTCGGGCTAGCTCCAACAGCCGCATGGGAGCTGAAACCGGCGGCTATACGCCACGACAAACACCTGCCCTAAAGCGCCCCGCCCCGCCCCCCCCCCCCCCCCCACACACACAAAGACACAATATGTTCAACTATGCACCGTACAAGTGGCTGCGAAATGTGGCACCCTTTGCAGCGTCGAGCCGTGGGAAAGATTACAAAGCCGCGAGGCTACGATATGTTTATTATCATTCCTTTGAAGTTCCCTTGCATGCGCTCGTGCTCAAAACACGGCTGCGTGGTTGACTCCTATATGCTTCCCGTTACGTCATCATGGTAGTTATGGTAAGCCGTTCGCCGATAAGCGATTCCACGTTGTGACATGCGTCTATTTGTTCTTCCCGATGCATGGACCGCGATAAGTATGGCCCTTCATCCAATCAAGGTGTCACAATACATGAATTACCGTTCCTATTGTATTGCCCTGTCAATATCAAAAGGCTTGTAACATGATTATAGGTTTAATTCCACGGCATATGTTGCCTTCCTTGTGGATTATCTTAATCTACAACGTGTGCGTTGCACGTTTTCAAGGAGATATATGTCAAGAATAAGATTGTCTTACGCTTATTACGAGCCTTGCTAAGCGTTGTCTCCATTTAACATGCCGAAATGGAATGGGAAAACCCCCTGTCTAGCACTCGTAAGATCACATAGACCTCGTGGGAACCTATAATACCATGAAATGCAAAATGTAAATGGGACTATAGAGGTTGCGGACAGTTTGCAACGACGAATTGATTTTTGGGCGGACACAATGCAACGATATTTGCCGGGCGGATATTTTGCAACGGGCGGACATTTTGCCACGTAACAACAGTATTTACAAATGCTATTTCCGAGTAACGTTCCATCACGACGACCTAATTCAATAGAAAGTTTATGAGGTGAGCATCTGAAGTTTGGCAACATTTACTCTAAAGAAATGTACTTCAAACGAGAGTCGTTCCTTAAATGCGTCCGTTGATGACTTTGGTAGTCCCAACAACCTCTTACAAAATCTAACCGGACGGACTTTCTCGATTTTTTGACACTCTTGATGACCCCAGATGTCGGCCTCATACGTGAGAATTGGTACAATAAATAGGTCAAGTAAAGTAAATGCTGCTTCTATAGGCAGACCGTTGAGTTTCTTATCTGGCTTGTAGATAGAGGCCAATGACAATCTCTTTGAGGTTATTAGTGTTGCAATGTTCATCGAATATGCTTGTCACTGTCAATAGATTCTGAAACACTCAAACTATACTCGACAGAGAGATCAGCATTCCATGTCAGTCCATCGTGAGATTTCAAACCCATTGTCATGCCAACTTTAGTTTCGCTATCGCGCATTTCTAAGATGTCACATCGTAAAATGCAACTTACTGGGAGATGATTTGTTACACAGTAAGTGTCTGGTTTCATCACTTCGAACTTGGCTATTGAACTAAACGTATCACTTGGGGCAATAATCTACGATACTGCACCTACGTTATGTTATGTTTGTAATTTTACCGTATACATCTACCATTTAGTATTTGAAGATCTAGCGCTATGCATAATTGAAGAAACGACCGGCCGAAGTTATTTACACCTTGATCTTTTGATGCACGTATGATGCTCGTTTTCTGACCCTATTCTTGCGTTCATCAGCACCTTTGGGCAGTAAGTACGTACAGACAAGTACTATATCATCCTTAAGATTTCATTCTTAGTATTACGTCATATAGGAGATTCGCAAATACAATACCGTGTTTGTTATTAGTCTTGCATTTATCGCTTCGTATATAGAGTTTGCAGTGTCAATCATATTGCCTACGGTACTTTCATCTACAGTCCACGTTTCGTTGCCCGATAAGAATTTCCTCCGTGACGTAAGTGATGGTGATTAATGGCTAGCGATATCGCATACATCTCAACGACCTAAGCCAAACCAAGCCAAGCCAAGCTCATGTTTATCAGAGCCTCATATATGTACACTGAAAATATCGCATCGTCAGTCAGACCCAAACCGCACAATAAACTTGATAAGAACCTCTCATGTTTACACTCATAAAATACAGGTCGTTCAAAATATAGGCCTAGCTTGTCAGCACTTGGGTGCCATTAACCACTCCGGATTCCTTTATGCTGACATGTCAGCTCCAAGCTATCGTGACGGCGCCAATGGCTTAAGGTCATTATTTAAATTCTGAATCATATTGACGAAAACAAATGGTTATAAGCGGCGTGGCATTTCCGATCTCATTAAACTTCGACATCAGAGCCGAGTGCTTCTGTTCATATGTTTGTTTATGGTAAGCACCGTATAAAAACAAGGATTTAGCGCAGCATCAATAGTGCCCCCAAATATTCTTCTTATTATGTTTTGTAACCACGAAGGTAGCTTCGGGCGGACACTTACGCAATGAGCGGACATTAAGCAACGGGGGCACATTTTGAAACGCTGCAATAGTATCACAACTTGTGATCCCACAGGATCCAACAAAGTTATCTCTGAACACCACGTAGGGATATCCACTACTCTGAGTGTGTTCATTTTGTCAATACGTACGAATCAGTTTGTATTATAATTAAATGGCCACCATATCCACACAACTTAATACCACCGCCAAATAGCTAAAATCTGAGGCTGATCCAAAGATGGGGTGAGATGAGACGTGCCTGTGTCAGGGCTTGAATAACTGACCGTGGAAGTCTCCAGGAGAGCGAGAATGGGCTGGGGTGACCTCAGAAAGATTAGCTTTTGTGGCTTGCCCCCTATCGGGCCATCGGGATGATGAGTCGTCCGGTGAACAAATTTGCTTCTCTCTGGATAGCCCACAGGTTTTCCGGATTTTAATTCAAGACAGAATATACTTATTTGACATGGAGAAGAGTTTGGTTATACAAACAAATACAGAATATATTATGTTAACTCACAAGCTTGTGATCAAACGCTTAAAGAGAAAAGAGAGAGGGAAAAGTGATTTTTTGTCTTCTTTCGGATACTGAAAGTTACATATCTACTGATAATGACCCATAAATGAGATGCATATATAGCGAGCTGGTACTTATTTAGTCCGGGCAACCCGAAACAAATTGCAATAGTAGGCCTAATCAAACCTGTTTTCTCATTCCTTAGGTATCTGTGAATATCATTTGCAAAATCTACAAAAATCTATTCATTGGAAAATATTTTTCACGCGGGTAGTTTACCCTACCCCAGTAACACCAGATCTTTGGGCAGAACAACGGCCGTGCCGGTCTATATGGGCACGGTAAAAAAAATATAAATATATGTATAAAATTGGGGTGAGTGGGGGGAGCGATGTGCCTAACGATCATTTGCCGTTTCACCGTCACCAATACCGGTTTGATTCATCTCTGAAATGTTTCACTTTTAATAATTCTATGCAAATAAATGGTACCTCAACCCCAACATGGTGTGTCTCCCTCCCCTAACCTGGGCTACCACCCCAAATTGGGGTAGTGCATACATTGAGAGCGGCAGCTACTGAATAACGGGACATAAGTGTTAAGGATATGTAAACACTGTCTGTGCAATTATTGTGCATCCAGTACAGAATACTCAAATATGGGCTCTTTCAGTAAAAAAAAGGGGGCTGTTTCCCGCCCGTTGTTCTTCATTTAACAAATCTTCAGTGGACAAAATGTGCTACTGATGGGAAGTTGTGGACGCGAGACAGTACCGGATTTGTTTGTTTTGATGACGGTTCGGGCGATAATGCGTTGGGAAAAATATTATTACTGTTGGCACCAAGCCAGGTAGCCCGCCGCAGACATGATCACCATGCGGGATAAGCAAAATAAGTAAAAAAAAGGGGGCTGTTTCCCGCCCGTTGTTCTTCATTTAACAAATCTTCAGTGGACAAAATGTGCTACTGATGGGAAGTTGTGGACGCGAGACAGTACCGGATTTGTTTGTTTTGATGACGGTTCGGGCGATAATGTGTTGGGAAAAATATTATTACTGTTGGCACCAAGCCAGGTAGCCCGCCGCAGACATGATCACCATGCGGGATAAGCACCCGAAAGCGATGTTATGCGCTGGATAAGGTGGGAAGCACCCAGCGGTAATGTTGACACATGCGATAGCGTACGTTGATACATCTAAGAGCGACAGTGTTGATGCATCCAAGGCGGACCCTGCAGTGCGTGCAAGCAGTGGTTCGGTTGGATATAGGTTCAAGGCGGCTGTTGGTGTCAATGTGCTCTTGCATGCAGCGGCATAGTGGGACAGACAGCTTCATTTTATTAGTATAGATTTCCCCTCCCCTAACTTGGGATGTCTTCCCTCCCCTAACTTGGAGTACCACCCCAACTTGGGTTGCCTCCCCTTTCCTAATTTAGGTTGCCTCCCCTCAACTAATTTGGGGTATCTCCCCTCCCCTAACTTGGGATGTCTTCCCTCCCCTAACTTTGAGTACCACCCCAACTTGGGTTGCCTCCTCTTTCCTAATTTAGGTTGCCTCCCCTCAACTAATTTGGGGTATCTCTCCTTCCCTAACTTGTGGTGTCTCCCCTTCCCTAACTTGTCGCCCCTCCCGTATTTTGGGGCACCACCGAATTTGGAATGTCTCCCCTCCCCAAACAAGTTCCGCCCAAACTTGGGATGTGCATCCTCCCATAACATAGGGTGTCTCCCCTCTCCTAACTTGGGATAACTTGTCAGAACTTGGCTTGTGCACCACGTCTCCCGAACTTGTCGGCCTACGACCCCGCTAACAGATCTCTCTACGGTAGTAGGGGCGGATCTAGGAATTTGAAAACGGGAGTTGGGTGGTCACTTGGATCACCATCCCTAACTTAGGGTGTCTCCCCTTCTCAAAATTGGGGTGTCTCCCCTCCCCTCTCTTGGGGTACCATCCGAATATTGAATGTCTCTCTATCCCCTAACTTAGGCTACCACCCCAACATTGGGTGTCTCCCTACCTCTAACTTAGGCTACCAGGCTACCCCAGACCCCCCCCCCCCAGACCCCCGCCCCTCACACCCCCCCCGAGACCCCCACCCGTCCCCCTTTGATCCTGCTGAGTACCAAATGTATCGATGCAATTTCACATTTGATAGTGATGAAATATATATTGTTTTCGTGGTGAAAGAACAAAAATTTAATTTTTTAGCCCCTCGCTCCCACCGCCTACCCCTCCCATATACATATTTTATTCATATGATGAGGGTAAAACGCGTCAACAATCGATTGAATTGTGAATAGCGCACTATGTAGCCTATAGAAAAGTATCTCAAACCTGAGACCCATCCGCCTCACCATGCGAATACACTGCATCGATCGGTATATGTACCGTTGGGAGGTGGGGGGGGGGGGGGGGGGAGCAAGACAAGCCTGATGGGCATACCCCGGTCCCCACACTCACTTCGCCTGCACTGGAAATAATAACCCACAAGTGTCACGGTGATGTGACCTCTGGCAGAGCAAGGTGAGTGGTACGTGGCATGTGGCACTTGGTACAAACCAGACCGTCACCTCGCACCAAGACACGCACGAAGCAGATGGGGGCAATAATGTATGGCCAATGATTCAGCACAAACGCTTTCTGAAGTGTTTTGGACCTTGTATTCCACTTGACTGATTCGCCCTCCACGTGGCTAATCAACTTCCAAAGATTAAATTTGCCCTTGGTTGGGGGCTCAAGGGGCGCAAGAACACTTTGTACCGAGTACATCATATCGCGATGCCCGGTGACGAAAGTGCCGCGCTAACAAAGAAGAGCCACGAAACACAAACCAGGGCCGCGCATCACCCCTCACCCGCTGGCTTGCTCAGCCCCAAACTGATCAAACGCACTCGATTAACTCATACGTTACACACCCTGAATAGCCACCCCACCCCGTCCGCTCACGATAAGTGTCTGTAGCCTGGTTCCGCGGCCCCAAAGTGTATACTTGTACCAGCTTAGAGTTTCTGAGATTGGGGATTGTAGATTTGGAGACGAGCAACAGACCTACGGTTGAGCAAGGGACCGGCTATATTAGCACGCGACTCGATAGTCTAAACCGGAAATATACGCGTTTGAATAATAAAATCTGACCTTCATGTTAATGGAATGTGTTCTGAAACAGAATAATTTGGTGCCGCTTGTGAGAACTATGTCCTTTCGCGGATATATCTAAGTAGTTCGGAAGAGCGCGGAGGAAGCGGCGGCAGTTTAATTTACATTTTATATTTAACTTCATCGTGCCTATCGATCCCACTATCCGGTAATGCCTATGTTATACCGGCTCGTAAATAAAAAATACTTATATTGCTGCCGTATAGACATTTATAACATTTGGGCGTGGAACCAGCCAGCCCAATTCTAGGAGATCCCAACTGGGTTTCTCGATTAGTAAAGTGCTGCCGCCTTGTGGGGTCTCTTGGAGGCAGCCTCACCCGTGTTTCGGAAGCTCGACCCACACAAACGGGACGCCCCCCATCCTGACACCCCCCCCCCCCGCCTCGAAGACAGCAAACAAATTAACTCTGGAGTCTAATCCACAATTCGCACTTTCATCGTTGATAGTGTTATTCCACAAGTACATCGATGATTGATGGCTGGCGATATCACACACATCTCGAGAGTCCATTAGGTGGCTTACCAGATCCAACCTAAGCATTTGATGAGCCTCTAATATGTACACTGATAACATCGGCGGGTCAAAATATAGGCAATTTGACGTCATGTTCCCTGTAACGGTAAGATTGTTGACATTAACCTCGCCAGCTTACTTTATGCTTGCTGAGCTATCTTGCTCAGCCCAAAACTGATCAAACGTATTTGAATAACTCGTACGTCAATCACGCGTAACAAAAACGTGACTTTCATTTCATCGAATGTGTTCTTAGCCAGGTTAATTTGGTGCCGCTTTTAAGAAACAAGCGATGATTTACAGCTTCTCTGTCTGGCTGTAACATTTGGATGCTGCGCGATTTCACCTCGTTGCCATGCATTTATAATAGCAAACACAACGAATCAACAACGTTTCTGAATGTGACATGTCACTAAAGTTAAAAAATTTTGTGACGTCACGCCTTCGTTTTAAGTGTTCATTATCTGGAAGAACGCACCGGAAAACATGCCTACCGTGTTTTATTAACGTAAGTGTGCGTTATTTAAATAACGAACGACAAAACAGTGCATTATCTTGATATTAAACAGCTGTTAATATATTTTTTATTAAATAAAATGCTTTATTTAGCAATCAACATAACAATACAGATATATATATATACATGTCATTACAATTTAAAAAAAAAACAGGGTAAAGAAGTTGACTGATCAGACTAATTGTGAAAGAATTATCTTTTTATTATGTATAAAACATATTTCATGCTTACCACACTGACTATAAGTATATCTTCTAAAATGTAGTTCAGAATAAAAAAAGACACGACTTGATATTTATCTCTTTGACAAAGAACCGCATTGCATAATAACGTCTTTGTGCAAAAGATATGATATCAAATAGATCATAAAAGCTGCATCATGTGGAATATTGGTTATAACAATATCGCTGAATAAAATCTTTCTGTCTACTACCTGTTTAACATATGACCAGATATACATTGCGCGGGGACATTCATGCAGAAGATGCCGCGCTCTTCGTTACATTCTTTGCACTGTGCGTCTTGAGATTTCCATTTATACAAATTAGATGTACAGCAGTTGTCAATATTGACTCCGCTAAATGTCACAATGGTGTAATCAATCGAGCCGAGCTGAGCTGAGCCGCGCTGGCTGGTCTGATCTTGTCAAAACTTGCAAATTTCAAGACAACCAATGAAATGTCACCATTAAGCAGCTCCAGGCGGTGTGTGTGTTGGGGGGGGGGGGGGGGCTGCACTAGATCCAACACTCCAGCTCGTTCTTTAACTCGACTTACAGGAGACAGCGAGATTATAGCGTTACCAGGTCACCCCCTGTTGGGCGATTGCCATAAGGAGTGGTAATTAACCCCCTAAGCACAAGGTCACCGCTGTCACACAGTGATCAACGGCCCTCAAGAACAGAGGTAAGTGGACCGGCTAATCAAGGTCAATTGCAGGTTGCTCCTCAAGCACTGCCTCCTCCATATATCTTGATGCAACCGTATGATTCAACCAAGTTTATGATCCCACCTAGCTCACTCCGGGCACTCCAGACATCTTATCAGTGCCTCATGTCTGCTTGACTTACCCACCAGACCTGGATATTGACACGAGGAGCGCAGAACAATGTTTACTGTCTTACAAGAGGTGGTGACAATGGCAAGTGGCGCCATTAATTGAGATCTCGATTGGCAGGGCTTTGAAAGTTTGCTATGCCCCGCCCTCTACTCACTTCCCAAATGATAACAGTAACAACGCACAGGGGTCACGCTGATGTCACCTTCTGGCAGAGGAACGTGCGTGGTACGTGGCATGTAGCACGCGGTACAAACCTGACCGTAACCCCACGCCAACGGACTCAGATAACATGGTGGGGGGGGGGGGGGGGGAGGGGGCGCGGTGGAACGAGCCCGGGGTGGGGAGTAACGGGCGGCGATACCGCTGTTTTCCCATATGTGATTTCTGCGTGCATGATTTGCCCTTGGCTGGGGAGCGAGTGATGTTTACCACTGTGACCCAACGATGAATGCGTTTTTCTGGAGCATTTTCCTACGACCCCGTCACCTCACGATTGCCGTTTTACCTGACGGGCAGGCAGTTTGTGACGATCACGTCACCTCATGATTGCCGTTTTACCTGACGGGCAGACAGTTTGTGACGATTACGTCACCTCATGATTGCCGTTTTACCTGACGGGCAGACAGTTTGTGACGACCACGTCACCTCATGATGGAGGTCATAAAACACCCGGCAGGACCTTTGGCGACCTATTATTGTGTTGACGTTAGATCATTTAAATAAGTGTGACATCCTTAATTGCTTCAATAGTATGTGGACAAAACGCTACAGTTTATGGACCTAAGGCTCAATGTTTTCAGAACTTATTGGTGCTGGGACGCTGGTCAAATCTCGAATTAATGGCGAACGAAATAAAGCCGTTCACATGTGCGCACACTCTCTGCCTTCGAGTCACTCCGCTAGGGCTCCATTATGTCTCTGTTATCGCCTACTTCCTCAATGCATATTTGACACTCGTTCGCCAGGGCGGCGCTGCGCAAATTGATAGGAAAAATGCGTCGCGCATATCTACAAATTAGTGCCGGGGACCCAGCCTAAGGCTAATAACACACGGTATCAGGTGATAAAAAGAAAGAGTCCAGTCACAATTACAACTTTTTCGAAAGGGTACAAGATGTTTTTTGCTGTTAGTATTAAATACACATAACACGTTAAACACATAACTTTTTATGTTTTAAGTTTTAAAAAATCGTGAAAAAAAATTACAGCTCATTTCAAGGATGTTGAAATTTGCAAAGAGCAGAACTTGCGTAGCGCCACCGTGCGGGGAGCTTGATTTGCGCAATACGTCGTTTTGACCAGAGACGTCCCTTTTGCTTCCTCTGGCAAAAGATTCATGCTTAAACACACCAAACGTGCGATGTCATCGATGTCACATTCCTTAGCTACCGGCAGAAATCCATTCGTGACGTCACGATCTTACTGATTTTTTCTGATTCGCTGACAGTTTTTTGTTATCTGTAAAAGGGTATAATAGCATTAGTTGGTAAAATATGATACTTGCTTTTAGAAATAAACAAGTGAAACACCCACCTATGATATTGACTGTTTTGGAAGCTTTGCTCATTTCTATGTCATGAAAGCTGCTCGACATTCATCAAAGACTGATTTTCACTTTGAACTATCCGCCCGCTAATGTCTTGCGTCCGAATACGAGCCCAGGCACATAATCTGGGGCGTGTATTTTATTCATTCATCCTTCATCGGGCAGTTTTATCCTTGTGTGCACAAAACCGGCGCAAACACCTATTCTTTTTATTTGCCACAGATATCTTGTAATTGTTGCAGCCTAAAAGCTATTTGGTGTCTTCTATGAGTAAAATATGACATCTTCTGAAAGGTGGAATTCCCGAATCGGCGATTGGAGGACACGTGATGATGCAGTGATGATGTCAAGCCTTGATGATACGCTCATAACACCATTTTGAAGCCCTGAGGACGTCATAATGACGCCTTACGAACGCATTGATGACGCCTTTATAACGCCGTGATGACGCCATCATGATGCCGTGATTACGCAATGAAGATGCCGTCATGATGCATTGATGACAACCTCATGGCGCCCTAGAGCGCGCCATGATTACTGTCAGAAACCGCGCTATGGTTGCTTTAAAGAACCGCGCTATGGTTGTTGTAAAGGGCCGTGCTATGGTTGTTGTAAAGGGCCGTGCTATGGTTGTTGTAAAGGGCCGTGCTATGGTTGTTGTAAAGGATCGCGCTACGGTTGTGGTAAAGGGCCGCGCTATGTTTGTGGTAAAAGACCGCGCTATGTTTGTTGTAAAGGACCGCGCTACGGTTGTGGTAAAGGGCCGCGCTTTGGTTGTGGTAAAGGACCGCGCCAAGGTTGCTGTGAAGGGCCGCGCTATGATTGTAAAGCACCACCCTAGGATGTTGCAAAGGACCGCGCTATGGTCGTTGTAATGGGCCGCGCTATGATTGTTGCAAAGGACCGCGCCATGGTTGCTTTAAAGAACCGCGCTATGGTTGTTGTAGAGTAGCGCGCCATGATTGTTTATAGAACCGCGCTATGGTTGTTGTAAAATACCGCGCTATGGTTGCTGTAAAGGACCGTTCCATGGCTGCTGTAAAGGGCCGTGCTATGGTTGTAAAGGACCGCCCTATGGTTGTTGTAGAGGACCGAGCTTTGGGTGTTGTAAAGGACTGCGCTTTGGTTGTTGCAAAGGACTGGGCTATGGTTCTTGTGACGGGCCGCGCTATGGTTGTAAAGCACCGAACAAGGATTGATGTAAAGGACCGCGCTATGGTTGTTGTGAAGGATCGCGCTACGGTTGTTGTAAAGAACCGCGTGTTGGTTATTGTAAAGGACCGCCCTGCGATTGTTATAAATGACCGCATTTTGGTTGTTGTAAAGGGCCGCGCTATGGTTGTTGCATAGGGCCGCGCTGTGGTTGTTGTAAAGGACCGCGCTATGGTTGTAAAGGACCGCGCTATGTTTGTTGTAAAGGACCACGCCATGGTTGTGGTGAAGGACCGCGCTTTGGTTGTTGTAAAGGGCCGCGCTATGGTTGTTGTAAAGGACTGGGCTATATTTGTTGCAAAGGGCCGCGATCTGGTTGTAAAGCACCGCCATAGGAATGTTGTAAAGGGCGGCGCTATAGTTGTTGTAAAAGCCGCGCTATGGTTGTTGTAAATGACCACACTATGGTTGTGGTAAAGAGCCGCGCTATGGTTGTTGTAAATGACCACACTATGGTTGTGGTAAAGGGACGCGCTATGGTTGCTTTAAAGAACCGCGCTATGTGTGTTGCATAGGACCGCGCTATGGTTGTTGTAAAGGGCCGCGCTGTGGTTGTTGTAAAGGGCCGTGCTCTGGTTGTTGTAAAGGGCCGGGCTATGGTTGTTGCAAAGGACCTCGCTATGATTGTTGCATAGGGCCGCGCTTTGGTTGTTCTATAGGGCGGCGCTATGGTTGTTGTAGAGGGCCGCGCTATGATTGTTGTGATGGACCGCGTTATGCTGGTTGCATAGGGGCGCTCTGTGGTTGTTGTAAAGGACCGCGCTATGGTTGTTGTAAAGGGCCGCGCTATGGTTGTTGTAAAGGACCGCGCTATGGTTGTAAAGGACCACGCTATGGTTGTTGTAAAGGACCGCGCTATGGTTGTTGCAAAGGGCCGCCCTATGGTTGTTGTAAAGGACCGCGCAATGGTTGTTGTAAAGGACCGCGCTATGGTCGTTGTAATGGGCCGCGCTATGGTTGTTGCAAAGGACCGCGCCCTGGTTGCTGTAATGGACCGTTCCATGGCTGCTGTAAAGGGCCGCGCTATGGTTGTTGTGAAGGACCGCGCTACGGTTGCAAAGGACCGCGCCATGGTTGCTTTAAAGAACCGCGCTATGATTGTTGTAGAGGAGCGCGCCATGATTATTTATAGAACCGCGCTATGGTTGTTGTAAAGGGCCGCGCTATGGTTGTTGTAATGGGCCTCGCTATGGTTGTTGTAAAAGACCGCGCTATGGTTGCTGTAATGGACCGTTCCATGGCTGCTGTAAAGGGCCGCGCTATGGTTGTTGTGAAGGACCGCGCTACGGTTGTTGTAAAGAACCGCGTGTTGGTTATTGTAAAGGACCGCCCTGCGATTGTTATAAATGACCGCATTTTGGTTGTTGTAAAGGGCCGCGCTATGGTTGTTGCATAGGGCCGCACTGTGGTTGTTGTAAAGGACCACGCCACGTAAGAATTAGGCATTCCAGTTATGCGCATATTCCAGCATTTGGCAGACCGCCATCTTAGGCAGATCAAACGGTGGTCTGCCTAATTTTCCAGAAGTCGTTACTCATGTCAACGTGTCTGATTTCTCTATATTCGGTGCTTACCGTGAACCTAGATGCCTACATAATTAAAGTAACCTAAAACCTTTAATATATTCTTAATCTAATTGAACTGTGAGACATGTTTAGCATCTTAGAATTACCGTCGTGTATATATACAAAAAGTTAAAAACCAGTCTTAAGTACCCCCAATTAAATTCGCTATTATTTACAATTTGGGGTATATATCACAATTGTGAAGGGAGAATTATAATACTGATGTCTTTTCGCATCTTTTTTTGATCGATCCTCATGAAGTTATGCAAAAACATAAAAACAGGCCAATTTGTACACCATCTGTGCCGCGGTGTACATCTTTCTGACGTGTGAATATCGCGCATGCGTACTCGCATTGTCAATACCAAAATGGCGACAGTTTAGCAGTCGAAGCGTCGCCGTCTGCACCTCATTCTTGCAAGTGGACAACAATCTAGGTAAGGACTAGCTTTCATAGAGTTATACTTTGCATTCGGGTAATTAGTAGATTATAGCGATCAATGTAAGCCTTGTCGAACTATAAAAACAACGAGATAAAGTGACATTGCTGACTTTATGACCTGTGACATTGGCAATCTGATAAGTTATATAAGTTAGAGGATGTCAAAGACTATTAAAGTAAAACAAATGTTGATGACCCTTATTGAGAAAGAATGTTGTTTTTCTCATCAAAATCAATGCCATTTAAGGTGCAGACCAGCCCCAGCCCCAAATAAGATAATGGCTAAATGAGTGATGACATGCATATGTGTCTGTTGGAGGGGGTTATGTGGTGTTTACCATAATGAACAAAGTCATAAGTCAAAAAGGACAAAAATGCAAAACTGACACTGCTACATGGTATAGGTAATTTCAGTGTTCATGCTACTGTCTCTTGTAGATCTAGTGAAATATGGATAGAATATATAGATTTAATTGCTGATTTTATTACATAGTGATATACTTATCATAAAATAAATAAGCCACAGTCAACATACTGGTATCATTGATGCTTAGAAAAATAATAGCTATATAGTGTTGATCTATTTGGTTATTGGAACAACCTTTTTATTTGTTTCAGAATTAATTTCATTGGCACTTTCAAGAGGAAAGCAGCTTGTATGTATCTAATTCTGAAACTTGTTTTTATTCTAACTTAATTGGTTTTGTCAAAATAACTGTTGTATTCTATAATTAGATATCTTATTGTTTTGACCAAGGGATCTATTAAATTCAGTTGGAAACATGGCCAGAAATGTGGCATCTGTGTTATTTAGTATATAATTATATTATATATACTGCTATTGCCACATGGCTAGAAGAGTTCCCATTTATAACAGAAAACAGTTTCAAAACATACTTTTCAATAGGTAATAGTGCAACACGCAACACTCAGATACAAACTTTCCAGTACAAAATCCTCCATAGAATCATACCTTGTAATTACAATCTGGTGAAATGGCACATAAAAGACAATGCAGCCTGCGATGTATGTATGGAAACTGACACAATAGAGCACTTTATGTATTACTGCCCCTCTGTCAAAAAGATCTGGCAAAATATTGGACAATGGATTACAACCTTATACAATGTTCATGTGAGTCTATCAATAGTAGACGTCTTGTGTGGTATTTCTGGTGATAAAGGATCTATTGTACTGAATATAAATTTCATTGTGGTAATGGCTAAATGGTACATCTACAAAAGTAGATTATCGGAGAGTAAGCTGTTAAATTTCGAATTATGTAAATATTTCATCAAGAGACAGGTGCAAATGGAGCATCATGCTGACATCCTTACAGGAAAATCATCCAGATATATTGCATTGTATGAGAAAATATAATCTTGTAATGTAATTATATAATTTTATATAATATTCCGTCACATATTAATTAATACGATATTCGCAGACCTTATTTCAACATTGCCATATTTGAGTAATCAATAATTGTTTATGTTATCGGCCTCGACCTATAATTGCATTGCCTATATTTATATATGTATGTAGCTCTCATTGCTGAAGGAATTAAAAAAAAAAAAAAAAAAAAATATATATATATATATATATATATATATATATATATATATATATATATAATTATATTATTATGCCCATGCAGACTCTCCTTGAGTAAATAAGTTAAAGTATTATATTTGTATCTATATCATAAGCATATGGGAGCAATAAGCACATGAAGCATTTAGCATGTTTAATCATAATTGAATTCAGCTGATTGAATTTTGGTTCTTGTTATGACAGTATAACAATTATGTGGAATAATCTGTATTTTCAGCTCAAAGCTAGCATCATGCCAAAGAAAGTAAGTATATGTATATCTGGTATATTTGTACCCTACATTACTGCCAATATATATAAATATAAGCATGTTTACAATTAAATTAGTAAAATTTCCTCTGAAGTTAATCTATCATGTCTTTGGACTAATTTTAGCTTTACCATGTTTACAGAAACAAAACCTGTTATAATGGTACAACCTATATAAAATCAACATATCATCTAATTATTGACATTCTGGCCAACTAGTACTGATTACCTAAAAGAACTGGTATAAATATTTCTTAAAAATGATATGATTAATATTTAATTAGTTTACAAGTACTGGATGATGGAAATTAATTATTCCAACTAAAAACATAAATATATTAGAAGGCTAGCTAAAGTTAGGGTAATATTAGGAATACCAGTACATATATCAGATATATCCAGAAAATATTTGTAACATACAGTTTTTCAACTAAAGACCATGTTGTAGATAAAAGTAAAATGATATAGCAGCTAGCCCAATGATATCTTTGATAATTTGTACATACGGTATGTTGACCAAGTATATGTTTTTTTTCACACAATGAAGTAATGTAAAAGAAATTTCAAGATTCCTAAAACAGGAACAAGATTTTTGAAATGTAGATATAAAACATTTATTCCATGTTTTATCATCCTACATCATATAACAAAACTCACATTATAATAAACTATGAACAAATTAATAACAGATAAAAGAAAATAGGGAATATATATATCCAAGGTAGTGCATTAGGCATTTTGGAAAGACATTTTCGACTTTCCGAGAGTTGTGATATGTATATATTAACCTTTGTAATAAAGTTAAATTAACATATAGTTAATAGTAATATAATACTTAGTATATATTCATAGAATATATATATATATAGTTATATAGTTGCATGAATTTGGAAATATGACAGTTATGGTAATAAATAACCTGAACCTGCCGTTAACAGTGTCAATTGTCATGATAATGACATTGAGAAATTATAGGTGAATGAGTGAACTTAGTTATCTGTCCATTTCTCTTCAGCTAAGGGATATGTCACCAGTCGATGATGCAAGGATGTGGTCTGAACAAAGACGACTTTAGGATTGGCTCAGTTGCAAGCGGCGGTGGGGGTAAGAACATGTTTACGTTATAATAAAGCAATAATTTAAGATATGCATCCAAACCGATTGTATGATGATTACAACACAAATGATATTGTTCTATGATTTATTTATGCGTGTGGGCGCCCCAAGGTTTGTCTAAATCGGGACCACCGCACGGGATATCTTGCCCCAAGATGCTATCTTGTCGGTTAATATAGCACTTGTGCTAATGTCTATTGTTTACTTTTATATACCGAAAACTTTATCTTATCATGTTTTATCTTATTAAAGCTGTAGATATCGTGGGTTATCATTGTCGAAGCGCCTAATGTGATGTGAACCGGCAACATTTCGAATTATACGTGAAAACATGTACCGGTAGATGATTTATGATTATCTATACTTAATTATCCATAAGAAAATGTAATTATGTAATGCTTATGACCCGTTCAGTAGTGATTTGAAAGCGGATGGTGTTCTGTATAATTATTTTATAATCTGGGGTAGGCAAACGACCATACGGAACATACGACATAAATACGTTTTACAGTTATGAGTAAATGTGCCTGAGTTGCCTTTTTATTATTTTTAAAGAAGAACCTGTACCCCTATTTTATCTCGCCAGTTTCTTTTTTTTTGGAAACCACTTTTAACGAAATTACGTTATGTTTTTCAGCTTCTGAAAATAATGTATGTGGAAAATTGTTGTGTCATGCAGTTTTAACGGACATTTTAATTTTCAGGCAAAAGGAGAAATTCTGCAATTCATAGCCTCACAGCAGCCTATATGTCTCCAACAACTGACGGAAATGGCTGCATATAAGCAAACAAGAACTAAGCTCTTCAACAAAAGGAAGACAATGCGACTAGACATAATTCAGTCGTTACAGAAACTCCTAGGTCACCCCCTCCCTCACCATCATCCTAGGCCACCTCCTCTCCCTCACTATCACCATCCTAGGTCACCTCATGTCTCTCACTATCACTACCCTAGGTCACCCCCTCTCCCTCACCATCATCCTAGGGCACCTCATTTTCCTCACTATCACCATTCTAGGTCACCCCCTCTCCCTCACCATCATCTTAGGGCACCTCCTTTCCCTCACTATCACCATCTTATGTCACCCCGTCTCCCTCAACATCATCCTAGGTCATCTCTTCTCCCTCACTGTCACCATCCTAGGTCACCTCCTCTCTTACACTATCATCCTAGGTCACCTCCTCTCGCTCACAATCACCATCCTAGGTCACCTCCTCTCCCTCACTATAACCACCCTAGGTCACTCCGTCTCGCTCACCATCATCCTAGGTCACCTCATTTTCCTCACTATCTCCATCCTAGGTCACCCCATCTCCCTCACCATCATCCAAGGTCACCCCCTCTCCCTCACCATCATCCTAGGTCACCTCTCCCTCACTATCACCATCCTAGGTCACCCCCTCTCCCTCACTATCACCATCCTAGGTCAACCCATCTCCCTCAACATCATCCTTGGTCACCTCTCCCTCACCATCATCTTAGCTCACCTCTCCCTCACTCACGCCATCCTAGGTCACCCGTTCTCCCTCAACATCATCCTTGGTCACCTCTTCCTCAATATCACCATCCTAGGTCACCCCCTCTCCCTCAACATCATCCTTGGTCACCTCTCCCTCAATATCACCATCCTAGGTCACCCCCTCTCCCTCAACATCATCCTTGGTCACCTCTCCCTCAATATCACCATCCTAGGTCACCCCATCTCCCTCACCATCATCCAAGGTCACCCCCTCTCCCTCACCATCATCCTAGGTCACCTCTCCCTCACTATCACCATCCTAGGTCACCCCCTCTCCCTCACTATCATCCTAGGTCACTTCCTCTCCCTCACTATCACCATCCTAGGTCAACCCATCTCCCTCAACATCATCCTTGGTCACCTCTCCCTCACCATCATCTTAGCTCACCTCTCCCTCACTCACGCCATCCTAGGTCACCCGTTCTCCCTCAACATCATCCTTGGTCACCTCTCCCTCAATATCACCATCCTAGGTTACCCCCTCTCCCTCAACATCATCCTTGGTCACCTCTCCCTCAATATCACCATCCTAGGTCACCCCCTCTCCCTCATCATCATCCTAGGTCACCTCTCCCTCACTATCACCATCCTAGGTCACCCCCTCTCCCTTACCATCATCCTAGGGCACCTCTTCTCCCTCACTATCATCCTAGGTCACCTGCTTTCCCTCACTATCATCCTAGGTAACCTCCTTTCCCACACTATCACCATCCTAGGTCACCCCCTCTCCCTCACCATCATCCTAGGTCACCTCTCCCTCACTATCACCATCCTAGGTCACCCCCTGTCCCTCACCATCATTCTAGGGCACCTCCTTTCCCTCACTATCACCATCCTAGGTCACCTCCACTCTCTCACTATCACCATCCTAGGTCACCCCTTCTCCCTCAACATCACCTCTTTTTCCTCACCATCCTCTTAGGTCACCTCGCCCTCACTCACACCACCCTAGGTCACCCTTTCTCCCTCAACATCATCTTATGGCACCTCCTCTCCCTCCCCATCATGCTAGGTCACCTCTCCCTCACTATCACCATCCTAGGGCACCCCCTCTCCCTCACTATCACCCTAGGTCACCCCCTCTCCCTTACTATCAGTATCCTAGGTCAACCCATCTCCCTCACCCTCATCCTCGGTCATCTCTCTCTCACTATCACCATCCTAGGTCACCTCCACTCTCTCACTATCTCCATTCTAGGTCACCCCTTCTCCCTCAACGTCATCCTTGGTCACCCCCTCTCCCTCACCATCATCTTAGGTCACCTCTCCCTTACTCACACCAACCTAGGTCACCCCTTTTCCCTTACCATCATCCTAGGTCACCTCTCCCTCACTCACAACGTTCTAGGTCACCCCTTCTCCCTCAACACCATCCTTGGTCACCTCTTCCTCAATAACAACATCCTAGGTCACCTCCTCTCCCTCATCACCAGCCTAGGTCACCTCTCCCTCACTATCACCATCCCAGGTCACCCCCACTCCCTCACTATCATCTTAGGACACCTCCTTTCCCTCACTATCACCATCCTAGGTCACCTCCTCTCCTTTGAATTGCAAAACCATTGTATTTCTTGTAGTTAAGTTGTCAATTGAATAAAAACGACCATTATACCTACACCTGAATATCGGTTTATTCACATTTTATCGACGAGCTACCATTATCGCCAAGAAAGGCCATTTACCTCATGCAGCTCTGTATGGCATCACTTATGTCTCTTAATCTGACCTATAAGACTCCTATACTATTACGCTCGCACAACCATATATCAAATACAAGAAATCAAATACTTTTTCTTTTTATGCATTTTGCAATGATTGCATCTACTCTCCAAATATGAAACATTGAGATATGTTACAAACGCTTCGGAATACGTATACCGTATTCTTCTGGTGATGGAGATAGATATATAAGTATTCTGCCTGTAATTGGAATATCCGTATATACACTCGGTCTGCCTATTGAAGGAATATCCGTATATACTCGGTCTGCCTATTGATGAAATATCCGTATATACTCGGTCTGCCTATTGATGGAATTTAAGTAAACAGCCTGGTCTGCCTAATGCCCAGCTAACACTTATATTATTTAAGCAGACCAGATATCATATATATTAGTTAAATATAAATATTGTAAGTGCTATGTACCTTGTCCTTTGTTACAGACAGATTAACAAGTCTAATGGTGCCAAGTAATACTATAAAAACATAATCATTGACATTTGTGGAATATATTGAGATGGTCTGCCTAATGCCTAATTGTAAGCTTGGTCTGCCCAATGCTGGAATCATATATATAGTCTATCGGAAATCAACGTTGTTTCATTTATAATATGATAAATATATAAATTTGTCATACCGGCCGGGAGACTGTGTGGGGCTTCGTTGTTCCGTTGTTTGCCTACAACCGACATCCACTGTTTAAGCTTTACTAATTAATAATAATTGCATTTAAAATATTGTCAAATGTTGATTATAATATAAAACGAAGCATTAATGTTATTATTGCGATTGTATGATTTTGTAATTTTCAACCGAGCCCTATTAATTGATCAACTGCACGTTTCAACCACGATTTTATTTAGTACACGATCACGGGGATCCATATCTGTGTGGAGTGCCCCCCAGATTTTGAAATATCGGCCAATGGCGTGGCGTATATTTGACATCAAACATTAACCAATGAAAACCCGTCAAAAAGTACGTTAAAAAAGTACGTTGAAGTTCGACGTTAAAATAGTACGTCGAAGTTCGACGTTAAAATGGTACGTCGAAGTCCGACGTTAAAAAAGTACGTCGAACTTCGACGTAACCGCATTAATGGTTCCACCTCGGCGTAGTAAATTAACACGTAGCTGACTGACGTGTTCATTTGCTTCGTGTATCAAATGCAGCGCTGTCATAGGATAAGCAGGAGTGAATGATTCTTTCTGACGAGTGAGGGTGAAGCTGTGGAAGGGATCAGTGCATGAGCCTGGTGGAAGGGAGTGGGGCGGACGGTCTATTTAGAGATGTTCAACCAGCTCCAGACATGGGGTAATCATAATCAGTAATCGTAATCGATTGTGATCGATTACATTTTTCAAGTAATCGTAATTGTAATCGATTACATTGGTTTTTAAGGCAATGTAATCGTAATCGTAATCGATTACATTGCTAATGTAATCGTAATCATGATTACTTTTGATGATTACTTTGCTATTTCACTCGGGCTGTTTGATCTCCAATTGATCGTCATACTTTCCATGTCGCCTGTATCATATACGGAAACTCGCCACTGCAGTCTTACTGTAGAGATCCGACCCCCCTCGAAACCACCCTGGCCCTTCCTGCCCCACCCGACAAATAACCAGACATAACCAATTAAGCTGGCTGGGGGTGCCACATTCTAATCCCCTCATTATCTTGTTTGCATTGGATAGGTAGAAATAGTCCAGAGCGACTTAGGGGTCTATATGTTGGGAGCAGGTAGGTGGGTGGGGGCTGCAATGGGTAGGTAGGTGGGGGGGGGGCTGTGATGGGTAGGTAGGTAGGTGGGGGCTGTGATGGGAGGGTGATAGATGCTTGTGTTATTGTTCTCTATATAGATTGATTGGAAGAGGTGTTGTTATAAAACGAACTCGATTCGGTCAGGACTGGTGCGCGGCGATGTATGGTGTGGTGGCTAAACTAGATTCCCTTGTGTCATATAACGGTGTGGCTTCCTTTAGTTCCATGGTATTTAACATAAAGGTAATAAGTTTTTACGCGGGACACCTCCCTTTCTGGCGAAAGTTCTAAAGTTTAAATGAATCCAGCAAGACAGAGGTGCAATTATTCGTCAGTGTTGTGTTTTTTATTTCAATTACGTCGAAAAACAGTCCATGTAATCACGATTGTAATCATGATTACATTGAATGTAATCGTAATCGTAATCGATTACTTTCATATTTCCTGTAATTGTAATCGTAATCGTAATCATGAAATCCCCAAGTAATCGTAATCGTAATCGATTACATTTACAATGTAATCACCCCATGCCTGACCTGCTCCCTTCCCATGACTGAGGCCGACGGCTCTCCCAATATATCACATCACAATACGTAAACAATCGGTGAGAAAACAATGTCCATCTAGTTTGAACATGAGGACACGGAGAACTATGACGTCATTTTGCGCGAAACTCCTTCCTACGCGTAAAAAAATGATCCATATTAACGTTGTGTCCCCTGATCAGTGGAACATTTTAATGCTAGTCGTATCTCTTTAGAACAAATATTAAGCAAGCCTTAGCACTTTTACGTTTTTCCTTTAATCGGATGGGATTGACCTTTGACTTTTGACATTGGGAAGACCGTAACTTGAACATTGTAGAGGTTGGCACATGCCACATTTCCATAAAAGTTTGTGAACGATAGATGTTGTCGTTAGGTCAGTAGAAGATACGAACAGTCCGTGAGGCTCGTGGGCGGCTGCGGGGGCGATTCGTTCGGAACTCTTTGTACACAATATCAATGCGCTGTATTTGTGTGATACCTGCTCCCCTCTCGCCCCACGACTGTGCCTGATCGCCTCCCCCGATAAATCACATCACAATAAATAAACAACACGGTGCCTTATCGCGAACCGCTCACTCACTGCCCTCCCTCACTGCCCTACCGCACTTTAACATGGGAATCCCCATAAGGAATGTTTGGCCCTCTAGCGGGAAAAGTTAAATCGAAAGTATCTTTTTTTAACTAAGAAACAACTAGGCGGTAAAATTAGACGTCCTGTGACCCGAATCCGATCTCTCTGTTTCCAATATTAATTATACAGTGAATTTACTTCGTATTTAAATATTTTATTTTTTTGACGTCATGTGACGTCATTGACGGCGACCTTTTCTTCGGGAACTGGGTAATACCGACTCCATTAATACATCTTTGGAGGTTGACGACGATTGAGAAAGTTAAAGTGGGAAAACAACGTGCATCTAGTTTGAACATAAGGACAAGGTAAACTATGACGTCATTTTGTGCGAAATTTCTTCCTACGCGCAAAAAAAGATCTATATTAAAGTTGTTTCCCCTAATCAGTGGAACATTTTGACGCTAGTCGTATCTCTTTAGGAGAAATATTAAGAAAGCCTTAGCACTTTTACGTTTTTACTTTAACCGGACGGCCTTGACCTTTGATCTTTGACATTGGAAAGTCCATCACTTTAAAACTGTAGAGGTTCTGACATGCCACATTTTCATAAATATTGGTGAACGATAGCTGTTGTCGTTAGGGCAGTAGAGGGAACGAAAGAAATGCAAACAAACAAACATTGTTGTTCAAAAAATCGTCCTTCCGACATAAGACGACATATCTATGATGTTTCGTCTTAACATGAGATATTCGACCATAGGTCGAGGACGAAAATCCATAAGCGTTGTCGCAGTTCGGTTGGCTGGTCTGACTTACTGAATACAGGTCAACAATTGCGAAACTATTTGACGAATGCGTCATGAGTAAATGTGGAAACTATTTTAGGGCGGCGACACTGGTCATCAGGGCCAATTTCGGCTAAAGGCCTTTAAGGGACAATTTGGGTTAAATACTGCCTTCGACAGGCACTGTGGGCACTGTAGGCGGAGCTTAAATGGACGTCCAGTTTGAAGTCAAGAACGCTTCTGTCGAAGCAATATTAACGGTACTACCTGACTTTTACCTTTTATTTATTATGACGTCATTTGACGGTCACGAACATATTCGAGATGACTTCTATTTTGTTAAATATAAAATTGATACCTAACAAATTAGAACATCAAGCAAGACTTATCCCCCTCGCCATAAGGCGTTTCCGAAGACGACGTGTAACTTCAAATAAAAAATGTTGTGCATGTTGTGTTTTTTTTTTTCTTTGATCATAATGAGTATGTTGTGCACTGTAGGCTCACAGCCTCAAGGTACAGATATATGTATATACAAATAACACTAAGTAAATAAGGTAACATTTTTCTGAAACAGTTTTGTTCCTTAATTTGTACGCATCGCGGAGAAATAGCACGATGTTATATAGGGTGGGGGTATCTATTGACATCATCAAAAAGGTCAATTCGCAACCCAAGGTAGGTATTTTTTTCGTGACACTTGATAAAAAAGGGCAAAAACAGATTAGGTGTATCTCATCTTCTATAAGACTTTTACCATTATTTTTACAATACATACACAGTCTTTCTTCCCTTGGGATTCCTAAATGTCCGCCTTTCTCTATGTTTAGTAGGTGTGTGGAACATCGAAATTGGGCCAGGAGTTTTCGAAGATAGCTTTCCTTAATAGTAAATATATACGGTTCTGTTGTCAAGGTTCTTTTATACTTTTTATATGTGTCACGTCGGTTATTTTCTTCTAGGCAGTTGAGCCAATTTGTATGTGCTCTGTACATCAATTCACCCTTAGTTGTTTTTAAAAATAGATCCTCATCTCCTATTTGCTGATGCGTCCAGGTTTCTTCAAATTCGAGCTCTAACAATATTATTTTCACTTCAGTGGCCCATGTGCGCCTCCCCCTACAATCTTATTCAAATAGCATAGTATATGTTTCTCTCGGGAGGGACTGGAGATATACTACCTTGCTGTGCTGTGACACCAGCACTCTTTTTGATCTGCCTGCAAGCCCTCCAACAGCTTTTTGTAGTGACCATAGCTTGTCTCACTTTCGCTGTTTTTTCATCTTTCCACTGCTGTTCCTTTTTGCTAATACCTAACGCATATTCTCTTCTAGCTCTTATGAGATTCTGTAAGTCCCCGCTGTTTCTAGTTTTCTATATTCATTTAAGTACATTAGCTTTGTTCTTTTCACTTCTTTACATTCTGAGTCAAAGAATTTACAGCCATCTTGACATCCAGAGCTTCATCCAGAACTTTAGCCTCTTCATAACACACATTATTTGGACTGGGTACGTTTCAACTTCTCCCATCACAGCTGCATTTGATGTCGATGCAGGTAGTTTTAATATCCATTTGCAATATTTCACTTGGACACTCTCTATACCGTCCTTCACCCTATATCCCCAAATCTCTGCTCCATAGGTTAGAATCGGCAATAGCATTTTATCAAATAATTCGAATTGGATCTTAGGTTATAACGCACCACATTTGTTATTTACAGATTTAATAACATTCACAGCCTTTCCAGCTTGTGCGGAGAGGGTTTGCTGAGCCAAGGTCCAGACTAGCTTAGGGGTAAAAAGCTGCCCTAGATACTTATAAAATGATACAGTCTCTATCCTCTTTCCTTTCAAGAACCATTTTTCATTTCTCTTCTGTATCCCCCCATTCCGGAAAACCATAACCTTTGTCTTGTTTAAATTAATTGATAATCCCCAGCTTTCACAGAATTCGCTAAGCTTATCAATAAGTTTCTGTAATCTACCCACAGCATCAGCTGCTTCAATCATATCGTCTGCAAACAGTAGCAGGCACACATTATCATATATATGGCGTATCTGAATCCCAGGGAAATCATTCGATTTGCAACATTCTATGAATTTGTTCAACCAAAAGTTAAAAAGAAAGGGGCTAAGTTGGCACCCCTGTCTGGTTCCTGTGTTGCATTCAAACAAATCAGTTAGCCCCTCTGGTGTTATTACACGTGATCTAAATTGGCCATACATTGATTGCACGACCTCTAGTATTCTCCCATGGACACATTCTGTGAGCAGTCTATACCAAATGAACTGATGCGGAATAGAGTCAAATGCTTTCTCTAAGTCAACAAAAATGCAATAGGATCTTCCTCTTGCCTTTTACTAATATATTTCTGTACCATACCTTGTAATACAAACATGTGGTCTAAGGTTGATTTTTCTTTTCTAAATCCGGCTTGTTCCTGACTCAGAATGTAAAGAACTGATAATACTGCTTATTATTTAAATCTGCCCATGCTACTATTCTATTGTTAATTGCCTTTGAAAACACCTTGTTAATAGCTGATAAGACGGATATTCCCCTGTAGTTATTTGGATCTGATCGGTCACCTTTCTTATTAATAGGCACTAAAATGGCCTGTGTCCATGGTTTCGGGAAATGACCAGAACTCATAATTTGATTGGCAAGGTCAGTAAGTATTGGTACTGAAACAGCACAGCTTTTTTTCATGGCTTCCGTTAGGACACCATCTGGCCCTGGTGATTTCTTACTTGGCTGGCTATGAATTACATGATATATTTCTTCAGTGGTGAAATCTGAATTCAGTTCTTCAGGTATACCCTCTATACACAAGTGGCATTTAGTGCTTACATGAGTACTAAGCAATTCGTTTACTATCACTTTCGTCTCAGGTGTCATCCGATTTGCTCTGTTTAAGAAGGTTGAAAAATGCCTATTCCACTCTTTTGGAGATATACTACCTTGCTGTGCTGTGACACCAGCACTCTTTTTGATCTGCCTGCAAGCCCTCCAACAGCTTTCTGTAGTGACCATAGCTTGTCTCACTTTCTCTGTTTCTTCATCTTTCCACTGCTGTTCCTTTTTGCTAATACCTAACGCATATTCTCTTCTAGCTCTTATGAGATTCTGTAAGTCCCCGGTGTTTCTAGTTTTCCTATATTTATTTAAGTACATTAGCTTTGTTTGTTTCAGTTCTTTACATTCTGAGTCAAAGAATGTACAGCCATCTTGACATCCTTTTCTCTTGGTGTTAACTTTCATTTCACTACACAGGTATCTATACAATTTACTCGAGGTTTCCACTGTTTCTTCTATATCACCACTTAAAACCAGATGTCTCGCTTCTTGGTAATATGTCTCTACTTGATCATCTTTTAATATTTTCTGAAAATCTACAACCTTATCTGATCTCCATGAATAGAGTAAACGGGGTTGCAGTTGGATTTCATTACATTGATCATCAGTAGTTAAATAGTTACATATGCACATTGTGGTAAAGCCATGAAATAGCACACATGGTCGAAATTCATGTCTAATCAAATTGAAAACCCATACATCAACATAAAAAAATCATCAGTGTTAATTTTCGAAATGTTAGTTATTTTTCGTTGTCTGGTTTCGCTTTGCAACAGGATATTCAGTAATGATTGTTCTTTTAATTCAGTGACCCCGAAAACCTGTACCAAAATAACGGTTCTATCCCTCTATCCCACAAGATATTGAGTATTCTTGCTGGCCTTGTCCGTCATATTGGAAAATGGCGGATGCGTTGCTCTTAGATACACGAAAATGTGTCTGACCCCGAAAACCAACACATAGACTTAAATAGAGTGATCTCTCTGCGTTTAGGAGATCTTGTGTACTGTTGCAGGCGGTCTCCTCGTTCTTGGCAAATGGCGGGTGCGTTGTCCCAATTTATACAATAACATTTCCTTACTCAGCAATCATTCTACATAAAGAAAAATATCATCAGTGTTAATTTTCAACATATTGGCTATTTTTCGAGGTCCGTCATTTTGAAAAATTGCGGATACGTTGCAACAGAATACGCATTAATGATTTTGTTTTGAATTCAGCGACCCCGAAAAGATATGCACAGGTACAAAAATAATGGTTCTACCCGCCTTGCTTTCAAGATACTCAGTATTCATGCTGGCCCGGTTGGTCATGTTGAAAAATGGCAAGCCCAGGGAACCAGCCCAGGCCCCTAACCTAGTCCTAGACCTGGCCGCTATCATTTTACATAACATAAAAATCATCGGTGTTAATTTTCAACATATTGGGTATTTTTCGTGGTCCGTCATTTTGAAAAATGGCGGATGCGTTGCAACAGGATACGCAATAATGATTTTATTTCGAATTCAGCGACCCGGGAAAGATATGCACAGGTACAAAAATAATGGTTCTATCCCTTTTGTTTTCAAGATACTCAGTATTCTTGCTGGCCCGGTCCGTCATGTTGAAATTAAAATGGCAAGTCCATGCCGCCAGCCCAGGGCACCAGCCCAGGCCCCTAACCTAGTCATAGACCTGGCCGCTAGTGCAAGCCGCTGGCTCAGGCCGCTAGCCCAGTAAGATAGCCCAGTAACATAGCCTAGGTTGTTAGCTTAGGCCACTAGCCCAGGCTTATGTGGTCGGGGAATTAGTCAGTAGAATGATAACACTCATCCGTGGGCTGAACTAATCGTGCTATTTATTAAATGAACATATAAGTATATACAATACACATTTCCCTAGCCTCTCTCCAGGACCGTCTGCCGGTTGCTCGGGGATTGCCCTTATTTATAGAGGAAGCGCGGACGTTATGGTGAGCACCGTGAGGCAGCTTGGATCCGAGCCATGGCTCGACGGGCCCAGGCCACTATTGTGTTAGATGGTTGACTTCAGATGGTAATAAAATAATCAATACGCAAGGCAGGAATGTAAGAATTCGCAAGATAATTAGTGACATGGTTATGTACCATTTGCAAGAATACTATAACTTAGGATCGTTAAAGCGGGTAGCCAACCTAATTTAATCGCGATCTGCACCGAAAGTTTACATCTTAAAATTAAATTGGCGAGTGTTAACGCTTCGTTTCGGCCGACTGGTAAGGAGAAAACAATTAAGGCAACCCGCCCCCATCAATGTCGAGCAGCGCGCCATTTTGCCGGAGCAAGTGACGCATATTGTGACTATTCATATGGTGCCGCCTTATGTTACAGCTCGCGGAGAGAGATATCAGGGCCGCGATTAATAGATGAACAGCGGCAGTTCCAAGCCGTGCAGTAGCGCAAGATCTTAGCCTTTCATAGAAAAGTACCGTTCAAACAAATTGATATACGTCTTGCGACGATTGAATCCGCAACAATGCCATGATTGGAGTTAGAATCGCAGCTATTTATACTAGCGATTATCATGCGCTCTTGTTTTGCTCACACAATAGGCGCAATTTCCGGTTTGAATAAATTAGAGTATCGCCTTCTGATTGGTCAATCGCGGACACGCCTCCAAAAAGGGCTGCCGCCTGGGTAGGCGGCCAAATCGTGCCTGGCGGTCACTTCTAAATGCTATGGTGAGCTACAGATAGAACGAACAATTCTGTAATTTGGAGGATAGACAATTGAGTAGTATATGAATCGGTAGAGCAGCGTTAGAGGCCAGGCTGGCGGTTCCCTTTAAGTAAATCAATGGAAGTTCATTTTTCAGTCGGTGGTCCTCCTAAAACAGCTGGATCCAACCCCTTGTGGACCTCATAACGAAATTAATCATATACTCTCTGTTTCCGGATTAAGCTTATAACTTCCAGGAATATTTGTAGTAGAACAAAGTAACTAAGTGACTTGTAATCTTAATCACAGCAAAGAGCTGAACCTTGACGCACACGCAATGTTAAAGTATAGCACACAGTGAGCGGAACGGATTCTGGATTTGCGCGCCTAGTAAATTTGAACAAGAACCATAAATCACTCTGACCGCTGCCAGTGAGCGGGCGAGTCAGGGCTGGGCTCGGCCCGTGGGCATTCAGGGCTGGGATCGTGAAGCGGGCTGCACCAGTGAGCCTGCGTGCGCTGCTTGGTTGGCGGGCTGGCTCCTGGCGCACTACTACAGGGCATGACAGGGGAAAGTGCGCTACGATACTTAGCCCAGCATGCTAACCCAGGCCGCTAGCCTGGGCACCAACCCAGGTTTTACCCAGGCTTTGCCCAGGCCGCTAGCTCAGGCCGCTAGCTCAGGCCCCTAGCTCAGGCCGCTAGCTCAGGCCGATAGCTCTGGCCCCTAGCCCAGCCAGCTTTGCCAAGGCCGCTGGTCCAGGCCACTAGTTTAATCCGTTAGTCCAAGCTCCTAGCACAGGCTGACCGAAGACGTATTGTCTCAGGGGAGCGGGGGCGTGGGGCTGACCGAGGGAATATCGCCATGGGGGAGGGAGGGGGAGATGGGGCTGACCGTGGGAGTATTTTCATGGCGGGGAAGGGGCATGGGGCTGACCGAGGGAGTATGGTCATGGGGGGAAAGGGGAAGGAGGCATGGGGCTGACCGAGGGAGTATTGTCATGGGGGGAAAGGTGCATGAGGCTGACCGAGGGAATATTATCATGGGAGGAAGGGGGCATGAGGCTGACCGACGGAGTACTGTCATGGTCCCAGATCTTCAGAAAAGTATAGTTGCTCCTATGGTACACTTCGGAACTGTTGTTATTGGATATATGCATTGGTCTTTCCATTCATAGCGTGAACACAATAACCGGTACATGAATGTTGTTAAGTATTGTCCCAACACAATTAAATTTCGTCCGAGGAACGTAGTCCCGTGAGAGTTTGATCACAGGAAGATCCGAGGCCGCCATACTCCCATTTGGTTTAACCATACGCGTCTCATCTTCACGCCGTTTGTTTTTGCCCGTACTTTCTGGATCAGCGTGCGTGCACTAAAATAGGCATGAGGTCACCGGTGTGTGACGTCGCATGGGCCCCAATCATAGCGACTGCTATCGAGGATTTCCCAACGGGCTCTTGGTTGTGTGGTTATGCCAGTCGCAAATAGCAAACGCTACTTTCACCTTTGACCGATCTGTCGCGCTTTAACTCGTGATGCATGGCTTTGCCGTCTGTCTGTGTTTGGCGAACGCGGTGCCTGGCCTTGACAGTGCCAACTGGTTGCCTGCCGCTTGTGGGTCAAACTGATAGGCTTCCTAGTGAAAGCGTGCACTCGGCGACCACAGCTCTGTGCCAAAATGTGCACCCACGAATAGGAGGACTGGTATTATGATTAGTGCTGTCTGGATTCCGCCACCCTCTCCTTACGCTGAAAGGACCACCCCGGGCCACGTCAGGGTCGCTTCAACCCCTGTACCTGCGTTGTAATGTCTCGGTCGGGCTTGGTCATGACTTAACCTCACTGCACCTCTGTGCACTGGGGGCTGCAGGAGTCGGGTGGATGGGCGTGGGGGATGAGCAGAGAGGAGTCCATTAACCCTGCTATTATGTGGGGGGGGGGGGTGAAATTGGTGCCGCTAGGGCGTGTGCAGGAATTATTGAAATGGGGGGAGGGGGGCACAATAATGGGTTCCGCACAGGCCACAGATATACCTTAGGGTCTGAAAGGGGGGGGGGGCACGTGCTCCCTTGTGCACGCCCATGCGCGGTGGGTGCGAGTGGACGGGGTGGAAGGGGGGGGTGGGGGCAGGAGTGTATGATTCTGACGAGTGAGGGTGAAGGCGGTGGAACCAGTTCTCCTCCCTTCCCATGACTGCGGCCGACGGGTCTCCCAATATCTCACCTCACGATACATAAACAATGCGGTGCCTTATCGCGAACCGCTGACTCAACGCCCATCCCAGCGCGCACTGTCTGGACAGTGACAGACAGACAGGACTGTCTAACATGGGAATCCCTATAGAGAATGTTTGGCCCTCTAGCGTGGAATGTAAAATAGAAAGTATCTTTGTTTAACTAAGAAACAATTTGGCGGTAAAATTAGACGTTCTGTGCCCCGAATCCGATCTCTCTATTCCCAATATTAATTATACAGTGAATTTACTTCGTATTTAAATATTTTATTTTTTTGACGTCAGGTGACGTCATTGACGGCGAAATTTCTTCGGGAACTGGGTCATACCGACTCCATTAATACATCTTTGCAGGTTGACGACGATTGAGAAAGTTAAAGTGGAAAAAACAACGTGCATCTAGTTTGAACATAAGGACAAGGTAAACTATGACGTCATTTTGCGCGAAACTTCTTCCTACGCGCAAAAAAAAGATCTATATTAAAGTTGTTTCCCCTAATCAGTGGAACATTTTGGCGCTAGTCGCATCTCTTGAGGACAAATATTAAGAAAGCCTTAGCACTTTTACATTTTTCCCTTAACCGGACGGCCTTGACCTTTGACCTTAGACATTGGAAAGTCCATAACTTGAAAATTGTAGATGTTCGGACATTCCACATTTCCAATAACATTGGTGAACGATAGCTGTTATCGTTAGGGCAGTAGAGGGTACGAAAGAAATGCAAACAAACAAGAGATATTCGACCATAGGTCGAGGACGAAAATCCATAAGCGTTGTCGCAGTTCGGTTGGCTCGTCTGACTTACTGAACACAGGTCAACAATTGCGAAACTACTTGACGATGACCTCATGGGTAAATGTGAAAACTATTTTAGGGCGACGCCACTGGTCGTCAGGGCCAATTTCGTCTAAAGGCTTTGAAGGGACAATTTGGGTTAAATACTGCCTGCGACAGGCACTGTGTGGGCACTGTAGGCGGAGCTTAAATGGACATCCAGTTTGAAATCAAAACGCTTCTGTCGAAGCAATATTAACGGTACTACCTGACTTTTACCTTTTATTTATTATGACGTCTTCGTGACGTCACATGACGTTAATTGACGGCCACGACAATATTCGCGATGGCTTCTATTTTGTTAAATAGAAAATTGAAACCTACTTATGAACTCGGGTGACGTTAGCTATTGCCAAATTAAATGAACATCAAGCAAACCCAACCTTTGGTAAGAGCACGTTAATTATGACGTTGATGCAGACTTATCCCCCTCGTATAACGTCAAATAAACCGGCAGTCGCCATACGGTATAATAGATGATAGTCAAGCGGATAAGCGAAACATGTTGAGCATGTTGTGGTAAAGCCATGAAATTTAGCCGACATGGTCGAAAATCATGTCTAATCAAATTAAGCTATAGTATCAAGCCAGATTTGGCCCGTGACCGGTATTGCGGCCATTTTGCAAAATGGCGAAAAGTTCCATAGTATCTTTGAAACTGAGAAGGATACAACTGTTAAGTTTATGTCTATACATTGCTTTTCGGGTTCGCAGTACGCCACAAAAACCATTATTGATGACATGCTTATCTGTATGCTAAAGCCTATATATATAGCCTAAACCTCATCACTCAGAGGGTTCTGCCTTGTCGTCAGAGAGTTTCCCCAATTGCTTGAGATGGCGTTCTACTTGTAGTCACCCCGTTACATCTAGTCTTAGTGATGGCGGACACGGATGATTCTCATGAGAGAGAAAGTCTTTCGGGTTTCCGTTGCGAACTTGACACGCAATGTAAAGCCTTTGTAAAGAGATGGCTATCAGTCCTGAACATGTACGCGCAGGATGTTTTTTTGTGTTAATTGTCCAGTGCCTTCTACCAACAATACTTTCGATCACAAACCGTACTGTTCACGACCGACATCATTCAAGCGAAGTGACTATCTGCAAAATGATCCCAGATCTCGAGATCTGTAGCCTATTGTGTTTAGATCTGCGACCACGGTACATATGGATAGCCTCACAATTACTTTTAGATTTCCAGATATTGTGTATTATTGTTAAAATAGCCGCCATTATGGCAAACTGAGGGCGCCTTACTCTTTGAGACAAGTGGTTGAATCCTTTGTCCCCGAAAAGCAATACATAGACTTAAATAGAGTGACCCTCTTCGTTTTGGAGATGTTGTGTATTGTTGCAGGCCGTAACCGCCATCTTGCAAAATGGCGGATTCGTTGTCCATAGATACGCAATGCCATTTTGTTATTCGGCGAACCCGAAAACCCATACATAAACATGAAAATCATCCGTGTTCATTTTCGAAATGTTAGTTATTTTTTGTGGTCTGGTTTCGCGTTGCAACAGGCCTTGTCCGTCATATTAGAAAATGGCGGATGTGTTGCTCTTAGATACACGGAAATGTGTTTGACCCCAAAAACCAAACACATAGACTTAAATAGAGTGATCCCTCTGCGTTTTGGAAATATTCTGTGCTGTAGCAGGCGGTCTCCACCATCTTGGAAAATGGCGGATACGTCGTCTCAACTTACACAAAAACATTTCTTTATTCGACGATCCAGAAAAGCTAAACATAAACATAAAAATCATCAGTGTTCATTTTCAACATATGGGGTTTTTCGTGGTCCACCATTTAGAAAATGGCGGATGCGTTGCAAAAGGATACTCAATAATGATTTTGTTTCGAATTCAGCAATCCCATATGCGACAACATATGCACAGGTATATAAATAATGGTTCTATCCCTATTTCTTCCCACTCAGTATTCTTGCTGGCCCGGTCCGTCATGTTGGAAAATGGCGAGCCCATGCCGCTCTCCCAGGGCACCTAACCTACTCCTAGACCTGACCGATAGTCCAAGCCGCTGGCTCAGGCCGCTAGCCCCGTAAGCTAGCCTAGGTTGTTAGCCTAGGCCGCTAGCTAGGGCAACAACCCAGGGCATGGCACGGACCGAGGGAGTATTATCACGGGGGGAGGGGCATGGCACAGACCGAGGGAGTATTATCACGGGGGGAGGGACATGGCACAGACCGAGGGAGTATTATCACGGGGGGAGGGGCATGGCACAGACCGAGGGAGTATTATCACGGGGGGAGGGACATGGCACAGACCGAGGGAGTATTATCACGGGGGGAGGGACATGGCACAGACCGAGGGAGTATTATCACGGGGGGAGGGGCATGGCACGGACCGAGGGAGTATTATCACGGGGGGAGGGGCATGGCACAGACCGAGGGAGTATTATCACGGAGGGAGGGACATGGCACAGACCGAGGGAGTATTATCACGGGGGGAGGGACATGGCACAGACCGAGGGAGTATTATCACGGGGGGAGGGGCATGGCACGGACCGAGGGAGTATTATCACGGGGGGAGGGGCATGGCACGGACCGAGGGAGTATTATCACGGGGGGAGGGGCATGGCACGGACCGAGGGAGTATTATAACGGGGGGAGGGGCATGGCACAGACCGAGGGAGTATTATCACGGGGGGAGGGACATGGCACAGACCGAGGGAGTATTATCACGGGGGGAAGGGCATGGCACGGACCGAGGGAGCATTATCACGGGGGGAGGGGCATGGCACGGACCGAGGGAGTATTATCACGTGGGGAGGGGCATGGCACGGACCGAGGGAGTATTATCACGGGGGGAAGGGCATGGCACGGACCGAGGGAGTATTATCACGGGGGGAGGGGCATGGCACGGACCGAGGGAGTATTATCACGGGGGCAGGGGCATGGCACGGACCGAGGGAGTATTATCACGGGGGGAAGGGCATGGCACGGACCGAGGGAGTATTATCACGGGGGGAGGGGCATGGCACGGACCGAGGGAGTATTATCACGGGGGGAGGGGCATGGCACGGACCGAGGGAGTATTATCACGGGGGGAGGGGCATGGCACAGACCGAGGGAGTATTATCACGGGGGGGAGGGGCATGGCACGGACCGAGGGAGTATTATCACGGGGGGAGGGGCATGGCACAGACCGAGGGAGTATTATCACGGGGGGAGGGGCATGGCACAGACCGAGGGAGTATTATCACGGGGGGAGGGGCATGGCACAGACCGAGGGAGTATTATCACGGGGGGAAGGGCATGGCACGGACCGAGGGAGTATTATCACGGGGGGAGGGGCATGGCACGGACCGAGGGAGTATTATCACGGGGGGAAGGGCATGGCACGGACCGAGGGAGTATTATCACAGGGGGAAGGGCATGGCACGGACCGAGGGGGTATTATCACGGGGGGAAGGGCATGGCAGGGACCGAGGGAGTATTATCACGGGGGGAGGGGCATGGCACAGACCGAGGGAGTATTATCACGGGGGGAGGGGCATGGCACAGACCGAGGGAGTATTATCACGGGGGGAAGGGCATGGCACAGACCGAGGGAGTATTATCACGGGGGGAGGGGCATGGCACAGACCGAGGGAGTATCATCACGGGGGAGGGGCATGGCACAGACCGAGGGAGTATTATCACGGGGGGAGGGGCATGGCACGGACCGAGGGAGTATTATCACGGGGGGAGGGGCATGGCACGGACCGAGGGAGTATTATCACGGGGGGAAGGGCATGGCACGGACCGAGGGAGTATTATCACGGGGGGAGGGGCATGGCACAGACCGAGGGAGTATTATCACGGGGGGAGGGGCATGGCACAGACCGAGGGAGTATTATCACGGGGGGAGGGGCATGGCACAGACCGAGGGAGTATTATCACGGGGGGGGGCATGGCACGGACCGAGGGAGTATTATCACGGGGGGTGCCATGCCCCTCCCCCCGTGACCGAGGGAGTATTATCACGGGGGGAGGGGCATGGCACGGACCGAGGGAGTATTATCACGGGGGGAGGTGCATGGCACAGACCGAAGGAGTATTATCACGGGGGGAGGGGCATGGCACAGACCGAGGGAGTATTATCACGGGGGGAGGGGCATGGCACAGACCGAGGGAGTATTATCACGGGGGGAGGGGCATGGCACAGACCGAGGGAGTATTATCACGGGGGGAGGGGCATGGCACAGACCGAGGGAGTATTATCACGGGGGGAGGGGCATGGCACAGACCGTGGGTGTATTATCACGGGGGGAGGGGCATGGCACGGACCGAGGGAGTATTATCACGGGGGGAGGGGCATGGCACAGACCGAGGAAGTATTATCACGGGGGGAGGGGCATGGCACAGACCGAGGGAGTATTATCACGGGGGGAGGGGCATGGCACAGACCGAGGGAGTATTATCACGGGGGGAGGAGCATGGCACGGACCGAGGGAGTATTATCACGGGGGGAGGGGCATGGCACAGACCGAGGGAGTATTATCACGGGGGGAGGGCATGGCACGGACCGAGGGAGTATTATCACGGGGGGAAGGGCATGGCACGGACCGAGGGAGTATTATCACGGGGGGAGGGGCATGGCACGGACCGAGGGAGTATTATCACGGGGGGAGGGGCATGGCACGGACCGAGGGAGTATTATCACGGGGGGAGGGGCATGGCACAGACCGAGGGAGTATTATCACGGGGGGAGGGGCATGGCACAGACCGAGGGAGTATTATCACGGGGGGAGGGGCATGGCACAGACCGAAGGAGTATTATCACGGGGGGAGGGGCATGGCACAGACCGAGGGAGTATTATCACGGGGGGAGGGGCATGGCACAGACCGAGGGAGTATTATCACGGGGGGAGGGGCATGGCACAGACCGAGGGAGTATTATCACGGGGGGAGGGGCATGGCACAGACCGAGGAAGTATTATCACGGGGGGAGGGGCATGGCACAGACCGAGGGAGTATTATCACGGGGGGAGGGGCATGACACAGACCGAGGGAGTATTATCACGGGGGGAGGGGCATGGCACGGACCGAGGGAGTATTATCACGGGGGGAGGGGCATGGCACGGACCGAGGGAGTATTATCGCGGGGGGAGGGGCATGGCACAGACCGAGGGAGTATTATCACGGGGGAAGGGCATGGCACAGACCGAGGGAGTATTATCACGGGGGGAGGGGCATGGCACGGACCGAGGGAGTATTATCACGGGGGGAGGGGCATGGCACAGACCGAGGGAGTATTATCACGGGGGGAGGGGCATGGCACAGACCGTGGGAGTATTATCACGGGGGGAGGGGCATGGCACGGACCGAGGGAGTATTATCACGGAGGGAGGGGCATGGCACAGACCTAGGGAGTATTATCACGGGGGGAGGGGCATGGCACAGACCGAGGGAGTATTATCACGGGGGGAGGGGCATGGCACAGACCGAGGGAGTATTATCACGGGGGGAGGGGCATGGCACAGACCGAGGGAGTATTATCATGGAGGGAGGGGCATGGCACAGACCTAGGGAGTATTATCACGGGGGGAGGGGCATGGCACAGACCGAGGGAGTATTATCACGGGGGGAGGGGCATGGCACAGACCGAGGGAGTATTATCACGGGGGGAGGGGCATGGCACAGACCGAGGGAGTATTATCACGGGGGGAGGGGCATGGCACAGACCGAGGGAGTATTATCACGGGGGAGGGGCATGGCACAGACCGTGGGAGTATTATCACGGGGGGAGGGGCATGGCACAGACCGAGGGAGTATTATCACGGGGGGAGGGGCATGGCACGGACCGAGGGAGTATTATCACGGGGGGAGGGGCATGGCACGGACCGAGGGAGTATTATCACGGGGGGAGGGGCATGGTACGGACCGTGGGAGTATTATCACGGGGGGAGGGGCATGGCACGGACCGAGGGAGTTTTATCACGGGGGGAGGGGCATGGCACAGACCGAGGTAGTATTATCACGGGGGGAGGGGCATGGCACAGACCGAGGGAGTATTATCACGGGGGGAGGGGCATGGCACAGACCGAGGGAGTATTATCACGGGGGGAGGGGCATGGCACGGACCGAGGGAGTATTATCACGGGGGGAGGGGCATGGCACAGACCGAGGGAGTATTATCACGGGGGGAGGGGCATGGCACAGACCGAGGGAGTATTATCACGGGGGCAGGGGCATGCGGCTGACCGCGGGAGTATGATATCGCAGGGTAATAAAATGGTTGTATGCAGTCAAGCAATCAAAAGCCAAAGCCAGCTCGCCTGGTCTCAAGATACGACACGCAGGTGACTCTTACTAACAAGTCTAGAGGTTCACCGATTCTATTGGCTCAAAGCACTGGCGCCAAACTTATTAAGTATTAAGTTAAGAAAAGCACAGGACCCAGGTGATCATAATTCGACGACATAAATAGACAGGATAAGCGTTGAGGGGAAGACTTGGACTGGTAGGAAGAGACTGAGAGAGACAGCAAGGAGAGGAAGAAGGCAGGCCAGGGATAGGTCCCCTGGGTGTGGTGGCGTCGATTGGGATGACGCGTATCGGTTTGCGTGGACATGGTCAGAGACTTCGCCGCCGGACCAGTTAAGATGTAAAAGTCTAACCTTGGACCACGGTTGGACTATGGACACGACTCGGAACTGGCACACGGACCCAGGGCTAAGTTAAGTATATTCGGTCTCAGCATAGAACACGGTTTCGGTTACCTGATCGTGAGAAATCATTGTATACCGGTTCTATCGCTAGGAGGCCTGTTTGTAACTTGCCCGCGCGCAGCGTAAAGCCGAAATAACTTAATTAAGTATTCCTACCAAATATTAAAGCAATCACCATTAGGTTTAAAGGAAAAGACCAATAGCCTACCCCGTGGCTGCATTATTAAAGTTCAAGCAAACCCCTTTACGATGGTTAATAAATAAATTTATATCTAAACCCTACATGGTTGTTGTATTGTATTGTAACGGGGGAAGGGGGCAGCCCGAGGGAGGGATTTTTCAGGGAGGAGTGGCATAGGCGTCTTTAAAATCCAGATCGGCAGATTGCTGATCGGCAGATTGCAGATCGGCAGATTGCAGATAGGCAGATTGCAGATCGGCAGCTTGCAGATCGGCAGATTGCAGATCGGCAGATTGCAGATCGGCAGATTGCCAGATTACAGTTTGACGCATGTTTTTGTTAACTGAGTCCACCAATGGAATTCCATGACATCCATATGTACTCTAACATACCAGATACCAGGACTAATAGTCTGGATTGGCGGGTTAGGCTAATGTTAGATCAGGATGCAGTCGGGCAATGCGCATGCGCTGTTTCCGACCGGAATCGACCGACAAGCTAAAGTTAAGCAACCCATAATAAGCCTCGGCGATTTTGAGCAGACATCGGTAAACATCGGCAAACATCGGCGGGCTGTAGCCCTGAGATTTTACGCAGTCTTAATGAAACAAAACACGAATAAAACACAGAGCTAGTGGTGACATAGGTAAAATGAATAGAGCATCGTATAATTTAGAGAAGACCTCGGTAGACATCGACAAACATCCGCGGGTGTCAGTGAAAGGGGGATCCCTAACTCGTTACGTCATTCACAGGGGAATCCCCAATTCGTGCCGTCATTTACATGATATTTCCCCGAAAGAAGAACAAAACTTAGAGAAAACGTGTCAATAGTTCATAGAATAGTAGAAAACATTGGTTTAGATCATAATTATATCTGAGACCATTATATATAACCAGATTTATTAAAATGTGAACACAAGGCGTAAATTACTAATAATTGGTGTGAAATCCGCTGCGCCAAAAAATATTTGTGAAATAACATTTTTGTGTCTACTATTTACATTTTTGAATATCATTCCTGTATTGCACTAGGTTATTACTAAAGATAAGGAATTAATATTGAGCTGAATTGTAGCAAAATTAGATATTCGTGGTAGGTGTCAAGTTTTGGTCATTTTGTGAATTGAGGGTATATACATTTTTTTTAACGGGACGGTAAAGTATCCTAAAAGTTCACCAGAAGGTGTGTAATTGGGTATACTTTCATCAAATAATCACAAACACAGAGGTATTTTACCTTGCTATTATGGGTTGCTTACCTTAACACCAATCAACCACATGTAGCGTGTACATTATAGTCCGGGCTAGCCCGGGATTAATCTAAAACAAATTGCAATAGTAATCAAACCTGTTTTTTCTCACTCTTTGGGTATCTATCATTGACATCTACAAAATTTACCAAAATGTATTGAGTGGAATTTATTTGTCAAGGGGATTAGTTACTTTAGCATCCAGTAGAGCTCTCCCACCCCCCAAATTTATTTTTACTTACACTGAAGAGCACAGAGGCCAGTCAGTTGATACCCGCACTCTGAATTGTGACTTACATGGCTTACGTGCATCAGTGTGCGCGATAGGGACTCTTCTAATCTAAAACTTCTAAGAACCATTGGTCAAGTGATCTTATGTGAGGGGAAATGTGTGGGCTATGGTTCCGGGCGCCGGCCTATGGCTCCGGGCTATGGCTTCGGGCTGTGGTTTCGAGCGCCGGGCTATGGCTCAGGACGCCAGGCTATGGCTCCGGGCGCCGAGCTATGACTTCGGTAGCCGGGCTAGGGCGCCGGGCTATAGCTCCGGGCTATGGCTTCGGGCTATGGTTCCAAGCGCCGGGCTATGGCTCAGGACGCCAGGCTATGGCTCCGGGCGCCGGGCTATGGCTCCGGTCGCTGGGCTAGGGTTATGCACTAAATTGCACACTACGCTGATTTTTACTTTCGCCCTAATATATGTATGTGCATAATCGATCTCCGTTTTTATCAGCCACCATCGTGACCATGCTATATGCCAGAGAATAAACACATGTACATGTTAACTATTGGCTTGTGCTCGGTCATACCGTCGTAAAGACTAGGGGGCATCGTCATAAGCTAAGACCGCCACTATGAACAATTTACTAAGTGTAAGCGGCTATGACCGCTACATAAAACCAAGATTTGGCGCTACGACCGTGCCCGGTCACGCAGTTTGTTTGGCCGTGCCTTCTGGATCAGCGTACGTGCGCTAAAAATAGGTGTGAGGTCACCGGTGTGTGACGTCGAATGCCCCCATGACCACTGCCATTGGGGTTTTCTCAAAGGGGTCAATAACATATGGTTGTGTGGTTATACCCGTCGCTTTGCCGTCTGTGAGATTTGGGCGACCTCGGTGGCCTTGAAAGTGCCTGCATGGCCTTGAAAGTTGCCAACTGGTTGACTGCGGGTCTGAATTAGGAGGACTTGGGACCAGTGCGTCATGCCCCCTTCCCCGCCCCCCCTACGCTGAAAGGATAACACCGGCCACGTCAGGGCCGCCTGACCCCCTCTACCAGTGCTGTAATAAATCGATCGGGCTCGGTCATGACCTCAACCTCACCACACCTACACATCTGCATGAATCTGATGAGTGTCGGGGTGTGGGGGTAGGGGGGGGGGGGTGCAGGACTGCATGATTCCGAGTGGGGTGGGTGTCGTTGGGCGGTTGGAGGGGGGATAGCGGATTGAGTGCATAAGTGTGGTGGGTGTCCGGGGCCGGGGGTTTGGGTCAGGAGTGTAAGAGAGTCGGGCGGATGTCTAGTACATATGTGGGGAATGGGCAGAAAGGAATCCATTAACCTGGTGGATGTGGGTGGGCGGCGGGGCGAGGAGTCCATGAAAATGGACGGTGTAGGTGGCCTGGGGGGGTGGGGGGAAAGGGGCTGGAGTGCACGAGTCAGGCGAGTGTGGGTGGAGGCGGGGGCAGGGATGAGAGCAGGAATCTGGTGGATGGGTGTGAGGCTGGTGGGCGGTTGTTGGGGTTGGTACCATAACTGGTTTTAACGCCTTGTTATCGTGTGGAGTAACACCCACCCGCACGCACGCTCCGCGCTGCTCATTACTGTGATAGGGTTTCTTAACTTAATAAAGTTTCGCTAAGCTTATCTAAGTTTCCAACAACAGACTTTGACAAGCATTACAGCAATATATTCCGTAATGTGTTGTGTTACCAACCTCTTCTCCATGTCAAATAAGTACATTCTGTCTTGAATTTAAATCCTGAAAGCCTGCGGGCTATCCGGAGAGAAGCATTTTGGTCAACGGAGCAAAAGTTGGTGGCCGGCTTTATATCCCTGCGCCTGTTCGCAGTTCGCTATTTTGTGTGTGATGTCGACCGCGGCTCGCTATCACGTCCGCGCGCGATATAAATAAACCGCGCAGTTTCATATTGAAATGTTTGTTTTACAGACTCAAGGAGATATGAAACATATGCATCATAAATTTTGAGGTACGTTTAGTCTTAATTCTAAAATGTAAAAAATCTAAGATGGCGCATGTAAGTATATTGCTTTAAATGAATTCTCAAAATATGCAGTACTGTGACAGTGACATGTAACAGGCCAACGCGAAACAGGTGATAACAGCAACAGAACCACATAATCCCATTGTGGCGAGGCAGTGCCACCTGTCAAAAACAAGCGCGAGACGCGTCAATGATGTAATAGTAGTCAGTGCTAAGGGGTAGCGCTAAAGGGTGGGGCTAGCAAGCAACCATTGCAGCTCACCACTGACAACACCAGTGCGATTGCGTATACATAGACTTTAACATGGGACTCCCCATAGGAAATGTTTGGCCTCCTAGCGGGAAAAATAAATTATAAAGTTTCTTTGTTTAACTAAGAAAAATTGAGGTGACTACATGCAGGTAGATTACGGCGGAATATGGCGGAATATTTACCAATATTACTGACATCATGTGTGACAAATGCCATCGAAATCGAACCAGTAGTTTGGATGCAAAACAATAATCACACTTTATCATGACCAATCCCATTATAAAGCCTCAAGACGCAAACTGGCTGACAGCGCGGTGACGTTTCGGCCTATAACCTGGTCGACATTATATGTAGACCATCCCGATCGGCCTTAAAATGTTCAACGTAGACCTTTCTATTTCTGTTCACTAAGCAACTGTCAATAATGGTGAAGTATAGCAATTTGTTGGTGGTTTCATGAAGGCATATCTGAAGGGCTGGTGTCAGCGTTAAACATGGCATACAACGGGCAATCCCATAAGCCCGATTTTCGTCTTCCTTCTCAAGCTATGCTTGATCATGTCTCGTAATAGATATCAACACACAGAGTCCATTACTACATAAGACAAAAGCATCGAGATCGTTTCATTGTTAATGCTTGTTTATTCGTATCATAATGTCTATTTCTACAGATATCTGTCCTATACATGCAATATAGGTCCCAACTGGACGACACATCACAGTGCAGCGTTTGCAGCCAAACAAGTCTTCATGTGTGTTGTAAGATGTGAAGTTACAGCGAATCCTCGTCCACAGTGCGTACAAATGAACTATTTTTCTCCTTTGTGAACCGTTCTTACATGCATAGCTAAAAGCATCTGGGCGCGAAAAGGGTTTACCGCAGATTGAACAACAAGGGGACTCTCCAGTATGGGTATATATGTGGTATTTTAACTCCTCTGACACACGGAATTTCATATGGCAATCGGTACATTTAAATGGCTTCTCTCCAGTGTGATGTCTCATGTGCCTCTTTCTTGCCGAAGCTTTGATTACACTCCTTACATTTGAATTGCCTTTCTCCTGTGTGGATACACAGGTGTGTATTAAGTTGAGACGGCTCTCGAAATGTCTTCAGACACAACAAACACTTGAATCTTGAAGGTTTCTTCTTCCCCGTGTTTTGAGCTTGTAACTTAACATGGTCTTCAACGCTTCTATCATCTGCATATAGTCTCAGAAGTATGTCTAACGGTATTGGTTTACCGTGGACGTTTCTTCGATAAAGGAACAACTGTTTTTCGTTTTCGTACAGTTTGTCACAGTTGGCGCACAGATATCCACATACTAACTTCCCGTTTGCCAGCCTAACCAGCCCAGGTTTGTCTCCCTGACTGGGGCGCTGGATCACCGTCTCGGGTCTCTTCTCCATGCACCTCCCACACTACAGTCGGTACGCCCACGTGATGTCCCTCTTCACTTCCTGGGCAAGGATCACGGATCACGTGGCATCACGTGCTGGATCGTTCACAGGTAGCTCGGCTTTCTGTCCGGCTCGGAGTAAGATGTTCAACTACCGAAATGCTAGCCACGGAGTCCGTTCCTCCATCGTCTGCTTCGGGATTACTTGGTGAAGTCAGAGGGAGGGAAGCACCCCATTTCCCAAATAAAACTATCCCAGAGCCGTTTCAGTCACGATGTCTTGATATCTCGCGAAATGATCCATGCGCTCTACTCCAGGTCGTTGGTTGCGGGGTAAGCTCGTGTTTCTGACGTCACGGCTTTTTCGATCCCCTCTTGTCACATGACAAGCTATATAGTAAAGGGGTGACACGAGTCAGAGGCTCTATGGCAAGCTATATAGTAAAGGGGTGACACGAGTCAGAGGCTCTATGGCAAGCTATATAGTAAAGGTGTGACACGAGTCAGAGGCTCTATGGCAAGCTATATAGTAAAGGGGTGACACGAGTCAGAGGCTCTATGGCAAGCTATATAGTAAAGGGGTGACACGAGTCATAGGCTCTACGACGAGCTATATAGCAAAGGGGGGACACGAGTCAGAGGCTCCATGACAAGCTACATAGTGAAAGGGTGACACAAGTATTAAGCTCTATGACAATCCATATAGTAAAGTGATGACACCAGTCAGTGGCTCTATGACAAGCTATATAGTCAAGGGGTGACACTAGTCATAGGCTCTTTGACAAGTTATATTGTAAAGTTGTGACACGAGTCAGAGTCTCTATGACAAGCTACATGGCAAAGTGATGACACGAATCATAGGCTTCATGACAAGCTATATAATAAAGGGGTGACACCAGTCATAGGCTCTATGACAATCTATGTTGTAAAGTGGTGACACGAGTCATAGACTCTATGACAAGCTATATTTAAGGGGTGACACCAGTCGTAGGCTCTATGGCAAGCTATATAGCAAAGGGTAACACGTGTCATAGGCTCTATGACAATCTATGTTGTAAAGTGGTGACACGAGTCATAGACTCTATGACAAGCTATATTTAAGGGGTGACACCAGTCGTAGGCTCTATGACAAGCTATATAGCAAATATGTCACACGAGTCGGGGGCTGTATGACAAGATGTATAGTAAAGGGGTGACACTAGTCATAGGCTCTATGACAAGCTATATAGTAAAGGAATGACGCCAGTCATAGACTCTATGAAAGGGTGACACTAGTCATAGGCTGTATGGCAAGCTATGTATTAAAGGGTTGACACTAGTCACAGGCTCTATGACAAGATATATAGTTACAACTGAAGACAAGGTTTCCTGCATCATTGGTGAATTTGTTTCCTAGCAATGCCAGTGCGGATCCAGGAATAGCCACCTCAGTTGCTCATTTATTAAACCTCACTTTATTAACTACATTTGGGAAACTAGATATGAAACGCCATTCTATGCGCCCAGTGAATATGAACCAAGGTCTAACGAAAGGTCATCGATGCGACGACTGCGGTAAGATCTGTCGGTCACAGATAGGCTTATTCAGTCATAGGCAAAAAGACAGCGACGCAAATCGTATTACATAAACCACAACAAAAGCTGCAAACCCGTCGTCTTTCATAGGAGACTGGATACCAACCAACCAAAGTATACCTGGTTATATGATATACCGGCCCCGGCTCCCTTCGAAAAGTCGTGGCATGAACCCACGACCTTTCAGTCACCCGGGTTGCTAAAGGAATATTCCCCGCAGTCGGATCACTAACTTATTTATACCAGATGGGGCCGATTACATATGACACTTTCGTATATATATTAAGATTACTTTTTAAGCATATATTGGTAATTTGCATTAATTTGTGCATGTTTGCCACAGATATCCTATATACACGTGTCCGGGATCCGGAATTGTGAGAGACACCGTCACAAAGACATCGGTCGAAGTCGACCTTATGCGATGCCGTATAAGGTAGCGGCCTCCCTGGGACAGTGCCGACCCGTAGCGGCCACCCTGAGACAGTGCCGATCCGTAGCGGCCTCCCGGGGACAGTGCCGGCCCGTAGCGGCCTATCTTGGACAGTGCCGACCCGTAGCGGCCTCCCTGGGAGAGTGCAGACCCGTAGCGGCCTATCTGGGACAGTGCCGACCCGTTGCGGCCTCCCTGGGACAGCGCCGATCCGTAGCGGCCTCCCTGGGACAGTGCCGACCCGTAGCGACCTCCCTGGAACAGTGCCGACCCGTAGCAGCCTCCGTGGGACAGCGCCGCTTCTTCTATTATTCGTACGTTGAGAAGTCAGACAGGAGCTGATTGATGTCCTCGTGCAGACTCTTGAAGCTGGGTCGTTCAGAGGGGGTTTTCTCCCAACACTGCAGCAGGGTCTTGTACATTTCATCAGAACATCCGCAGGGCCGGGGGTGGCGGCCACCCTCCGTTACGAGACTCACCACGCTGTAGTTTGACATACCTGCATCAGAGAAAAGAAATGAAGAGTTCTGCCTTCAGTAGTGCAAGAGTTGGCAACCCACTAACTACAAACAGTGCCAACTACAGATACAAGACTGTTTATCAAAATGCTATATAGGCAAATCCGGGAGCTTTGCAAATAGATGACAATAAGCAAATCAGTCACCATTTAAACCATATTCAATACATTCAACTTCGACACCGTAACCGATAATGACTTCTTCGACACCGTACCCAATATACATTACCTGGATAAGGAACGCCCCCTCGCGAGATGATCTCCACCGTCAGGATCCCGAACGACCAGACATCGGACTTCACCGAAAACTTCGAGTCACTCAGTGCTTCCGGAGCTGTCCACTTCACGGGCATCTCAGCTGTGTGCAAAGCGGGAGAGGCTTCAAAAGTTGCAATACATAGTTTTGCCCAAGTCACGTCGTCAATAGTTGTAATACATAGTCCTGTCCAAGTCACGTACATAGTGGGATAGGCGTCAATAGTTGTAATACATAGTCCTGTCCAAGTCACGTACATAGTGGGACAGGCGTCACTAGTTGTAATACATAGTCCTGCCCAAGTCACGTACATAGTGGGAGAGGCCCCAATTGTTGTAATACATAGTCCTGTCCAAGTCACGTACATAGTGGGAGAGGCGTCAATAGTTGTAATGCATAGTCCTGTCCAAGTCACGTACAAATTGGATGCGATAGGCGTCACTAATTGTAATACATAGTCCTGCCCAAGTCACGTTCATAGTGGCAGTGACGTTAATATTTGTAATACATAGTCCTCTCCAAGTCACGTATATAGCAGGAGAGGCGTCAATAGTTGCAATACATAGTCCTGTCCAAGTCACGGCCTCAATAGTTGCAATACATAGTCCTGTCCAAGTCACGTGCAAAGTGGGAGAGGTGCCAACAGTTGCAGTGCATAGTCCTGTCCAAGTCACGGACATAGTAGAAGAGGCGCCAATTGTTGTGATAAATAGTCCTGTCCAAGTCACGTGCAAAGTGGGAGAGGCGTCAATATTTGTAATACATAGTCCTGTCCAAGTCACGGACATAGTGAGAGAGGCGCCAATTGTTGTAATAAATAGTCCTGTCCAAGTCACACACATAGTGTGAGAGGTGTCAATAGTTGCAATACATAGTCCTGTCCAACACACGTGCAAAGTGGGAGAGGTGCCAATAGTTGCAGTGCATAGTCCTGTCCAAGTCACGGACATAGTGGGAGAGGCGTCAATAGTTGTGATTTATAGCCCTGTCCAAGTCACGTGCAAAGTGGAACAGGCCTCAATAGTTGTAATACATCGTCCTGTCCAAGTTACGTACATATTGGGAGGGGTGTCAATGTTTGTAATGCATAGTCCTGTCCAAGTTACGTACGAAGTGGGGGAGGCGTTAATAGTTGTAATACATAGTCCTGTTCAAGTCACGGACATAGTGGAAGAGGCGTTAATAGTTGTAATACATAGTCCTGTCCAAATCACGTACATAGTGGGATAGGCGTCAATAGTTGTAATGCATAGTCCTGACCAAGTCACGTACATAGTGGGAGAGGCGTTAATAGTTGTAATACATAGTCCAGTCCAAGTTACGTACATATTGGGAGAGGTGTCAATAGTTGTAATGCATAGTCCTGTCCAAGTTACGTACGAAGTGGGGGAGGCGTTAATAGTTGTAATACATAGTCCTGTCCAAGTTACGTACATATTGGGAGAGGTGTCAATAGTTGTAATGCATAGTCCTGTTCAAATCACGTGCAAAGTGGGAGAAGCGTTAATAGTTGTAATACACAGTCCTGTCCAAGTCACGTACATAGTGGGAGAGGCGTTAATAGTTGTAATGCATAGTCCTGACCAAGTCACGTACATAGTGGGAGAGGCGTTAATAGTTGTAATGCATAGTCCTGTCCAAGTTACGCACGAAGTGGGAGAGGCGTTAATAGTTGTAATACATAGTCCTGTTCAAGTCACATACATAGTGGGATAGGTGTCAATAGTTGTGATGCATAGTCCTGTCCAAGTCACGTACTTAGTGTGAGAGGCGTCAATAGTTGTAATGCATAGTCCTGTCCAAGTAACGTACATATTGGGAGAGGTGTCAATAGTTGTAATGCATAGTCCTGTCCAAGTCACGGCGTCATTAGTTGCAATACATAGTCCTGTCCAAGTCACGGACATAGTGGAAGAGGCGCCAATTGTTGTGATTCATAGTCCTGTCCAAGTCACGCGCAAATTGGGAGAGGCGTTAATTTTTGTAATACATAGTCCTGTCCAAGTCACGGACATAGTGAGAGAGGCGCCAATTGTTGTAATAAATAGTCCTGTCCAAGTCACGCACATAGTGTGAGAGGTGTCAATGGTTGTGATGCATAGTCCCGTCCCAGTCACGTACATAGTGGGAGAGGCGTCAATAGTTGTGATTTATAGTCCTGTCCAAGTCACGTGCAAAGTGGAACAGGCGTCAATAGATGTAATACATCGTCCTGTCCAAGTCACGGACATAGTTGGAGAGGCGTTAATAGTTGTAATACATAGTCCTGTCCAAGTTACGTACATAGGGGGATAGACGTCAATAGTTGTAATGCATAGAACTGACAAGTCACGTGCATAGTGGGAGAGGCGTTAATAGTTGTTAGACATAGTCCTGTCCAAGTTACGTACATATTGGGAGGGGTATCAATGGTTGTAATGCATAGTCCTGTCCAAGTTACGTACGAAGTGGGGGAGGCGTTAATAGTTGTAATACATAGTCCTGTTCAAGTCACGGACATAGTGGAAGAGGCGTTAATAGTTGTAATACATAGTCCTGTCCAAATCACGTACATAGTGGGAGTGGCGTCAATAGTTGTAATGCATAGTCCTGTCCAAGTTACGTACAAAGTTGGAGAGGCGTGAATAGTTGTAATGCATAGTCCTGTCAAAGTTACGTACATAATGGGAGAGGCGTCAATAGTTGTAATGCATAGTCCTGTCCAAGTCACGGACATAGTGGTAGAGGCGTTAATAATGGTAATACATAGTCCCGTCGAAGTCACGGACATAGTGGGAGAGGCTTCAATAGTTGTAACGCATAGTCCCGTCCAAGGTCACGGACATAGTTGGAGAGGCGTTAATAGCTTAAATACATAGTTCTGTCCAAGTCACGTACATAGCCGGAGAGGCGTCAATAGTTGTAATGCATAGTCCTGACCAAGTCACGTACATAGTCGGAGAGGCGTTAATAGTTGTAATACATAGTCCTGTCCAAGTTACGTACATATTGGGGGAGGTGTCAATAGTTGCATTGCATAGTCCTGTTCAAGTCACGTGCAAAGTGGGAGAGGCGTTAATAGTTGTAATACACAGTCCTGTCCAAGTCACGTACATAGTGGGAGAGGCGTCAATAGTTGTAATGCATAGTCCTGACCAAGTCACGTACATAGTGGGAGAGGCGTTAATAGTTGTAATACATAGTTCTGTCCAAGTTACGTACATTTTGGGAGAGGTGTCAATAGTTGTAATGCATAGTCCCGTCCAAGTTACGTACGAAGTGGCAGAGGCGTTAATAGTTGTAATACATAGTCCTGTTCAAGTCACGTACATAGTGGGATAGGTGTCAATAGTTGTAATGCATAGTCCTGTCCAAGTCACGTACATAGTGGGAGAGGCGTCAATAGTTGTAATGCATAGTCCTGTCCAAGTCACGTACAAATTGGATGCGATAGGCGTCACTAATTGTAATACATAGTCCTGCCCAAGTCACGTTCATAGTGGCAGTGACGTTAATATTTGTAATACATAGTCCTCTCCAATTCACGTACATAGCAGGAGAGGCGTCAATAGTTGCAATACATAGTCCTGTCCAAGTCACGGACATATTGGAAGAGGCGCCAATTGTTGTGATTCATAGTCCTGTCCAAGTCACGTGCAAAGTGGGAGACGCGTCAATATTTGTAATACATAGTCCTGTCCAAGTCACGGACATAGTGAGAGTGGCGCCAATTGTTGTAATAAATAGTCCTGTCCAAGTCACGCACATAGTGTGAGAGGTGTCAATGGTTGTAATGCATAGTCCCGTCCAAGTCACGTACATAGTGGGAGAGGCGTCAATAGTTGTGATTTATAGTCCTGTCCAAGTCACGTGCAAAGTGGAACAGGCGTCAATAGGTGTAATACATCGTCCTGTCCAAGTCACGGACATAGTTGGAGAGGCGTTAATAGTTGTAATACATAGTCCTGTCCAAGTTACGTACATAGTGGGATAGACGTCAATAGTTGTAATGCATAGACCTGACCAAGTCACGTACATATTGCAAAGTGGGAGAGGCGTTAATAGTTGTAATACACAGTCCTGTCCATGTTACGTACGAAGTGGGGGAGGCGTTAATAGTTGTAATACATAGTCCTGTTCAAGTCACACACATAGTGGGATAGGTGTCAATAGTTGTGATGCATAGTCCTGTTCAAGTCACGTGCAAAGTGGGAGAGGCGTCAATATTTTAATACATAGTCCTGTCCAAGTCACGGACATAGTGAGAGAGGCGCCAATTGTTGTAATAAATAGTCCTGTCCAAGTCACGCACATAGTGTGAGAGGTGTCAATGGTTGTAATGCATAGTCCCATCCAAGTCACGTACATAGTGGGAGAGGCGTCAAGAGTTGTGATTTATAGTCCTGTCCAAGTCACGTGCAAAGTGGAACAGGCGTCAATAGTTGTAAGTCCTGTCCAAGTCACGGACATAGTGGGAGAGGCGTTAATAATGGTAATACATAGTCCCGTCCAAGTCACGGACATAGTGGGAGAGGCTTCAATAATTGTAATGCATAGTCCCGTCCAAGGTCACGGACATAGTGGGAGAGGCGTTAATAGTTGTAATACATAGTCCTGTTCAAGTCACGTACATAGTGGGATAAGTGTCAATAGTTGTAATACATAGTCCTGTTCAAGTCACGTACGTAGTGGGTGAGGCGTTAATAATTGTAATACATAGTCCTGTCCAAGTCACGTACATAGTGGGAGAGGCGTCAATAGTTGTGATTTATAGTCCTGTCCAAGTCACGTGCAAAGTGGAACAGGCGTCAATAGGTGTAATACATCGTCCTGTCCAAGTCACGGACATAGTTGGAGAAGCGTTAATAGTTGTAATACATAGTCCTGTCCAAGTTACGTACATAGTGGGATAGACGTCAATAGTTGTAATGCATAGACCTGACCAAGTCACGTACATATTGGGAGAGGTGTCAATAGTTGTAATGCATAGTCCTGTCCATGTTACGTACGAAGTGGGGGAGGCGTTAATAGTTGTAATACATAGTCCTGTTCAAGTCACATACATAGTGGGATAGGTGTCAATAGTTGTGATGCATAGTCCTCTCCAAGTCACGTACATAGCAGGAGAGGCGTCAATAGTTGCAATACATAGTCCTGTCCAAGTCACGGCGTCAATGGTTGCAATACATAGTCCTGTCCAAGTCACGGACATAGTGGAAGAGGCGCCAATTGTTGTGATTCATAGTCCTGTCCAAGTCACGTGCAAAGTGGGAGAGGCGTCAATATTTGTAATACATAGTCCTGTCCAAGTCACGGACATAGTGAGAGAGGCGCCAATTGTTGTAATAAATAGTCCTGTCCAAGTCACGCACATAGTGTGAGAGGTGTCAATGGTTGTAATGCATAGTCCCATCCAAGTCACGTACATAGTGGGAGAGGCGTCAAGAGTTGTGATTTATAGTCCTGTCCAAGTCACGTGCAAAGTGGAACAGGCGTCAATAGTTGTAAGTCCTGTCCAAGTCACGGACATAGTGGGAGAGGCGTTAATAATGGTAATACATAGTCCCGTCCAAGTCACGGACATAGTGGGAGAGGCTTCAATAGTGGTAATGCATAGTCCCGTCCAAGTCACGGACATAGTGGGGGAGGCTTCAATAATTGTAATGCATAGTCCCGTCCAAGGTCACGGACATAGTGGGAGAGGCGTTAATAGTTGTAATACATAGTCCTGTTCAAGTCACGTACATAGTGGGATAAGTGTCAATAGTTGTAATACATAGTCCTGTTCAAGTCACGTACGTAGTGGGTGAGGCGTGAATAATTGTAATACATAGTCCTGTCCAAGTCACGTACATAGTGGGAGAGGCGTTAATAGCTTAAATACATAGTTCTGTCCAAGTCACGTACATAGTGGGATAGGCGTCAATAGTTGTAATGCATAATCCTGTCCAAGTCACGTACATAGTGGGGGAGGTGTTAATAATTGTAACTCACAGTCCTGTCCAAGTTACGTACATAATGGGAGAGGCGTCAATAGTTGTAATGCATAGTCCTGTCCAAGTCACGAACATAGTGGTAGAGGCGTTAATAATTGTATTACATAGTCCTGTCCAAGTTACGTACATGGCGGGAGAGGCGTCAATAGTTGTAATACATAGTTGTGTCCAAGTAACGTACATAGTGAGAGAGGCGTCAATAGTTGTAATGCATAGTCCTGTCCAAGTCACGTACATTATGGGATAGGTGTCAATAGTTGCAATACATAGGTCTGCACAAGTCACGCACATAGTGGGAGAGGCGTAAATAGTTGTAATGCATAGTCCTGTCCAAGTCACGTACATAGTGAGAGAGGCGTCAATAGTTGTAATGCATAGTTCTGTCCAAGTCACGTACAAAGTGGGTGGGAAAGGCGTAAAAAATTGTAATGCATAGTCCTGTCCAAGTCACGTACATAGTGGGAGAGGCGTTGATATTTGTAATACATAGTCCTGTCCAAGTTACGTACATATTGGGAGAGGTGTCAATAGTTGTAATGCATAGTCATGTCCAAGTTACGTACATATAGGGAGAGGTGTCAATAGTTGTAATGCATAGTCCTGACCAAGTCACGTACATAGTGGGAGAGGCGGTAATAGTTGTAATACATAGTTCTGTCCAAGTTACGTACATATTGGGAGAGGTGTCAATAATTGTAATGCATATTCCTGTCCAAGTTACGTACGAAGTGGGGGAGGCGTTAATAGTTGTAACACATAGTCCTGTCCAAGTCACGTACATAGCGGGATAGGTGTCAATAGTTGTAATGCAGTCCTGTCCAAGTCACGTACATAGTGGGAGAGGCGTCAATAGTTGTAATGCATAGTTTTGTTCAAGTCACGTACAAATTGGATGCGATAGGCGTCACTAATTGTAATACATAGTCCTGCCCAAGTCACGTACATAGCCGGAGGGGCGTCAATAGTTGTAATGCATAGTCCTGACCAAGTTACGTACATAGTGGGAGAGGCGTTAATAGTTGCAATACATAGTCCTGTCCAAGTTACGTACATATTGGGAGAGGTGTCAATAGTTGTAATGCATAGTCCTGTTCAAGTCACGTGCAAAGTGGGAGAGGCGTTAATAGTTGTAATACACAGTCCTGTCCAAGTCACGTACATAGTGGGAGAGGCGTCAATAGTTGTAATGCATAGTCCTGACCAAGTCACGTACATAGTGGGAGAGGCGTCAATAGTTGTAATGCATAGTTTTGTTCAAGTCACGTACAAATTGGATGCGATAGGCGTCACTAATTGTAATACATAGTCCTGCCCAAGTCACGTACATAGCCGGAGGGGCGTCAATAGTTGTAATGCATAGTCCTGACCAAGTTACGTACATAGTGGGAGAGGCGTTAATAGTTGTAATACATAGTCCTGTCCAAGTTACGTACATATTGGGAGAGGTGTCAATAGTTGTAATGCATAGTCCTGTCCAAGTTACGTACGGAAGTGGGGGAGGCGTTAATAGTTGCAATACATAGTCCTGTCCAAGTTACGTACATATTGGGAGAGGTGTCAATAGTTGTAATGCATAGTCCGGACCAAGTTACGTACATAGTGGGAGAGGCGTTAATAGTTGCAATACATAGTCCTGTCCAAGTTACGTACATATTGGGAGAGGTGTCAATAGTTGTAATGCATAGTCCTGTTCAAGTCACGTGCAAAGTGGGAGAGGCGTTAATAGTTGTAATACACAGTCCTGTCCAAGTCACGTACATAGTGGGAGAGGCGTCAATAGTTGTAATGCATAGTCCTGACCAAGTCACGTACATAGTGGGAGAGGCGTTAATAGTTGTAATACATAATCCTGTCCAAGTTACGTACATATTGGGAGAGGTGTCAATAGTTGTAATGCATAGTCCTGTCCAAGTTACGTACGAAGTGGGAGAGGCGTTAATAGTTGTAATGCATAGTCCCGTCCAAGGTCACGGACATAGTGGGAGAGGCGTTAATAGTTGTAATACACAGTCCTGTTCAAGCCACGTACATAGTGGGATAAGTGTCAATAGTTGTAATACATAGTCCTGTTCAAGTCACGTACGTAGTGGGAGAGGCGTTAATAATTGTAATACATAGTCCTGTCCAAGTCACGTACATAGTGGGAGAGGCGTTAATAGCTTAAATACATAGTTCTCTCCAAGTCACGTACATAGTGGGATAGGCGTCAATAGTTGTAATGCATAATCCTGTCCAAGTCACGTACATAGTGGGGGAGGTGTTAATAATTGTAATACACAGTCCTGTCCAAGTTACGTACATAATGGGAGAGGCGTCAATAGTTGTAATGCATAGTCCTGTCCAATTCACGGACATAGTGGTAGAGGCGTTAATAATTGTATTACATAGTCCTGTCCAAGTTACGTACATGGTGGGAGAGGCGTCAATAGTTGTAATACATAGTTGTGTCCAAGTCACGTACATAGTGAGAGAGGCGTCAATAGTTGTAATGCATAGTCCTGTCCAAGTCACGTACATTATGGGATAGGTGTCAATAGTTGCAATACATAGGTCTGCCCAAGTCACGCACATAGTGGGAGAGGCGTAAATGGTGGTAATGCATAGTCCTGTCCAAGTCACGTACATAGTGAGAGAGGCGTCAATAGTTGTAATGCATAGTTCTGTCCAAGTCACGTACAAAGTGGGTGGGAGAGGCGTCAAAAATTGTAATACATAGTCCTGTCCAAGTCACGTACATAGTGGGAGAGGCGTTGATATTTGTAATTCATATTCGTGTTCAAGCCACGCGCATAGTGGGAGAGGCGTCAATAATTGCAATACATAGTACTGTCCAAGTCACGTACATAGTGGGCGAGGTGTCAATAGTTGTAGTGCATAGTTCTGTCCAAGTCACGTACAAATTGGATGCGATAGGCGTCACTAATTGTAATACATAGTCCTGTTCAAGTCACGTACATAGTGGGATAGGTGTCAATAGTTGTAATGCATAGTCCTGTCCAAGTCACGTACATAGTGGGAGAGGCGTCAATAGTTGTAATGCATAGTTCTGTCCAAGTCACGTACAAATTGGATGCGATAGGCGTCACTAATTGTAATACATAGTCCTGCCCAAGTCACGTACATAGCCGGACAGGCGTCAATAGTTGTAATGCATAGTCCTGACCAAGTCACGTACATAGTGGGAGAGGCGTCAATAATTGCATTACATAGTACTGTCCAAGTCACGTACATAGTGGGCGAGGTGTCAATAGTTGTAATGCATAGTCCTGTCCAAGTTACGTACATTTTGGGAGAGGTGTCAATAGTTGTAATGCATAGTCCTGTCCAAGTTACGTACATAATGGGAGAGGCGTCAATAGTTGTAATGCATAGTCCTGTCCAAGTCACGGACATAGTGGTAGAGGCGTTAATAATTGTATTACATAGTCCTGTCCAAGTTACGTACATGGTGGGAGAGGCGTCAATAGTTGTAATACATAGTTGTGTCCAAGTAACGTACATAGTGAGAGAGGCGTCAATAGTTGTAATGCATAGTCCTGTCCAAGTCACGTACATTATGGGATAGGTGTCAATAGTTGCAATACATAGGTCTGCACAAGTCACGCACATAGTGGGAGAGGCGTAAATAGTTGTAATGCATAGTCCTGTCCAAGTCACGTACATAGTGAGAGAGGCGTCAATAGTTGTAATGCATAGTTCTGTCCAAGTCACGTACAAAGTGGGTGGGAAAGGCGTAAAAAATTGTAATGCATAGTCCTGTCCAAGTCACGTACATAGTGGGAGAGGCGTTGATATTTGTAATACATAGTCCTGTCCAAGTTACGTACATATTGGGAGAGGTGTCAATAGTTGTAATGCATAGTCATGTCCAAGTTACGTACATATTGGGAGAGGTGTCAATAGTTGTAATGCATAGTCCTGACCAAGTCACGTACATAGTGGGAGAGGCGGTAATAGTTGTAATACATAGTTCTGTCCAAGTTACGTACATATTGGGAGAGGTGTCAATAATTGTAATGCATATTCCTGTCCAAGTTACGTACGAAGTGGGGGAGGCGTTAATAGTTGTAACACATAGTCCTGTCCAAGTCACGTACATAGCGGGATAGGTGTCAATAGTTGTAATGCAGTCCTGTCCAAGTCACGTACATAGTGGGAGAGGCGTCAATAGTTGTAATGCATAGTTTTGTTCAAGTCACGTACAAATTGGATGCGATAGGCGTCACTAATTGTAATACATAGTCCTGCCCAAGTCACGTACATAGCCGGAGGGGCGTCAATAGTTGTAATGCATAGTCCTGACCAAGTTACGTACATAGTGGGAGAGGCGTTAATAGTTGTAATACATAGTCCTGTCCAAGTTACGTACATATTGGGAGAGGTGTCAATAGTTGTAATGCATAGTCCTGTCCAAGTTACGTACGAAGTGGGGGAGGCGTTAATAGTTGCAATACATAGTCCTGTCCAAGTTACGTACATATTGGGAGAGGTGTCAATAGTTGTAATGCATAGTCCTGTTCAAGTCACGTGCAAAGTGGGAGAGGCGTTAATAGTTGTAATACACAGTCCTGTCCAAGTCACGTACATAGTGGGAGAGGCGTCAATAGTTGTAATGCATAGTCCTGACCAAGTCACGTACATAGTGGGAGAGGCGTTAATAGTTGTAATACATAGTCCTGTCCAAGTTACGTACATATTGGGAGAGGTGTCAATAGTTGTAATGCATAGTCCTGTCCAAGTTACGTACGAAGTGGGAGAGGCGTTAATAGTTGTAATGCATAGTCCCGTCCAAGGTCACGGACATAGTGGGAGAGGCGTTAATAGTTGTAATACATAGTCCTGTTCAAGCCACGTACATAGTGGGATAAGTGTCAATAGTTGTAATACATAGTCCTGTTCAAGTCACGTACGTAGTGGGAGAGGCGTTAATAATTGTAATACATAGTCCTGTCCAAGTCAGGTACATAGTGGGAGAGGCGTTAATAGCTTAAATACATAGTTCTCTCCAAGTCACGTACATAGTGGGATAGGCGTCAATAGTTGTAATGCATAATCCTGTCCAAGTCACGTACATAGTGGGGGAGGTGTTCATAATTGTAATACACAGTCCTGTCCAAGTTACGTACATAATGGGAGAGGCGTCAATAGTTGTAATGCATAGTCCTGTCCAATTCACGGACATAGTGGTAGAGGCGTTAATAATTGTATTACATAGTCCTGTCCAAGTTACGTACATGGTGGGAGAGGCGTCAATAGTTGTAATACATAGTTGTGTCCAAGTAACGTACATAGTGAGAGAGGCGTCAATAGTTGTAATGCATAGTCCTGTCCAAGTCACGTACATTATGGGATAGGTGTCAATAGTTGCAATACATAGGTCTGCACAAGTCACGCACATAGTGGGAGAGGCGTAAATAGTTGTAATGCATAGTCCTGTCCAAGTCACGTACATAGTGAGAGAGGCGTCAATAGTTGTAATGCATAGTTCTGTCCAAGTCACGTACAAAGTGGGTGGGAAAGGCGTAAAAAATTGTAATGCATAGTCCTGTCCAAGTCACGTACATAGTGGGAGAGGCGTTGATATTTGTAATACATAGTCCTGTCCAAGTTACGTACATATTGGGAGAGGTGTCAATAGTTGTAATGCATAGTCATGTCCAAGTTACGTACATATTGGGAGAGGTGTCAATAGTTGTAATGCATAGTCCTGACCAAGTCACGTACATAGTGGGAGAGGCGGTAATAGTTGTAATACATAGTTCTGTCCAAGTTACGTACATATTGGGAGAGGTGTCAATAATTGTAATGCATATTCCTGTCCAAGTTACGTACGAAGTGGGGGAGGCGTTAATAGTTGTAACACATAGTCCTGTCCAAGTCACGTACATAGCGGGATAGGTGTCAATAGTTGTAATGCAGTCCTGTCCAAGTCACGTACATAGTGGGAGAGGCGTCAATAGTTGTAATGCATAGTTTTGTTCAAGTCACGTACAAATTGGATGCGATAGGCGTCACTAATTGTAATACATAGTCCTGCCCAAGTCACGTACATAGCCGGAGGGGCGTCAATAGTTGTAATGCATAGTCCTGACCAAGTTACGTACATAGTGGGAGAGGCGTTAATAGTTGTAATACATAGTCCTGTCCAAGTTACGTACATATTGGGAGAGGTGTCAATAGTTGTAATGCATAGTCCTGTCCAAGTTACGTACGAAGTGGGGGAGGCGTTAATAGTTGCAATACATAGTCCTGTCCAAGTTACGTACATATTGGGAGAGGTGTCAATAGTTGTAATGCATAGTCCTGTTCAAGTCACGTGCAAAGTGGGAGAGGCGTTAATAGCTGTAATACACAGTCCTGTCCAAGTCACGTACATAGTGGGAGAGGCGTCAATAGTTGTAATGCATAGTCCTGACCAAGTCACGTACATAGTGGGAGAGGCGTTAATAGTTGTAATACATAGTCCTGTCCAAGTTACGTACATATTGGGAGAGGTGTCAATAGTTGTAATGCATAGTCCTGTCCAAGTTACGTACGAAGTGGGAGAGGCGTTAATAGTTGTAATGCATTGTCCCGTCCAAGGTCACGGACATAGTGGGAGAGGCGTTAATAGTTGTAATACATAGTCCTGTTCAAGTCACGTACGTAGTGGGAGAGGCGTTAATAATTGTAATACATAGTCCTGTCCAAGTCACGTACATAGTGGGAGAGGCGTTAATAGCTTAAATACATAGTTCTCTCCAAGTCACGTACATATTGGGAGAGGTGTCAATAATTGTAATGCATATTCCTGTCCAAGTTACGTACGAAGTGGGGGAGGCGTCAATAGTTGTAACACATAGTCCTGTCCAAGTCACGTACATAGCGGGATAGGTGTCAATAGTTGTAATGCAGTCCTGTCCAAGTCACGTACATAGTGGGAGAGGCGTCAATAGTTGTAATGCATAGTTTTGTTCAAGTCACGTACAAATTGGATGCGATAGGCGTCACTAATTGTAATACATAGTCCTGCCCAAGTCACGTACATAGCCGGAGGGGCGTCAATAGTTGTAATGCATAGTCCTGACCAAGTTACGTACATAGTGGGAGAGGCGTTAATAGTTGCAATACATAGTCCTGTCCAAGTTACGTACATATTGGGAGAGGTGTCAATAGTTGTAATGCATATTCCTGTCCAAGTTACGTACGAAGTGGGGGAGGCGTTAATAGTTGTAACACATAGTCCTGTCCAAGTTACGTACATATTGGGAGAGGTGTCAATAGTTGTAATGCATAGTCCTGTTCAAGTCACGTGCAAAGTGGGAGAGGCGTTAATAGTTGTAATACACAGTCCTGTCCAAGTCACGTACATAGTGGGAGAGGCGTCAATAGTTGTAATGCATAGTCCTGACCAAGTCACGTACATAGTGGGAGAGGCGTTAATAGTTGTAATACATAGTCCTGTCCAAGTTACGTACATATTGGGAGAGGTGTCAATAGTTGTAATGCATAGTCCTGTCCAAGTTACGTACGAAGTGGGAGAGGCGTTAATAGTTGTAATGGATAGTCCCGTCCAAGGTCACGGACATAGTGGGAGAGGCGTTAATAGTTGTAATACATAGTCCTGTTCAAGCCACGTACATAGTGGGATAAGTGTCAATAGTTGTAATACATAGTCCTGTTCAAGTCACGTACGTAGTGGGAGAGGCGTTAATAATTGTAATACATAGTCCTGTCCAAGTCACGTACATAGTGGGAGAGGCGTTAATAGCTTAAATACATAGTTCTCTCCAAGTCACGTACATAGTGGGATAGGCGTCAATAGTTGTAATGCATAATCCTGTCCAAGTCACGTACATAGTGGGGGAGGTGTTAATAATTGTAATACACAGTCCTGTCCAAGTTACGTACATAATGGGAGAGGCGTCAATAGTTGTAATGCATAGTCCTGTCCAATTCACGGACATAGTGGTAGAGGCGTTAATAATTGTATTACATAGTCCTGTCCAAGTTACGTACATGGTGGGAGAGGCGTCAATAGTTGTAATACATAGTTGTGTCCAAGTCACGTACATAGTGAGAGAGGCGTCAATAGTTGTAATGCATAGTCCTGTCCAAGTCACGTACATTATGGGATAGGTGTCAATAGTTGCAATACATAGGTCTGCCCAAGTCACGCACATAGTGGGAGAGGCGTAAATGGTGGTAATGCATAGTCCTGTCCAAGTCACGTACATAGTGAGAGAGGCGTCAATAGTTGTAATGCATAGTTCTGTCCAAGTCACGTACAAAGTGGGTGGGAGAGGCGTCAAAAATTGTAATACATATTCCTGTCCAAGTCACGTACATAGTGGGAGAGGCGTTGATATTTGTAATTGATATTCGTGTTCAAGCCACGCGCATAGTGGGAGAGGCGTCAATAATTGCAATACATAGTACTGTCCAAGTCACGTACATAGTGGGCGAGGTGTCAATAGTTGTAGTGCATAGTCCTGTCCAAGTTACGTACATATTGGGAGAGGTGTCAATAGTTGTAATGCATAGTCCTGTCCAAGTCACGTACATAGTGGGAGAGGCGTCAATAGTTGTAATGCATAGTTCTGTCCAAGTCACGTACAAATTGGATGCGATAGGCGTCACTAATTGTAATACATAGTCCTGCCCAAGTCACGTACATAGCCGGAGAGGCGTCAATAGATGTAATGCATAGTCCTGACCAAGTCACGTACATAGTGGGAGAGGCGTCAATAATTGCAATACATAGTACTGTCCAAGTCACGTACATAGTGGGCGAGGTGTCAATAGTTGTAATGCATAGTCCTGTCCAAGTTACGTACATTTTGGGAGAGGTGTCAATAGTTGTAATGCATAGTCCTGTCCAAGTTACGTACATAATGGGAGAGGCGTCAATAGTTGTAATGCATAGTCCTGTCCAAGTCACGGACATAGTGGTAGAGGCGTTAATAATTGTATTACATAGTCCTGTCCAAGTTACGTACATGGTGGGAGAGGCGTCAATAGTTGTAATACATAGTTGTGTCCAAGTAACGTACATAGTGAGAGAGGCGTCAATAGTTGTAATGCATAGTCCTGTCCAAGTCACGTACATTATGGGATAGGTGTCAATAGTTGCAATACATAGGTCTGCACAAGTCACGCACATAGTGGGAGAGGCGTAAATAGTTGTAATGCATAGTCCTGTCCAAGTCACGTACATAGTGAGAGAGGCGTCAATAGTTGTAATGCATAGTTCTGTCCAAGTCACGTACAAAGTGGGTGGGCAAGGCGTAAAAAATTGTAATGCATAGTCCTGTCCAAGTCACGTACATAGTGGGAGAGGCGTTGATATTTGTAATACATAGTCCTGTCCAAGTTACGTACATATTGGGAGAGGTGTCAATAGTTGTAATGCATAGTCATGTCCAAGTTACGTACATATTGGGAGAGGTGTCAATAGTTGTAATGCATAGTCCTGACCAAGTCACGTACATAGTGGGAGAGGCGGTAATAGTTGTAATACATAGTTCTGTCCAAGTTACGTACATATTGGGAGAGGTGTCAATAATTGTAATGCATATTCCTGTCCAAGTTACGTACGAAGTGGGGGAGGCGTTAATAGTTGTAACACATAGTCCTGTCCAAGTCACGTACATAGCGGGATAGGTGTCAATAGTTGTAATGCAGTCCTGTCCAAGTCACGTACATAGTGGGAGAGGCGTCAATAGTTGTAATGCATAGTTTTGTTCAAGTCACGTACAAATTGGATGCGATAGGCGTCACTAATTGTAATACATAGTCCTGCCCAAGTCACGTACATAGCCGGAGGGGCGTCAATAGTTGTAATGCATAGTCCTGACCAAGTTACGTACATAGTGGGAGAGGCGTTAATAGTTGTAATACATAGTCCTGTCCAAGTTACGTACATATTGGGAGAGGTGTCAATAGTTGTAATGCATAGTCCTGTCCAAGTTACGTACGAAGTGGGGGAGGCGTTAATAGTTGCAATACATAGTCCTGTCCAAGTTACGTACATATTGGGAGAGGTGTCAATAGTTGTAATGCATAGTCCTGTTCAAGTCACGTGCAAAGTGGGAGAGGCGTTAATAGTTGTAATACACAGTCCTGTCCAAGTCACGTACATAGTGGGAGAGGCGTCAATAGTTGTAATGCATAGTCCTGACCAAGTCACGTACATAGTGGGAGAGGCGTTAATAGTTGTAATACATAGTCCTGTCCAAGTTACGTACATATTGGGAGAGGTGTCAATAGTTGTAATGCATAGTCCTGTCCAAGTTACGTACGAAGTGGGAGAGGCGTTAATAGTTGTAATGCATAGTCCCGTCCAAGGTCACGGACATAGTGGGAGAGGCGTTAATAGTTGTAATACATAGTCCTGTTCAAGCCACGTACATAGTGGGATAAGTGTCAATAGTTGTAATACATAGTCCTGTTCAAGTCACGTACGTAGTGGGAGAGGCGTTAATAATTGTAATACATAGTCCTGTCCAAGTCACGTACATAGTGGGAGAGGCGTTAATAGCTTAAATACATAGTTCTCTCCAAGTCACGTACATAGTGGGATAGGCGTCAATAGTTGTAATGCATAATCCTGTCCAAGTCACGTACATAGTGGGGGAGGTGTTAATAATTGTAATACACAGTCCTGTCCAAGTTACGTACATAATGGGAGAGGCGTCAATAGTTGTAATGCATAGTCCTGTCCAATTCACGGACATAGTGGTAGAGGCGTTAATAATTGTATTACATAGTCCTGTCCAAGTTACGTACATGGTGGGAGAGGCGTCAATAGTTGTAATACATAGTTGTGTCCAAGTAACGTACATAGTGAGAGAGGCGTCAATAGTTGTAATGCATAGTCCTGTCCAAGTCACGTACATTATGGGATAGGTGTCAATAGTTGCAATACATAGGTCTGCACAAGTCACGCACATAGTGGGAGAGGCGTAAATAGTTGTAATGCATAGTCCTGTCCAAGTCACGTACATAGTGAGAGAGGCGTCAATAGTTGTAATGCATAGTTCTGTCCAAGTCACGTACAAAGTGGGTGGGAAAGGCGTAAAAAATTGTAATGCATAGTCCTGTCCAAGTCACGTACATAGTGGGAGAGGCGTTGATATTTGTAATACATCGTCCTGTCCAAGTTACGTACATATTGGGAGAGGTGTCAATAGTTGTAATGCATAGTCATGTCCAAGTTACGTACATATTGGGAGAGGTGTCAATAGTTGTAATGCATAGTCCTGACCAAGTCACGTACATAGTGGGAGAGGCGGTAATAGTTGTAATACATAGTTCTGTCCAAGTTACGTACATATTGGGAGAGGTGTCAATAATTGTAATGCATATTCCTGTCCAAGTTACGTACGAAGTGGGGGAGGCGTTAATAGTTGTAACACATAGTCCTGTCCAAGTCACGTACATAGCGGGATAGGTGTCAATAGTTGTAATGCAGTCCTGTCCAAGTCAGGTACATAGTGGGAGAGGCGTCAATAGTTGTAATGCATAGTTTTGTTCAAGTCACGTACAAATTGGATGCGATAGGCGTCACTAATTGTAATACATAGTCCTGCCCAAGTCACGTACATAGCCGGAGGGGCGTCAATAGTTGTAATGCATAGTCCTGACCAAGTTACGTACATAGTGGGAGAGGCGTTAATAGTTGTAATACATAGTCCTGTCCAAGTTACGTACATATTGGGAGAGGTGTCAATAGTTGTAATGCATAGTCCTGTCCAAGTTACGTACGAAGTGGGGGAGGCGTTAATAGTTGCAATACATAGTCCTGTCCAAGTTACGTACATATTGGGAGAGGTGTCAATAGTTGTAATGCATAGTCCTGTTCAAGTCACGTGCAAAGTGGGAGAGGCGTTAATAGTTGTAATACACAGTCCTGTCCAAGTCACGTACATAGTGGGAGAGGCGTCAATAGTTGTAATGCATAGTCCTGACCAAGTCACGTACATAGTGGGAGAGGCGTTAATAGTTGTAATACATAGTCCTGTCCAAGTTACGTACATATTGGGAGAGGTGTCAATAGTTGTAATGCATAGTCCTGTCCAAGTTACGTACATGGTGGGAGAGGCGTCAATAGTTGTAATACATAGTTGTGTCCAAGTCACGTACATAGTGAGAGAGGCGTCAATAGTTGTAATGCATAGTCCTGTCCAAGTCACGTACATTATGGGATAGGTGTCAATAGTTGCAATACATAGGTCTGCCCAAGTCACGCACATAGTGGGAGAGGCGTAAATGGTGGTAATGCATAGTCCTGTCCAAGTCACGTACATAGTGAGAGAGGCGTCAATAGTTGTAATGCATAGTTCTGTCCAAGTCACGTACAAAGTGGGTGGGAGAGGCGTCAAAAATTGTAATACATAGTCCTGTCCAAGTCACGTACATAGTGGGAGAGGCGTCAATAGTTGTAATGCATAGTTCTGTCCAAGTCACGTACAAATTGGATGCGATAGGCGTCACTAATTGTAATACATAGTCCTGCCCAAGTCACGTACATAGCCGGAGAGGCGTCAATAGTTGTAATGCATAGTCCTGACCAAGTCACGTACATAGTGGGAGAGGCGTCAATAATTGCAATACATAGTACTGTCCAAGTCACGTACATAGTGGGTGAGGTGTCAATAGTTGTAATGCATAGTCCTGTCCAAGTTACGTACATATTGGGAGAGGTGTCAATAGTTGTAATGCATAGTCCTGTCCAAGTCACGTACATAGTGGGAGAGGCGTCAATAGTTGTAATGCATAGTTATGTCCAAGTCACGTACAAATTGGATGCGATAGGCGTCACTAATTGTAATACATAGTCCTGCCCAAGTCACGTACATAGCCGGAGAGGCGTCAATAGTTGTAATGCATAGTCCTGACCAAGTCACGTACATAGTGGGAGAGGCGTTAATAGTTGCAATACATAGTCCTGTCCAAGTCACGGCGTCAATGGTTGCAATACATAGTCCTGTCCAAGTCACGGCGTCAATGGTTGCAATACATAGTCCTGTCCAAGTCACGGACATAGTGAGAGAGGCGCCAATTGTTGTAATAAATAGTCCTGTCCAATCACGCACATAGTGTGAGAGGTGTCAATGGTTGTAATGCATAGTCCCATCCAAGTCACGTACATAGTGGGAGAGGCGTCAATAGTTGTGATTTATAGTCCTGTCCAAGTCACGTGTAAAGTGGAACAGGCGTCAATAGTTGTAATACATCGCCCTGTCCAAGTCACGGACATAGTTGGAGAGGCGTTAATAGTTGTAATACATAGTCCTGTCCAAGTTACGTACATAGTGGGATAGACGTCAATAGTTGTAATGCATAGACCTGACCAAATCACGTGCATAGTGGGAGAGGCGTTAATAGTTGTTATACATAGTCCTGTCCAAGTCACGTACATATTGGGAGAGGTGTCAATAGTTGTAATGCATAGTCCTGTCCAAGTCAAGGACATAGTGGGAGAGGCGTCAATAGTTGTAATGCATAGTTCTGTCCAAGTCACGTACAAATTGAATGCGATAGGCGTCACTAATTGTAATACATAGTCCTGCATAAGTCACGTACATAGCCGGAGAGGCGTCAATAGTTGCAATGCATAGTCCTGACCAAGTCACGTACATAGTGGGAGAGGCGTTAATAGTTGTAATACATAGTCCTGTCCAAGTTACGTACATATTGGGAGAGGTGTCAATAGTTGTATTGCATAGTCCTGTTCAAGTCACGTGCAAAGTGGGAGAGGCGTCAATAGTTGTAATGCATAGTCCTGACCAAGTCACGTACATAGTGGGAGAAGCGTTAATAGTTGTAATACATAGTCCTGTCCAAGTTACGTACATTTTGGGAGAGGTGTCAATAGTTGTAATGCATAGCCCAGTCCAAGTTACGTACGAAGTGAGAGAGGCGTTAATAGTTGTAATACATAGTCCTGTTCAAGTCACGTACATAGTGGGATAGGTGTCAATAGTTGTAATGCATAGTCCTGTCCAAGTCACGTACATAGTGGGAGAGGCGTCAATAGTTGTAATGCATAGTCCTGTCCAAGTCACGTACAAATTGGATGCGATAGGCGTCACTAATAGTAATACATAGTCCTGCTCAAGTCACGTTCATAGTGGCAGTGACGTTAATATTTGTAATACATAGTACTCTCCAAGTCACGTACATAGCAGGAGAGGCGTCAATAGTTGCAATACATAGTCCTGTCCAAGTCACGGCGTCAATAGTTGCAATGCATAGTCCTGTCCAAGTCACGTGCAAAGTGGGAGAGGTGCCAATAGTTGCAGTGCATAGTCCTGTCCAAGTCACGGACATAGTGGAAGAGGCGCCAATTGTTGTGATTCATAGTCCTGTCCAAGTCACGTGCAAAGTGGGAGACGCGTCAATATTTGTAATACATAGTCCTGTCCAAGTCACGGACATAGTGAGAGTGGCGCCAATTGTTGTAATAAATAGTCCTGTCCAAGTCACGCACATAGTGTGAGAGGTGTCAATGGTTGTAATGCATAGTCCCGTCCAAGTCACGTACATAGTGGGATAGGCGTCAATAGTTGTGATTTATAGTCCTGTCCAAGTCACGTGCAAAGTGGAACAGGCGTCAATAGTTGTAATACATCGTCCTGTCCAAGTCACGGACATAGTTGGAGAGGCGTTAATAGTTGTAATACATAGTCCTGTCCAAGTTACGTACATAGTGGGATAGACGTCAATAGTTGTATTGCATAGATCTGACCAAGTCACGTACATATTGGGAGAGGTGTCAATAGTTGTAATGCATAGTCCTGTCCATGTTACGTACGAAGTGGGGGAGGCGTTAATAGTTGTAATACATAGTCCTGTTCAAGTCACATACATAGTGGGATAGGTGTCATTAGTTGTGATGCATAGTCCTGTCCAAGTCACGTACATAGTGGGAGAGGCGTCAATAGTTGTAATGCATAGTCCTGTCCAAGTCCGCACAAATTGGATGCGATAGGCGTCACTAATTGTAATACATAGTCCTGCCCAAGTCACGTTCATAGTGGCAGTGACGTTAATATTTGTAATACATCGTCCTCTCCAAGTCACGTACATAGCAGGAGAGGCGTCAATAGTTGCAATACATAGTCCTGTCCAAGTCACGGCGTCAATGGTTGCAATACATAGTCCTGTCCAAGTCACGGACATAGTGGGAGAGGCGCCAATTGTTGTAATAAATAGTCCTGTCCAATCACGCACATAGTGTGAGAGGTGTCAATGGTTGTAATGCATAGTCCCATCCAAGTCACGTACATAGTGGGAGAGGCGTCAATAGTTGTGATTTATAGTCCTGTCCAAGTCACGTGTAAAGTGGAACAGGCGTCAATAGTTGTAATACATCGTCCTGTCCAAGTCACGGACATAGTTGGAGAGGCGTTAATAGTTGTAATACATAGTCCTGCCCAAGTTACGTACATAGTGGGATAGACGTCAATAGTTGTAATGCATAGACCTGACCAAATCACGTGCATAGTGGTAGAGGCGTTAATAATTGTATTACATAGTCCTGTCCAAGTTACGTACATGGTGGGAGAGGCGTCAATAGTTGTAATACACAGTTGTGTCCAAGTTACGTACATAGTGAGAGAGGCGTCAATAGTTGTAATGCATAGTCCTGTCCAAGTCACGTACATTATGGGATAGGTGTCAATAATTGCAATACATAGGTCTGCCCAAGTCACGCACATAGTGGGAGAGGCGTCAATAGTTGTAATGCATAGTTCTGTCCAAGTCACGTACAAGTGGGTGAGAGAGGCGTTAATAATTGTAATGCATAGTCCTGTACAAGTCACGTACATAGTGGGATAGGCGTCAATAGTTGTTATATATTGTCCTGTCCAAATCACGTACATAGTGGGAGAGGCGTTAATAATTGTAATACACAGTCCTGTCCATGTCACGTAAATAGTGGGAGAGGCGTCAATAGTTGTAATGCATAGTCCTGTCCAAGTCACGGACATAGTGGGAGAGGCGTTAATAGTTGTAATACATAGTCCTGTTCAAGTCACGTACATAGTGGGATAAGTGTCAATAGTTGTAATACATAGTCCTGTTCAAGTCACGTACGTAGTGGGAGAGGCGTTAATAATTGTAATACATAGTCCTGTCCAAGTCACGTACATAGTGGGAGAGGCGTTAATAGCTGAAATACATAGTTCTGTCCAAGTCACGTACATAGTGGGGGAGGTGTTAATAATTGTAATACACAGTCCTGTCCAAGTTACGTACCTAATGGGGGAGGCGTCAATAGTTGCAATGCATAGTCCTGTCCAACTCACGCACAAGGTGGTAGAGGCGTTAATAATTGTAATACATAGTCCTGTCCAAGTTACGTACATGGTGGGAGAAGCGTCAATAGTTGTAATACATGGTTGTGTCCAAGTCACGTACATAGTGGGAGAGGCGTCAATAGTTGTAATGCATAGTTCTGTCCAAGTCACGTACAAATTGGATGCGATAGGCGTCACTAATTGTAATACATAGTTCTGTCCAAGTCACGTACATAGCCGGAGAGGCGTCAATAGTTGTAATGCATAGTCCTGACCAAGTCACGTACATAGGGGGAGAGGCGTTAATAGTTGTAATACATAGTCCTGTCCAAGTTACGTACATATTGGGAGAGGTGTCAATAGTTGTAATGCATAGTCCTGTCCAAGTTACGTACGAAGTGGGGGAGGCGTTAATAGTTGTAATACGTAGTCCTGTCCAAGTTACGTACATATTGGAAGAGGTGTCAGTAGTTGTAATGCATAGTCCTGTCCAAGTTACGTACGAAGTGGGAGAGGCGTTAATAGTTGTAATACATAGTCCTGTTCAAGTCACGTACATAGTGGGATAGGTGTCAATAGTTGTAATGCATAGTCCTGTCCAAGTCACGTACATGGTGGGAGAGGCGTCAATAGTTGTAATGCATAGTCCTGTCCAAGTCACGTACAAATTGGATGCGATAGGCGTCACTAATTGTAATGCATAGTCCTGCCCAAGTCACGTTCATAGTGGCAGTGACGTTAATATTTGTAATACATAGTCCTCTCCAAGTCACGTACATAGCAGGAGAGACGTCAATAGTTGCAATACATAGTCCTCTCCAAGTCACGGCGTCAATAGTTGCAATACATAGTCCTGTCCAAGTCACGTGCAAAGTGGGAGAGGTGCCAATAGTTGCAGTGCATAGTCCTGTCCAAGTCACGGACATAGTGGAAGAGGCGCCAATTGTTGTGATTCATAGTCCTGTCCAAGTCACGTGCAAAGTGGGAGAGGCGTCAATATTTGTAATACATAGTCCTGTCCAAGTCACGGACATAGTGAGAGTGGCGCCAATTGTTGTAATAAATAGTCCTGTCCAAGTCACGCACATAGTGTGAGAGGTGTTAATGGTTGTAATGCATAGTCCCGTCCAAGTCACGTACATAGTGGGAGAGGCGTCAATAGTTGTGATTTATAGTCCTGTCCAAGTCACGTGCAAAGTGGAACAGGCGTCAATAGTTGTAATAAATCGTCCTGTCCAAGTCACGGACATAGTTGGAGAGGCGTTAATAGTTGTAATACATAGTCCTGTCCAAGTTACGTACATAGTGGGATAGACGTCAATAGTTGTAATGCATAGTCCTGACCAAGTTACGAACAAAGTTGGAGAGGCGTAAATAGTTGTAATGCATAGTCCTGTCCAAGTTACGTACATAATGGGAGGGGTGTCAATGGTTGTAATGCATAGTCCTGTCCAAGTTACGTACGAAGTGGGGGAGGCGTTAATAGTTGTAATACCTAGTCCTGTTCAAGTCACGGACATAGTGGAAAAGGCGTTAATAGTTGTAATACATAGTCCTGTCCAAATCACGCACATAGTGGGACAGGCGTCAATAGTTGTAATGCATAGTCCTGTCCAAGTTACGTACAAAGTTGGAGAGGCGTAAATAGTTGTAATGCATAGTCCTGTCCAAGTTACGTACAAAATGGGAGAGGCGTCAATAGTTGTAATGCATAGTCCTGTCCAAGTCACGGACATAGTGGTAGAGGCGTTAATAATGGTAATACATAGTCCCGTCCAAGTCACGGACATAGTGGGAGAGGCTTCAATAGTGGTAATGCATAGCCCCGTCCAAGGTCACGGACATAGTGGGAGAGGCGTTAATAGTTGTAATACATAGTCCTGTTCAAGTCACGTACATAGTGGGATAAGTGTCAATAGTTGTAATACATAGTCCTTTTCAAGTCACGTATGTAGTGGGAGAGGCGTTAATAATTGTAATACACAGTCCTGTTCAAGTCACGTACATAGTGGGATAGGTGTCAATAGTTGTAATGCATAGTCCTGTCCAAGTTACGTACGAAGTGGGAGAGGCGTTAATAGTTGTAATACATAGTCCTGTTCAAGTCACGTACATAGTGGGATAGGTGTCAATAGTTGTAATGCATAGTCCTGTCCAAGTCACGTACATAGTGTGAGAGGCGTCAATAGTTGTAATGCATAGTCCTGTCCAAGTCACGTACAAATTGGGTGCGATAGGCGTCACTAATTGTAATACATAGTCCTGCCCAAGTGACATTCATAGTGGCAGTGACGTTAATATTTGTAATACATAGTCCTCTCCAAGTCACGTACATAGCAGGAGAGGCGTCAACAGTTGCAATACATAGTCCTGTCCAAGTCACGGCGTCAATAGTTGCAATACATAGTCCTGTCCAAGTCACGTGCAAAGTGAGAGAGGTGCCAATAGTTGCAGTGCATAGTCCTGTCCAAGTCACGGACATAGTGGAAGAGGCGCCAATTGTTGTGATTCATAGTCCTGTCCAAGTCACGTGCAAAGTGGAAGACGCGTCAATATTTGTAATACATAGTCCTGTCCAAGTCACGGACATAGTGAGAGTGGCGCCAATTGTTGTAATAAATAGTCCTGTCCAAGTCACGCACATAGTGTGAGAGGTGTCAATGGTTGTAATGCATAGTCCCGTCCAAGTCACGTACATAGTGGGAGAGGCGTCAATAGTTGTGATTTATAGTCCTGTCCAAGTCACGTGCAAAGTGGAACAGGCGTCAATAGTTGTAATACATCGTCCTGTCCAAGTCACGGACATAGTTGGAGAGGCGTTAATAGTTGTAATACATAGTCCTGTCCAAGTTACGTACATAGTGGGATAGACGTCAATAGTTGTAATGCATAGACCTGACCAAGTCACGTGCATAGTGGGAGAGGCGTTAATAGTTGTAATACATAGTCCTGTTCAAGTCACGGACATAGTGGAAGAGGCGTCAATAGTTGTAATACATAGTCCTGTCCAAATCACGTACATAGTGGGATAGGCGTCAATAGTTGTAATGCATAGTCCTGTCCAAGTTACGTACAAAGTTGGAGAGGCGTAAATAGTTGTAATGCATAGTCCTGTCCAAGTTACGTACATAATGGGAGAGGCGTCAATAGTTGTAATGCATAGTCCTGTCCAAGTCACGGACATAGTGGTAGAGGCGTTAATAATGGTAATACATAGTCCCGTCCAAGTCACGGACATAGTGGGAGAGGCTTCAATAGTGGTAATGCATAGCCCCGTCCAAGGTCACGGACATAGTGGGAGAGGCGTTAATAGTTGTAATACATAGTCCTGTTCAAGTCACGTACATAGTGGGATAAGTGTCAATAGTTGCAATACATAGTCCTTTTCAAGTCACGTACGTAGTGGGAGAGGCGTTAATAATTGTAATACATAGTCCTGTTCAAGTCACGTACATAGTGGGATAGGTGTCAATAGTTGTAATGGATAGTCCTGTCCAAGCTACGTACGAAGTGGGAGAGGCGTTAATAGTTGAAATACATAGTCCTGTTCAAGTCACGTACATAGTGGGATAGGTGTCAATAGTTGTAATGCATAGTCCTGTCCAAGTCACGTACATAGTGGGAGAGGCGTCAATAGTTGTAATGCATAGTCCTGTCCAAGTCACGTACAAATTGGATGCGATAGGCGTCACTAATTGTAATACATAGTCCTGCCCATGTGACATTCATAGTGGCAGTGACGTTAATATTTGTAATACATAGTCCTCTCCAAGTCACGTACATAGCAGGAGAGGCGTCAACAGTTGCAATACATAGTCCTGTCCAAGTCACGGCGTCAATAGTTGCAATACATTGTCCTGTCCAAGTCACGTGCAAAGTGAGAGAGGTGCCAATAGTTGCAGTGCATAGTCCTGTCCAAGTCACGGACATAGTGGAAGAGGCGCCAATTATTGTGATTCATAGTCCTGTCCAAGTCACGTGCAAAGTGGGAGACGCGTCAATATTTGTAATACATAGTCCTGTCCAAGTCACGGACATAGTGAGAGTGGCGCCAATTGTTGTAATAAATAGTCCTGTCCAAGTCACGCACATAGTGTGAGAGGTGTCAATGGTTGTAATGCATAGTCCCGTCCAAGTCACGTACATAGTGGGAGAGGCGTCAATAGTTGTAATACATCGTCCCGTCCAAGTCACGGACATAGTTGGAGAGGCGTTAATAGTTGTAATACATAGTCCTGTCCAAGTTACGTACATAGTGGGATAGACGTTAATAGTTGTAATGCATAGACCTGACCAAGTCACGTGCATAGTGGGAGAGGCGTTAATAGTTGTAATACATAGTCCTGTCCAAGTTACGTACATATTGGGAGGGGTGTCAATGGTTGTAATGCATAGTCCTGTCCAAATTACGTACGAAGTGGGGGAGGCGTTAATAGATGTAATACATAGTCCTGTTCAAGTCACGGACATAGTGGAAGAGGCGTTAATAGTTGTAATACATAGTCCTGTCCAAATCACGTACATAGTGGGATAGGCGTCAATAGTTGTAATGCATAGTCCTGTCCAAGTTACGTACAAAGTTGGAGAGGCGTAAATAGTTGTAATGCATAGTCCTGTCCAAGTTACGTACATAATGGGAGAGGCGTCAATAGTTGTAATGCATAGTCCTGTCCAAGTCACGGACATAGTGGTAGAGGCGTTAATAATGGTAAGACATAGTCCCGTCCAAGTCACGGACATAGCGGGAGAGGCTTCAATAGTGGTAATCCATAGTCCCGTCCAAGGTCACGGACATAGTAGGAGAGGCGTTAATAGTTGTAATACATAGTCCTGTTCAAGTCACGTACATAGTAGGATAAGTGTGAATAGTTGTAATACATAGTCCTGTTCAAGTCACGTACATAGTGGGAGAGGCCTTAATAATTGTAATACATAGTCCTGTCCAAGTCACGTACATAGTGGGAGAGGCGTTAATAGCTTAAATATATAGTTCTGTCCAAGTCACGTACATAGTGGGATAGGCGTCAATAGTTGTAATGCATAATCCTGTCCAAGTCACGTACATAGTAGGGGAGGTGTTAATAATTGTAATACACAGTCCTGTCCAAGTTACGTACATAATGGGAGAGGCGTCAATAGTTGTAATGCATAGTCCTGACCAAGTCACGTACATAGTGGGAGAGGCGTTAATAGTTGTAATACATAGTCCTGTCGAAGTTACGTACATTATGGGAGAGGTGTCAATAGTTGTAATGCATAGTCCTGTCCAAGTTACGTACGAAGTGGGAGAGGCGTTAATAGTTGTAATACATAGTCCTGTTCAAGTCACGTACATAGTGGGATAGGTGACAATAGTTGTAATGCATAGTCCTGTCCAAGTCACGTACATAGTGGGAGAGGCGCCAATAGTTGTAATGCATAGTCCTGTCCAAGTTACGTACAAAGTTGGAGAGGCGTAAATAGTTGAAATGCATAGTCCTGTCCAAGTTACGTACATAATGGGAGAGGCGTCAATAGTTGTAATGCATAGTCCTGTCCAAGTCACGGACATAGTGGTAGAGGCGTTAATAATAGTAATACATAGTCCCGTCCAAGTCACGGACATAGTGGGAGAGGCTTCAATAGTGGTAATGCATAGCCCCGTCCAAGGTCACGGACATAGTGGGAGAGGCGTTAATAGTTGTAATACATAGTCCTGTTCAAGTCACGTACATAGTGGGATAAGCTTCAATAGTTGTAATACATAGTCCTTTTCAAGTCACGTACGTAGTGGGAGAGGCGTTAATAATTGTAATACATAGTCCTGTTCAAGTCACGTACATATTGGGATAGGTGTCAATAGTTGTAATGCATAGTCCTGTCCAAGTTACGTACGAAGTGGGAGAGGCAATAATAGTTGTAATACATAGTCCTGTTCAAGTCACGTACATAGTGGGATGGGTGTCAATAGTTGTAATGCATAGTCCTGTCCAAGTCACGTACATAGTGGGAGAGGCGTCAATAGTTGTAATGCATAGTCCTGTCCAAGTCACGTACAAATTGGATGCGATAGGCGTCACTAATTGTAATACATAGTCCTGCCCAAGTGACATTCATAGTGGCAGTGACGTTAATATTTGTAATACATAGTCCTCTCCAAGTCACGTACATAGCAGGAGAGGCGTCAACAGTTGCAATACATAGTCCTGTCCAAGTCACGGCGTCAATAGTTGCAATACATAGTCCTGTCCAAGTCACGTGCAAAGTGAGAGAGGTGCTAATTGTTGCAGTGCATAGTCCTGTCCATGTCACGGACATAGTGGAAGAGGCGCCAATTGTTGTGATTCATAGTCCTGTCCAAGTCACGTGCAAAGTGGGAGACGCGTCAATATTTGTAATACATAGTCCTGTCCAAGTCACGGACATAGTGAGAGTGGCGCCAATTGTTGTAATAAATAGTCCTGTCCAAGTCACGCACATAGTGTGAGAGGTGTCAATGGTTGTAATGCATAGTCCCGTCCAAGTCACGTACATAGTGGGAGAGGCGTCAATAGTTGTGATTTATAGTCCTGTCCAAGTCACGTGCAAAGTGGAACAGGCGTCAATAGTTGTAATACATCGTCCTGTCCAAGTCACGGACATAGTTGGAGAGGCGTTAATAGTTGTAATACATAGTCCTGTCCAAGTTACGTACATAGTGGGATAGACGTCAATAGTTGTAATGCATAGACCTGACCAAGTCACGTGCATAGTGGGAGAGGCGTTAATAGTTGTAATACATAGTCCTGTCCATGTTACGTACATATTGGGAGGGGTGTCAATGGTTGTAATGCATAGTCCTGTCCAAGTTACGTACGAAGTGGGGGAGGCGTTAATAGTTGTAAAATATAGTCCTGTTCAAGTCACGGACATAGTGGAAGAGGCGTTAATAATTGTAATACATAGTCCTGTCCAAATCACGTACATAGTGGGATAGGCGTCAATAGTTGTAATGCATAGTCCTGTCCAAGTTACGTACAAAGTTGGAGAGGCGTAAATAGTTGTAATGCATAGTCCTGTCCAAGTTACGTACATAATGGGAGAGGCGTCAATAGTTGTAATGCATAGTCCTGTCCAAGTCACGGACATAGTGGTAGAGGCGTTAATAATGGTAATACATAGTCCCGTCCCAGTCACGGACATAGTGGGAGAGGCTTCAATAGTGGTAATGCATAGCCCCGTCCAAGGTCACGGACATAGTGGGAGAGGCGTTAATAGTTGTAATACATAGTCCTGTTCAAGTCACGTACATAGTGGGATAAGTGTCAATAGTTGTAATACATAGTCCTTTTCAAGTCACGTACGTAGTGGGAGAGGCGTTAATAATTGTAATACATAGTCCTGTTCAAGTCACGTACATAGTGGGATAGGTGTCAATAGTTGTAATGCATAGTCCTGTCCAAGTTACGTACGAAGCGGGAGAGGCGTTAATAGTTGTAATACACAGTCCTGTTCAAGTCACGTACATAGTGGGATAGGTGTCAATAGTTGTAATGCATAGTCCTGTCCAAGTCACGTACATAGTGGGAGAGGCGTCAATAGTTGTAATGCATAGTCCTGTCCAAGTCACGTACAAATTGGATGCGATAGGCGTCACTAATTGTAATACATAGTCCTGCCCATGTGACATTCATAGTGGCAGTGACGTTAATATTTGTAATACATAGTCCTCTCCAAGTCACGTACATAGCAGGAGAGGCGTCAACAGTTGCAATACATAGTCCTGTCCAAGTCACGGCGTCAATAGTTGCAATACATTGTCCTGTCCAAGTCACGTGCAAAGTGAGAGAGGTGCCAATAGTTGCAGTGCATAGTCCTGTCCAAGTCACGGACATAGTGGAAGAGGCGCCAATTGTTGTGATTCATAGTCCTGTCCAAGTCACGCACATAGTGTGAGAGGTGTCAATGGTTGTAGTGCATAGTCCCGTCCAAGTCACGTACATAGTGGGAGAGGCGTCAATAGTTGTAATACATCGTCCCGTCCAAGTCACGGACATAGTTGGAGAGGCGTTAATAGTTGTAATACATAGTCCTGTCCAAGTTACGCACATAGTGGGATAGACGTCAATAGTTGTAATGCATAGACCTGACCAAGTCACGTGCATAGTGGGAGAGGCGTTAATAGTTGTAATACATAGTCCTGTCCAAGTTACGTACATATTGGGAGGGGTGTCAATGGATGTAATGCATTTTCCTGTCCAAATTACGTACGAAGTGGGGGAGGCGTTAATAGATGTAATACATAGTCCTGTTCAAGTCACGGACATAGTGGAAGAGGCGTTAATAGTTGTAATACATAGTCCTGTCCAAATCACGTACATAGTGGGATAGGCGTCAATAGTTGTAATGCATAGTCCTGTCCAAGTTACGTACAAAGTTGGAGAGGCGTAAATAGTTGTAATGCATAGTCCTGTCCAAGTTACGTACATAATGGGAGAGGCGTCAATAGTTGTAATGCATAGTCCTGTCCAAGTCACGGACATAGTGGTAGAGGCGTTAATAATGGTAAGACATAGTCCCGTCCAAGTCACGGACATAGCGGGAGAGGCTTCAATAGTGGTAATCCATAGTCCCGTCCAAGGTCACGGACATAGTAGGAGAGGCGTTAATAGTTGTAATACATAGTCCTGTTCAAGTCACGTACATAGTAGGATAAGTGTCAATAGTTGTAATACATAGTCCTGTTCAAGTCACGTACGTAGTGGGAGAGGCCTTAATAATTGTAATACATAGTCCTGTCCAAGTCACGTACATAGTGGGAGAGGCGTTAATAGCTTAAATATATAGTTCTGTCCAAGTCACGTACATAGTGGGATAGGCGTCAATAGTTGTAATGCATAATCCTGTCCAAGTCACGTACATAGTAGGGGAGGTGTTAATAATTGTAATACACAGTCCTGTCCAAGTTACGTACATAATGGGAGAGGCGTCAATAATTGTAATGCATAGTCCTGACCAAGTCACGTACATAGTGGGAGAGGCGTTAATAGTTGTAATACATAGTCCTGTCGAAGTTACGTACATTATGGGAGAGGTGTCAATAGTTGTAATGCATAGTCCTGTCCAAGTTACGTACGAAGTGGGAGAGGCGTTAATAGTTGTAATACATAGTCCTGTTCAAGTCACGTACATAGTGGGATAGGTGACAATAGTTGTAATGCATAGTCCTGTCCAAGTCACGTACATAGTGGGAGAGGCGCCAATAGTTGTAATGCATAGTCCTGTCCAAGTTACGTACAAAGTTGGAGAGGCGTAAATAGTTGAAATGCATAGTCCTGTCCAAGTTACGTACATAATGGGAGAGGCGTCAATAGTTGTAATGCATAGTCCTGTCCAAGTCACGGACATAGTGGTAGAGGCGTTAATAATGGTAATACATAGTCCCGTCCAAGTCACGGACATAGTGGGAGAGGCTTCAATAGTGGTAATGCATAGCCCCGTCCAAGGTCACGGACATAGTGGGAGAGGCGTTAATAGTTGTAATACATAGTCCTGTTCAAGTCACGTACATAGTGGGATAAGTGTCAATAGTTGTAATACATAGTCCTTTTCAAGTCACGTACGTAGTGGGAGAGGCGTTAATAATTGTAATACATAGTCCTGTTCAAGTCACGTACATATTGGGATAGGTGTCAATAGTTGTAATGCATAGTCCTGTCCAAGTTACGTACGAAGTGGGAGAGGCATTAATAGTTGTAATACATAGTCCTGTTCAAGTCACGTACATAGTGGGATAGGTGTCAATAGTTGTAATGCATAGTCCTGTCCAAGTCACGTACATAGTGGGAGAGGCGTCAATAGTTGTAATGCATAGTCCTGTCCAAGTCACGTACAAATTGGATGCGATAGGCGTCACTAATTGTAATACATAGTCCTGCCCAAATGACATTCATAGTGGCAGTGACGTTAATATTTGTAATACATAGTCCTCTCCAAGTCACGTACATAGCAGGAGAGGCGTCAACAGTTGCAATACATAGTCCTGTGCAAGTCACGGCGTCAATAGTTGCAATACATAGTCCTGTCCAAGTCACGTGCAAAGTGAGAGAGGTGCCAATAGTTGCAGTGCATAGTCCTGTCCAAGTCACGGACATAGTGGAAGAGGCGCCAATTGTTGTGATTCATAGTCCTGTCCAAGTCACGTGCAAAGTGGGAGACGCGTCAATATTTGTAATACATAGTCCTGTCCAAGTCACGGACATAGTGAGAGTGGCGCCAATTGTTGTAATAAATAGTCCTGTCCAAGTCACGCACATAGTGTGAGAGGTGTCAATGGTTGTAATACATCGTCCCGTCCAAGTCACGGACATAGTTGGAGAGGCGTTAATAGTTGTAATACATAGTCCTGTCCAAGTTACGTACATAGTGGGATAGACGTCAATAGTTGTAATGCATAGACCTGACCAAGTCACGTGCATAGTGGGAGAGGCGTTAATAGTTGTAATACATAGTCCTGTCCAAGTTACGTACATATTGGGAGGGGTGTCAATGGTTGTAATGCATAGTCCTGTCCAAATTACGTACGAAGTGGGGGAGGCATTAATAGATGTAATACATAGCCCTGTTCAAGTCACGGACATAGTGGAAGAGGCGTTAATAGTTGTAATACATAGTCCTGTCCAAATCACGTACATAGTGGGATAGGCGTCAATAGTTGTAATGCATAGTGCTGTCCAAGTTACGTACAAAGTTGGAGAGGCGTAAATAGTTGTAATGCATAGTCCTGTCCAAGTTACGTACATAATGGGAGAGGCGTCAATAGTTGTAATGCATAGTCCTGTCCAAGTCACCCACATAGTGGTAGAGGCGTTAATAATGGTAATACATAGTCCCGTCCAAGTCACGGACATAGCGGGAGAGGCTTCAATAGTGGTAATGCATAGTCCCGTCCAAGGTCACGGACATAGTAGGAGAGGCGTTAATAGTTGTAATACATAGTCCTGTTCAAGTCACGTACATAGTAGGATAAGTGTCAATAGTTGTAATACATAGTCCTGTTCAAGTCACGTACGTAGTGGGAGAGGCCTTAATAATTGTAATACATAGTCCTGTCCAAGTCACGTACATAGTGGGAGAGGCGTTAATAGCTTAAATATATAGTTCTGTCCAAGTCACGTACATAGTGGGATAGGCGTCAATAGTTGTAATGCATAATCCTGTCCAAGTCACGTACATAGTGGGGGAGGTGTTAATAATTGTAATACACAGTCCTGTCCAAGTTACGTACATAATGGGAGAGGCGTCAATAGTTGTAATGCATAGTCCTGACCAAGTCACGTACATAGTGGGAGAGGCGTTAATAGTTGTAATACATAGTCCTGTCGAAGTTACGTACATTATGGGAGAGGTGTCAATAGTTGTAATGCATAGTCCTGTCCAAGTCACGTGCAAAGTGGGAGACGCGTCAATATTTGTAATACATAGTCCTGTCCAAGTCACGGACATAGTGAGAGTGGCGCCAATTGTTGTAATAAATAGTCCTGTCCAAGTCACGCACATAGTGTGAGAGGTGTCAATGGTTGTAATACATCGTCCCGTCCAAGTCACGGACATAGTTGGAGAGGCGTTAATAGTTGTAATACATAGTCCTGTCCAAGTTACGTACATAGTGGGATAGACGTCAATAGTTGTAATGCATAGACCTGACCAAGTCACGTGCATAGTGGGAGAGGCGTTAATAGTTGTAATACATAGTCCTGTCCAAGTTACGTACATATTGGGAGGGGTGTCAATGGTTGTAATGCATAGTCCTGTCCAAATTACGTACGAAGTGGGGGAGGCATTAATAGATGTAATACATAGCCCTGTTCAAGTCACGGACATAGTGGAAGAGGCGTTAATAGTTGTAATACATAGTCCTGTCCAAATCACGTACATAGTGGGATAGGCGTCAATAGTTGTAATGCATAGTGCTGTCCAAGTTACGTACAAAGTTGGAGAGGCGTAAATAGTTGTAATGCATAGTCCTGTCCAAGTTACGTACATAATGGGAGAGGCGTCAATAGTTGTAATGCATAGTCCTGTCCAAGTCACCCACATAGTGGTAGAGGCGTTAATAATGGTAATACATAGTCCCGTCCAAGTCACGGACATAGCGGGAGAGGCTTCAATAGTGGTAATGCATAGTCCCGTCCAAGGTCACGGACATAGTAGGAGAGGCGTTAATAGTTGTAATACATAGTCCTGTTCAAGTCACGTACATAGTAGGATAAGTGTCAATAGTTGTAATACATAGTCCTGTTCAAGTCACGTACGTAGTGGGAGAGGCCTTAATAATTGTAATACATAGTCCTGTCCAAGTCACGTACATAGTGGGAGAGGCGTTAATAGCTTAAATATATAGTTCTGTCCAAGTCACGTACATAGTGGGATAGGCGTCAATAGTTGTAATGCATAATCCTGTCCAAGTCACGTACATAGTGGGGGAGGTGTTAATAATTGTAATACACAGTCCTGTCCAAGTTACGTACATAATGGGAGAGGCGTCAATAGTTGTAATGCATAGTCCTGACCAAGTCACGTACATAGTGGGAGAGGCGTTAATAGTTGTAATACATAGTCCTGTCGAAGTTACGTACATTATGGGAGAGGTGTCAATAGTTGTAATGCATAGTCCTGTCCAAGTCACGTGCAAAGTGGGAGACGCGTCAATATTTGTAATACATAGTCCTGTCCAAGTCACGGACATAGTGAGAGTGGCGCCAATTGTTGTAATAAATAGTCCTGTCCAAGTCACGCACATAGTGTGAGAGGTGTCAATGGTTGTAATACATCGTCCCGTCCAAGTCACGGACATAGTTGGAGAGGCGTTAATAGTTGTAATACATAGTCCTGTCCAAGTTACGTACATAGTGGGATAGACGTCAATAGTTGTAATGCATAGACCTGACCAAGTCACGTGCATAGTGGGAGAGGCGTTAATAGTTGTAATACATAGTCCTGTCCAAGTTACGTACATATTGGGAGGGGTGTCAATGGTTGTAATGCATAGTCCTGTCCAAATTACGTACGAAGTGGGGGAGGCATTAATAGATGTAATACATAGCCCTGTTCAAGTCACGGACATAGTGGAAGAGGCGTTAATAGTTGTAATACATAGTCCTGTCCAAATCACGTACATAGTGGGATAGGCGTCAATAGTTGTAATGCATAGTGCTGTCCAAGTTACGTACAAAGTTGGAGAGGCGTAAATAGTTGTAATGCATAGTCCTGTCCAAGTTACGTACATAATGGGAGAGGCGTCAATAGTTGTAATGCATAGTCCTGTCCAAGTCACCCACATAGTGGTAGAGGCGTTAATAATGGTAATACATAGTCCCGTCCAAGTCACGGACATAGCGGGAGAGGCTTCAATAGTGGTAATGCATAGTCCCGTCCAAGGTCACGGACATAGTAGGAGAGGCGTTAATAGTTGTAATACATAGTCCTGTTCAAGTCACGTACATAGTAGGATAAGTGTCAATAGTTGTAATACATAGTCCTGTTCAAGTCACGTACGTAGTGGGAGAGGCCTTAATAATTGTAATACATAGTCCTGTCCAAGTCACGTACATAGTGGGAGAGGCGTTAATAGCTTAAATATATAGTTCTGTCCAAGTCACGTACATAGTGGGATAGGCGTCAATAGTTGTAATGCATAATCCTGTCCAAGTCACGTACATAGTGGGGGAGGTGTTAATAATTGTAATACACAGTCCTGTCCAAGTTACGTACATAATGGGAGAGGCGTCAATAGTTGTAATGCATAGTCCTGACCAAGTCACGTACATAGTGGGAGAGGCGTTAATAGTTGTAATACATAGTCCTGTCGAAGTTACGTACATTATGGGAGAGGTGTCAATAGTTGTAATGCATAGTCCTGTCCAAGTTACGTACGAAGTCGGAGAGGCGTTAATAGTTGTAATACATAGTCCTGTTCAAGTCACGTACATAGTGGGATAGGTGTCAATAGTTGTAATGCATAGTCCTGTCCAAGTCACGTACATAGTGGGAGAGGCGCCAATAGTTGTAATGCATAGTCCTGTCCAAGTCACGTACAAATTGGATGCGATAGGCGTCACTAATTGTAATACATAGTCGTGCCCAAGTCACGTTCATAGTGGCAGTGACGTTAATATTTCTAATACATAGTCCTCTCCAAGTCACGTACATAGCAGGAGAGGCGTCAATAGTTTTAATACATAGTCTTGTCCAAGTCACGGCGTCAATAGTTGCAATACATAGTCCTGTCCAAGCCACGTGCAAAGTAGGAGACGCGTCAATATTTGTAATACATAGTTCTGTCCAAGTCACGCACATAGTGTGAGAGGTGTCAATGGTTGTAATGCATAGTCCCGTCCAAGTCACGTACATAGTGGGAGAGGCGTCAATAGTTGTGATTTATAGTTCTGTCCAAGTCACGTACGAAGTGGGGGAGGCGTTAATAGTTGTAATACATAGTCCTGTTCAAGTCACGGACATAGTGGAAGAAGCGTTAATAGTTGTAATACATCGTCCTGTCCAAGTCACGGACATAGTTGGAGAGGCGTTAATAGTTGTAATACATAGTCCTATCCAAGTTACGTACATAGTGGGATAGACGTCAATAGTTGTAATGCATAGACCTGACCAAGTCACGTGCATAGTGGGAGAGGCGTTAATAGTTGTAATACATAGTCCTGTCCAAGTTACGTACATATTGGGAGGGGTGTCAATGGTTGTAATGCATAGTCCTGTCCAAGTTACGTACGAAGTGGGGGAGGCGTTAATAGTTGTAATACATAGTCCTGTTCAAGTCACGGACATAGTGGAAGAGGCGTTAATAGTTGTAATACATAGTCCTGTCCAAATCACGTACATAGTGGGATATGCGTCAATAGTTGTAATGCATAGTCCTGTCCAAGTTACGTACAAAGTTGGAGAGGCGTAAATAGTTGTAATGCATAGTCCTGTCCAAGTTACGTACATAATGGGAGAGGCGTCAATAGTTGTAATGCATATTCCTGTCCAAGTCACGGACATAGTGGTAGAGGCGTTAATAATGGTAATACATAGTCCCGTCCAAGTCACGGACATAGTGGGAGAGGCTTCAATAGTGGTAATACATAGACCTGTTCAAGTCACGTACATAGTGGGATAAGTGTCAATAGTTGTAACACATAGTCCTGTTCAAGTCACGTACATAGTGGGGGAGGTGTTAATAATTGTAATACACAGTCCTGTCCAAGTTACGTACATAATGGGAGAGGCGTCAATAGTTGTAATGCATAGTCCTGACCAAGTTACGTACATTATGGGAGAGGTGTCAATAGTTGTAATGCATAGTCCTGTCCAAGTTACGTACGAAGTCGGAGAGGCGTTAATAGTTGTAATACATAGTCCTGTTCAAGTCACGTACATAGTGGGATAGGTGTCAATAGTTGTAATGCATAGTCCTGTCCAAGTCACGTACATAGTGGGAGAGGCGCCAATAGTTGTAATGCATAGTCCTGTCCAAGTCACGTACAAATTGGATGCGATAGGCGTCACTAATTGTAATACATAGTCGTGCCCAAGTCACGTTCATAGTGGCAGTGACGTTAATATTTCTAATACATAGTCCTCTCCAAGTCACGTACATAGCAGGAGAGGCGTCAATAGTTTTAATACATAGTCTTGTCCAAGTCACGGCGTCAATAGTTGCAATACATAGTCCTGTCCAAGCCACGTGCAAAGTAGGAGACGCGTCAATATTTGTAATACATAGTTCTGTCCAAGTCACGCACATAGTGTGAGAGGTGTCAATGGTTGTAATGCATAGTCCCGTCCAAGTCACGTACATAGTGGGAGAGGCGTCAATAGTTGTGATTTATAGTTCTGTCCAAGTCACGTACGAAGTGGGGGAGGCGTTAATAGTTGTAATACATAGTCCTGTTCAAGTCACGGACATAGTGGAAGAGGCGTTAATAGTTGTAATACATCGTCCTGTCCAAGTCACGGACATAGTTGGAGAGGCGTTAATAGTTGTAATACATAGTCCTATCCAAGTTACGTACATAGTGGGATAGACGTCAATAGTTGTAATGCATAGACCTGACCAAGTCACGTGCATAGTGGGAGAGGCGTTAATAGTTGTAATACATAGTCCTGTCCAAGTTACGTACATATTGGGAGGGGTGTCAATGGTTGTAATACATAGTCCTGTTCAAGTCACGGACATAGTGGAAGAGGCGTTAATAGTTGTAATACATAGTCCTGTCCAAATCACGTACATAGTGGGATATGCGTCAATAGTTGTAATGCATAGTCCTGTCCAAGTTACGTACAAAGTTGGAGAGGCGTAAATAGTTGTAATGCATAGTCCTGTCCAAGTTACGTACATAATGGGAGAGGCGTCAATAGTTGTAATGCATATTCCTGTCCAAGTCACGGACATAGTGGTAGAGGCGTTAATAATGGTAATACATAGTCCCGTCCAAGTCACGGACATAGTGGGAGAGGCTTCAATAGTGGTAATACATAGTCCTGTTCAAGTCACGTACATAGTGGGATAAGTGTCAATAGTTGTAACACATAGTCCTGTTCAAGTCACGTACGTAGTGGGAGAGGCGTTAATAATTGTAATACATAGTCCTGTCCAAGTCACGTACATAGTGGGAGAGGCGTTAATAGCTTAAATACATAGTTCTGTCCAAGTCACGTACATAGAGGGATAGGCGTCAATAGTTGTAATGTATAATCCTGTCCAAGTCACGCACATAGTGGGGGAGGTGTTAATAATTGTAATACACAGTCTTGTCCAAGTTACGTACATAATGGGAGAGGCGTCAATAGTTGTAATGCATAGTCCTGTCCAAGTCACGGACATAGTGGTAGAGGCGTTAATAATTGTATTACATAGTCCTGTCCAAGTTACGTACATGGTGGGAGAGGCGTCAACAGTTGTAATACATAGTTGTGTCCAAGTCACGTACATAGTGAGAGAGGCGTCAATAGTTGTAATGCATAGTCCTGTCCAAGTCACGTACATTATGGGATAGGTGTCAATAGTTGCAAAACATAGGTCTGCCCAAGTCACGCACATAGTGGGAGAGGCGTAAATAGTTGTAATGCATAGTTCTGTCCAAGTTACGCACAAAGTGGGTGAGAGAGGCGTTAATAATTGTAATGCATAGTCCGGTCCAAGTCACGTACATAGTGGGATAGGCCTCAATAGTTGTTATATATTGTCCTGTCCAAATCACGTACATAGTGGGAGAGGCGTCAATAGTTGTAATGCATAGTCCTGTCCAAGTCACGGACATAGTGGGAGAGGCGTTAATAGTTGCAATACATAGTCCTGTTCAAGACACGTACACAGTGGGATAAGTGTCAATAGTTGTAATACATAGTCCCGTCCAAGTCACGGACATAGTGGGAGAGGCGTTAATAATTGTAATACATAGTCCTGTCCAAGTCACGTACATAGTGGGAGAGGCGTCAATAGTTGTAATGCATAGTCCCGTCCAAGTCACGGACATAGTGGGAGAGGCGTTAATAGTTATAAAACATAGTCCTGTTCAAGTCACGTATATAGTGGGATAAGTGTCAATAGTTGTAATGCATAGTCCTGTCCAAGTCACCCACATAGTGGTAGAGGCGTTAATAATGGTAATACATAGTCCCGTCCAAGTCACGGACATAGCGGGAGAGGCTTCAATAGTGGTAATGCATAGTCCCGTCCAAGGTCACGGACATAGTAGGAGAGGCGTTAATAGTTGTAATACATAGTCCTGTTCAAGTCACGTACATAGTAGGATAAGTGTCAATAGTTGTAATACATAGTCCTGTTCAAGTCACGTACGTAGTGGGAGAGGCCTTAATAATTGTAATACATAGTCCTGTCCAAGTCACGTACATAGTGGGAGAGGCGTTAATAGCTTAAATATATAGTTCTGTCCAAGTCACGTACATAGTGGGATAGGCGTCAATAGTTGTAATGCATAATCCTGTCCAAGTCACGTACATAGTGGGGGAGGTGTTAATAATTGTAATACACAGTCCTGTCCAAGTTACGTACATAATGGGAGAGGCGTCAATAGTTGTAATGCATAGTCCTGACCAAGTCACGTACATAGTGGGAGAGGCGTTAATAGTTGTAATACATAGTCCTGTCGAAGTTACGTACATTATGGGAGAGGTGTCAATAGTTGTAATGCATAGTCCTGTCCAAGTCACGTGCAAAGTGGGAGACGCGTCAATATTTGTAATACATAGTCCTGTCCAAGTCACGGACATAGTGAGAGTGGCGCCAATTGTTGTAATAAATAGTCCTGTCCAAGTCACGCACATAGTGTGAGAGGTGTCAATGGTTGTAATACATCGTCCCGTCCAAGTCACGGACATAGTTGGAGAGGCGTTAATAGTTGTAATACATAGTCCTGTCCAAGTTACGTACATAGTGGGATAGACGTCAATAGTTGTAATGCATAGACCTGACCAAGTCACGTGCATAGTGGGAGAGGCGTTAATAGTTGTAATACATAGTCCTGTCCAAGTTACGTACATATTGGGAGGGGTGTCAATGGTTGTAATGCATAGTCCTGTCCAAATTACGTACGAAGTGGGGGAGGCATTAATAGATGTAATACATAGCCCTGTTCAAGTCACGGACATAGTGGAAGAGGCGTTAATAGTTGTAATACATAGTCCTGTCCAAATCACGTACATAGTGGGATAGGCGTCAATAGTTGTAATGCATAGTGCTGTCCAAGTTACGTACAAAGTTGGAGAGGCGTAAATAGTTGTAATGCATAGTCCTGTCCAAGTTACGTACATAATGGGAGAGGCGTCAATAGTTGTAATGCATAGTCCTGTCCAAGTCACCCACATAGTGGTAGAGGCGTTAATAATGGTAATACATAGTCCCGTCCAAGTCACGGACATAGCGGGAGAGGCTTCAATAGTGGTAATGCATAGTCCCGTCCAAGGTCACGGACATAGTAGGAGAGGCGTTAATAGTTGTAATACATAGTCCTGTTCAAGTCACGTACATAGTAGGATAAGTGTCAATAGTTGTAATACATAGTCCTGTTCAAGTCACGTACGTAGTGGGAGAGGCCTTAATAATTGTAATACATAGTCCTGTCCAAGTCACGTACATAGTGGGAGAGGCGTTAATAGCTTAAATATATAGTTCTGTCCAAGTCACGTACATAGTGGGATAGGCGTCAATAGTTGTAATGCATAATCCTGTCCAAGTCACGTACATAGTGGGGGAGGTGTTAATAATTGTAATACACAGTCCTGTCCAAGTTACGTACATAATGGGAGAGGCGTCAATAGTTGTAATGCATAGTCCTGACCAAGTCACGTACATAGTGGGAGAGGCGTTAATAGTTGTAATACATAGTCCTGTCGAAGTTACGTACATTATGGGAGAGGTGTCAATAGTTGTAATGCATAGTCCTGTCCAAGTTACGTACGAAGTCGGAGAGGCGTTAATAGTTGTAATACATAGTCCTGTTCAAGTCACGTACATAGTGGGATAGGTGTCAATAGTTGTAATGCATAGTCCTGTCCAAGTCACGTACATAGTGGGAGAGGCGCCAATAGTTGTAATGCATAGTCCTGTCCAAGTCACGTACAAATTGGATGCGATAGGCGTCACTAATTGTAATACATAGTCGTGCCCAAGTCACGTTCATAGTGGCAGTGACGTTAATATTTCTAATACATAGTCCTCTCCAAGTCACGTACATAGCAGGAGAGGCGTCAATAGTTTTAATACATAGTCTTGTCCAAGTCACGGCGTCAATAGTTGCAATACATAGTCCTGTCCAAGCCACGTGCAAAGTAGGAGACGCGTCAATATTTGTAATACATAGTCCTGTCCAAGTCACGGACATAGTGAGAGTGGCGCCAATTGTTGTAATAAATAGTCCTGTCCAAGTCACGCACATAGTGTGAGAGGTGTCAATGGTTGTAATACATCGTCCCGTCCAAGTCACGGACATAGTTGGAGAGGCGTTAATAGTTGTAATACATAGTCCTGTCCAAGTTACGTACATAGTGGGATAGACGTCAATAGTTGTAATGCATAGACCTGACCAAGTCACGTGCATAGTGGGAGAGGCGTTAATAGTTGTAATACATAGTCCTGTCCAAGTTACGTACATATTGGGAGGGGTGTCAATGGTTGTAATGCATAGTCCTGTCCAAATTACGTACGAAGTGGGGGAGGCATTAATAGATGTAATACATAGCCCTGTTCAAGTCACGGACATAGTGGAAGAGGCGTTAATAGTTGTAATACATAGTCCTGTCCAAATCACGTACATAGTGGGATAGGCGTCAATAGTTGTAATGCATAGTGCTGTCCAAGTTACGTACAAAGTTGGAGAGGCGTAAATAGTTGTAATGCATAGTCCTGTCCAAGTTACGTACATAATGGGAGAGGCGTCAATAGTTGTAATGCATAGTCCTGTCCAAGTCACCCACATAGTGGTAGAGGCGTTAATAATGGTAATACATAGTCCCGTCCAAGTCACGGACATAGCGGGAGAGGCTTCAATAGTGGTAATGCATAGTCCCGTCCAAGGTCACGGACATAGTAGGAGAGGCGTTAATAGTTGTAATACATAGTCCTGTTCAAGTCACGTACATAGTAGGATAAGTGTCAATAGTTGTAATACATAGTCCTGTTCAAGTCACGTACGTAGTGGGAGAGGCCTTAATAATTGTAATACATAGTCCTGTCCAAGTCACGTACATAGTGGGAGAGGCGTTAATAGCTTAAATATATAGTTCTGTCCAAGTCACGTACATAGTGGGATAGGCGTCAATAGTTGTAATGCATAATCCTGTCCAAGTCACGTACATAGTGGGGGAGGTGTTAATAATTGTAATACACAGTCCTGTCCAAGTTACGTACATAATGGGAGAGGCGTCAATAGTTGTAATGCATAGTCCTGACCAAGTCACGTACATAGTGGGAGAGGCGTTAATAGTTGTAATACATAGTCCTGTCGAAGTTACGTACATTATGGGAGAGGTGTCAATAGTTGTAATGCATAGTCCTGTCCAAGTTACGTACGAAGTCGGAGAGGCGTTAATAGTTGTAATACATAGTCCTGTTCAAGTCACGTACATAGTGGGATAGGTGTCAATAGTTGTAATGCATAGTCCTGTCCAAGTCACGTACATAGTGGGAGAGGCGCCAATAGTTGTAATGCATAGTCCTGTCCAAGTCACGTACAAATTGGATGCGATAGGCGTCACTAATTGTAATACATAGTCGTGCCCAAGTCACGTTCATAGTGGCAGTGACGTTAATATTTCTAATACATAGTCCTCTCCAAGTCACGTACATAGCAGGAGAGGCGTCAATAGTTTTAATACATAGTCTTGTCCAAGTCACGGCGTCAATAGTTGCAATACATAGTCCTGTCCAAGCCACGTGCAAAGTAGGAGACGCGTCAATATTTGTAATACATAGTTCTGTCCAAGTCACGCACATAGTGTGAGAGGTGTCAATGGTTGTAATGCATAGTCCCGTCCAAGTCACGTACATAGTGGGAGAGGCGTCAATAGTTGTGATTTATAGTTCTGTCCAAGTCACGTACGAAGTGGGGGAGGCGTTAATAGTTGTAATACATAGTCCTGTTCAAGTCACGGACATAGTGGAAGAAGCGTTAATAGTTGTAATACATCGTCCTGTCCAAGTCACGGACATAGTTGGAGAGGCGTTAATAGTTGTAATACATAGTCCTATCCAAGTTACGTACATAGTGGGATAGACGTCAATAGTTGTAATGCATAGACCTGACCAAGTCACGTGCATAGTGGGAGAGGCGTTAATAGTTGTAATACATAGTCCTGTCCAAGTTACGTACATATTGGGAGGGGTGTCAATGGTTGTAATGCATAGTCCTGTCCAAGTTACGTACGAAGTGGGGGAGGCGTTAATAGTTGTAATACATAGTCCTGTTCAAGTCACGGACATAGTGGAAGAGGCGTTAATAGTTGTAATACATAGTCCTGTCCAAATCACGTACATAGTGGGATATGCGTCAATAGTTGTAATGCATAGTCCTGTCCAAGTTACGTACAAAGTTGGAGAGGCGTAAATAGTTGTAATGCATAGTCCTGTCCAAGTTACGTACATAATGGGAGAGGCGTCAATAGTTGTAATGCATATTCCTGTCCAAGTCACGGACATAGTGGTAGAGGCGTTAATAATGGTAATACATAGTCCCGTCCAAGTCACGGACATAGTGGGAGAGGCTTCAATAGTGGTAATACATAGACCTGTTCAAGTCACGTACATAGTGGGATAAGTGTCAATAGTTGTAACACATAGTCCTGTTCAAGTCACGTACATAGTGGGGGAGGTGTTAATAATTGTAATACACAGTCCTGTCCAAGTTACGTACATAATGGGAGAGGCGTCAATAGTTGTAATGCATAGTCCTGACCAAGTCACGTACATGGTGGGAGAGGCGTTAATAGTTGTAATACATAGTCCTGTCGAAGTTACGTACATTATGGGAGAGGTGTCAATAGTTGTAATGCATAGTCCTGTCCAAGTTACGTACGAAGTCGGAGAGGCGTTAATAGTTGTAATACATAGTCCTGTTCAAGTCACGTACATAGTGGGATAGGTGTCAATAGTTGTAATGCATAGTCCTGTCCAAGTCACGTACATAGTGGGAGAGGCGCCAATAGTTGTAATGCATAGTCCTGTCCAAGTCACGTACAAATTGGATGCGATAGGCGTCACTAATTGTAATACATAGTCGTGCCCAAGTCACGTTCATAGTGGCAGTGACGTTAATATTTCTAATACATAGTCCTCTCCAAGTCACGTACATAGCAGGAGAGGCGTCAATAGTTTTAATACATAGTCTTGTCCAAGTCACGGCGTCAATAGTTGCAATACATAGTCCTGTCCAAGCCACGTGCAAAGTAGGAGACGCGTCAATATTTGTAATACATAGTTCTGTCCAAGTCACGCACATAGTGTGAGAGGTGTCAATGGTTGTAATGCATAGTCCCGTCCAAGTCACGTACATAGTGGGAGAGGCGTCAATAGTTGTGATTTATAGTTCTGTCCAAGTCACGTACGAAGTGGGGGAGGCGTTAATAGTTGTAATACATAGTCCTGTTCAAGTCACGGACATAGTGGAAGAGGCGTTAATAGTTGTAAAACATCGTCCTGTCCAAGTCACGGACATAGTTGGAGAGGCGTTAATAGTTGTAATACATAGTCCTATCCAAGTTACGTACATAGTGGGATAGACGTCAATAGTTGTAATGCATAGACCTGACCAAGTCACGTGCATAGTGGGAGAGGCGTTAATAGTTGTAATACATAGTCCTGTCCAAGTTACGTACATATTGGGAGGGGTGTCAATGGTTGTAATACATAGTCCTGTTCAAGTCACGGACATAGTGGAAGAGGCGTTAATAGTTGTAATACATAGTCCTGTCCAAATCACGTACATAGTGGGATATGCGTCAATAGTTGTAATGCATAGTCCTGTCCAAGTTACGTACAAAGTTGGAGAGGCGTAAATAGTTGTAATGCATAGTCCTGTCCAAGTTACGTACATAATGGGAGAGGCGTCAATAGTTGTAATGCATATTCCTGTCCAAGTCACGGACATAGTGGTAGAGGCGTTAATAATGGTAATACATAGTCCCGTCCAAGTCACGGACATAGTGGGAGAGGCTTCAATAGTGGTAATACATAGTCCTGTTCAAGTCACGTACATAGTGGGATAAGTGTCAATAGTTGTAACACATAGTCCTGTTCAAGTCACGTACGTAGTGGGAGAGGCGTTAATAATTGTAATACATAGTCCTGTCCAAGTCACGTACATAGTGGGAGAGGCGTTAATAGCTTAAATACATAGTTCTGTCCAAGTCACGTACATAGAGGGATAGGCGTCAATAGTTGTAATGTATAATCCTGTCCAAGTCACGCACATAGTGGGGGAGGTGTTAATAATTGTAATACACAGTCTTGTCCAAGTTACGTACATAATGGGAGAGGCGTCAATAGTTGTAATGCATAGTCCTGTCCAAGTCACGGACATAGTGGTAGAGGCGTTAATAATTGTATTACATAGTCCTGTCCAAGTTACGTACATGGTGGGAGAGGCGTCAACAGTTGTAATACATAGTTGTGTCCAAGTCACGTACATAGTGAGAGAGGCGTCAATAGTTGTAATGCATAGTCCTGTCCAAGTCACGTACATTATGGGATAGGTGTCAATAGTTGCAATACATAGTCCTGCCCAAGTCACGCACATAGTGGGAGAGGCGTAAATAGTTGTAATGCATAGTTCTGTCCAAGTCACGCACAAAGTGGGTGAGAGAGGCGTTAATAATTGTAATGCATAGTCCGGTCCAAGTCACGTACATAGTGGGATAGGCCTCAATAGTTGTTATATATTGTCCTGTCCAAATCACGTACATAGTGGGAGAGGCGTCAATAGTTGTAATGCATAGTCCTGTCCAAGTCACGGACATAGTGGGAGAGGCGTTAATAGTTGCAATACATAGTCCTGTTCAAGACACGTACACAGTGGGATAAGTGTCAATAGTTGTAATACATAGTCCCGTCCAAGTCACGGACATAGTGGGAGAGGCGTTAATAATTGTAATACATAGTCCTGTCCAAGTCACGTACATAGTGGGAGAGGCGTCAATAGTTGTAATGCATAGTCCCGTCCAAGTCACGGACATAGTGGGAGAGGCGTTAATAGTTATAAAACATAGTCCTGTTCAAGTCACGTATATAGTGGGATAAGTGTCAATAGTTGTAATACATAGTCCTTTTCAAGTCACGTACGTAGTGGGAGAGGCGTTAATAATTGTAATACATAGTCCTGTCCAAGTCACGTACATAGTGGGAGAGGCGTTAATAGCTGAAATACATAGTTCTGTCCAAGTCACGTACATAGTGGGGGAGGTCTTAATAATTGTAATACACAGTCCTGTGCAAGTTACGTACCTAATGGGAGAGGCGTCAATAGTTGTAATGCATAGTCCTGTCCAAGTCACGTACATAGTGAGAGAGGCGTCAATAGTTGTAATGCATAGTCCTGTCCAAGTCACGTACATAGTGAGAGAGGCGTCAATAGTTGTAATGCATAGTCCTGTCCAAGTCACGTACATAGTGAGAGAGGCGTCAATAGTTGTAATGCATAGTTCTGTCCAAGTCACGTACACAGTGGGAGAGGCGTTAGTAATTGTAATACATAGTCCTGTCCAAGTTACGTACATGGTGGGAGAAGCGTCAATAGTTGTAATACATGGTTGTGTCCAAGTCACGTACATAGTGAGAGAGGCGTCAATAGTTGTAATGCATAGTCCTGTCCAAGTCACGTACATTATGGGATAGGTGTCAATATTTGTAATACATAGACCTGCCCAAGTCACGCACATTGTGGGAGAGGCGTTAATAGTTGTAATGCATAGTCCTGTCCAAGTCACGTACATAGTGAAAGAGGCGTCAATAGTTGTAATGCATAGTTCTGTCCAAGTCACGTACACAGTGGGTGGGAGAGGCGTCCAAAATTGTAATACATAGTCCTGTCCAAGTCACGTACATAGTGGGAGAGGCGTTGATATTTGTAATTCATATTCGTGTTCAAGCCACGCACATAGTGGGAGAGGCGTCAATAGTTGCAATACATAGTACTGTCCAAGTCACGTACATAGTGGGCGAGGCGTTAATAATTGTAATGCATAGTCCTGTCCAAGTCACGGACATAGTGGTAGAGGCGTTAATAATTGTAATACATAGTCCTGTCCAAGTTACGCACATGGTGGGAGAGGCGTCAATAGTTGTAATACATAGTTGTGTCCAAGTCACGTACATAGTGAGAGAGGTGTCAATAGCTGTAATGCTTAGTTCTGTCCAAGTCACGTACAAAGTGGGTGGGAGAGGCGTCAAAAATTGTAATACATATTACTGTCCAAGTCACATACATACTAGGAGAGGCGTTGATAATTGTAATATATAGTCCTGTCCAAGTCACGGACATAGAGGGAGAGGCGTCAAAAGTTTCAATACAAAATCCTGTCTAAGTCACGGACATAGTGGGAGAGGCGTCAATAGTTGCAATGCATAGTCCTGTCCAAGTCACGTACATAGTTGGAGAGGCGTTAATAGTTGTAATACATAGTCCTATCCAAGTTACGTACATAGTGGGATAGACGTCAATAGTTGTAATGCATAGACCTGACCAAGTCACGTGCATAGTGGGAGAGGCGTTAATAGTTGTAATACATAGTCCTGTCCAAGTTACGTACATATTGGGAGGGGTGTCAATGGTTGTAATGCATAGTCCTGTCCAAGTTACGTACGAAGTGGGGGAGGCGTTAATAGTTGTAATACATAGTCCTGTTCAAGTCACGGACATAGTGGAAGAGGCGTTAATAGTTGTAATACATAGTCCTGTCCAAATCACGTACATAGTGGGATATGCGTCAATAGTTGTAATGCATAGTCCTGTCCAAGTTACGTACAAAGTTGGAGAGGCGTAAATAGTTGTAATGCATAGTCCTGTCCAAGTTACGTACATAATGGGAGAGGCGTCAATAGTTGTAATGCATATTCCTGTCCAAGTCACGGACATAGTGGTAGAGGCGTTAATAATGGTAATACATAGTCCCGTCCAAGTCACGGACATAGTGGGAGAGGCTTCAATAGTGGTAATACATAGACCTGTTCAAGTCACGTACATAGTGGGATAAGTGTCAATAGTTGTAACACATAGTCCTGTTCAAGTCACGTACATAGTGGGGGAGGTGTTAATAATTGTAATACACAGTCCTGTCCAAGTTACGTACATAATGGGAGAGGCGTCAATAGTTGTAATGCATAGTCCTGACCAAGTCACGTACATGGTGGGAGAGGCGTTAATAGTTGTAATACATAGTCCTGTCGAAGTTACGTACATTATGGGAGAGGTGTCAATAGTTGTAATGCATAGTCCTGTCCAAGTTACGTACGAAGTCGGAGAGGCGTTAATAGTTGTAATACATAGTCCTGTTCAAGTCACGTACATAGTGGGATAGGTGTCAATAGTTGTAATGCATAGTCCTGTCCAAGTCACGTACATAGTGGGAGAGGCGCCAATAGTTGTAATGCATAGTCCTGTCCAAGTCACGTACAAATTGGATGCGATAGGCGTCACTAATTGTAATACATAGTCGTGCCCAAGTCACGTTCATAGTGGCAGTGACGTTAATATTTCTAATACATAGTCCTCTCCAAGTCACGTACATAGCAGGAGAGGCGTCAATAGTTTTAATACATAGTCTTGTCCAAGTCACGGCGTCAATAGTTGCAATACATAGTCCTGTCCAAGCCACGTGCAAAGTAGGAGACGCGTCAATATTTGTAATACATAGTTCTGTCCAAGTCACGCACATAGTGTGAGAGGTGTCAATGGTTGTAATGCATAGTCCCGTCCAAGTCACGTACATAGTGGGAGAGGCGTCAATAGTTGTGATTTATAGTTCTGTCCAAGTCACGTACGAAGTGGGGGAGGCGTTAATAGTTGTAATACATAGTCCTGTTCAAGTCACGGACATAGTGGAAGAGGCGTTAATAGTTGTAAAACATCGTCCTGTCCAAGTCACGGACATAGTTGGAGAGGCGTTAATAGTTGTAATACATAGTCCTATCCAAGTTACGTACATAGTGGGATAGACGTCAATAGTTGTAATGCATAGACCTGACCAAGTCACGTGCATAGTGGGAGAGGCGTTAATAGTTGTAATACATAGTCCTGTCCAAGTTACGTACATGATGGGAGGGGTGTCAATGGTTGTAATACATAGTCCTGTTCAAGTCACGGACATAGTGGAAGAGGCGTTAATAGTTGTAATACATAGTCCTGTCCAAATCACGTACATAGTGGGATATGCGTCAATAGTTGTAATGCATAGTCCTGTCCAAGTTACGTACAAAGTTGGAGAGGCGTAAATAGTTGTAATGCATAGTCCTGTCCAAGTTACGTACATAATGGGAGAGGCGTCAATAGTTGTAATGCATATTCCTGTCCAAGTCACGGACATAGTGGTAGAGGCGTTAATAATGGTAATACATAGTCCCGTCCAAGTCACGGACATAGTGGGAGAGGCTTCAATAGTGGTAATACATAGTCCTGTTCAAGTCACGTACATAGTGGGATAAGTGTCAATAGTTGTAACACATATTCCTGTTCAAGTCACGTACGTAGTGGGAGAGGCGTTAATAATTGTAATACATAGTCCTGTCCAAGTCACGTACATAGTGGGAGAGGCGTTAATAGCTTAAATACATAGTTCTGTCCAAGTCACGTACATAGAGGGATAGGCGTCAATAGTTGTAATGTATAATCCTGTCCAAGTCACGCACATAGTGGGGGAGGTGTTAATAATTGTAATACACAGTCTTGTCCAAGTTACGTACATAATGGGAGAGGCGTCAATAGTTGTAATGCATAGTCCTGTCCAAGTCACGGACATAGTGGTAGAGGCGTTAATAATTGTATTACATAGTCCTGTCCAAGTTACGTACATGGTGGGAGAGGCGTCAACAGTTGTAATACATAGTTGTGTCCAAGTCACGTACATAGTGAGAGAGGCGTCAATAGTTGTAATGCATAGTCCTGTCCAAGTCACGTACATTATGGGATAGGTGTCAATAGTTGCAATACATAGTCCTGCCCAAGTCACGCACATAGTGGGAGAGGCGTAAATAGTTGTAATGCATAGTTCTGTCCAAGTCACGCACAAAGTGGGTGAGAGAGGCGTTAATAATTGTAATGCATAGTCCGGTCCAAGTCACGTACATAGTGGGATAGGCCTCAATAGTTGTTATATATTGTCCTGTCCAAATCACGTACATAGTGGGAGAGGCGTCAATAGTTGTAATGCATAGTCCTGTCCAAGTCACGGACATAGTGGGAGAGGCGTTAATAGTTGCAATACATAGTCCTGTTCAAGACACGTACACAGTGGGATAAGTGTCAATAGTTGTAATACATAGTCCCGTCCAAGTCACGGACATAGTGGGAGAGGCGTTAATAATTGTAATACATAGTCCTGTCCAAGTCACGTACATAGTGGGAGAGGCGTCAATAGTTGTAATGCATAGTCCCGTCCAAGTCACGGACATAGTGGGAGAGGCGTTAATAGTTATAAAACATAGTCCTGTTCAAGTCACGTATATAGTGGGATAAGTGTCAATAGTTGTAATACATAGTCCTTTTCAAGTCACGTACGTAGTGGGAGAGGCGTTAATAATTGTAATACATAGTCCTGTCCAAGTCACGTACATAGTGGGAGAGGCGTTAATAGCTGAAATACATAGTTCTGTCCAAGTCACGTACATAGTGGGGGAGGTGTTAATAATTGTAATACACAGTCCTGTGCAAGTTACGTACCTAATGGGAGAGGCGTCAATAGTTGTAATGCATAGTCCTGTCCAAGTCACGTACATAGTGAGAGAGGCGTCAATAGTTGTAATGCATAGTCCTGTCCAAGTCACGTACATAGTGAGAGAGGCGTCAATAGTTGTAATGCATAGTCCTGTCCAAGTCACGTACATAGTGAGAGAGGCGTCAATAGTTGTAATGCATAGTTCTGTCCAAGTCACGTACACAGTGGGAGAGGCGTTAGTAATTGTAATACATAGTCCTGTCCAAGTTACGTACATGGTGGGAGAAGCGTCAATAGTTGTAATACATGGTTGTGTCCAAGTCACGTACATAGTGAGAGAGGCGTCAATAGTTGTAATGCATAGTCCTGTCCAAGTCACGTACATTATGGGATAGGTGTCAATATTTGTAATACATAGACCTGCCCAAGTCACGCACATTGTGGGAGAGGCGTTAATAGTTGTAATGCATAGTCCTGTCCAAGTCACGTACATAGTGAAAGAGGCGTCAATAGTTGTAATGCATAGTTCTGTCCAAGTCACGTACACAGTGGGTGGGAGAGGCGTCCAAAATTGTAATACATAGTCCTGTCCAAGTCACGTACATAGTGGGAGAGGCGTTGATATTTGTAATTCATATTCGTGTTCAAGCCACGCACATAGTGGGAGAGGCGTCAATAGTTGCAATACATAGTACTGTCCAAGTCACGTACATAGTGGGCGAGGCGTTAATAATTGTAATGCATAGTCCTGTCCAAGTCACGTACATAGTGGTAGAGGCGTTAATAATTGTAATACATAGTCCTGTCCAAGTTACGCACATGGTGGGAGAGGCGTCAATAGTTGTAATACATAGTTGTGTCCAAGTCACGTACATAGTGAGAGAGGTGTCAATAGCTGTAATGCTTAGTTCTGTCCAAGTCACGTACAAAGTGGGTGGGAGAGGCGTCAAAAATTGTAATACATATTACTGTCCAAGTCACATACATACTAGGAGAGGCGTTGATAATTGTAATATATAGTCCTGTCCAAGTCACGGACATAGAGGGAGAGGCGTCAAAAGTTTCAATACAAAATCCTGTCTAAGTCACGGACATAGTGGGAGAGGCGTCAATAGTTGCAATGCATAGTCCTGTCCAAGTCACGTACATAGTGGGAAAGGCGTTAATATTTGTGATACATAGTCCTGTCCGAGTTACGTACATAGTGAGAGAGGCGTCAATAGTTGCAATGCATAGTCCTGTCCAAGTCACGTACATAGTGGGATAGGCGTAAATATTTTTAATGCAGAGTCCTGTCCAAGTCACGTACATAGTGGGCGAGGCGTTAATAACTGTAATGCATAGTCCTGTCCAAGTCCCGTACATAGTGGGATAAGTGTCAATAGTTGTAATACATAGTCCTGTTCAAGACACGTACATAGTAGGAAGGGCGTTAATAATTGTAATACATAGTCCTGTCCAAGTTACGTTCATAATGGGAGAGGCGTCAATAGTTGTAATGCATAGTCCTGTCCAAGTCACGGACATAGTGGTAGAGGCGTTAATAATTGTAATACATAGTCCTGTCCAAGTCACGTACAAATTGGATGCGATAGGCGTCACTAATTGTAATACATAGTCCTGCCCAAGTCACATTCATAGTGGCAGTGACGTTAATATTTGTAATACATAGTCCTCTCCAAGTCACGTACATAGCAGGAGAGGCGTCAACAGTTGCAATACATAGTCCTGTCCAAGTCACGGCGTCAATAGTTGCAAAACATAGTCATGTCCAAGTCACGTGCAAAGTGGGAGTGATGCCAATAGTTGCAGTGCATAGTCCTGTCCAAGTCACGGACATAGTGGAAGAGGCGCCAATTGTTGTGATTCATAGTCCTGTCCAAGTCACGTGCAAAGTGGGAGACGCGTCAATATTTGTAATACATAGTCCTCTCCAAGTCACGGACATAGTGAGAGTGGCGCCAATTGTTGTAATAAATAGTCCTGTCCAAGTCACGCACATAGTGTGAGAGGTGTCAATGGTTGTAATGCATAGTCCCGTCCAAGTCACGTACATAGTGGGAGAGGCGTCAATAGTTGTGATTTATAGTCCTGTCCAAGTCACGTGCAAAGGGGAACAGGCGTCAATAGTTGTAATACACCGTCCTGTCCAAGTCACGGACATAGTTGGAGAGGCGTTAATAGTTGTAATACATAGTCCTGTCCAAGTTACGTACATAGTGGGATAGACGTCAATAGTTGTAATGCATAGACCTGACCAAGTCACGTGCATAGTGGGAGAGGCGTTAATAGTTGTAATGCATAGTCCTGTCCAAGTTACGTACATATTGGGAGGGGTGTCAATGGTTGTAATGCATAGTCCTGTCCAAGTTACATACGAAGTGGGGGAGGCGTTAATAGTTGTAATACATAGTCCTGTTCAAGTCACGGGCATAGTGGAAGAGGCGTTTATAGTTGTAATACATAGTCCTGTCCAAATCACGTGCATAGTGGGATAGGCGTCAATAGTTGTAATGCATAGTCCTGTCCAAGTTACGTACAAAGTTGGAGAGGCGTAAATAGTTGTAATGCATAGTCTAGTCCAAGTTACGTACATAATGGGAGAGGCGTCAATAGTTGTAATGCATAGTCCTGTCCAAGTCACGGACATAGTGGTAGAGGCGTTAATAATGGTAATACATAGTCCCGTCCAAGTCACGGACATAGTGGGAGAGGCTTCAATAGTGGTAATGCATAGTCTCGTCCAAGGTCACGGACATAGTGGGAGAGGCGTTAATAGTTGTAATACATAGTCCTGTTCAAGTCACGTACATAGTGGGATAAGTGTCAATAGTTGTAACACATAGTCCTGTTCAAGTCACGTACGTAGTGGGAGAGGCGTTAATAATTGTAATACATAGTCCTGTCCAAGTCACGTACATAGTGGGAGAGGCGTTAATAGCTTAAATACATAGTTCTGTCCAAGTCACGTACATATTGGGATAGGCGTCAATAGTTGTAATGCATAGTCCTGTCCAAGTCACGTACATTATGGGATAGGTGTCAATAGTTGCAATACATAGGTCTGCCCAAGTCACGCACATAGTGGGAGAGGCGTCAATAGTTGTAATGCATAGTCCTGTCCAAGTCACGTACATAGTGAGAGAGGCGTCAATAGTTGTAATGCATAGTTCTGTCCAAGTCACGCACAAAGTGGGTGAGAGAGGCGTTAATAATTGTAATGCATAGTCCTGTCCAAATCACGTACATAGTGGGAGAGGCGTCAATAGTTGTAATGCATAGTCCTGTCCAAGTCACGGACATAGTGGGAGAGGCGTTAATAGTTGCAATACATAGTCCTGTTCAAGTCACGTACACAGTGGGATAAGTGTCAATAGTTGTAATACATAGTCCCGTCCAAGTCACGGACATAGTGGGAGAGGCGTTAATAATTGTAATACATAGTCCTGTCCAAGTCACGGACATAGTGGGAGAGGCGTTAATAGTTGTAAAACATAGTCCTGTTCAAGTCACGTACATAGTGGGATAAGTGTCAATAGTTGTAATACATAGTCCTGTTCAAGTCACGTACGTAGTGGGAGAGGCGTTAATAATTGTAATACATAGTCCTGTCCAAGTCACGTACATAGTGGGAGAGGCGTTAATAACTGAAATACATAGTTCTGTCCAAGTCACGTACATAGTGGGGGAGGTGTTAATAATTGTAATACACAGTCCTGTGAAAGTTACGTACCTAATGGGAGAGGCGTCAATAGTTGTAATGCATAGTCCTGTCCAATTCCCGGACAAGGTGGTAGAGGCGTTAATAATTGTAATACATAGTCCCGTCCAAGTTACGTACATGGTGGGAGAGGCGTCAATAGTTGTAATACATGGTTGTGTCCAAGTCACGTACATAGTGAGAGAGACGTCAATAGTTGTAATGCATAGTCCTGTCCAAGTCACGTACATTATGGGATAGGTGTCAATAGTTGTAATACATAGACCTGCCCAAGTCACGCACATAGTGGGAGAGGCGTAAATAGTTGTAATGCATAGTCCTGTCCAAGTCACGTACATAGTGAGAGAGGCGTCAATAGTTGTAATGCATAGTTCTGTCCAAGTCACGTACAAAGTGGGTGGGAGAGGCGTCAAAAATTGTAATACATAGTCCTGTCCAAGTCACGTACATAGTGGGAGAGGCGTTGATATTTGTAATTCATATTCGTGTTCAAGCCACGCGCATAGTGGGAGAGGCGTCAATAGTTGCAATACATAGTACTGTCCAAGTCACGTACATAGTGGGCGAGGCGTTAATAATTGTAATGCATAGTCCTGTCCAAGTCACGGACATAGTGGTAGAGGCGTTAATAATTGTAATACATAGTCCTGTCCAAGTTACGTACATGGTGGGAGAGGCGTCAATAGTTGTAATACATAGTTGTGTCCAAGTCACGTACATAGTGAGAGAGGTGTCAATAGCTGTAATGCATAGTTCTGTCCAAGTCACGTACAAAGTGGGTGGGAGAGGCGTCAAAAATTGCAATACATAGTCCTGTCCAAGTCACGGCGTCAATAGTTGCAATACATAGTCCTGTCCAAGTCACGTGCAAAGTGGGAGAGGTGCCAATAGTTGCAGTGCATAGTCCTGTCCAAGTCACGGATACAGTGGAAGAGGCGCCAATTGTTGTGATTCATAGTCCTGTCCAAGTCACGTGCAAAGTGGGAGACGCGTCAATATTTGTAATACATAGTCCTGTCCAAGTCACGGACATAGTGAGAGTGGCGCCAATTGTTGTAATAAATAGTCCTGTCCAAGTCACGCACATAGTGTGAGAGGTGTCAATGGTTGTAATGCATAGTCTCGTCCAAGTCACGTACATAGTGGGAGAGGCGTCAATAGTTGTGATTTATCGTCCTGTCCAAGTCACGTGCAAAGTGGAACAGGCGTTAATAGTTGTAATACATAGTCCTGTCCAAGTTACGTACATAGTAGGATAGACGTCAATAGTTGTAATGCATAGACCTGACCAAGTCACGTGCATAGTGGGAGAATCGTTAATAGTTGTAATACATAGTCCTGTCCAAGTTACGTACATATTGGGAGGGGTGTCAATGGTTGTAATGCATAGTCCTGTCCAAGTTACGTACGAAGTGGGGGAGGCGTTAATAGTTGTAATACATAGTCCTGTTCAAGTCACGGACATAGTGGAAGAGGCGTCAATAGTTGTAATGCATAGTCCTGTCCAAGTTACGTACAAAGTTGGAGAGGCGTAAATAGTTGTAATGCATAGTCCTGTCCAAGTTACGTACATAGTGGGATAGGCGTAAATATTTTTAATGCAGAGTCCTGTCCAAGTCACGTACATAGTGGGCGAGGCGTTAATAACTGTAATGCATAGTCCTGTCCAAGTCCCGTACATAGTGGGATAAGTGTCAATAGTTGTAATACATAGTCCTGTTCAAGACACGTACATAGTAAGAAGGGCGTTAATAATTGTAATACATAGTCCTGTCCAAGTTACGTTCATAATGGGAGAGGCGTCAATAGTTGTAATGCATAGTCCTGTCCAAGTCACGGACATAGTGGTAGAGGCGTTAATAATTGTAATACATAGTCCTGTCCAAGTTACGTACATGGTGGGAGGGGCGTCAATAGTTGTAATACATAGTTGTGTCCAAGTCACGTACATAGTGAGAGAGGCGTCAATAGTTGTAATACATAGTCCTGTCCAAGTCACGTACATAGTGGGAGAGGCGTTGATAATTGTAATTCATATTCGTGTTCAAGCCACGCGCATAGTGGGAGAGGTGTCAATAGTTGCAATACATATTACTGTCCAAGTCACGGACATAGTGGGGGAGGCGTTAATAGTTGTAATACATAGTCCTGTTCAAGTCATGTACATAGTGGGAAAGGCGTCAAATGTTGTAATACAAAATCCTGTCTAAGTCACGTACATAGTGGGAGAGACGTCAATAGTTGCAATGCATAGTCCTGTCCAAGTCACGTACATAGTGGGAGAGGCGTTAATATTTGTAATACATAGTCCTGTCCAATTTACGTACAGGATGGGAGAGGCGTCAATAGTTGTAATGCATAGTCCTGTCCAAGTCACGTACATAGTGGGAGAGGCGTCAAAAGTTGTAATACATAGTCCTGTCCAAGTCACGTACATGGTGGGAGAGGCGTTAATATTTGTAATTCATAGTCGTGTCCAAGTCACGTACATAGTGGGAGAGGCTTTAATATTTGTAATTCATAGTCCTGTCCAAGTCACGTGCATGGTCACCCATGTTCTTACATCTTGGTAGAGGTAGCATTGGTTGTGACACATGTTCCTGCCTAAGTCACGTACATGTCGGTAAAAATACCATTGATTGTAGTAATCCATGACCTGCCTATGTCACGTGTGCGGTTGTCAATTCTGACGCGACCCCCTATACACATAAATATAATTTTTTATTTGGTCACGCTGTGCCAATTTCTTCTTCATTGACATCTCCACTAGCGCAGTAAAGTATCATTAACTCATAATCCAATGTAGATTATGAAATATACTAACTTAACTAGAGGGGGTACAGGTACTGTAAAAGGTGTATGCGAAAATAAACGCTCCCCATCCTCGCAGAAAATACGACCTTCAATTAAATTTCATTGTTCAGTTCTCATTGAACTATGTTTGCATCAATTAATATACATGTATAACAAATTATTCATGTTACTAATGTTGTGAAATTGTCGTGTGCCATTCACCCTTCCAAACTTCAATGCTCTCAACAACAATATCGACAGAAATGAGGAGCAGTTATATTTCCATTGCCTCAGAAATCGATTCGTGTACCTGATTGCATCCAATAAGTAAAAGATTTCTCAGGACATTCATCAAGCCAGCTGCAACCCCAGCAACAACTGGCTCTAATATTGGTATATGCTTGTCACAGTCGTGCACTCTATTGTTACGCGTGGGAGGAGTCGTGCAGTAACGCAACAAACGGAGTCACAATTATAGGCTTGTAATGACAAAGATGGCAACGAATCGACAACAACATACATACGGGTAGATATACCATTGGCTATAGCAATACATGGCCTGCCTATATTTTAGGTACATATCAGTAGATATGCCATTTATTGCGATCTATGTCAGTACAGAGGCATAAAATACTGACATGACGTATATATTTTTAAGCTCACTGTCCTGTTACTAGAATGATCCAATTTACCCTGCTGGGAAACGTAGACCTCTTCAAGTATGGCTCTGGCCATCCCGAAGTCTGCGACCTTAACCACGTTGTTGGTGGACACGACGATGTTGCGCGCCGCCAGGTCTCGATGGATGTAGTTCCTCTCCTCCAGGTAAGCCATGCCACCAGCCACCTGCAACGACATGGATACACCACGCACGAGTCACGAGTGCCATATTGCCACAAATATGTTGCTGTTGTTTTTAATTTGTTTACGGGGATCATTACCAAAAAGAAAGTTAAGGACTGACATGTTACGTATAAATTAATGAGCTTTTCTGAATTAAATTCAAAAGATTCTTTTCTTTTTTTCATAGATGGCAAAATCGTATGATCAGTTGTCGACAGAATATGTCGTCATGCGATGACCCCATTTGACATCTCGGAAATATCAAAATAAAGCCCATAATGCATTGTGCATGTAGTGGCGCCTCACAGGGGAATTCAACTGAACATGATTTAAGTCGTCTTTGTAGAGGGATGTTAAGGGCGAGAGTACCATATCTATAATGTGATTTAGATCATGGAAGAGACATGTATCTGATCCCTGCAGTACCTATGTACACGGTGGGCTTCCTTCTCACCTGCTGGGCCATGTACCCCAGAGATTGAAAGGGAATGCGGTAGCTGGGTCCCTTGTCCTCTCGCAGGTACTCCAGCAGACTTCCATTCTCCACGAGCTCCGTCACGATGTAGATGGGGTCGTCAGAACACACGCCGTACAGTCGCACTATGTTGGGGTGGTCCAGCTTCTTCATGATGGTTGCTTCCTTCATGAAGTCCTCCCGTTGCATTATGTTCATCTTAGACTTTTTGATGGCCACGGGAATCGACCCCTTGGCTAGTCCTGTTACCGGGATTAACGAAGGACATGTAGTGAAGGTACAACACACTTGGATACTGTCGGGAGTGATTACTGGTATACATTGACGAACCAATGCTATTTATACCGCTTGTACTTCTTGTACAATTGTCCATTCTAAGATATTCCCCTACGCGGCCGAAATTCTTTCTAACAACGGACTGTTGGATCCCATTGTATTACTTTCAATAAACCGTCAAGACCGTACATAGAAGCTAAAAAAACAAGTTCAAGTATAAAATAAGTTACAATTTGATGTGTATTCGAAGATAAACATATGTCTGCACATTGTTAGTTGTTATTTTCAGAATACTAATTAATTAATAATTAAGTAATTGAAGATACCGCTGCATGTTGACGCCGTCAAGGCGTCGCTTGCACAAAACTAATCCCCGGGGGATGAATTATATGATGACTGAATGTACATCCGGCTAGTTTACCGGGGTTATATGATGTCTGTACTTACATCTGGCTAGTTTACCGGGGTTATATGATGTCTGTACTTACATCTGGCTAGTTTACCGGGGTTATATGATGTCTGTACTTACATCTGGCTAGTTTACTGGGGTTATATGATATCTGTACTTACATCTGGCTAGTTTACCGGGGTTATATGATGTCTGTACTTACATCTGGCTAGTTTACCGGGGTTAAATGATGTCTGTACTTACATCTGGCTAGTTTACCGGGGTTATATGATGTCTGTACTTACATCTGGCTAGTTTACCGGGGTTATATGATGTCTGTACTTACATCTGACTAGTTTACCGGGGTTATATGATGTCTGTACTTACATCTGGCTAGTTTATGTCATGTTTTGTGCTTGTATGAAGTAACGTTCAACTTCATTATTCGGAGCCTAGTTGGTTCAGTCTCATGGGCGTTTGTCGAAACAAATTATATATTTATACATATCATTCATTATAGCGTTCATTACCTTTCCATACTTCGCCGAACCTGCCGGCAGCCAGCTTTGTTTCTATCTGGAGGTCCCTCCTGTCAAGCTCGAAGGTGTCCTGCGCCACGACAGACAGCTCTAGCACCACGGGCCTCGGCTTCTGACAGGCCTTCCCCAGCCGGCAGGCCAGACCCTCATTCTCTGCAATACAACGTGGCAGGCACAGTAACAGCTCGGGGTCTCCAATAATACTTCTGACAGGCCTTCCCCAGCCCGCAGGCCAGACCCTCATTCTCTGCAATACAACGTGACAGGTGTAGTAACAACCCGGGGTCTCCAATAATACTTCTGACAGGCCATCCCAAACCCGCAGGCCAGTCCCTCATTCTCTGCAATACAACGTGACATGTACAGTAACAGCTCTAGGCCTCCAATAAAAAAATTGACAGGCCTTCCTCAACCCGCAGGCCAGATCCTCATTCTCTGCAATACAACGTGACAGGTACAGTAACAACTCTAGGTCTCCAATAAAACTTCTGACAGGCCTTCCCCAACCAGCAGACCAGTCCATCATTCTCTGCAATACAACGTGACAGGTACAGTAACAGCTCGGGGTCTCTGATAATACTTCTGACAGGCCATCCCAAACCCCCAGGCTAGTCCCTCATTCTCTGCAATACAACGTGACAGGTACAGTAACAGCTCTATGTCTCCAATAACACTTTTGACAGGCCTTCCCCAACCCGCAGGCCAGACCCTCATTCTCTGCAATACAACGTGACAGGTACAGTAACAGCTCGGGGTCTCTGATAATACTTCTGACAGGCCATCCCAAACCCGCAGGCTAGTCCCTCATTCTCTGCAATACAACGTGACAGGTACAGTAACAGCTCTATGTCTCCAATAACACTTTTGACAGGCCTTCCCCAACCCGCAGGCCAGACCCTCATTCTCTGCAATACAACGTGACAGGTACAGTAACAGCTCTAGGTCTCCAATAACACTTTTGACAGGCCATCCCAAATCCGCAGGCCAGTCCCTCATTCTCTGCAATACAACGTGACAGATACAGTAACAGCTCGGGGTCTCCAATAAAACTTTTGACAGGCCTTTCTCAACCCGCAGGCCAGAACCTCATTCTCTGCAATGCAACGTGACAGGTACAGTAACAGCTCGGGGTCTCCAATAATACTTCTGAGAGGCCTTTCCCAACCCGCAGGCCAGACCCCCATTCTCTGCCATACAACGTAACAGGCACAATAACTGCTCAGGGTCTCCAATAAACGTACATACAAGTATGTAGCTGGAACGTATTGGAGTGAACGTACTGGAGTGTGTGCGACAGTCACGCAACACGGTAGGAGGGCATAGCCGGTGTGGTATGCGGGATTGTTCCCCATGCAGGGATGTCTCCGTTGTATCTATCACATGGAGGGGGGGGGGGGGGCACTTCCGCATGTTACACCGGCACAATACCAACACAAAAGGTGTAATCGTTGCCATCATTACAAGCCTATAATTGTGACTCGCGATTGTCGCGTTGCTGCACGACTCCTGCCACGCGTAACAATAGAGTGCACAATTGTGACAAGCATATACTAATATTAGAGCCAGTTGTTGCCGGGGTTATTAAAGCTGATTTGATGAATGTCCTGGGGAATCTTTTACTTATTGGATGCAATCAGGTACACGACGGGCGTTATATAAAGTACCTATCAGACAGATAACACACGGTTCATCTTCCATGTCAGAACCCACGGGATGGCGCATGTAGTAAGTAGTAATGCGTGCGAAACTCATGGTTAGCTGTTACATCGAAAAGCATCCAACACGCGCACTTTGAGTGCCGTCCACGCATAGCCACATACTGCGAACATTGGTTGCACAGTGTAATCATTGATGAATCATAATTATGAAACTTCTCCATTTGGAGTTAGCGAGCACGATACCTGAGTAATGCCTCACAAGGCTTTCCAGTTCTGCAAACGAAATGTTCGATGCTATGTAGAAGCACCCGCCTTGTGTTATCTCTATCTTGTAGTGCTTGATGGTGCTAACTTGTCCAACTTTCTCAGCCAGCAAGGACAAGGCGAATGCGTCTGTAAACCGAATGCTAACTTACATAAGTAACTTACAGAAGTACAATATGTACAACAGGGTAAACACACAAAATAAATCCTCACCCAGCCCTACTGGGCCTATATATATATAACATATATATATATATATATATATAATAACATAAAGAGAAAAAAATAGACGGAAACAAATTTGTAATAAATAAAAATGATACAAAATAGCAAAATAAAATGATGGGACTCGACCACCTCCTTCCAGTAGTTTTGCATTAGATGGGTCAATTTATCTAAGTTAGACAGTGCCATAAAATAAGGAAGAGATACTTTCTGCTGCTGGTTTTCACACTGACTTTATAATCCTGACAACAGCAAAATATGCCCCATCTTCCACCTCCCCGGGTGAGCATATGCGACATAAGCGTTCATGCGCTTCCCTCCTCCTGTGCCGGTTAGAGTGTTGATCTTCTTCGTTCTAAATCTCCCCGTTTCCATTTCTAACGGCAAAATACCACACCTGAATTGTGCGAGGAGGGCTCGCTGACTCCTGTTCAGGTATTGCGGGAGATACGGCTCTGGTTCGATCTGACTTTTAAACCTGGTGTTAGTTCTTAGTTGAGATTTTGATTGCAAACTGTCTTTCCCTTCAGCATCCTACAGGTGTGTTAAACGGATAGCACAAACATCAAGATTACATACCTCCTTGGCTTCAAATAGATTAATGATCTCCAGTTTCTCCAGTATAAACTCTATGGCCCCACACCAGTTTCCGTCTTTTTAAAACACTGCAGACAATTTAGAATATCACTGTGTTTGAGAACGTCTAACCCAGCGGCCTTTTACATCTTCAGTCTGGACGTTACCAGCTCTATCTAACTCAGTTCAATGTCGCGGTTTATATCCGTATTTATTGGCCACTGATCCGATAGAATTTTTCTCTTTAAAAAGTTATAATAAGCCATTGCCTATGTAATGGTCGTTACCATCCTCATTCCCCAACTGAAACTAGTAGAATGCCCACCTTATGCACCATAAGCTTCACTCCTCTCAAAATGTTCGATGTTTTTAGAGAGCTTGATCCAAACAAAGCAAATGGCCCTGACAATATTAGCAACAGGATGTTAAAGGAGACCGCGGAGGTTATATCCGAGCCGCTCTCCAACTAGTTTAGCAAAAATATGTGTGATTTTACATTTCCTGCTCAATGGAATGACGCCAATCATACGCCAGTTTTTAAGAAAAAGGACAAGGAACAAATAGAAAATTATCGCCCCATATATCTGCTCTCATGTGTGAGTAAGGTTATGAAACGGGTAGTTTATAACGAGTTATATGAATTTTGCCTCAGTAATAATCTCCTGACATGGCGTAATGCCGGCTTTAAAAAGCTAGATTCCACTACAAATCAGCTGATATATATTGCTCATAAAATTTAAGAATCGTTAGAGCACAATCGTGATTAAGTTATGGTTTTTCTTGATGTGTCAAAAGCATTTGATAAGGTGCACCACGAGGGTCTTTTGTATAAAGTCGAATCATTGGGTATGAAAGGAAATCTGTTGAGGTGGCTCAAAAGTTATCTGAATTGTAGGCGGCAGAAAGTGGTCACAGAGGTTGCACCTCGGATTTGGAAATATAGGCTATTGGTATTTTGCGAAACGGAACGGAACAACGCCACGAGAGGGGTCACTTTACTATGAATTAATAATACAATTAAAATTTAGTCAAAGTATATTTTACTCTTAATTATGAACGGGATAAGTAAGTTGAACATAGAACATTTCGGAGAGCCTTATCAAACCTATTCATAAGTATGTACCGATAACTAAACTGGTTCATTTACGTACAAAATATTATATCCTGTTTAATGAGGATGGAATTAATATGTGAGCTTGACATTGACATGTGGAACAGTATCTCTTCACAATTTACGGGTAATGAATGATTGATGACTCATTACTTTCTGCAAAGTCTCAATGAATATTCGTGGCCGGCCCGGTAGATCAGAGAGCACGCACTGAGTGCTTTGGCCACCTAACGGCACGTGGATCGGTGGTTCGAGCCCCGTTGTCTGTATGTGTGGTTGCCGGAAATATATTCCATGTCCTTCTTTGCAAAGAGTAGGGGTTATCCTCGGGGACATGGCTCCACTCTTCCTTCCTTCTCCCATTGACGCGACATGAATGAAAGTGGTTAAGGCGTCATGAATATACAATCCACCAATGATCACTCAGGGTGAAGTTGATCCTTTTATATTATTACCTGACCCGGAAGACCGGATGAGGAAGGTTCCATGTGCGTTCGACGTTGACTTCAGCATCTGTTCTGCTTCAGTCCTGCTGACGTCCGGATGGTACCAGCTGTGAGAATAGAACATAGATTCTTACCTAGAGTCGCACATATCTACCTCCATCTCAAATAGCAATAACAACTATTGAACCATTTCATATAAACAAAACAACATCTAATCAGATTTGACTTTGATTTATTTGGCTTACCGCCATTTTCTAGTCCGTTGCGCTATATTGTGTTGTACATTTTGACCGCAGTCAAAAATGATTAAGCTCTTAAAATGAAAGACAATTGCGGCATTGAAAGTATGGAATCGCGTGAGTTTGTTGATCAGATAATTGCAAAGCGTGTAAGGTATCAAGTAGTAATAAGCAAAGTCAGAAACGATGAACCGAGCATTTAAGTTAAATGTAATTATCAAAACTTTTTCAGTTTGTAATGATGAAGCAATGACTAATGACGGCTTGAAAACCAAGACTTGGCGCACGTAGCGTAAATCCCATAAAAGAAAATTGTACATATCGTGAAACCGGAAGGCCTACTCGTAATTCATGCCAGGGGTGTCCTCTCTGACGTAGTTCGATGGGATGTAGCCTTCTGTCCCCGTCCCAAGATGCCTCGCGAAGTGCCATGTGTCGCTGGAATTTGACAGTCCGTCATAGAATAAATGTAAAGGTTAAGCAACAATGCTGTTACCATCGGAATGATGTTACAACCCTCGGAGAGTGCTGTAGAACGATAATTGACTCCACTCTGATTTCTGGTTGACTTCATGAACCGCAGCTCACTGTCTTGCAAAGGTTAGGCGCTGAGATCCCTACAGCTATGTTGCATGTGGCGGTCAGACTAATTGGCCAATAATGTGCACGTACTTGTATAATGAAATATGCAAGTTCTGATCTCAGCGAAATAAACGTACTCCAAAAATAAAAACGAGCACTTTTCGAAATTACAGCTTCCATTAAATCTCCTCAAAACAAAGAAACCTATATGCATTACCATGGCTTTAGATTGTTATATTGTTATATATTATATATCGCGGAGGTAAGGGGCATTACATAATTATAATCGGAGCCTCATTGTGAAGCAATTGCCAGATTTTCTCAAAATAAACTCAAGTGGCCGGTGACAGTTATGAGCCTTGCAACACGATGTGACGCTTGGTTTATAAAGTGTAACCGCCAAAATGGATCCAATGCTGATACTTACGCAGTGATAACTTCCAACTTGTCTTCTTTCATGAAAGACAATTCGTCGTCGTCTAAAGCTGTGAAGTTATGCGTTGCCACGACGACCCTCGTTGCTATCAGCCAAAATGATAAAGCAAATTAAGCAATATTATAAGCTACGTTTGCCACATAGTTAAGAATATAAACCACAAAAACACCATCTTCAATGCCATTGTCATTGTTCGGCAATTGGTGCCTGTGTTGAAAAAGCAAGGATTATGCCAGAGTGCAAGTTGTTACGCTTACGTGAGTGCCTACAAGGGGATGCACTCAGGGTCGTTGAACACTTGGGTTATTCCGCAGAAGCGTATGAAGTTGCCAATACGCGACTCGAACGGAAATATGGCGGCAAACGTCGAGCCCTCACCCTTCGGTTGGAATACCTGGAGAAGTTTAGGCCCATAAGAGATGGGAATAACGGAGACTTGGAACATTTCGCGGAGTTGCTGGATATGATCGTCGTGAATCTACGTGACGCTGGTCAGGAAACGGAGCTGAGAAACGCATCTCTTTGCATCGCAATTCAGCGCAAGTTCGGCAAGTCACTCCTTGCAAAATACAAGCAGTGGGTAAGCGATAGAAATCGTGTTGACAATGTTGAAGTGCTACGGGAATTCATTGACAGGGAATCGGAATTCATGACATCACGGCATCAGAAACCGTTTTTGGGATAACTAATGAAAGGGAAATAAGAGCAAAAACGTCATCCAATGGACGGACGTTTTTACTCAACGAGACCCTGCAAAACCTCTCAATGGGTAAGTCACGAAATGCAAGCTCTGTGAATCCTCTCATGGCATGCGGGCTTGCGACACCTTCCGAAAATGGACTGTACATCGCAGGTGGGAAATAGCCAAGGAGCAACGATTGTGCTTCCGATGCCTCAGAGGCCAACATCAAGGACATGCCTGCAAGAGAGCAAGGCTCTGAGGTGTCAACAGATGTCAATCATCTCATCAGCGGCTGTTCCATGTGAATAACCCCAAGAGTTCCCCGCTGAGCTTGAGCTGAGTTGAACTTTGCAAGAACTTACCGTGAACATGCTCAACGACAATCTGGTTAGCTTCAACTCTACCTTGATGAAATTTACGATCCAAAGTGTAGATCGAACATTACGCAAAGCTGCCTCAGCGTACACTACGGAACGTGTAACTGGTGATATGCCTGTAGTAGACTGAAACGCCGTCAAGTCGAAATGGAAGCACCTGGATGACAGCCAATTTCAAGATCTAGGCCCACGGCCTATTGTCCATTTGCTGATTAGAGTAGACCAGTCAGACTTGCTCTACTCAATGCAAGATGTGCGAGGGTCACCGGGAGAGCCCATAGCACGACTCTTGGCTAGACCTGCATTGAAGCCCCGGGAGACAAAGTAAACAAAAGTCGCACGAACCTCACATTCTTCGTCAAGGAGCCAGATAGAGTTTTAAAATGGACACTATCAAGTTGGTATACCGTGGAAGAGTGAAAGAGGGATTCTGACGGTCAATTACAGTATGGCCCTACGCCGACTAGAAGACACCGAGAAGCGATGAATGAGATTCCCCGGAATCGCTCACACGTAGAGTGATGTCGTACAGGACTACATACAGACGGGATACATTCCCGCCTGAGGAGCCAGCGCCTGATGAGCGTTCGTATTTGCCTCATTTCCCCACATTACGACCGAATAAATCAAAAACAAAAACGCGAATAGTATTCAACGCTTCAGCAACCAATGAGGGAGTGTGCCTGAACGACGTCGTGCACCATGGACCTAAACTTCAGACTGATCTAACTGATGTTCTTCTGCGCTTTCGACGTGACCGAATTGCGATGATGTATGACATCAAAGAAATGGATCTTCAAATAAAACTGAAAGAAAAGGATCGCCCGTACCACCACTTCTTGCGGAGATACCTCAAAAAAGACCCAGAGATGTATGAGTTCGAAAGACTATATTTTGGAGTAAATTCCTCTCCTTTTCAAGCTCAATTCGTTGCCCAAGAACATGCCCGAAAAAGCCAAACGAAATGGCCACGCGATGCAGAGGCAATCTTGAAGAGCACCCATATGGATGACACTATGGATTCTCCTCCGGATTTGGAAGACGCAATTAATTTTTTACAAGAAAACGACATGTGTGTGGGAATCCGCCGGAATGCATGCCCGAAAATGGCTCTCCAACGCCAGTGACGTTTTGCGGAAAATTCCTCACTCAGACTGTGTGTAAATCTGGATCGAGGTGAACTGCCTGCCGTGAAAACACCTGGTGTACTCCGGCTTCCGAACGAAGACGTGTTTAGCTTTCGAGTTCATCAACCGCCAGATAGATACATCAATACCAAGCATATCTTCTTGAAAGAAATCGCCACATTGTTCGACCCCCTGGGGTTTCTAACGCCATATATCATCCGGGCTAAAATTATCCTTCAGGAAATGTGGGTGGCTGGCGTAGACCAGGACGAACCTATCAATCCATCGCTCGTCGCGAAGGCGCAACAGTGGCTCACAGAACTTGCGGAACTATCGGCTATACGCGTGCCGCGATGTCTCAAGGTGGACAACGAGGTGAAAGATACGACGTTGCATGCATTCGTTGATGCTTCCGGTGAAGCTGATTGCGCTGCAGTCTACACGAGACACGTTAGCAGTGACGGGAGAGTCACCTGCCGTCTTGTAGCGTCAAAAGCGCGTGTAGCTCCATTGCATGCTATCAGCATTCCACGCCTCGAACTAATGGCAGCCGTCGTCGGTCTTTCGCCCAAGCGCTGGCCAAGTGGGTCCTGTGGTCTGACAGCATTGATGCTGCTCTATTAGATTCGTGGGCGGAGCCGGCAGTTCCAAACGTTCGTGGCGAATCGCGTTGGGGAAATACAAAGGAATAGCAGTCCCGCTCAGTGTAGGCACGTGTCATTGAAACAAAATCCAGCCGATCTGCTCTCTCGAGGGCTGAGAGTCACATCGCTTAATCCAACGACGCTATGGTGGAAGGGTCCGGAGTTGTTGGAGAGAGACGAATCGACGTGGCCCGAGGACAAGGTAGACTTAGCATCAACATCGGCTGTTACAGATCTCAAGAAAGTGCACAAAAACAGCCGGTGGCGTCATGGGCTTTATCGATGGAAGTCGAGAATAACCGATTGACGCCCGACAGATACTCCAGTTGGTACACACTGTTGAGTGTCCACGCAAGGGTAGAGCGCGTGACCTGCGGAAGAAGAGGCCTATAGCACCGGATGAGATAACCGGTGCCGACATGCATTACATACGGCTTGCGCAGCGAGAGGCGTTCCCACAGGAGTATCGCGCAAGCCTTAAATGGAACTACCAACAGGATCAAAGCTTCTGCCACTAAAGCCAATAATGGACGAAGAGGGACTCTTTAGGAGCAATAGGAGACTTCGCTATGCTGAATGTCTACCATGGGAAACCCGTTATCCAATCACATTGCCTCGTCATCACAAGATAACGCAAGATTTCGGGTTTCAACCTCGTGTTCGTCGAATATTTTAACTATAAATCCATTATGAACAGTCATGCTTAAAATACAATGAATACAAATAAGCCACAAATTAGAAACTTACCTGCGTCTGTTTTCTCGTAGATTGGGCAGTTCACTGTGGAAGCTTGCTGCGTGTTCATATTTTCGCTGTTTCGCAAAAAAAAAGTTTTATCTAAATATCTAAATATTCTAAATATTAGGCAACTGAAAGATATTGTTCATCATAAAACCTTAACACTTGGTAGATCCTGAACGATACAAAATGCGGGTAGGTGTACATCATATTTTCCGTACTGCAATTTCTTTGTCACATACAGTCACACAACTTTCTGCGGTCGATTCTGAAATGTTTTTAATGGAATCTTAAGGTTAATAGTGTAAATGTACTCATATGACGTGCACAATGCACAACAGGCTTGCAAAGCTGTTATGATATTGTGAAGAAACATGTTTGGGCCAAACTGGTGCATCGAACGTGGAATAGTGTGACTTTCATGTGCATTGCATAATATCATCAATTTTGTTTTTGCCTTGTAACATATAATAACACATCTACGTCGCATAGATTTAACATTTACACATTCAGGCAGTAGGGTTAAGACGTTTCCGCGAAACCTGGACAATCATAAACAGGTAGTAAATTGCTGCATTGGTAGCTTTGAGTAAAAGGTACTTTTCGAACACTTATGTACAACGATAGTTTCAAATGCCACAACCGACAACTACTAATAATAATACAGTTGTCAGGGTGGGGTAAAGTAGGGGTGTCCGGGCGAGTGGGGTTGAATTTGTCCGTGGGTAACTAACCAGGGGATTGTTTAGTGGGACGGTGGCGGGGGGGAGGGTAGGGGGGCAAAAGCAACGGAAGCACACCATGTTGCCACGTCATGCACATCACGACTGCACACTCTCATGGATGTTCTTTCTCTCGCCAGTTACCTGCGCTGCAGCGACGCCATTCTCTCCTTCAATTCTCGGAAGCTAGGTCTGTTCTCCGGGTCCGCAGCCCAACATTTCACCATGATTGAATACAGGTCGTCGGGACATTCTGCTGGTTTCACATGTGGCGTGCCAGATGTCATCATCCTCACCACTTCGACGTTGGTTAAGCCTGGAGACAGGGAGCAGGAGTCATTACACCTGCTTCATTTATATATGGTGGCGCTCCGCAAAGCGGCACCAGCAACGCTGATGTAGGCTAGCGGGGAGAAACGACATCATGATTTTGAACAAAAATAAAAGCATTTTCGTTGTGTGCACACGCTGTCTAATTTAGGCCAAGTTTACTTTCGGGACGATAATTAATTTGGGCAAAATACGTCCGCAGTTATATCCTTTTTTATCGCCATATAGCCTACAGTCACACAGCTTTTTTCGTAACATCCTAACATGTTACGCATGGAAATGATCTCGTAATTAAGGTTACGTGTGCAAAGCTACACATATGATGTGTATAATGCATAAGTGGCTCGCTAAGCTGTTATAATATTGTGAAGCAACATGTTGTGAGTAAGCAACCTCAACTAGGTAACAAGAAAATATGTACTATGAAGTTTCACTTCAATCTGCACTTATTAAGCTGGCCATGGTGGGCGGTGACCAGGAAAGTGTGTACGGTCAATACGGAGACTGACCTTTGTACGGCAGTTGTCCATGTGTTGTGAGCTCCACCAGGACGACGGCGTACGCCCAGACGTCAGACTGTGTGCTGTAGTGCTTGAACTGTATCACTTCCGGTGCACACCATCGAACCGGAAAGATACCTGACAAAATAATAACTACCATATACGCTGTTTGTGCTTATTTTACATTAATTATGTGCTGTTAAACATTTATAATACAAATCGACATTAAGCAGGGGCGGATCCACGGGGCGCGTTCCATGCCCATTTTGTGGAGGGATGCTGTTTCTCAATGCAGTATTTAGGCTGAGGAGTGGACCCCCCCCCCCCCCCCCCCTCCTCTTTTTTGAGAAAGAACGCTTTCTGAGGCGTGGACCCGCCGCTTCCGCCCCTCCCGATGGCAAGTTTCAGTGGACCTCCCCACCGGCTGTCCAAAATTTGGTGGACCCTTTGGTCGCAATTTTGCCCCACCCCCCTTTTCAAATTGCTGGAACCGCCCCGAGTAAGTTATTTCGCCATATAGCCTGAAAGTGAATGAGGTACTATAAGCATGATGATATAAAATGAAATTACAAATAAATTAACAAGTAAAATAAAGTAACAAGACTTTAGAAACATACATTTGTAACGACTGATGCGACCACGAAATCTGCCCAGTAGACATTGTCGCAGACCAGGGATTAGGCTGTACTTGACACAGATATTCTGCTAGTATCACAGGGAGAAAAACTGTAAACAGTGACGTGACTGTAATGAGGGTTTCGTGGTGAGTGCGGCGAGGCGAGGAGCCGGCTTGGCAGCGGCCGGTGGGACGTGGGGGTCACGTCGAAACATGTCGGCCAAAACCGTGGGCAGTGAAATGCGCGCTCGTAGCCACGTATATATGCGCTGTATGTAAGACGGTTGGCTGGGTGAACTGGCCACGAGGGAAACGCGTCTATGCGCGTCTGGCTCCGCTTGACCGGCACCCGCTATATAAATCCCTGGGCTAGTGGCTTGAGGGAGACATCGACAAAAGGACGCAGCTTGCGGACTGACCCACGCCACACCCCGGGTCTGCTGGAGCATATATGACGCACTTACCGAACACGGCCGCCTATATCGCATTCCCCATTTGTGATGCCACTATAAATGGAAACTACTGGCAAAAGCCCTGCGTTATCTGTTCGTCATGTATGACCCCAAAACAGGGCCGGTTATACCGACGCGTTATGGCCGTAAAAGGTTGGATTGTGATAGACTGTGGCAGCAAGCAGGATACCGCAGTTATACCGATACTGTCCAGCGGAGGCTATGCTTTCAGAGTTCGGCGCTTTACAACAGCTATGAATTCGCTAATTGGAAATACAGGCATCGGACACAAAATTAGCCCGGTTTAAGAGAGAGCCATCATCAATTCCATGATCACCACGACAAGTATTAAATCCTACCATTGTTGGCCTAATGCATAATTCAGTATTGAAAACGTCGGCTATCAGCTTATGTTTCGTAACGTCGCCATTTGATCATGAGATATCCAATATCTATGTCTAAAAGTTGATTCTCTGTCTAGCATGGGTATATTGCGTAAATAACGTCACATGAATCAGCCCGTAATGGACACCCCAATATGCCGATATATGACATAATAAAGATACTGGCGAGTGAATTAGTCCGACATGTGGACTGAATAAAAAGTAATTATGACTGTTAATTATATATTAAATCCTACCATTGTTGGTCTCATATACTTTCAGCATGATACCAGTTAGCACACGTCTGTGCCAGCAACATGATTGATAAAGTCGTTGATAGACCATTTGATACTGAGACAGAATTATCTATGTATTTCTCCCAGTACAGACACATAGGATTAATTATCTGTCCGTTATGTGTACATGGAAAACTGACCCCCGGCTTCCACATATTCATCATCCACAGCGCACACCAGGCCACAGTCGCCTATCTTCACTGTGTTGCTGGCTCCGACCAGGACGTTCTTGGCGGCCAGATCCCGATGAGTGACACCTTCGTCTTCGATGTACGCCATTCCAGAGGCGATCTGAACAGGACAACCGGTCAACAATACTTATACGTAGTGACATCACTATAGATAGTTAAACGTCATTTTGGGCATAACAGAAAAGCAGCACTTCTGTCAGATCACCTGTGCGTTATGACGATACTTAAGAGGTATGTGTCTGTAGCTTGGCGTTAAGGCAATAGTACATACTTTCGAGCTTGATACGATCAATTAAGCCGTTCTTTCTCAAGATATCAGAAGGGAAAATATCACAATAAAGTGGAACAGTATAAAGATATTGTCGGCAAAATGCACGAATTTTAGTAGAGTGTTAATATATTTATATTTATTTTTATATCAATTCTTTCAGAAATCAATACCATTAATAATCTCAAAAAGAACATACTAATACATATATATATATGGTATGGGCATATCTAAATGCTGCAATATGTTTCTAAATAATAACGTATGACACACATATTGTTGGAATAAGGGGAGACGACAAAGTTTAAGAACGCCGCGGTATCTCAGCAAAGCAAAAAGTGTTGTTGACGAAATTACAAATACATGCATTTGTGGTCACCTGTTTTCCGAAATGCAATAGATCCTGGAGTACCAGAGACGTTCCCTGTTCACTTCTCAGGTAGTCCCTGAGACTGCCACATTCCAGTAATTCCATTACGATTAACAAGGGTTCTGCATCACAGACTCCGTAGAGACGCACGATGTTTGGGTGTCGCAGAGTCTTCATCACCCCGAGAGCCGACTTCAGCTCCTCTCGAGACCATCGAAGGTTCTTCACCTGTTTGATGGCCACCTTCGTCGTGCGTTTCCAGAACCCTGTCAAGAAAAGCGGGTCGCTTGGTCGATGCGGACAGCATGGCAATACTATGCGGAATATACGCGAGTTTATACAAGATTTTGTTTTCATTTACATCTTAGGATAAGCCATGTGTTTAATATCCTTGGTCAGATTTATACGAAACAGTTCTAAATATTTGAAAGAAAGAATTAGCCTACTTTTCTATATTAACATATAAAGGCCCCCGGCTGGTTTTTAAGCCTCATATATCATATTTTAAAACAATGACAATATTTACACACTGATATACCTGGTTATTCAGCGCATGGCGTTATAACAGTGTTATATACGCGCAGCCTATCGTTTTACTTAGATAAACGGTAACAACCCCACAAACAATAGTACAAGAACTCAGTGGGTCACTGCTGATGACGAAAATCGATTTTCGGTCAAAAATCCTGTCTTTCTAAACATGCTGAATCAAACAGCGACGTTATACGACGATTATTCATGAAAACCAGGGCTATTACTTGCTTCCAGTAGCTTAACTATTGCCGTAGTTTATCGGTTTGAATTTGAAATTAAAAGGACGCTTTGTCGTTTCGGCGACAAGGCGTGGCTCAGAAACTATATCAGCGGCATGGGTAAACTGTAATACTAATGGTCCTTTCTGTTTCATTATACACACTTCTGAAGTCATAACGATGGTAGCGGTTGCCTAAGTAGGTAAAAATTAACCAACTGCACTATGTGTTTCAGTCACGATACCAAAGTTGACGTCATTTTCACGCACACATTGTCCCTACCGCGCAAAAAAGATAGCCACGCCAGTTGTCACTTTTTACAATATACAACGTCAAATGAACCGGAAGTCACTCTAGCGTATAATAACAGAGCAATAACCTACGCAAAAACTGGATGTCATACATACATATAAGGCGCTACGTTTGGTTATGGCTAAGTTAGGTTAGGGTTAGGGCTATTTTGAGCAAATGCACTCTGCATTTACCGATATTAATGCCATTAGAGATCAACCCGTGGTTTAGGACAATGACGCATCATCGTCCCGCCAATTTAATGCCATATTAGGGCTTAAATGAGTGAACATGCATTTGTCGTTTGTCTTGACTCAACTTTAATGGCGCATGACGTCATTTGACGGTCAGTAATTATTGACGCATAGTTATCCCCTGCGCCAAAAAAGTTACGCACGACACAAGTTGTCCCTGAAGACGACGCGTAACGTCAAATAAATCGGAAGTCTTCACTACAAGCATTGTACTAGACAACATGGCCAACAATTACATTATTATATCATTGGGGAGGCACGAAGATCGAGGACAAGAACAAAGAACACTGCAGGCGAGGTTATTCAGCAACTAATTAGTTTATTTTACTAGTTCTCTGAAGATGACGGTTCCCTATCATTTGGCGTAGTGGTCACAGCTCTAGCTTGTTTTTCTGACTTTGGACGATTATTTCAAGATGGACACAATCTCCATTGGCTCGTCGTTGGCGGTCCCCACAAAGGTGTCGTCCTACTTTAAAGCGCTTTAGCGCCCTAAGCGCCATCCGCCTACAGCATCAATGGTATGTAGGTGCTTATTGGCGACTAGTTAGGGAAAAGATTGCAATGTTAGCATTTTTATCAGATTTTTGACGATGTTTCTTTAAATGGCGAAAATTTGTATGTTTATCATTAGGCCAATTGCTTTGTTGCCATGGAAACGGAAACTTTTATTGTGATCGTCGTGTAGCTTGCTTTGTCATAATAGTGCCTCACTGTGTGGTGAAGGATACTCAAATAGCCTGAACAAAAGTAGGTCATATTCACTCAAGGTCATTTTCCTCCATAGGATCCAATGTTAAACGTGTTTGACGATATACCAAAAAGTAATAAGTTTATGTCACCGCGTTCACAGCTGATGACTCAGCTTATTATGATCCATCAAAAGCGGCAAGCACTGAGTGGTGGCTAGAATAAAACGCCCGTGAAAGCCCCTACTAGCATAAAAATTTTTTTCACCATGCGGTAAATTTCAAAAAAAATCTGTGACGTCATCACTTACTCGAATTCTATAGGGGAAGAACTATGGCTTTTGGGTACCATGCTTAGCCAATTAAAAAATGCTGGTGCTGTTTGACTAAGGCACTTGTGAAATACGCAACAAAACATTATCCCTAGCATGAGAGATGGAGGGCTTTAACATGGGAAGTCCCATAGGGAATTGCCGTCGGCCCTGGAACCGTAAGTAAGACAGGAACGTATCTTTTTTAGTGTGCAGCTTCACGAGTAACTACTATCACTACAATATGACGCTACTCCCGCATTTTTACGACTTTTTGCCGAGTTCTGACTATTTTCGAATGTACCAAAGGTGACGTCATCGTGACATCACGTCACGTATAGAACAACTTAAAAATTCTACAGAAGTCATCTCAATTCATATTTTTATGACATATTAAAACATCATAGCGATAGCTTGATGCTAAATGTGTCAGAAAGCGAACATACAAAGGTCATTACAGCATTTTCCGCAAAACATATGACCTCATTTTACCCGAAAATGCGCATTACGCATCAAAAAGTGAACATACTCAAAAACTGTGCCCCGAAGGGTAGCATAATCTGAAAACTACCCGAGATCTTTAGCTCCACTAGTAACGAAGATATTAGCGTTTTTAGTTATTTGTTCAAAAATTGCTGTGACCTTGACATTTTATCTTTTGACCTGCATAACCAGTATATTGTAGCCCTATTGCGTAGCTATTAGGTAAAACAGACTGATCCTTATGTGCAGCTGTTAGGTCGCAAGGGGACGAGTGAAACAGACATAGAAGCCAACTAACAAACTCACAAACACGTCCGACCGACATATGATGAAAATTTAAAATGTGTCATTACAATAAGGGCATACCTAACCAGACAGAGGCAAAGTTTCCTTTTGCCAGTTTCTCTCCCTTCTGCACGTCGCCTTTGGGTAAGTACAGTGATGTCCGATTGAGGCTGGACAGGTCTGGTAGATCTGGGTGAAGCCTCGGGCACGGCTTCCGCAGCGGTTGACATAATTGTTGGGAATTGTCCACTGAAGAGTCAAGTAGTAAGGTGTTGGCATATTGCTTGCTCTCCTGTATAATAACCGCTCATGCTAAATACATGTACGGCATCCGAATCGTTGGCATAACGTATTCTAAAATTAGTCAAATTCAATATCCAATGAGCCGTTCAAAAGTAGATCCTAATTCTTTCTTGGTTGGGTGAAAGTCCAGAGATCAATAACCTACATATTACCTTGGTTGGGATATGATTGAAGTAATGTTACGCTTAATTGTTGGTACAAAGATGTACAAACCTGTCCTTATTATATGAGCTACATTTTTACGCGGCCCGTGCCAAATTCACGATTAAAATCGGTTCTTTATCATAAGGGAGTAAATAAAAATTGGATTTCAGCGGAGAAAGGAAATTGTCTGTGTAATTCTTCTTAAGAAACTAAACCAAAGCAGAAGAGTTAACACGGGGAAGACAGGTAACACGCACTTTTGCAGCACATAATTAACTCTGGAATGTGGAAAAAAGTGCCTGCTAGTGGAGCCATGGAGTAAGTCCCGTCTTCTAGCTGCTTTATCTCATAATCAAATGACACACGCTTTCGTCCTCCTTCAGCCACCGTCAGAATCATCAATTCGTAGGAGCCTGAAACACACCAAGTGCAAACGGTTCAACACGAACCTCTGTCGTCTTCGAATACATATGCGGGCTCTCCCAGAAAATATTTAAAGGATGCTGGGAGGGTGGGTTGAAAGTTATAGCAGCAAACATGATATTACTCGTTCGACGTCAAGGTGACGTTATGCATGACGTCATCGCCATTTTTTTGCAGCCAACTGTGCATGTACTAGCTCTCCAGAACGGCACCATACAACTTCAGATCACGCGACCAAAACAGTGCAGACCAAAACAGGGTTTACAGAGTGGCTCCTCTGTAACCTTGACCTTTGATCCTCATAGCCTAACGAACTCGAAACGATTGATTCCTTTCTGATTCTCGTGTTCATGTTGAACGACCTTAGGCGCTCTATTTTTCAGTTCGACGACTAACAAACGATGGACGAAAATACATAAAAAATACAATTGTGGCAGTTGGAGTGGTCATGGTCGTATGACTTATAACCCAAAAGTAGATGCCAGCAACAGCGGAACAAATTTTACGATGACGTCATAGGTATATCTGTAAACTTTATATATGGCGACACCACTGGTTGTCAGGGTGCCGAGCAATTTGTGCTACATGGGACATTCGACTGGCAATTTGGGCTAAATTGAGCATGCAATTGACAATTGGGGCAAATAGCGCTTTCAAATGGCAGTTTGGGTCAGATAGGGGCTTTAACGGGCAACTTGGGACAAATAAGGCATTTGGGTACTAAGCATCATGTATGGTGCATACTGCAAGAGCTATTTTGAGCATTGAACTAACCGATATGAAGAGAATTAGAGGTCAAGACATGGTTTTGGTCCATGATGTGACGATGAGTTTGCCCAATGTGTGTGTTCTACCTTGTTCGCCCCTCAAGAGGTAAGATACAATGGGATTATTCATCAATGTGAGTGTTCTACCTTGTTCTCCTCCCACGATGTAAGATCCAATGGGATTGTTCATCAATGTGAGTGTTTTACCTTGTTCTCCTCTCACGAGGTATGAGCCAATGGGATTGGTTGGTGACGTCAGTAACGTCCTGGCCTCCACTGGGCTGATGTTGCCATGGTACCACCTGAAACGTCAATTGTTTATCTTTTGTTCCGCTACGTATGTTGGACAGTGAATCAGTCCCGATTAGAAATAGAACTGAGTGGAAATAACGAGTCATTTAACATGGGCCAGATGGTAAGGCTGTTATTAGATGTATACTATTACTGGTTCGCATGATTAAGCTGGGTTAAACAGTTGAAAACTTGCCAAAGCCACTGTGGCTCGTATTGTTCTCTCTAGTTGGGACGCTTACATTGTTTTGGTTATAGTTCTAACCGCATTTTCTCTCACAACATAAATGCCTTTCTGTCATTTTGACCAGTACATCTACGCCAGCTGCTACAGTCTTGTTAAATGATAATCTTAGGCTTTCATTGCAGCAAATAATACAGAGCTTTATGCGGTACATGCCTGTATGAGCAGCGCTAAGCTTGTTGTGGAGCATAACTTACTCGTGGACCAGCAGACTGCGCTGCTCCGCTACGTGGTTCAAGGGGACGAAGCCAGTTTGCTTACTTCTGATGTTTAGCGCGCGAGACCATGGCTCCCCGTCCGACCTGTGACATTAACGGATCATGGGGAGATGTGCATGATATACCACAATTAAACAAAGTCATTGATCTTCCGTCTTGCATTGGTTAGTATTGTATGTTGGCTCATAAATATACCCTTTCCAGACGCGCATCGGGGCCTGCTCGATACTTCAGTGGGTTAGAGCGCCCTAACGGCACGTGCATTGCTGGTTCGATAAAGATCACTAAAGATCACCAAAGTCATCGCGGCAGTTGTTGTTGTTGTTGCTACTCTCTTATTGTGTCCGGTGTGCCGATGTTTATAAATGTACTAGAAAATTGTCTACCTACTGTTTAACTGTCAACTTTTATAATGGGCTTTAACAAACTGTTGATGTAACCATGTATCGCCAGTGAAAAGTGCCAAAAAAAAGGATAAAGATCACATATTTTTCTTCGCAAAGAACAGGGGGTTACGCCCGGAGACATGGCTCCACTCTCCCTTCCTTCTCCCATTGACGCGATGTGACCAACAGTGTTTAAAGAGTACGGAATATACAACCATCCAGGGGCGGATCGCAAATTTAAATATGGCAAGGCAAGCGGGAGGGAGTCCCAAAGAAATAGGGAATCCATTAAATAACAAAGCGTGGAGAGACAGTCCGCACTAAAATGGCACCACTACAGTTTGCGTGGAAAAAAACACCCGTGCTCAAAAAAGGGCTAGGCGAGTGTATGTATGTGCATAAAAAGAAATGCACGGGCACAGGGTAAACCACAAGTTGCAGATAACTGGTCAAAATATAATAGATCAAACAGGCCAAAACAGATCTGGGGAAGAATATAATAGATGAAAACAGGTCTGGGGAAATGAAATGGATCAAAACAGGCCAAAACCAAAATAGATCAAATCAGGCCAAAACAACAGTGAACAATCGTGAAAAATTGCCACATTGCACTCGTGAGGGTGAATATGAGATGAACATATGTATGTATTTATGTATAAACATGGCTTCACATATCAGTCTTATTGCTACTTACTGCTTTGTGAGTACCTTGACTTTATCACCTTTCTTTAGGTTTAAGTCTTGCGTCACCGTCGCGCAGAAGTCGAATATTGCCACACCTTCCCAGGCATTGTGATCTGGAACAATCGCAACAAGTGTATAATATATCAGCCGAGTGTCAGCCCGACTGTTATTAGTGTGTATTGGATTAACTGTTGGCGAGGACCCATCGGGGTTAGGGGTCCAGGGGATCTTACCACCTCCCCACTCACCCATCCGCCTTTTTTCTGAGCATAGTTTTCTTTTCTTTTTCAACGGCAACGTTATTTTGTGCTGGACCCCAAAATCATTTCTTGTGAACGTGGCCCGAAGAGCAAGTTGTCGGTACCATTAGGAAGAAGGCGTGGCGGCATCTCATACGGCATATATTCATAGTCGACCACGTCCACATCTTCATGGTCGACCACGTCCACATCTTCATGGTCGATCACCTCCAAATCTTCATAATCCTCTGGAGAAAAACAGCATGAGCTGTGTGACATACTAACATGACAAACGACACATACAGCTCGCAAATTTATTGAGGAAATAGGTACTGGAATGTAAAGAAGTCCGATTTCAGAAGACTCATCCGTTACGCAAGCCACTCTTGATCCAGCCCCGGCCGCCACTCCCACACAAGAAAGAGGTGCCGGGGGATGGAGTGTGTGTGTTGGGGGGGGGGGGCGTCTCGATCAGCCCCCCCCCCCCTCGCCCATTTGTAGAGCAAAAAGGCCTTTTCTTCAACCGAGTCCGGCGTGCCATGTTGTATGGTGGACCGGTCGTTTTTTGTGCTAAACTCCCGAAATGATGTCGTGAAAACTATGCTTTGGTACCGAAATTCCTCCCTCTGCTGGTCGTAAGCTGTTTCAAATCCCCACCCCCTCCTTCCCTCCCCCCTCAGGTGTAATGTTTAAGAAATTGCCCCCCCCCCCCCCCTCTGCCACGGTCCTATCCAAGTCCCCTTATGAACTGGATGATGTGTCGGAGACACTGGATGAGCTTGGTGTTGACACATTACCATAGACACGTTAAGCGTGCAGTCCTTGTCACGATCCTACCTGAGGGACTGGACGATGTGTCTGAGTCGCGGGCTGAGCTCGGTGTTGTACAAGCATCATAGATCGAACGCTCGTCGCTGGGCGATTTCTTGACACTCTCAGCGTCTGAAAAAACAAGCCATTTGCTACTACAACTTTTATCCCAGACTTCATTAGTTATTACAATGATACAAACTGGCCGTGAGGTTCATCTGTCTCGACCAGATAAGGGCTTTCGACAGAGTCGATTGGGGCTTTCTATTTAAGACGCTAATCTGTGCTTGGCTTCGGGCAGCGTCTTATTAACTGGATACAGATCATGTACACCAATATATGCAGCTCGGTTATGAAAATAAGACATTTTTCCGACTTTTTTCAGGGGGACCCGACAAAGGTGTCCCCTCAGCCCACATTTATATACATTAACAGCGGAAAGTTCCCCCACAATCATTGGAATGGAGCCGTCTATGGCTATAGGCACTCAATTCCCCCTCGGTGAAGTTTTGCTTTTTGTTTGATATATTTTGATTTATTATTTCTAAAATCTCATCACAGGACAGTGCATAATAACGCCACAACGACTGTACATTTGATACGTATAAGGAAACAAGGAACAACGTCATGACGTCACTAAAACACGTACACTGAAAGCACGTACACAAAGAGGTTTGCTCTGCTCAGCTACAGCCTTTCCATCTCACGACATGGAATTTTAACCTGCGTCGTTTTCTTACCTTTGTAAGTTCTGTATTCTTAAAATGATATACCTGTATATATTTAACACATCCTGTCTGAAGTGGTTATCATGTTACCTTTGTTTCTGTTTTGACTATGCTTGTCTAACATTACTAGGATATTGATTATTCCCGAAGCTTTCGGCAAAGTTGCCAAGATCACACAGTATGCGGACGACACTACTGTATTTACTTCTAACGTCAAATCATTTATCTTCATGCAGAGGTTTGAAGACACATATCGAAAAAAACGAAGGCAGTGTCGTTAGGAAGAAGGACAAAGTATAAAGATAAAATATGTGCGGATCTAGAACTAAGTTGGGTCACTGCTCGGGATACGATTTGACATTGATCTGATTAAAGTACCAAAATTAAATCTTGATGGTAAATTGGTAAAATATGGTAAAATTGGTTGAATTTTGAAACTTTAGCTATAGCTAAGTCGATGTACGTTTTGTCTTTTCTGCCTCTAGCCGATGCATATAAATCATTTGTTAATCGCGTTAAGGGCATTGTGCTGTCATTTTTTGGGGAAAAACCGCCTACGATTGTATTCAAACCCCCGGTACAACAGGTAGACGATAGGGGACTCAACCTAATCCACGTACCATCCTTTATAAATAACAAGTTACGGATTACTTGGAAAAACAGGCCGGTTGTTACAAAATGTGCCTGGCAGAACCTCTTCACTACATGTACTTACGAAGACGAAACCATATGTTGGGAGCTTGACTCGAAATCGTTGCATCAGTTGGAAGCGAAAGCTAACTCTATTTGGTCAAAAGAAGGGATTTATGTTTAAAATATAATATAATTTTGATGCGCCAATTTTTACTATACTATAACGATATGTTATTGATGGTTCATCCTGTGGATGGAGGGGGCTTTTGTAAAAGGTATAATGTTATTAAGCACTTATATCACTTCTCTGATATAGAGAGAATACAGCCAACCAAAATATTGATGAATCTCAATATCAATTTATAAGTTACCCTTGAGCTTCACTCTGAACGAACGACTACGTCGTTTCAAGTATAATTGTTGTAGAAATCATGGTTGCCAACGCGCTTGTTGTTATGTTACTCGGGCTAGGCTCTTTAGCCACTTCACTCCCGAAGTTTGTATGTTTGTATTTCTTTCGTACCATCTACTGTCCTAACGACAACAGCTATCGTTCAACAACTTTCATGGAAATGTGGCATCTTCAAGCCTCTACAAGTTTCAAGTGACGGGCGTCCCAATTTCAAGGGTCAAAGGTCAAGGCCATCCGATTAAAGGAAAAACGTAAAAATGCTAAGGCTTGCTTAATATTTGTCCTAAACAGATACGACTAGTCTCAAAATGTTCCACTGATTAGGGGAAACAACTTTAATATAGATTATTTTTTGCGCGTAGGAAGAAGTTTCGCGCAAAATGACGTCATAGTTCACTTTGTCCTTATGTTAAAGGAATAGACTAGTCCGAGGATTTGTGCTTTGGATTGTCCTTTTCTTTTTAGCATATGCAAGACAAGTAAAATATCTATTGAAATGATCAAAATTTAATATGAAAAAAAAATTAAGTAAAAAGTTACGAAGGTTTTGTTGTGCAAAAAAAAATTTGGCGCGAAAGTTGGTTTTGCAAGGATCGAGTGAGAAATCGACCTTGACCTTGGATACCGCGTCATTGGTGCTTAGAATGTTTTGAGTGCCCAGGTCAGCCATTCGTTCAACACTCAAAACAAACAAGCACATCTGGCCTTAAAATGCCGACGTGTTGTGCTCCTGGTTGTGTCCGAGTAAAGGAATCAAGCCCAGATTGTTCTTTCTTCCGCTTACCATGGGATAATGCGCCAAGGATTCGTTTGTGGCTGGCAAAATTGAATCTTGTTCACCCCACCTGCCCACTAACACGGGCTTTGTCACCTCCATTTTGAAGAACGTTTTCTCGTCATGGAGCCGCATCGCCCCAGAGTTATACCTGAGACCTGTTCACAAACTCACTGCGGATATATTTCAACACAAGTCAGTGAAGGAAACAAGAAAAAGGCTCCTTGCATCGGAAGAGAACGCGAGATCACGAAGAGGGGAAGGTTAGCGGTTTGATACGGTCCGTTCACAGGTTTGTTGACAAACCACCAAGCCCAAGGCCAGGGTCAAGCACCTAAGCCAAGGCTAAATTGGCCAGTTTGATAAGCTTAGCAGGCCCCCTGTCTCAACTTATAATAATATAAGTGTGGTAGGCCTAGTGTCAACCCAAGTCTATGATATATCAAGTAAGCTAAGTTACTAACTATTCATGCTTATATGTTTATATATTAGATCTAATAAATTCAATATAAGCTTATTTCAATCCTCATCGAACGGACATATTTTTTAAATTGGAAATGAGGGAAATAATTCTTTTCAATGGAGAATGGGGCATTAACCGACCGCTGTCATAAATTATGTTCAGTAATCGTGAACTGGGAATTTTAATATTAAATAACTGAATATCCGGAAATAGCCAATTCTCCTTTTAATTCATCATGACCTCCCCCGGCTAAAAAAACACATCCGTGGAATCCTTCATAGCCATAATTTAAAAAAAAAACTGTGTTTAGTTTTTATTTCAGCAAATTACAATATGTGAATAAGTATTGAAATATGTCTTTTTCTACATTTCAGCTCCTTCAGGAGCTTGAAGAAATACCAAGCATTAATGAAACTTCTGTTGTTGAGTCACACAATGAACTCAATGACCTTCCCGTGAAAATCAGTCGACTTTTTTTTTCTTTACAGTCATTTTTACATCAGAGCAAATAGATAATTTGCCATGATTAACAAGGCATGTTAAATGCACCATTTTGGCTAGTTTAGGGTTGATATGTCATGATGAATAGTGTGACGACATTTTTAGCATCTTAGAAGGTTCATAGATTGGAGTATGATGATTGTATTAAAAAATGGCTGCATGAGCAGAATTATACAAGAGATACTGTATAGTATTTAATTACATATCCTTGACCTGTTGACACATATTGTGGGGCGGAAATACAAAACCCTGTATGGTTATTCTCTATAACGTGGGATATACTGACCCTATTGTCTAGCTAAGGTTAATAATGATAGTTTGATAAACCTTTTTTGATTCCACATGGATTGCCAGATGCAGTTACCTTGTTTGGCAGAATGAGACCTGACCTGAGGGGGGTAAATATAACTATATATAGGTTACATAAGATGCCAGGTCCAGATTCATTTTATTATGGTTTAACTGTATCGCATATATACATACACAAGCCATTGATTTGTTTAATAAGGATATTGTAACCAGTGTAATTATTCATCGACTGGTTGGTGAGACTGACCCAGATCACTGAAACAATGTGCAAGGTTTATTCAATGTTGATCATATACAATGTAGTGTTCTTTTGGCTAATTGAATTAAAAGCCATTAATTTTACTGTGCCAATTCTAATTGCTGGATGGCAGTTAGTGTGACTTGGATAGAGCTTGCTTGATCTTGATATCCTTCACATAATCAATTGGACTCAGCAGTGACTTGCTTGATAAATACTTCAAATGTATTCTTATGCTTATCAGAATTCGAATAAACTGTGCAAGGTGCTTTTGATATAATGCCCATGAAAATGTAGCCATCAGTTTGATTTGTTGTGATTTTTATAAAACAAATAACTGCTTCCTTTGGACACCATCACAGTATGGGTGAATAAAAGATTTACTTCAAGCGTAATATAAGTTTCATGGGTTTTTTTCATATTTCTTTTGCAAAATTTTATGAAATGCTTTCATTTGGGAAAATCAGTGCCTTGACAAAAAATAGTCTGCTCACTACAAAAATAAGTGTTGGACGAAGTGAATACAAAATTTAAATATTCTATCAAGTGTTTTAAATTTAAATTTACATTATTAATTAATTATTATTGCATCCTTAATCAATTTTACACACAAAACTGTTACATTGGACACAATTTCCACCTTACGGTCATTTTCAAGCAGTGTCAGATTTACCATTGCACTCACAACAAATATTACAATTCTGTTAAATGGTAATCACTATTCCTTAAATTCAGTATACTTTGAATACTGTTTTATGTAGCGGGAAACAACTGTTTCCGACAGGCCTGCAGTTTTAGGTATAAGTCACACATGTCTTCTACATGTACTGCTGTCGTGTATCGAAAATAGGCCGAGTGTCCATACATCTCTGTCAAGGCATCTCTCGCTTGAGACAATGTATTTGGTCGCCATTGAGTGGAAAGTCATTTTGTTGCATACGGGAGTGATTTCCTGAACCAGCAGTCGGTTTTGCCTTTTAATTTATTATTCATTCACGTTTGACCCGCGTTCACCGCGGCTACGTTGCGTTCATGATAAGGGTGAGACAGGGCAGGCTGTGTGGCCGCCTGGAACCTATGACGCGTTTTTTACGCAGCGCGCTGATTGGCTTGCGCTCTGCTCAGCATGCCGAACTCACAGTCGAGCGGGAAGCGGTAAATGTGAAGGTTTCAGTGCCAAATACTAATACTTATTGCTGGAGCCGGTAGCAACATACATTTTAGACTGATAGTTTGCATGTTGATCTATATGTAACATGCTACGCCTTGCTGGCCCAAAAACCGGACTAAACTATTCCTTTAAAACTAGATGCACGTTGTTTTCCCACTTTTACTTTTTCAATCGTCGTCAACCTCCAATGATGTATTCATAAAGTTGGTATGACATATTTCCCGAAGAAAAATTTGCCGTGAATGACGCCACATGACGTAAAAAAAGAAATATTTAAATACGCATTAAATTCACTGTATAATTAATATCGGGATTAGAGAGATTGGATTCGGGTCACAGAACGTCTAATTTTACCGCCTAGTTGTTTCTTAGTTAAAAAAGATACTTTCTATTTTACTTTTCCGGCTAGAGGGCCAAACATTCCTTATGGGGATTCCCATGTCAAAGTCGGCGCCGTATCCATACCGCGCTGGCTGGGGAGTGCAGTGAGTGAGCGGTTCGCGATAAGGCACCGTGTTGTTTATATATTGTGATGTGATTTATCGGGAGAGGCGATTAGTACCACTAAATACAGCGCAATGATATTGTGGTGTATAAAGAGTTCCGAAAGAATCGACCCCGCAGCCGCCCACCAGTCTCACGGACACCTGCCCTCCGCCCCTCCCCCACCCTCGCCCACCCACACCAACCAGGGTTGATGGACTTCTGTCTGCTCATCCCCCACACCCATCCACCTGACTCCTGCAGCCCCCCAGGCCTTCGACACTCATCAGACTCCTGCATTACTGGCCCGCCCCGCCCACCGGCACCCACTAGACTTAAGCTTTATGCACTCCTGTTTTTGTTCGTACCCTCTACTTACCAACGGGCGTTGGGTCAGCTGTTCGCGATAAGGCACCGTATTGCTTACGTATTGTGAGGTGATATATTGCGAGAGCCGTCTGCCGCAGTCATGGGAAGGGAGGAGAAAAGATTCCACCGCCTTCACCCTAACTCGTCAGAATCATACACTCCTGCTCCCCCCCCCCCCTTTCCACCCCGTCCACTCGCACCCACCGTGCATGGGCGTGCACAGGGAGCACGTGCCCCCCCCCCCCCCTTTCAGACCCTAAGGTATATCTGTGGCCTGTGCGAAACCCATTATTGTGCCCCCCTCCCCCCATTTCAACGAGATTGCGTCACCCGTAGGGTGAAACTGACGTAAAATGTAAAATTCGGATTATGTCTTCGGTCCACTACAATGGTACTGACCATAATAATTGACTTGACTGACTTTATTTGTGACGTATTGAGCCCCTCAGATCCAGGATTGACACCTTAGATACAGATTGACCCCTCAGATCTATATTTGGCATATCTGATACCTCAGATCCATATTGACCCCTCAGATCCGGCAGCTCTAAAACTGTCGCTATAGTGAGCATCCTCTCACTTGTTGGCCCCATCCCAAAAGTAAAATCATTCTTTAGTTTCTCCCAGGCTCTACGATCTCACTCGGTGGACAGCTGAAACCAAACGGCCCGTTTGTTTAGTTTCGGTCTACATTTCTAGTTTCTACATCCCTATCATGCACATTAGTTTCATAGCAACCAAGTGAATCATCCCACCACCCCAGCTTCAACCCCCCCCCCCCCACACAACAGTATGCCTACACTGGCACCGCGGTCACTGGCATCGCTCGCGACAGTGAAGATCCTCGCGGTTGTGTTGTTATAATAAGATTAGCGAGTCGCGCTCTGTTGACATCTCGATAAGCCAAATGACGAGTCTCCGACGACACATCATGGATGTCGACCAGCTGTTTTTAATAGTTAATAGCTCTCGTAGGGTCCTATGTTAAAGTTTAGCAATTTTTTGCAGACAAACTACTTAGGCGATTTGCAAAATTCAAAGACGTGATACAAGTTACTTACGGGCTCAATACGTGACAACATGTGCAGCGTCATTAAATGAAAACTGTGAAGGTTATAGCGACTTTCCCGATTTCTGGTCCTATCTACCAATGGTTAAGGAACCAACAAAAATCATGTGACCTTGACTGTTGACGTACATACCCCGCTAACGAGCGATGGGTAAAGTTACAGAAAATGTTGCGTTTTGCGACCTACAGAGCGCCTACACACACACAGACAAACGAACGAAGTGATAGATTCCGTAAAATCGAAGATTGTTTACGTATTGTGAGGTGATATATTGGGAGAGCTGTCGGCCGCAGTCATGCGAAGGGAGGAGAACAATCGAAGATTGGGACAATACTTAACAACATTCATGTACCGGTTATTGTGTTCACGCTATGAATGGAAAGACCAATACATATATCCAATAACAACAGTTCCGAAATGTACCACAGGAGCAAGTATAATTTTCTACAGATCTGGGACCATGACAATACTCCGTCGGTCAGCCTCATGCCCCCTCCCCCCCCATGACAATACCCCCTCGGTCAGCCCCATGTCCCCTCCCCCCATGACAATACTCCCTCTGTCAGCCCCATGTCCCCTCCCCCCATGACCATACTCCCTCGGTCAGCCCCATGCACCCTTCCCCCTTCCCACCATGACCATACTTCCTCGGTCAGCCCCATGCCCCCTTCCCGCCATGATAATACTCCTTCAGTTAGCCCCATGCCCCCTACCCCCCCCCCCCCCCCCCCCTATGGCAATGCTCTCTAAGTCAGCCTCATACCCTCGCTCCCCTAAGACAATATGTCTTCGGTCAGCCTGGGCTAGGAGCCTGGGCTAACGGATTAAACTAGTGGCCTGGTCCAGCGGCCTTGGCAAAGCTGCCTGGGTTAGGTGTCAGAGCTACCGGCCTGAGCTAGCGGCCTGAGCCAGCGGTCTGAGATAGCGGCCTGGGCAAACCCTGGGTAAAACCTGGGTTGGTGCCCAGACTAGCGGCCTGGGTTAGCATTTTGGGCTATGCCTGGGCTAGTGGCCCAGGCTAACAACCTAGGCTATGTTACTGGGCTATCTTACTGGGCTAGCGGCCTGAGCCAGCAGCTTCGACTAGCGGCCAGGCCTATGACTAGGTGAGGGGCCTGGGCTGGTGCCCTGGGCTGGCGGCATGGGCTTGCCATTTTTCGACATGACGGACCGGGCCAGCAAGAATACTGAGTATCTTGAAAACAAAAGGGATAGAACCATTATTTTTGTACCTGTGCATATCTTTTCGGGGTGGCTGAGTTAGAAATAAAATCATTATTGCGTATCCTGTTGCAACGCATCCGCCATTTTTCTCCAAATGACAGACCACGAAAATTACCCAATATGTTTAAAATTAACACTGATGATTTTTATGTTTGTGTAGAGTGATAGCGGCCAGGTCTAGGACTAGGTTAGGGGCCTGGGCTGGTGCCCTGGGCTTGCCATTTTTTAACATGACGGGCCGGGCCAGCAATAATACTGAGTATCTTGAAAACAAGAGGGATAGAACCATTATTTGTGTACCTGTGCATATCTTTTCGGGGTCGCTGAATTGGAAACAAAATCATTATTGTGTATCCTGTTGCAAGACATCCGCAATTTTTCAAAATGACGGACCACGAAAAATAGCCAATATGTTGAAAATTAACACTGATGATTTTTATGTTTATGTAGAATGATAGCTGAGTAAGGACATGTTATTGTATAAGTTGGGACAACGCATCCGCCATTTGCCAAGACGGGGGAGACCGCCTACAACAGTACACACAATCTCCTAAACGCAGAGAGATCACTCTATTTAAGTCTAAGTGTTGGTTTTCGGGGTCAGACACGTTTTCGTGTATCCAATATGACGGACAAGGCCAGCAAGAATACTCAATATCTTGTAAACAAGAGGGATAGAACCGTTATTTTGGTACAGGTTTTCGGGGTCACTGAATAAAAAGAGCAATCGTTATTGAAGATACTGTTGCAAAGCGAAACCAGAGGAAAAATAACCAACATTTCGAAAATTAACACTGATGACTTTTTATGTTTATGTATGGGTTTTCGGAATCGCTGAACATTTTTTTTTATTGTGTATCTAGGAACAACGTATCCGCCATTTCCAAGATAGTGGATACAGCCTACAACAATACACAACATCTCCAAAACGAAGAGAGATCACTCTAGTTAAGTCCATGTATTGGTTTTCGCGGTCAAAGAATTCAACAACTGGTCTCCAAGAGTAAGGCACCCTTAGTTTGCCACAATGGCGGGTATTTCAACAATAACACACGACATCTGGAAATTTAAAAGTCATTGTGAGGATATTCATATGTATCGTGGTCGCAGACCTAAACACAACAGGCTACAGATCTCGAGATCTGGGGTCAATTCGCTAAGATATCGTAGCTTTTGCCCGTAAACATGTTCTAGTCACTGGGACCATGCTTCGCATGAAAAAACGTCGGTCGTGAGCAGCACGGTTTGTGATCGAGGTATTGTTGGTAGAAGGCATTAGACATGACAATTAACAAAAATAATCCTGCGCGTACATGTTCAGGACTGAAAGTCATATCTTTAGAAAGGCTTCACATTGCGTGTCAAGTTCGCAACGGAAACCTGAACGACTTTCTCTCTCATGAGAATCATCCCTGTCCGCCATCACTACGAGTAGTTAGATGTAATGGGGTGACTACAAGTAGAACGCAATCCCAAGCAATTGGGGAAACTTTCTGACGATAAGGCAGAACCCTCTGAGTGATGAGGTTTAGACTATAGATACAGGCTTTAGCATACAGATAAATATGTCATCAATAATGTTTTTTGTGGTATACTGCGAACCCGAAAAGCAATGCATAGACATAAACTTAACAGTTGTATCCTTCTCAGTTTCAAAGATCGCGAATATTGTCATGACGGTCAAATGACGTCATAATAAATAAAAGGTAAAAGTCAGGTAGTACCGTTGATATTGCTTCGACAGAAGCGTTCTTGACTTTAAACAGGATGTCCATTAAAGCTCCGCATACAGTGCCCACACAGTGCCTGTCGAAGGCAGTATTTAACCCAAATTGTCCCTTCAAGGCCTTTAGACGAAATTGGCCCTGACGACCAGTGGCGTCGCCCTAAAATAGTTTCCACATTTACCCATGACGTCATCGTCAAGTAGTTTCGCAATTGTTGACTTGTATTCAGTAAGTCAGACGAGCCAACCGAACTGCGACAACGCTTATGGATTTTCGTCCTCGACCTATAGTCAAATATCTCTTGTTTTGTTGTATGTTTGTCATTAGGATATAGGGCGCATGGTAGCAGTTACGGTTGTCAGACTTAGCATAGTGATAGATATTTGAAATAGGTCAGCTAAGTTCGTTATTGGCATATGTATATTAAGAACGCGTTTATCTCCGTTAATATTAGACATAGAGACATCCGGTAAGTTTCAGAATGTGCCACCATTCAATGCGCATCTTTTAGCTATTGATCATTTTTTTACGCGTCATACTCATTTTCGAGCAAAATGAGATAATAGGTTTTTCGGAAAACGCACTAAATCACCTGTGTCAGTTGTTTGGCTTTTAGACACATTTAAAACCAAGTTATCGCTATAAGGTTCTGACATGCCATAGTAATATGAATAGGAGTAACCTCTGTAGACTCTTAGGTCTTTCCAGTGCGTCACGTGTCGTCACGATGACGTCACTTTCGGTACGTACAAAAAATTGTCAATAATCGAATTGTCAAAATTGTCAAAAATTCTAGACTGGCGTCATATTTTACGGGAAGTAAACTCCTGTAGAGCTGGATAGTAAAAACAATATGTTCCAATATTACTTCCAGTTCCAGAGCGGCGTGAAGTTGTCTAAGGAACTTCCCATGTTAAAGCCCTAAATTTCTCAAGCTGGGAAAAATGTTTTGTCGCATATTTCACAAGTGCCTTCGTCAAACACTACCAGGAATTTTTCTTTGGTTAAATATGGTACCTAGTAGAAACAATGGATACCATATGGTATTTGAATAAGAAATGACATCACAGGAATTTTTTGAAATTTGGCCAATGGTGAAAAATGGGGATTTTTTAGCGCTGGCAAGGGCTCCCACGGGCGACCTATGCCAGTTATCGTTCTATGCTTGCAGTTGTGGATGGACAGGACTGAGATGAGCCACCAACGGTAAACATGGTGACATAACATACTAGCTGTTCGGTATAGAGTCGAAAACGTTTAACATGGAACCCTAAGGGGGCAAATATAATTTCATATAATTAATATATTAATATATTAATAATTAATATAATTTAACGTTAGTCTCAGTTTCGTTTCCATGGAAACCGAAGATTTCCCCAATGATAAAGTATACAAATTCCCTCTAAGTAAGAAAATTTGTCAAAAATCGGAAAAACTAGCTAGACATTCGATCTTTGCGTATCATGGTAGAGACGATATGTATCCAGATTACTATTGGCAGTCAAGCATTATTATCCTTTTCCTCTTTGCTGCAGGGTCCCTTCTTCATCTGCTTGTTTTTCATTTATCCGTAATGATGAAGAATAACAATTTTCGGTAATTAGGTGAAGCTATATCTGAAGGACTAACGTCCTACCGCCGTTCTAATCTGCGTTTTGGATTGAGGGCACCAATGTTTGTGTTGAGATATTTGGACATTTCCGTGCGTCACGCCATGACGTCACCATGACGTGATCACGTCATAATTGTTTAACCTCTATTATTCGAATATTATCCATCATAGCGACTCCGGATGATTTGACGCTGTACCTTATGTCAAGGGACAACTGCTGCGATGCGTAACCTTTTTGGCGGTACTGAAACGTGTGCGTCAAAACTAACGTCATAGCCAGCGTACTCATAGGAAATGTACGCCTTGCGTCATGTTAACCTACTTTGGCAACAGTTACCGTCACCCGGCTTTATAACTAGGTATATAAAAGATAAGTAGAAGCCATCTGGAACATTATCGCGACAGTCAAATGACGTCGTGTGACGTCACGATGACGTCATCTTCAATAAAGGGTAACATTCATAGTACCATTAATATTTAACCGTGACAATCGCTGTGGACTTCAAAATGCATGTTAGTTTAAGGTCTAATTTGGCACTAAATTTGCGGCTGGAACGTGCGTCACGTGACGTCGTAGTGACGTCACGAGCGCAACCACGTTTTAACGACCAATTCCGTACATATCGGGTAATAGATTACGCCCATTGCTACATATAGCAGTTGCCGCGCGCAGATTGTTCTAAATAACGCCTATACTACCCGTTGATTGTGCCATTGGCCCGAATTTCCCGTTTAATGGGCTATATAATCAAAATTGCCCGTTCTACGCACTATGTGGCCCGAATTGCCCGTTGAACGCGCTATATAGCCCAAATTGGCCGTCCAGGGCGCTATATAGCCCAAATTGCCCCTTGAAGGCAGTATATAGCCCAAATTGCTCGTCCAGGGCGCTACATAGCCCGAATTGGCCGTCAAAGGGGCTATATGGCCCAAATTGACCGTTGAAAGCGCTATATAGCACAGATTGTCCGTTGAAGGCGCTTTTTTGCCCAGATTTCCCGTTGAAAGCGCTATATAGCCCAAATTGCCGGTCCAATGCGCTATATAGCCAGAATTGCCCGACAAAGGGGCTATGTAGCCCAAAGTGCCCGTTGAATTTGCCATATAGTCAAAATTGCCCGTCCAGGACGCTATATAGCCCAAATTGCCCGTTGAAGGGGCTATATAGCCCAAATTTCCCAATGAAAGCGCTATATAGCCCAAATTGACCGTTGCAGGCGCTATATAGCCCTAAGATCCAGATTTGACCTATCAGATCCAGATTTGACCCCTCAGTTCCAGATTGACCCCTCAGATCCAGATTGACCCCTCAGATCCAGATTTGACTCCTCAGATCCACATTCGCCCCTTAGATACAGATTTGACCCCTAAGACCTCGAGTGGACCCACTACATCCTGATTTGACCCTTCAGATCCAGATTTGACCCCTCGGATCCGGATTGACCCATCAGAGCCAGATTTGACCTCTCAGATCCAGATTTGACCCCTCAGATCCAGATTTGCCCCTAGGATCCAGATTTGACCATTCAGATCCAGATTTGACCCTTCAGATCCAGATTTGACCCCTTAGTTCCAGATTGACCCCTCAGGTCCAGATTTGACCACGCAGACCTCGAGTTGACCCTCTATATCCAGATTGACCCCTCGGATCCAGATTTGACCTCTCAGATCCAGATTTGACCCCTCAGGTCCAGATTTGCCCCTAAGATCCAGATTTGACCCTTCAGATCCAGATTTGACCCCTCAGTTCCAGATTGACCTCTCAGATTCAGATTTGACTCCTCAGATCCACATTTGCCCCTTAGATCCAGATTTGGATCCTCAGACCTCGAGTTGACCCACTATATCCTGATTTGACCCTTCAGATCCAGATTTGACCTCTCAGATCCGGATTTGACCCCTCAGATCCACATTTGGCCCTAAGATCCAGATTTTACCCCTCAGGTAATGTGAGAAAACAAGAAGCCAAATTGTTTATTTTGGTAAGCGTCAGTGACGTCATGTGACGTCACGTTGACGTTTCCATGGCAACGGAACTAAGCTCAAATGTAAAGTATAGAGAGTCTGGCCAAATTGGAAAATTCAATAAAAATCACAATAGCAAGCTAGAGCTGCGATTGATACGGTACTTAGTAGGGCTGAACTATTTCTGAACATACCTGTGCTCAGGATTGATGTAGTGCCCTCAGTCATGGACCTTTTCGCCGCGGGCAATGGTTTGGGAATTGACGCCATGTCTTGTAGTTCGGGTCCCACTGGGTGAAAGAAGGTGAAGAGAGACAGGAGCTGTACGACGTGGGTGCAAGTTACTTCTGTCAGCCTCATTCAGCCTACGGCTGATTATGGTCTTGTTGATTTTAGCAAAGCGTTTGGCGCAATTCCACATTTACATCTATGGTTCAAGCTAATGAATGACGGTGTGCACGGAAACCTATTAACCGTGTTGAGGTCCATATATTCACAGCTCAAATCGTGCGCCAAGCAAGGTGCGAAACAGACATAATAATTTGAATGCATAAGGAGTACCAGGCAGGGCTGTATGATCAGTCCTGTCCTCTTCCTTTTGTACATACAGGAATTGCTTGAAATATGTAAGTTAAACGGATGTAGTGGTATTTACGTAGATGAAAATTATCCAAATATATTAATGTTGCTATACGCGGACGACGCTGCAGCAGTTAATGACACTTTCGGACGATTGCAAAAGCAATCGGATTCCCTTGATGAATTCTGTGATATTTATGGTATGAAATTAAACTTGAGCACGACTAATATAATAGTCTCTGGCTCGAGCAGTGCTGTCGCCTGACGGCTGAAAATATGTGTTATTAACGTTATGATCAAACATGTGTTTCCAGTCCAATATTGCCTGCTTCTCTACGCCATATCTTTAACCCCAGTTATTCCGCTGTGCTAGCGTTGTATTGAGGATGTTGCAGCAGAGAGGACGAGCAAAGGACAATGGAGCGGCCCACACGACTATGGTTTACATTGGTGTCGCTTTACTAAGCATTAAATTACGACATACCGTTGGTCGCTTGTTTCTCTGGCGCCTGAGAGCGTCCGGTGTTCATCTGGCTGAAGATAATGCTGTGAACAACAACAGCTTCAAATAAGTATTGCATAGTGATGACCTTTGTGCTATATATCAGTGTCATAACGCCACAATATCATGACTTGGATTCAGTAAAGGTTTGGTCTAATCAAATTGGCGGATTCTATTCTTCGAAACACCAATTTTACGGTTGGATATTAAGATAAGATTATTAGTTAATAATATCGTATAGTAATACATGCATAGCATGTATAGCAATGCATAGCATACACATAAAAAGATAAATTAAAATAAATAAGCAAGTGGTGAGGCACAGCGTTCACGAAAAAAGGGAGTTCAAAAGCAAGCCCATTTAAACACCAACAGTACATATGAAGCCCGGCTAGCTTAGTAGATAGAGCAACGGACTTCCAACCATAGGTTTGAGCGTTCGATTACCGACGGGGACAATTTCGTTTTCTTTCACAACGATCAACACAAACTGGTACCACTCCGACCTGCCTCAACCGTTACCACTCCGGCCTTCCCCAAATGCACTACAGCGACCTGAACTAACTGGTACCACTCTGACTTATCAAAACCTGTATCACTCCGACCAATATACCACAAATTGTACCACACCGACATACCCCAGCCGGTACTAGTCCGACCTGACCCAACTTTCATCACTCCAACTTCACCTAACCGGTACCACTCCAATCTACCCCAATCGGTACAACACCGACCTACCCCAACCGGTACCACTCTCGACCTACCCCAACCGGTACCACTCCGAATTCCTACCCCAACCACCACCACTCCGACCTGCCCCAACCGGTACCACACCCACCTACCTCAACCAGTACCACTCCGACCTGCCCTAACTGCTATTACACCGACGTACCCCAACCTCTACCACTCCAACCTACCCCAACCGGTACAATTCCGACGTACCCCAACCGCTACCACTCCAACTTATCCCAACCGCTACCACACCGACCTACCCCAACCGCTACCACTCCAACCTATCCCAACCGGTACCACACCGACCTACCCCAATCGGTACCACTCCAACCTACCCCAACCGGTACCACACCAACCAACTCCAACCGGTACCACTCCGACCTGCCCCAATCGGTACCACTCCGACCTACCCCAACCGCTAACACTCCAAAATACCCAACCGGTACGACTCCAATCTAGCCCAACCGGTACCAATCCGAGGTACGTCAACCGAAACCACTCCCTCCTGTTCAGGGTATACTTACTTGTTTAGTTCATATTGGATAACCCCGATGTCAGGTCTGCTCTCAGGGTCAAAGTTACAGCACCTGTGAAATATGACACCCAGACCAGTCTCATCCGCTACGTGGTTGTATTTGCGCGATCCTGTGGGCAACTGTCTGTCAGCGATCCTCTTCTTCAGCATCTCATATTGAATTGTTGGATTTGCTTCGCTTGGCAGGTCCTTGTCCCATGGGAACATGATATCAGGAGAGATCAGGCAGAATATTACCATGCCACAGCTCCAAACATCGATCCGTTTCAAAGCTGTGAAGTCTCCCAATGTCAAGGAGTCCATGATTTGTTCCGGTGAGAAAAAGCGTATTGTTCCTCGTCGAACATGGTCAGTGATCTCACGTGGCACAGATACAGTTTGGAGGTTAGTGGCCCTACCTTCACCGAAGTCGGTCAGCTTAAATGTAAAAGACTCCCCCGTATTTGTTACCAGGATGTTAGCCGGATTCACATCTCTATGACATATGTTTTGATGGTGAATAAAAGCCAGCCCTGTAACAACGTCCACTGCTGCTTTTTGAAGCACCCGCCGCTTCACGCCAATTTCTTCGACGAGATTGGCTCGTTCCAGAACGTCAATCAGTTCTGCCAGGGTGTTGCCTTTGCAATGACCGTGGATATTAAGTTGCTCCAAATTGAACTCCATGAATTCCATAATAGGACTGAAGCTTGTGGGCTCTATGCACACTGCCAGCAGACTTACAATGTTTGGGTGCTTAATCGTACTGAGTAATTTGGTCTCCTTTGCGAACAGCTTGACCTTATCGACGTCGTACTTGGAGTCTAACATCCGCTTAATGACGACTGGAGAACCATCTGAATATAATTTACGCACATATACGTTTACAGATAATGCGGTATGCAAATATAAATTATCCAAATAGATTCCCACAGGCAAACAGATCATATTGCTGATGTGTTATATTGCCCCCCCCCCCCTCCCCCCCCCCCCCGCCCCCAACCACCAACCAGCTTTTCTTGTCGAAACTCAAACCCACGACTGTAATCGTCCGGTAATTCATCTTCAACTGCCTGTCGACCAAATGTACTCCATTACATATCGATATATTAGAGGGGGGGGGGGGGGGGGTGTTAATACCGGATTGACTTACACCTTTAAAAAAAGTCGAATGTTAAAATCTAGGTCCACAAATTAATAGCACGATGGGCGGATTCGAAGAGTGGGCGTTCCACTATATGGACTGATACTCAATGACTAAACTAAAGGACACCAACCTGGACAAAACATTTGACGCCTGGTTAACACATAACGAGAATAACATCATGGCGGACCCGAATTCAGCGCAACTTCTAAGGCGCGTGAGATTTCGGTGGCCTGGTACGACTTACCTGACTTAAGAGTGCCCATGATGACTCTTCCATAGCCCCCTTTGGCAATCACACGGTCTTCCGTGATATCTCGGCGTTCCAGAACAGCAATGCCAGCGCGCTCCATGCGCTGTCGCAAGTCTGTCCTCATCGATTCTAACTCCTCCATCTGGTCAGAAAGAAGTCGATATGCTGTCATGCTGGCATCTATTGGCGATTTATCGCTTACTTTATGTCTGTTATCGCGCAAGCTATTGAACATTGTTCAACATAAGAATGTAGCATAAAGATATGTGTCCCTCCCCTAATGGCAATCTTCTCTTCGGTTTCGAAACTGAGAAACTGTGGATTATTAAACTGCGCGTCACAACGAAATGGCCGGGGGGCTACCGTATTGCGGCATATTGATGCCAGTCGCTATCTCGCATTCTCGCCTGGCACAAAAAGGGGCGAGAACGCGAGGACGCGAGAATGCGCCCGCAAGAACACGAGGGCGAGACCGCAAGAACGCTAAGGTGAGAACGTGTCAAGGTAAATCTCGAGTTCTATCACCTGGCGTTCTCACGATCTAGCCCTCGCGATCTACCTCTCGCGATCTCGCCCTCGCGATTTCGCGCTCGCAATCCTATTTCCAGACGATTGACTATGGCTCTGTGCGCTGAGCTATGGTTCTGGGCGCGGCCTATGCGGGCAATTGCTCATGGCTCCGTGCACGGGCTATGACTCCGTGCATGGGCTATGACTCCGTGCACGGGCTATGGCTCCGTACACCAGCTATGGTTCCGGGCTATGGCTCCAAACTATGGCTCCGACGGGTGCGGGCTATGGCTTCGGACTATTGCTCCAGGCTCCTGGCTTTGGTTCCGGGCTTCGGGCTATGGCTCCGTGCTATGGTTCCGGGTGCGGGCTATGGCTCAGGGCTATTGCTCCGGTTTCCGGGCTATGACTCCGTGCATGTTCTATGGCTCCGGGCTATGGCTCCGTGCTATGGTTCCGGGTGCGGGCTATGGCTCAGGGCTATTGCTCCGGGCTCCGGGCTATGGCTCCGTGCACGAGCTATGGCTCCGTGCTATGGTTCCGGGTGCGGGCTATGGCTCAGGGCTATTGCTCCGGTTTCCGGGCTATGACTCCGTGCATGTTCTATGGCTCCGGGCTATGGCTCCGGGCTATGGCTCCGGGTTATTGCCCTGTGCACGGCCTATGGCTCCGTGCACCGGCTATTGCTCCAGGCTCCGGGCTACGGTTCTGAGCTCCGGGCTATGTCTGCTTGCACGGGCTCTGGCTCTGGCTCCCTCGACTATGGCTCCGGTCGCCGGGTTATGGCTTCGAGTTATGGCTCGCGAGGGTGACATCGCCAGGGCGAGATTAGACCTATCATTTAGATAATGGAAAGTATACACGCTATGTACTAATTAGATCTGACAGGTACACACATATATACACAAGTCATGGCATTACTGAACATCATGTAAGACATTTATTTTGCTTCGGTAAACCATCACCGCTACAGCTACTATCACAATACAATACCAAAACGCTTTCCTCTCACGCCGACATCACTCAATCTAAACAGCCGACGACGTGTGCCGAGCCGAGACTGACAGAACCTTTTGAACACAGTGAGACATGCGCTGGTTCCCTGTGACGTATCCAGCGGGTATACATGCATATACGGGCGGGGAAGGGGAAGAGAGAGGGGGAAGGGAAGGGATGGGGACGTACAGTGTAGACGGACGTACAGCGTGAGCGGACGTACAGTGTCAGCGGACGTACAGTGTAGGCGGGCGTACAGTATGGGCGGACGTACAGTGCAGGCGGCCGTACATTGTGGGCGGACGTACAGTGTGGGCGGACGTACAGTATGGGCGGACGTACAGTATGGGCGGACTACAGTGCAGGCGGCCGTACAAGGCGGGTGGACGTATAATGTGGGCGGACGTACAGTGTGGGCGGACGTAAGTGTGGGCGAACGTACAGTGTGGGCGGACGTACAGTATAGGTGGACGTACAGTGTGGGCCAATATACATTGTGGGTAAACATACAGTGTGGGCGGACGCACAGTGCATGCGGACGTACAAGGCGGGCGGACGTATAGTGTGGGCGGACGTAGAGTGAACGCGGATGCACAGTGTGGGCCAATATACAGTGTGGGTGAACGTACAGTGTGGGTGAACGTACAGTGTGGGCGGACGTTCAGTGGGGGCGGAATTATATTAGACATTTTAGCTGCTCAATCGTAGGATTTCCATGTTAAATTGCAGCTCCTAGGTCTGAAGGAACTTTCAAGATATGAAACCCAAAATATTGCTCCATAAAAATGAAATACCCGATAATTGTAAAGTTAAACGAGAGATACTTGTAAGGTGAAGTTTGACTGTAATTCCACCGAGCTGCATAAACACTTCGGGATAACGTGAGATGACGTATGTTTGGGTGGGTCGAGGGGTGGGCACGTTATATCTAAGTGTTTATATAGCTCGGTGGAATTACAGTCAAACTTCACCTTACAGGTAAGTCTCCTTTAACTTTACAATTCCACCTCGCTACAACACTTAGGGATTCCGTGAGACTTTAGAGTCATGTATTAATTTCAAGGACGCAGCCGGTAAACTTGAAACCAATTAATACAACATTCCAGGTTGCATAGAAACAGTATATACATGTTAATATGAAACCCATCTACTTCCGGTAGGATGGCGGAAGCAACGCGTCACCAAACGATGTCTACAAAGGGACCCCAAAAAAGCGTTGGCATTGGACCACCCAATGGACATTGGCCGGACTAACTGGCACTCTAGCGGCAATGGCGACCGAGCACGAGGCTCATCAGATACTATGCCGTGCAAAGATCTGTGTTAACGATGCCAGAGGCACATAGCCTATATGTCTACTAGCCTATATGCCTGTGCCACTGGATCCAGATTCATACAGTGCAGCCGTCTGACACCGTATTCTTTCTACGCCTTGTGACAAAGCAGACAATCATTGTTGAAAATTCAATATCTTATCAACGGCAAATGTGACATCCACATATGCAGTGACAATCCATGCGATGGAAAAATTGCCCCATCTGGCCAGAGAATAATGCAACATAATCACAAGTGTACAGGTATGACCTTTCAGGGCAGATTAGGCCTCTCGGCAAGCCAAGTTTCAAAAGCGGTTAACTAAACTATGATTGCCAACGCCGACGTGGCTGTATTAATGAAACTATAATCCAGACATTGGTCAAACAGAGGTGACAGGAAAAAAAATGCAATTCATATAAATGATGATGCCTTATAAATAGTGCATCATAAATTCAATGAATGTTGAAGTTGCCATGCAATGGCTTCACTGAGCACCCTGGATTGTTTGTCAGCTTCAACATTAAACCTGCATGGGATATGGCCAGCAGACACCCAAAAATGCCGGCCGGCACTGCAGCCAAATATATCTGGCCAATATGGGGAATTTACATTTAATTCTTCCAATGTTCACGAATATGAACGTTTATATAGTCTCTTCGCCAGACTAGCAGGACAAAAACAAGCCTTCAGTTAAAAATATTTGATATCTGGCAATAGATCGATACAGGCTGGTAACCATTCATGAACGTCACTTGTTTTTATCCAATCAGGTGGCGAAAAAAGGTTTTCCACGTGCATTATGTCCAAGAAACATATCCGACAAACTAACCATCATGCCACTTTCTTATCACTTTAAGACGTAAATAATTTCCACTGGTACCTACCATAAGCTATGATCGTCAATTCCATTCTCACGATTTAGGAAAATTGACTGAAGCGTGGATGGGGCTTAGTGCCGGAGTATGGATCCGGCTATCGCTCGTCAGCAGACCGGAAATCCCCATCTGAGCCTGGAGCTGTCATTGGGAGCAGTTAAATTGTGTTGTCCATAGAAGATTGCTCTAGACACACTATGATCATTGTCTACACCATTGCGACATGGTGTCCACAGACAGTGGTGTCATCTTTGCAAAATCGGTTTTGTCTAATTCCAGACTTTAGATGTAGAGCAATCCCAATTTAACTCGTGGTGTGCTTACAAAAGAATCCCTGTGATAGCTTCCTTATTATACGGGGCTACGTGCCTGATTGAAAGGGATTGGCGAGATACTGCATTGTAAAAGTTTGTCACTGAGCAGCTCTTTTGTATGAATACAAAGGCCTATTAATGAAACTGCCCTGTGCCATGACAGCCCATGTAACGCTCTGTCGCCAAAATACTAAAACACGCGTCATAAAATGATGGTGGCCATGGCGCCGAACGTGCTTTGAACAATACATGCTCTATATTTATACCAGTCACGAGGATGCCATGGCAACTATAGAGCCTTTCATTGTCTGTGATTTAGTCTATTTGCCAAAGTGTGTCTGCTGCCAATAGGGCTGCACCAGAGGAGGTTACAACCGCTGCAGCGCCCCCTATATTTTCAAAGATATATACGGCGCACGAACGAGTTTTGAGTCAGTTTGCAAGATGTCGGCAGGCGGAGCGGACAACAAAGTTGGAGAGAATTGTTTCAAGTGGTACGGTGAAAAAGAGTGTGTTGGAGAGGAATTCTTCATTCCTTGTCAACTTGTGTGTTACAATTATGCTCTCAGTTGTATCAAAAGGCGAATATGGGATGAAATTAGTTGTGTTTTTTGCTTCCATGTTGTAAAAATCCCCATTATCGCTCGCTTCGCTTCATAGCGACTTGGGCCGCTGGCCTCCTGGGCCAGGCTGCTGGCCACTCTCACCTCGGCCCAAGTCGCTATGCTACGGCCGGGCCATATTCCACCACGGGGCACTAAATATATCTACTGACACTCCTACTCCTAGTCCCTGGAGACCCACTCGTAAACTCTGTATTTATCCATGGTCAATTCTGGTAGAATACCTTACATAATTTTAGTTTACGCCAATATTGACTGCTGGACAATTTGACCGTCAGCCGGGTTGGCGGGTGAAGTTTGTGTTGGGTATGGGTTGGGGGGTTGGTCCATGTTAGAGGGGGTAGAGGTATGCCCAGATGAAGAGGCATTGAAATAACTGGTTGTTATCATTAATCAGGTGAAAAATGGCAGTTGGGGTAAGCAATGGGAGAGGGCGTCACTGGATAGTGGCGTCAGTCTCAGCGACATCAGTCCCAGCTGTGGGAATACAGGGTTGGGCATCCCAGGGTCTGATGAGCTGGCTGCCTGCCTGGAGTAGCGAGACAGGGTCCCATTCTCCAGCCCAATTTGAGGTCTACACCCCCGTCCCCTCCACACATCCAAAGTCAGATCTTCCAGCAGTCAAAACGAAACGCTGTCAAAGTGTGCCTAAAACCCTGAAATTTGTATTTATACCATTTCATATATGAAAACCCAAAACTATGCCAACTTTTGAAACCCCCCTGTCCAGCATATCTGGATCCGACCCTGCAGTCCTGCTACTTTGGCAGAGGGGTAGAGGTAGATATGATAAAATATAAAAATATTTTACTTTTAGATCACCGGTACTCAATAACTCATTATTGAATACTACTAGTAATCATTTATTTAAAATATTAATTAAAGCATCTTGTATACTGGTATAATATTGCGCTATTACCACTGAATTTTTTTTAAATTTTGGAAACTAACTTAAAAGTCTTGGATCCAAGGAGACTTTTAAGACATGAATCCCAATATGTTGTGCTATCATAAAGGAATACACATTTCATTCGTGAGTACTATTAAAAAGGATTTAAAGTGTGGTCTGATGTGATGCAGATAACCTGAGCTTTTGAGTTTACCTGGACAATGATAAAAAATTATTGTGACAATTCTTGTTTGAGTCTTTTGGCATTCCGTTATACTTTTGTATTTGACTTTAACGTAAGATTTAGTTTCTCGTACATTTTAATTGAATGTTGCTTTTGTTGGAAGCCGTTTGCATTTGGTTGGTTGACCATTGTGTTGACTGTGGGTTCAACTCCCACCTGGGTTTTACATAGCAACTTCATAAAAGTGTGCATATATATATATGAAAACCTGTGTATATGTTGCATCTGACAATAAAACATATGACACTTCATAAATGTAGTCATTTCTGGCTGAATAATCTAGTCCTGCGTCTTAAGTGTATTTTATGAAATGTGTATGAAATAAAAAGGCACTTGTAAGTGACATTTATATTATTACAAGAAAGAAACCAATGTACATATTTTCAGCTAAGTTTTCCATAACAGGTCTTCATTGATATTTAGGTTTATATATATAACATAGCAGGTACATTTTTTTTCCAAATGCACTTACACCAAAATACACACTGTATTCCACCTGGATTCATAAGGGAGCTTGTCTGGTTGGTTGACATACCTTGTGTGAATAGTGTCATATTTATCAAGTAAATTAGCTATGGCCTAAATTTCCTGAGAATGATACATGAGCAAAGCAAGGGCAACACTCGAGAGCATGGTTTGTTTATCTCAACAGCTGGGTCAGATACATCAATATTCTGTTTGGTATGTGAACAGAGGCACAGAGTGGTGGCATCACTGAGGCAACAGGCATTTTATATATATCCCTATATACAATCTGCCAAAGGAAACAGACAAAGAGTTAAACAAAATTAACACAAATGAATTATGAGTTAGAAAATGAAAGATAAAAAAGAGGAAGGACAATGTGGGGACAATCTAATTGAAATACTGGGTATACCAAATGAATATATATCTGGGAAAAAAATTCTACCAGTGTTTCCAGCAGCATTTTACTCTGTCAGGCAATAATCATATAATGAGATCCTGTTTGCATTTATAAAAGACTATTGGTGATGAAAAAAATAATATGCAGATCACTCGTAATCTAAAATTGGATATCAAGGTAGATGTCACATATCAATTTATATGTCAACATAATAAATATATATTGATCCATATGCATGCATACTGTTAGAAAATCAAACTTACCTCTAAATAATTATGGATAGACACTAATACAAAATTATTTTGCACGCCTTCAAACAATGAACTATTCTTTGCTGCTATAATCGTAAAGCAGTCACTCGGCCAAATGCTCCTCGTAAATTTCACTTAGCCATATAGAAACACTGCATCAGTGTGGTGGTAGGGACGGGGCGGGGGGGGGGGGTTAGGTTGGTAATGGGTAATTCTATTTCCACGGAAAAACAAAATGAGGGAAATAATTCTTCATGAATTGAGGCCAAGCAGGAACCCCAAGCAGTGGTTGGCCCCGAGGGACCCCGATTGGTACCCATCTAGAACTGAGAAACGGTTCCTTGGGTCCCTTGGGGCCAAGCAGGAACCCCAAGCAGTGGTCAGACTCAGTCACACGGAATGTAAAAGAGGCCAGGTGTTTAAGAACTGCTAAGGCAGTAAATCTTGGAGCGCTATTGAGCGGGATTGAACTTTAAGAAAGTCAACATTCTCAGCTATTTATTGGTATATTATTTGTTGATATCGCCCCTGTGGTTATTATAGACCAGAGCCGAACATTTTAGCAAAATATGACAATTTATGGTAATTATGGCGGCTGAGACATCAACGTTTCAACTGACGATTTCTTCAAAGAAAGTGAAACGAAGGCCGAAAAACAATACACAGTGATAGACTACGGTGTGTTATATTACAAATGTGACTGTTTATGTTATGTGCTAACACCCTGCAAGCGAATATTGCGCCACTTTATCACTGACAAGCCGGACAATTTCGCAAATTTCTAGCGATTGTTTACACCGCCTTATTATCGCCCAATGTAGGGGGCGCTGCAGCGGTTGTAACCTCCTCTGGGGCTGCACAGTTCTCGCGGGTTCTATTTCCGGTGTAGGTCTTTTGGGGACCAACAAAAAAACACGTGCTTTTAGAACGAGTGCGCATCACGCTGGTGCCTTGCTGCAACTGCGTGACTCGCACTCATTGTAGTCAACGTTTTAGTGTTGGGAACCGGCCGGCTGCGCGGTTTGTGCGTGAAAAATCGAGTGGGTGTAAAACTATTTTTTGTTTGCTTAGGTCCAGGCATAGCTAACTATAAAATCATAATATAATTAAAGATAAGACATTTATCTCTCCATAATGCATGTGGTCCCTTCGATGAGGCTGTTGGAAGCGTTGTATTTTGAGCCATCGATTTTTACAGTTCTACGACAAACGAAGCACTATTGTCCTCACCTGCTCAGTCCATATAAGGAGCGTTGTTACGTAACCATAGATACCGCGCGCAGACACGCGCGTCTTGATGATTATTACGTCATACGACATGGAAAACCCCGCGCAGCACGTTAGATCGCCTGACACTGACAGTCACTCATGAGACAACCGCATTCTGGTTTATCAACTGCCTAACCGCTCATATATTACATAAATCTACTCGGATGGTTATAATTCGGACATGCACATAACTTCAGTGATTATTTGTGCTTCCAAGGACAGCTTTAGCCGATCTTGTGTGTGAGGTGAGTGAAGACAAACAACCGGAAGGTAGGCAACACGAACAGGCCGTTGATGCTAGGCATTGACGTAGAGCATAGGTATCCCTGTCTCGTGGGGTCTTGATAAGATCCCGAAGTGACTGTACAGCCCTATGGAGTGTCAGCATGGAGAAATCTTGTTTGTGTCATAAAAAAGGATAACATTGCAGTACAAACGTAAGTTTGGTATCATTAATATGGTCTAGTGTTGCTTTCTCATGTCAGTGATTTGTAGATCGATCGCAGGGTTTATAAAGGGTTTATAAAGCGTCCACTTCTGTTCTGAATCACGTGACCGCTACGTCATCTCACGGAATCCCTAAGTGTTATAGCGAGGTGGAATTATATTCTGGAGCACTATTAGAATTATTGACCATTATCCCATATGACGCGATAAAGCATCAAGAAATAGTCTGCGGCGATCATTCGACGTTTCACGGCGTAAATGTAGGTTCCTGTTTGAAGGGCTGGTGCGCTGTACGCATGAGTTGGACAGCCATGCCATTTCTTTTGTTAAAAACTCAAGTAACCCAACGGCGTAGGTGAAAACACAATCCTAGATTATATGAATTCAACACATAGAACACTGACTTACACGTTACATCCTTTCTCAAAAATGTCAATTTATCTCCTTATTGTACCTCATAACTGTTTCCTTATGGTTCGCGAAAACTGCCATTGTAATTTATCTAAGGAAATATATAATTACCACATACGCTTACTCATAAGACGGGGTATGGCCTCAAAACCAGGGAAAGCCAAAATATAATTTAATTTAATTCACTGATCGTGAGACCATACTTTTGCAGAGAGATGTATGAAGATGATCAAGTTTCAACGTTACGTTAAGGACCCCATGTCACGTGTTTTAAATCATCAATTTTAAGGGCACAAACAATTACATCCGTTTGTTACACCCTGTGCGCGTCCATAGATCTATTCTAGCTGGCCATTAAGCATGTAGAGTCTGTAATTGTACTACAGAATGTCATCTGATTAAATACCGTCATAGCCCAGCGGATAAGCGAACACCGTGCATTTTGTTGTAAAAGCAGGAAATGTGGCGCCCATGTCCGAAATTCATGTCTAATCGAATGTAGCCGTAGTGTCAAATCAGATTGAACCCCTGACGGTTATGGCTGATTGGATTTGGTATAAGCTATATCACCTCTATCGAGCATGGCAAGTTTGGTGCTCAGATGTATTGTAGTTTTCGAGCTGCAATCGAGCACTAGACACTGAAAAGAGTCACGGTCACGACCTTGACATTTGACTTTCAGTTTTAAGATATCACCTTAAGTAAAACAAATTATAAGCAAAATGTTTAGTACGTACTCTTGTATTAAAAATATCAATTGGTTGAGCATGGCTTTGTTGTTTTCATTAATATTTAGGCTTACATGGGCGGATCCAGAAAGTCTGGATAGGGGGGGGGCGGTTTTAGGGTCGGATCCAGATATGATGGATAGGGGGAAACGGTTTTGGTTAAATGCACAAATTAAATGGTAAATTTCGGCCCTAAAAGCCCTCCCCCCCCCCCCCCCCCACCCCTCCCGCCCTGGATCCGCCCCTGGCTTGGAATATATCTCTGGGCGGGTCTAGATAAAAATGACCGCACGTATCCACCATTTTTTTCTTACAGCCAGTGGGAGGATGTCGACTTTAACATCCCTAAATAAGGCCCCCCCCCCCCTCGGATCCGTCTCTGGGTTCCATCTACAAATTGTCTCTTTCAAAAGCATTTCGTCGGAACGCCCGAGTTTTACTCCAGAGACTGAACTTCGGGCGTCGTTGTGTTTGTTATACACTTGCAAGGGTAGGCGAAACTAGACTATGGTCCAACAACATGTGTCAATAAAGCAAAGACAGGAGACAGCCTATGATGAATAATTATGAAGTTGTGTCTTATAATCGATCAGTCAAGGGTACATCATAGGTTTCAACCAACAAAGTTATCAGCAAATTAGGAAAGCCAAACAATTGATTGCCAGTCAATGACGTTCTCCGAATATGATACCTTGATGACACTAACAAAAAATATATATATTTAATGTAAAATATGCCTGAAAGCATGAAAAAACACTATCAGGCTTTATATCAACCGGATTAATACAGCTAAAGTCCAATTTGTAGTTCACAGGGCGCCGCTTATCACGCAGTCTGCGTTATCAGCAGCGCAGTGGGGGCCCAACGTTACTCGCTCGCCGCATAGCGGCGCCACTACTCGCCGCATTACACATTTTACAATTCGGGGCTGCGATGTCTGGCCACACACCGGAGTAGGTCGCGCATGCGCGTGCGTGCGTAGGGCAGAAATATGTAAACATCAGGCTCTTTAACATCTATAGTCTATGCGACCTATGTTCGTTACCGGCACAAGTTATTGCTATCGGGATACAAAGTCGCCGATCGTGTACAAGGGACTCATACCAGAGGGTTTATAAAGCATTGCTATGGCCTCCAATGAAGTCCGGGCCCGCGCGGGGGGCGGAGGGCGGCTGGGGAGAGGGGGCACTAGGGAGCAGATATATACCTATGATACAAAATCGCGTCTTTTTCTTTCACTCCCTATATGCTCGGTAGGCACGGGCGGCACCCCCATCACTGCAGCAAGGTAGTACATGCCCCTCTAGTCGATAAGTTATAAGCACCCCCCCCCGGAGTAAATACGTCCGGGACAATTTTTAAGTTCATTATTAAAGCAATATATTCCGTAATTTTTGTTCTACCAACGTCTTCTCCATGTCAAATAAGTGTATTCTGTCTTGAATTTATATCCTGAAAGCCCGTGGATATCCGGAGAGAGCGACTTTTTTTTCAGGGGCAGAATAGTTGGTGGCCGGGTTTATATTCCCGCGCGCCTGTTCGCTGTTAGGTAGGGTCATCAATAAAACGCGGAAAACTTCGGCTTCATGGCGAAAATTCCGAAGTTTTCCGCAGTATTCCACAAGATTTTGCAGGTATTCCGCAGGTATTCCACGTTTTATTGAGGCCCCTTCGGTATTCTGTGTGATGTCGAGCGCGGCTCGCTAGGATGTCCGTGCGCGATATAAATAAACCGCGTAGTTTTATGTTAACATTTTTGTTTTACAGATTCAAAGATATAAATAATACATGCATCATAATTTTAAGATACTATTAGTCTTGATTGTAAAGTTTAAATAATCTAAGATGGCGCATGTAAGTATATTGTTAATTCCCGAAATATATACTATACATTGTGCAATAACAGCTTTAATTAGACTCGTGGGGGGTGCTTATAACTTATCGACTAGAATCCGCCCCTGTTTTAGTTATGTGTACACCACATATGTAGTAAGTAGCTATATTCGGCATAACGGTTTAATTATCTTCGTGAAGCGGGCCAAATCAACGTAGGCTACTGGTCGGGTGTCGTCTTTCTTTCACAAAGCCGGTATCCGTGCTTGTTGCTCGTTTTTCGTGCTCGTGTGGTATCATATCAAAGTTCACAACATGCTCACCGCACGATACAACAGTTGACGGCATTACGCCGAAAAAGGTCCGGTTTTTACTGCTCACTTAGGCTTGAACTGCGTGTGGCACGGCGCTTTTCTGCCAAACACAACTTCCACGTGGCTACTTAGCTATTCATGACGTCACATCGCAGCCCCGTATGACCTATCTTGGTATACGAATATCTTTGCTTCAAGTAAAGTCACTCGTACTGAATATTCATGACGTTATAATTTATAGGTCATCTAGCGCGGTGCTTGCGCACGGACGGCCATTACCCCGATCTCTCGGCAGAGGGCGTTACGCTTGCGCCATAGTCCCTCTGCCCCACGTCAAATTTAACCATCAGAATTATCCTTCATACGCGAAAATTGAAATGAATCTAATCGAAGATAATTCGCAGTTTGGCATCAAATACAACACTGTTTTTACTGTGCCACTGGTAAAATATCAGCATTTACTGTACAATTTACTGTGCCACTGGTAAAATACCGGACCAATGCATTTGAGTTTGATAAATTTGAAGTCATGTTACTTTCGAACTATGTTTTCGAGTGCGGTCGAGGTCAGAGGCGTGAAGCGTTTTGAACTCTGACCCTGTGTTAGTTTGAAATATTTTTTCGCTTAAGTCTATATATATTTAAAATTCTGCATCGAAAATTCAATATTCAATCTGAAAAACCCTCTAAAACCATTCGCGACCCAGGACCGTTGGGGTCAACTGTGAGGTGGGCGGTGACTAGCCCCAGTTCTGTGGCTGTAGGACGGGGAAAAATCTGACAAAGCCCGTCTACAGCCACAGTGCCAGACAAGCCTGTGATCGCGGAACGCCTTGGGTTGCCGTCTCACCTCATCTCTGTGAAGCAAACTAAGCAACACTCACCGCCAAATCCAGTATTTTTTAACTCCATAGATGTTATGTTACTGGGTAGCACCGTTGATATCTTTCAACAGACCCGATGTTCCGTGACATGTCCATCTTTTCCCACACAACAAATTTTGAATCGCCCGCTCACTCGCCGCTCGTCTTGGCGGAAGTTGTTAACTGCTCGCGTCGCGCGAAGAGCCAGAGCGAATATTGTCAACAATCACACGTGGGCCTGCAGCCATGGTGGTGGTGGGGGGGGGGCATTGGCTGACGGCGTGATCAAGGATTTTCATGAATCGTGAATTGAGGCTTTTAATATAAAATAACCGTGAATCGGGAAATTGTCAATTTTGTATCATGCTTCCTTTTTATGCCCTTTGATTGTACGTGGGGAGTTTTTTTTATTGTGGCCTGGGAGTATAGAACTGAATTTTTCGGGGGGGGGGGGCGTGCATGTGAACTGCCACAATATAAACATGAAAGTGCAGTGTCGGCTCCAGAAATTTGGGAAAGTGGGTGGGGGGGGGGGGGGCGCCAGACCCCGTGTGCGAATATTTTACTTAAAAAAACTAATTTAACAGTACTTGGATCTTCCCCCCACCCCACCCCCTTGGATCCGACACTAAAGGGAGTAATAATTGCGCACTGTTGAAATGTCAAATGCATTCCACATGCGGAAGGTGGCTGAGTTGCCGGTCCACGTGTGGTTGTTGATAAATATTCTCTCTGGCTCTGCGCGCGACGCGAGCAGTTAACAACTTCCGCCAAGACAAGCGGCGAGTGAGCGGGCGATTCGAAATTTGTTGTGTGAGAAAATATGGACATGTCATGGAACATCGAGTCTGTTGAAAGATATCAACGGTGCTACTCAGTAAAATAACATCTATGGAGTTAAAAAATACTGGATTTGGCGGTGAGTGTTGCTTAGTTTGTTTCACAGAGATGAGGTGAGACGGCAACCCAAGGCGTTCCGCGATCACAGGCTGTCTTGGCACTGTGGCTGTAGACGGGCCCTGTCAGATTTTTGCCCGTCCTACAGCCACAGAACTGGGGCTAGGCGGTGACGTGGGGCAGAGGTGATGTGAGGAACGACCTCCTTCTGAGAACGGACTATGGCTATGGCCGTGCGTCGTGATATGGCTCGGGGCGCCGGGCTATGGGAGAGCTCCGGTCGCGGGCTATTGCTCCGGTCGCGGGCTATTGCTCCGGTCGCGGGCTATTGCTCCCGGTCGCGGGCTATAGCTCCGGTATCGGGCTATAGCTCCGGTCGCGGGCTATTGCTATGGCCGTGCGCCGTGATAAGGTTCGGGGCACCGGGCTATGGGAAAGCTCCGGTCGCGAGCTATTGCTCCGATCGCGGGCTATGGCTCCGGTCGCTTGCTATGGCTATGGCTCTATGCCGTGATATGGCTCGGGGCACCGTGTTGTGGCTCGGGGCGCCGGGCTATGGGAGAGCTCCGGTCGCGGGATATTGCGCCGGTCGCGGGCTATTGCTCTGGTCGTGGGCTATAGCTCCGGTCGTGGACTATTGCCCCGGTCGCGGACTATGGCTCCGGTCGTCGGCTATTGCCCCGGTCATAGGCTATTGCTCCGGTCGCGGACTATGGCTCCAGTCGCGGACTATGGCTCCGGTCGTGGACTATTGCCCCGGTCGCGGACTATGGCTCCGGTCGTCGGCTATTGCCCCGGTCGTAGGCTATTGCTCCGGTCGCGGACTATGGCTCCAGTCGTGGACTATGGCTCCGGTCGTGGGCTATTGCCCCGGTCGTGGGCTATTGCTCCGGTTGTGGGCTATTGCTCCGGTCGTGGGCTATTGCCCCGGTCGTGGGCTATGGCTCCGGTCGTGGGCTATTGGCCCGGTCGTGGGCTATAGCTCCGGTCGCAGGCTATGGCTCCGTGTGATGGACTACGGTATTATGCACCGGTCGTAAACAGCGCCGTAACTGCCTTATGACCGCTATGCAAGCCCATAACAAATGCAATATAATGGTGTTTATTTCATAGTTCTAGGTAAAGAAATGCCAAACTTAGGCAACGTTGACAGAAATTTAAAATCTCGCCCTCTAAGACTTCTCTACGGTATAGATGGTACACCATCATCACTGTAGTAATGTAGTGCCCCCCCTCCACCCCCAGCGGGAACGTGGCCCACCGGGTCCCTATGTTAACGGGTTAACTGATCGGCATTTGCCCCTGTCATATCATGTTCGAAACGAGCACTTTGGCTTCATTATCCAATTGTAAAAATATTACCAAAATATTGACAATTACTGGTTGTGTAACCCATTACTTGTTTACCCAGACTCGTTGGTCTGTTTGACAACCACAATGATCTATGGTGTCGTGGCACATCCCCTCCCGGACATAACCAATTACGGCTCCCCTGGGTCTATATCTGACCGCCTTTGGGATCTAATTACTCTTACCGCAGCGGTGACGCACATTTGCTTTAAATATAATAAAATAAAATAGGCAAATACTGCTAATGTTAATACCGTTAATATAAGATGAGCTGGGCGGGAAGCCACCGCGTAACCTTTACAACAGCACCAGTGACAATCGCTGGAACGTAATTAGTTCTCGATCGGGAAAATGTGTCCAGAACTTGCCAAAAATTCGGTTCTGTTACATTCCAAAGATGACTGCATTTAATATAGTAGTTATTCGTAATTACAAGTAATGCCTGTCTAACCTTTTGGTGCTTGTACACGCATGAGAAGAGCCATTTTGTTCTACGTTTTGCTTTAGACTCCTATGTTAGTACTACTTTAAGCATGGTTCTTTTTTTCTTTAGGACCTTTCGCACTCCTCGTCACTATTTGATATTTCATGTCCTTACGCCAGAATCCTTTTGCGTATATGCTATGTTGGTTAGCTCACATTTAGGATACAATTTTAGCAGCTTAATGTTCGCGTTCCATCATAATTATCACTGGTTGAAACATCCACCGTCAGGAATGAAATCGCGAAATCACACTGAAATATGGCTCTCATCAAATAATGTTGGTTAACCTTTTTGTAAAATTATTTAAAGTGTTGGCTTCATTACCGACTGACATAAGCAGCGGAACAGCGTGTAGAGTATGATATGATGTTCGACGATGATACTGTAGGATACACAGCGAGTGGCCGCCTGGGTGTTGGAACAGCGTTTAGGGTATGATGCGATGTTTTATGATGATATTGTAGGATACACAGCGAGTGACCCCCCCCCCCATGGGTGTTGGAGCAGCGTGTAGGGTATGATGTGATGTTCGATGATGATGGTGTATGGTGTGACGTCACCCTCCAGTTCAGTGTCACCCTCCAGGTCAGTGTCACCCTCCAGGTCAGTATCACCTTCCAGGTCAGCGTCACCCTCCAGGTCAGTGTCACCCTCCAGGTCAGTGTCACCCTCCAGGTCAGTGTCACCCTCCAGGTCAGTGTCACCCTCCAGGTCAGTATCACCCTCCAGGTTAGTGTCACCCTTCAGGTCAGTATCACCCTCCAGGTCAGCGTCACGCTCCAGGGCAGTATCACCCTCCAGGTCAATGTCACTTTCCAGGTCAGTGTCACCCTCCATTTTTCTTGTCTATATTCCACGCATGCCAGACTGCCAAATGGAGTATCTTAGTCTTGCCCGTGATATCAATTAATTACCCACAGGTTTTCAACTTAGTGGTAAACGTCATCTTTTTTTGTGCCTTTTGCGCGATGCTTCGTTATAAGTAGCAGTGCCACGACAGAACTCTGTATTTTTGTGTTTTTTTTTTTGTTTTTTTTCTAATTATTATTATGCCTCTCATCCATGGTAAATCTTTACGTCACGCGGTGCTTGGGTCGGTTGTTGCAGGACTCGTACGGCGACACCGCGCTGCATAACACCATCGGCAAGGCGAGCGTGGAGGTGATCGAGCTGCTGGTCAGCCAGCCCGGCGTCGACTTCACGCTCAAGAACACGGGTTTTAACGTCCTCCACCACGCGGCGCTCAAGGGCCACAATAAGTGAGTGCAGCCGCCGCGCCCTCTATATGGAGAGCGTCTCACGCGTTCAGACCGTATTCGGATAATCCTTCTGCCAGCGGGCAATGCTGCTCATTAAGCAATTAATGATATTGGTTACGTCTCTGAACATATCGGTGGTCATGCGTAGTAATAATTTATGACAACTGGGCCCCTAGCTATCGGTATATTTCGCGGTAAACAGTAGACAAGTGTTGTTGAAACACGGCCCAAGTAAATAGATTCTTGTCACCACAGCTACCTTTGTGCCACTGTGCATGCTCTGCGTATATAGCAACCAAATATTGGTACTCTCAAACCCGGCAACCATGAAGCCAAATTAATGTGCCAGTGGCGTTACAAGAATTGACATTATTACTTTGGGCAATCATATGGTGTGAAGCTTATTTAGCTTTCGCAAAGCGGAAGGAAATAAGGACGAAAAAAGGCTTTGGGGAAGTATAAAGGCAAGTTTGACGTGCCATCTCATAGCACAGGTGTCCACTTGGCGGCGAATGTACGGATAGAGAGTGGAAATATATTACTTAGAACTGCAGCCGGAGCCTGGCCACAAATATTGTAAGAATTGAAGCTATTGCCTGCATGGGCAAATTCCGACTCTAAACAACTGAAAGTAATTACACTAAGATATTTATATATATATTATCAGGCATATGTATTTATCGTCATGCACAGTATGGGAAGATTTAGTTCGTCGGGTCCCAAAAAGGATGGCAGGGGGCATCTTAAGCTGGCTTACACCATTGACAAATTAAGAGCATCCTCTGTCAAACTAATTTAAAGAGGGGGGCATGGGGGGATGCAGGATGCAACTACACTACATAGCCCCCATGCCCCCACACCCTACATTGTAGACTCTAACTGCCTGCGTGGTGCCCGCGTGGCGAGATGCCGCGAACATAATTTACCGTCCCGTCGACCCCGTCGAGTAGCGATGCAATATAACGTGGCTCGAGATTTTTACGAGAAACGTACATTGGCATTGATGGAGAGAGATAAAGGGAGGTGGAGAGAGGCAACATATAGAGAGAGGGAGTGAGAGAGACATACATGGACAGAGTGAGAGCCAGATAGAGGGAGAGAGATAAAGGAGGGTGGAGAGAGGCACAGATAGAGAGAGGGAGTGAGAGAGACATACATGAACAGAGTGAGAGACAGATAGAGGGAGAGAGATAAAGGAGGGTCGAGAGAGGCACATATAGAGATAACGAGAGAGAGACATACATGGACAGAGTGAGAGACAGACAGAGGGAGAGAGATAAAGGGAGGTGGAGAGAGGCACATATAGAGAGAGGGGGAGAAAGAGACATACATGGACAGAGTGAGAGACAGATAGAGGGAGATAGATAAAGGGGTGGAGAGAGGCACATATAGAGAGAGGGGGAGAGAGAGACAGACAGAGGGAGAGATAAAGGTAGGTGGAGAGAGGCACATATAGAGAGACGGAGTGAGAGAGATATACATGGACAGAGTGAGAGACAGACAGGGAGAGATAGATAATGGGAGGTGGAGAGAGGCACATATAGAGATAACGAGAGAGAGACATACATGAACAGAGTGAGAGACAGACAGAGGGAGAGAGATAAAGGGAGGTGGAGAGAGGCAACATATAGGGAGAGGGGGTGAGAGACATACATGGACAGAGTGAGAGACATATAGAGGAAGAGAGATAAAGGAGGGTGGAGAGAGGCACATATAGAGAGAGGGGGAGAGAGAGACAGACAGAGGGAGAGATAAAGGTAGGTGGAGAGAGGCACATATAGAGAGACGGAGTGAGAGAGATATACATGGACAGAGTGAGAGACAGACAGGGAGAGATAGATAATGGGAGGTGGAGAGAGGCACATATAGAGATAACGAGAGAGAGACATACATGAACAGAGTGAGAGACAGACAGAGGGAGAGAGATAAAGGGAGGTGGAGAGAGGCAACATATAGAGAGAGGGGGAGAAAGAGACATACATGGACAGAGTGAGAGACAGATAGAGGGAGATAGATAAAGGGGTGGAGAGAGGCACATATAGAGAGAGGGAGTGAGAGAGACATACATGGGCAGAGTGAGAGACAGACAGAGGGAGAGAGATAAAGGGAGGTGGAGAGAGGCAACATATAGAGAGAGGGGGAGAGAGACGTAGCGAGAGACACGGTTAAAGACAGACGGACCTTGACATACACGAACAAACATGATGGAGAGACAAGCGTTTTCGTGGACAGAGCGAGGGACATTGACAGAGAGATGTGGACAACGAAAGACAGATTGAGACACAAACTGTCGAAAGAGCTGGAGAAACATATATGGACATTCATAGTCAGCATAAAAGAGAGAGAGACCGGAACCACAGGTAGAAGACAGAGACTTACACCGACCGGACAAGTAGAAACCCTTTACTGACCGCCCTCCCATTGTGTTTCAACCTTTCCCAGCCGCCCATCTCTGGTACTGGCCGCCCTTGCATTGTGTGTTCCATCAAACCATTTGTCGCTTTGTAGCTTCTTTTGTCCTGATGAGGTCAAGAGCTGCTTGTAAAAAGAGTTCTTCATTGGCAATGAGCTGTTTCTGGGATGTAACACTATTGCAACCCCAAATCAATTGATCCAATATTCTGTTTTCTTTGATGGCGCTATTGTAGAACATGCGTTTTCCAGCCACTATTCTCATTTCTTTCACAAAATCACACTAGGATTTTAAAAGAAAAGAAAAGATATTTTGAGAAAAGAAAGAGAAATGAACTCAAAAACAGTTTACATTCGAGTGATGGGTGTTGGAAAGCGTGTAAAAAATGAGGGGATCGCAGCAACTGAATGGGAGAAATACTTCGAACAGTTTCTCAATGTGAAGGTTAAAGAATTAAACAGGCAAAATGAAATTATTGAGAAGTACCTAACGCAGCATCAGGCAAGCTGCCTCACTTGTGGGCACAAAGAACCGGTGATTCTTTACAAAAGGGAAAAGTACTATAGAGAAGATGTTCGTATTGCAATCATTAGTGCAAAACTATATAAGCAGACAAAAAGGACGATTTTACTATACATTTGTCGATTTTCAAAAGACTTTTGACTCGGTACCACATATGGCCCTGTGATATAAACTTAAATCTGAAGGTGTACATGGTAGACTTGTTAAGGTTCTACAATCAATGTATAGCAATATGAGGTCAAGAGTGGTCTACAATCAGGGACTAACACAGTCGTTCTCCTGCACCACAGGAACCCGTCTGGGGTGCCAAGTAAGCCCGTTTTTATTCATTCTATTTATTTAACTGAATTCCTGTTAAGATGCCATGCAAACGTGTGTCAAGGAGTATATATATCAGAGGAGTTCCCTAACGTTATGGCACTTCTGTATGCTGATGATCTGGCACAAGGAAATGATACTGTGGGTAGGCTGCAACGTATGATACATAACTTATCAGAATATTGTGAAAATTGCGACCTCAGTGTAAATCTTAGTAACACTAGATAGTCGTATTTCGAAATGGTGGATCTGTAGCACGGCGAGAGAAATGGTATTACATGGTCACAAAGAATAGAGGTCAGCACTTACAAATACATGTACCTCGGAATTGTTTTCTCACCAAAACTGCAGTGGGGGACCCCCCGCCGTCCCCGCCGTCCCGGGCGTCTCTACCGTCCCCGCCGTTCCCACCGTCCCCGGCGACCTCACCGTCTCCAACCGTCCTCGCAGTCCCCGGCGATCTCACCGTTCCCACCGTCCCCACCGTCACGCTGTCGTCCCCAGCGACCCCGGCGACCTCACCGTCCCCACCGTCCCCGCCACCTCTACCGTCCCCACCGTCTCTACCGTCCCCGCCGCCTCTACCGTCCCCGCCGTCCACGCCGTCCCTACCGTCCCCGCCGTCCCTGGCGTCTCTACCGGCCCCGGCGACCTCACCGTCCCCGCCGTCCCCACCGTCACGCCGTCCCGTCGTCCCCGGCGACCTCACCGTCTCCGCTGTCCCCGCCGTCCCCACCGTCCCCGATGTCGCCGCCGTCCCCGCCGTCCCCGGCGACCTCACCGTCCCCACCATCCCCGCCGCCTCTACTGTTCCCGCCGTTCCCGCCGTCTCTACCATCCCCGCCGTCCCCAACGTCCCCGGCGACCTCACCGTCCCCGGCAACCTCACCGTCCCCGGCGACCTCACCTTTTCCAACCGTCCTCGCCGTCCCCGGCGACCTCACCGTTCCCACCGTCCCCGCCATCTCTACCATCCCCGCCGTCCCCAACGTCCCCGGCGACCTCACCGTCCCCGGCAACCTCACCGTCCCCGGCGACCTCACCGTCTCCAACCGTTCTCGCCGTCCCCGGCGACCTCAACGTTCCCACTGTCCCCGCTGTCTCTACCATACCCGCCGTCCCCGCTGTCCCCGCCGTCCCCGCCGTCCCCGGTGTCTCTACCGTCCCTACCGTCCCCGCCGTCTCTACCGTCCCCGCCATCCCCGGCGACATCACCGTTCCCCCCATCCCCGCCGGCTCTACCATCCCCGCCGTCCCCGCTGTCCCCGCCGTTCCCGCCGTCCCGGGCGTCTTTACCGTCCCCGCCGTCCCCGGCGTCTCTACCGTCCCCGCCGTCCCCGCCGTCCCTGGCGTCTCTACCGTCCCCGCCGTCCCCGGCGTCTCTACCGTCCCCGCCGTCCCCACCGTCCCCGCCGTCCCCACCTTCCCCGCCGTCTCTACCATCCCCGCCGTCCCCACCGTCCCCGGCAACCTCACCGTCCCCGGCGACCTCACCGTCTCCAACCGTCCTCGCCGTCCCCGGCGACCTCACCGTTCCCACCGTCCCCGCTGTCTCCGCCGTCCCCGCCGTCCCCGGCGACCTCACCGTCCCCAATGTCCCCGCCGCCTCTGCCGTCCCCGCCGTCCCCGCCGTCTATACCGTCCCCTGCGACCTCACCGTCCCCGCCGTCCCCACCGTCCCGCCGTCCCCGTCGTCCCCGGCAACCTCACCGTCCCCACGGTCACCGCTGTCCCCACCGTCCCCGCTGTCGCCGCCGTCCCCGCCGTCCCCGGCGACCTCACCGTCCCCACCGTCCCCGCCGCCTCTACCGACCCCGCCGTCCCCGCCGTGGTCTACCGTCCCTGCCGTCTCCGCCGTCCCCGGCGTCTCTATCGTCCTCGCCGTCCCCACCGTCCCCTCACCGTCCCCACGGTCCCCGATGTCCCCGCCGTCCCCCCCGTCCCCGCTGTCGCCGCCTTCCCCGCCTTCCCCGGCGACCCCGGCGACCTCACCGTCCCAACCGTCCCCGCCATCTCTACCGTCCCCGCCGTCTCTACCGTCCCCGCCGCCTCTACCGTCCCCGCCGTCCATGCCGTCCCTACCGTCCCCGCCGTCTCTGGCGTCCCTACCGTCCCGCCGTCCCTGGCGCCTCTACCGCCCCCGGCGACCTGACCGTCCCCGCCGTCCCCACCGTCACGCCGACCCCGTCGTCCCCGGCGACCTCACCGTCCCCGCTGTCCCCGCCGTCCCCACCGTCCCCGATGTCGCCGCCGTCCCCGCCGTCCCCGGCGACCTCACCGTCCCCACCATCCGCGCCGCCTCTACCGTCCCCGCCGTTCTCGCCGTCTCTACCATCCCCGCCGTCCCCAACGTCCCCGGCGACCTCACCGTCCCCGGAAACCTCACCGTCCCCGGCGACCTCACCGTCTCCAACCGTTCTCGCCGTCCCCGGCGACCTCAACGTTCCCACCGTCCCCGCCGTCTCTACCATCCCCGCCGTCCCCGCTGTCCCCGCTGTCCCCACCGTCCCCGCTGTCCCCGCTGTCCCCACCGTCCCCGCTGTCGCCGCCGTCCCCGCCGTCCCCGGCGACCTCACCGTCCCCACCGTCCCCGCCGCCTCTACCGACCCCGCCGTCCCCGCCGTGGTCTACCGTCCCTGCCGTCCCCGCCGTCCCCGGCGTCTCTATCGTCCTCGCCGTCCCCACCGTCCCCTCACCGTCCCTACGGTCCCCGATGTCCCCGCCGTCCCCCCCGTCCCCGCTGTCGCCGCCTTCCCCGCCTTCCCCAGCGACCTCACCGTCCCCGTGATTGAAAGATTCGTTTGTGGCTTGCACACTTGAATCTTGTTCACCCCACCTGCCCACTAACACGGGCTTTGTCACCTCCATTTTGAAGAACGTTTTCTCGTCATGGAGCCGCATCGCCTCAGAGTTATACCTGAGACTTGGCGCAATTGCCCCCAGGCAAGCCCGCTTTTCTAGGGAAACAACGGTGTCCATGCTAAGTTCTTTAGACGCCAGTCGGGAATCAACTGTAGCTTTTATCACAACGTGTGCGCGTACAATCATAGTGTTTACGTATTGTATATACCTTGTTCTATCTTCTGACATCAAGAAAGTGTGTCAACACTATTTGTTTCGGTTATATTTTACATAACGCGAGATCACGAAGAGGGGAAGGTTAGTAGGCCCACAGCGGTTTGATATGGTCCGTTCACAGGTTTGTTGGCAAACCACCAAGGCCAGGGTCAAGCACCTAAGCCAAGACTAATGATAAATTGGGCCCTTTTGACAGTTTGATAAGCTCAGCAGGCCCCCTGTCTCAACTTATAATAACATAAGTGGGGTAGTGTCAGCCCAAGTCTATGATATATCAAGTAAGCTAAGTTACTAACTTATCATGCTTATATGTTTATATATTAATAAATTCAATATAAACTTATTTCAATCCTCATCGACCGGACATATTTTTTAAACTGGAAATGAGAGAAATAATTCTTTTCAATGGAGAATGGGGCATTAACCGACCGCTGTCATCAATTATGTTCAGTAATCGTGAACTGGGAATTTTAATATTAAATAACTGAATATCCAGAAATAGCCAATTCATCATAACCTGCCCCCCCCCCCCCCATAGATCTACTGAGAACTGTTACCCGGCTAATAAAACACATCCGTGGAATCCTTCATAGCCATAATTGAAAAAAAAAATGTGTTTAGTTTTTATTTCAACAAATTACAATATGTGAATAAGTATTGAAATATGTCCTTTTTTTACATTTCAGCTCCTTCAGGAGCTTGAAGAAATACCAAGCATTAATGAAACTTCTGTTCTTGAGTCAAACAATGAACTCAATGACCTTCCTGTGAAAATCAGTAGACTTTTTTTTTACAGTCATTTTTACATCATAGCAAATAGATAATTTGCCATGATTAACAAGGCATGTTAAATGCACCTTTTTGGCTAGTTTAGGGTTGATATGTCATGATGAATAGCGTGACGACATTTTTAGCATCTTTGAAGGTTCATAGATTGGAGTATGATGATTGTATTAAAAAATGGCTGCATGAGCAGAATTACACAAGAGATACTGTATAGTATTTAATTACATATCCTTGACCTGTTGACACATATTGTGGGGGGAAATACAAAACCCTGGATGGGTTATTCTCTATAACGTGGGATATACTGGCCCTATTGTCTAGCTAAGTTTAATAATGATAGTTTGATAAACCGTATTTGATTGCACATGGATTGCCAGATGCAGTTACCTTGTTTGGCAGAATGAGACCTGGCCTGAGGGAGGTAAATATAACAGGTTACATAAGATGCCAGGTCCAGATTCATTTTATTATGGTTTAACTGTATCGCATATATACATACACAAGCCATTGATTTGTTTAATAAGGATATTGTAACCAGTGTAATTATTCATCGACTGGTTGGTGAGACTGACCCAGATCACTGAAACAATGTGCAAGGTTTATTCAATGTTGATCATATACACAGTAGCGTTCTTTTGGCTAATTGAATTAAAAGCCATTAATTTTACTGTGCCAATTCTAATTGCTGGATGGCAGTTATTGTGACTTGGATAGAGCTTTCTTGATCTTGATATCCTTCACATAATCAATTGGACTCAGCAGTGACTTGCTTGATAAATACTCCAAATGTATCCTTATGCTTATCAGAATTCGAATAAACTGTGCAAGGTGCTTTTGATATAATGCCCATGAAAATGTAGCCATCAGTTTGATTTGTTGTGATTTTTTATAAAACTGCTTCCTTTGGACACCATCACAGTATGGGTGAATAAAAGATTTACTTCAAGCGTAATATAAGTTTCATGTTTTTTTTCATATTTCTTTTGCAAAATTTTATGAAATATTTTCATTTGGGAAAACCAGTGCCTTGACAAAAAAAAAGTCTACTCACTACAAAAATTAGTTTGGGACGAAGTGAATACAAAATAGAAATATTCCATCATATTAAATATTCTACAAAGTGTTTTAAATTTTAATTTTACATTATTAATTAATTATTATTGCATCCTTAATCAAGTTTACACGCAAAACTGTTACATTGGACACAATTTCCACATTACGGTCATTTTCAAGCAGTGTCAGATTTACCATTACACTTACAACAAATATTACAATTCTGTTAAATGGTAATCACTATTCCTTAAATTCAGTATACTTTGAATACTCTTTTATGTAGCGGGAAACAACTGTTTCCGACAGGCCTGCAGTTTTAGGTATAAGTCACACATGTCTTCTACATGTACTTATTTGTTTGACATTGGCTCCCCAATAATCCTTTTCCCAGGCTGTCGTGTATCGAAAAGAGGCCGAGTGTCCATACATCTCTGTCAAGGCATCTCTCGCTTGAGACAATGTATTTGCTCGCCATTGAGTGGAAAGTAATTTTGTTGCATACGGGAGTGATTTCCTGAACCAGCAGTTGGTTTTGCCTTTTAATTTATCATTCTTTCACGTTTGACCCGCGTTCACCGCGGCTACGTTGCGTTCATGATAATGCTGAGACAGGGCAGGCCGCCTGGAACCTATGACGCGTTTTTTACGCAGCGCGCTGATTGGCTTGCGCTCTGCTCAGCATGCCGAACTCACAGTCGAGCGGGAGGCGGTAAATGTGAAGGTTTCAGTGCCAAATACTAATACTTATTGCTGGAGCCGGTAGCAACATACATTTTAGACTGATAGTTTGCATGTTGATCTATATGTAACATGCTACGCCTTGCTGGCCCAAAAACCGGACTAAACTACTCCTTTAACGCTTCAGATTTGCAAATGAGGAGTCTGATACGCAATAGAGCTGAGTGGGGTGGTTAACGCTTCGGGTCTACGTGACCATGCGCATATAGGCAACGGCTAGAGCTTTCCTTGTTCGTGAAGCGGTTGTGTGGATATAGGTCAACTGCTCAAGCACATGACACACGCAAGAGCAGCGTGATGGAAAATTCCTACGGGGGTGTTTTTTTTCAAATATGCATGCCTAACGCACTCCCTTTTATGTATCAGGGGTAGTGTGGCCGGTGCTATGGGCGTATATCCCTATGCACCGTACCTTCGTCTATCCTTCAATCTCGACTTCTCGTTGTGTACTTTTAAAACTCTGAACTCAATCATATCAGGAGACAACCTCTAGTTCGTCCCTTAAACTGACCTGGGCTTACTGTTAACTAATCTTACTGCAAATATGAATACCTAAATGTCGGCAACTAAGACTCCCAACTTCGGAACTCAACCGGCGTAAAACAGTTACACTACTATAAGACAAGGAAACAACCTGCGAGTCACCGCCAAACAACACTAAAAGTGATCAGTCAATTCATTATTTTTTTCTATGCTACGATCCAAATTGGATACAAATACGACGAAGGCATGAGCCTAGACAAAACCACGAGGCATCCACAACCTAACCGGTTCCTACCTAACGTCACTTGCGACACACTGCCACGTTAAACCCGTGTAATGGATATCACTCGGGCCGGGGACTCCCTCCCCATGACCGATCCAGCTGTCTATCAGTAAGTATCACCCGTCACAAACGGAGTGATCCGGAGCTCTGGGTGCCCGGCCTCTCGGGATGGCCCACCGTTCCGCCTGGCGAAGTAACTGGTCGCGGAATGATCCGCTTTTAGTTACCCCCAGGGGAGAACTGCTCCGGAGCACTGGGCACCCGCTTTTATGGGGGCTATGGGGGAAGGCGCAATGTATTCTGGGCATATTTACTGTCTAGCCGCACTCCTTCCCCCTTAACCGTTCCCAAAACATTAACAAATACCGGTCTGAATAGTAACACATGCAAACTATATCACAGAAAATTACTCGCTACCTGTCGTGATACAACTAAAGCTAGGCACAGTATAAAATTTCAATATGCCACACATAGAATACCAGACGAGGCTAAACCGCCAACTAGGCGGCGCCACACGAGCACCAGGTGTCAAACAGAGCGCAACAAGTATGGAGCGCCGTACGCTCCACTGCCCTCGCTTCACATGCAGAGCCAGTGAGGGCCCAATCCCTTACCCTACCCACTACATATACATGCAGAGCCAGGGTGGGTACAGTCCCCTACCCCACCCACTACATATGCATGCAGAGCCAGGTTGGGCGCAGTCCCCTACCCCAACCACTACATATACATGCAGACCCAGTGAGGGCCCAATCCCCTACCACACCCACTACATATGCATGCAGAGCCAGAGTTAGCACAGTCCCCTACCCCACCCACTACATATACATGCAGAGCCAGTGAGGGCCCAATCCCTTACCCCACCCACTACATATACATGCAGAGCCAGGGTGGGCACAGTCCCCTACCCTACCCATAACATAGACATGCAGAGCCAGGGTGGGCACAGTCCCCTACCCCAATCACTACATATACATGCAGAGCCAGGGTGGGCACAGTCCCCTACCACACCCACTACATATACATGCAGAGCCAGGGCGGGCACATTCCCCTACCACACCCAATACATATACATGCGGAGTCAAGTTGGGCACTGTCCCCTACCCTACCCACTACATATACATGCAGAGCCAGGGCGGACACAGTCCCCTACCCCACCCACTACATATACATGCATAGCCAGGGTGGGCACTGTCCCCTACCCCACCCACTACATATACATGCAGAGCCAGGGTGGGCACAGTCCCCTACCCTACCCACTACATATACATGCAAGTCGAGGGTGGGCACAGTCCCCTACCCCACCCACTACATATACATGCAGAGCCAGGGTGGGCACAGTCCCCTACCCCACCCACTACATATACATGCAGAGCCAGGGTGGGCACAGTCCCCTACCCTACCCACTACATATACATGCAAGTCGAGGGTGGGCACAGTCCTCTACCCCACCCATTGCATATACATGCAAGTCCAGGGTGGGCACAGTCCCCTACCCCACCCACTACATATACATGCAGAGCCAGGGTGGGCACAGTCCCCAACCACACCCAATACATATACATGCAGAGCCAGGGTGGACACAGTCCCCTACCACACCCACTACATATACATGCAGAGCCAGGGTGGGCACAGTCCCCTACCCCACCCACTACATATACATGCAGAGCCAAGGTGGGCACAGTCCCCTGTCCACCTCATTACATATACATGCAGAGCCAAGGTGGGCACAGTCCCCTATCCACCTCATTGCATATACATGCAGAGCCATATGGAAGGGGATAGGTGCCATAATTCTAAGTCTAAGCTTAATTTTTCATTTTAAGTTTTCAATTCTTAATGCTTAATTTTTCATTATAAGTGTTTAATTCTTCATTACGTCTTCCAAATTCATAATGGCACTTGTTAATGTTTATTGTACATGCGCAATGCTTCATGCCAAGTGACTATTTATGGGTAATACCTTCTGAATTATTAATGCTAAGTCCTACTATGCTAAATTTTCCTTTAAAAGCCTTGATATGTAAGCGGGTCAATAATATAATTACAAGCAAATGTTACGAATTTAGAACTACGACTGCGTAACTAGCCATTAAGAAGTTAGAGCTACGAATGTAGATATATATACGCATCGAGAAGTACGGATCATGCATAACACGATCACGATATTCATTCTGTCAAATTATAACGCAAGATGTCGCTGTCCGCTGGGAGATTGTTTTGTGGCAATGAAGTAAGAAACGCTCGCTGGGCCTCATTCTCCACTTTCGTTAAAGTTACTATTTCAACAAATTTTGCGGCGGGGGTGTTTCGTCAGATCACGTGAGGCGCCGCGGCTGTTGGAACAGCTGTAAACACTGTATAACACTCTGCCTCAAGGAGGCGCTGCCAGTCGCGAATCCTGGCCAATAACGAAAGTAGTCGTTGGCGCTCGCCCATGCGTGTTACGTCACCAGCACATCAACGTCACTGTACACACGTTTTTTCTCCGCCAGATTTGGATCACAATGAATGTTTACTTTTTGTTGTAATAGTAACTTTAAGCTCCACCAGGGCCCGTAATTTCGAACTCACGGACCCTGATGTGACCTGATCCCCATTATCGCCCTTACAAGGTGATATCCCTATCATACGCTATGATGGACTTCTGCCCGGTTATGGCCACTGCGGGATACGATGTCACATATATGCAGAAGAAGCATACAATCAGGTATAAGCATGTCTAAGTGAGCTCGCACTGTGTCGAAAGCACGCTAAACACGTAAAAAGAGTGAAAAACAATGCATATCACTCTGGCGGCTAAAAGCTTGTGACAAAAATGGACGTCTGATGACGCGCATTACTGATGCACGGGGATCATAAAAGGAATGACGTCCCATGCTGACGCCATCGCTGTCACCTCGACCTCAGGTCGGGCCTAGGGGGGGGGGGGGGCGGGGGGGGGCGCTCGCTTCACGGTAAGAGCGCCATGCATCAACCAGCTGAACGGCAGCGGACAGGCCAGTAAAACACAGGGTAGGGGTGTAAGGTAGCCGGGTTGGTGTGGATGAGGGCTGGAGTGTGCTCCAGTATAGCGCATCACAGCCGGAATGTGTGTGTGTATTGGTGGGCCCCGAGAAGACCGGGGTTGGGGCGGCGTAAGGTTGCAATGACCTTTTAGTCGATTTACGCAAAATTGCTAACACGGTGAATTTTAACCATATTTTCTCCTGGCGGGCAACACAATTCCACTTTGTTTTCTACCATTTTGGAATATTGTGGTCACCGGAAATTTCGTCAATCTTTATTTGTCATGACTCATGACGTCATAACCGCTCATCTGATTTTTGTAAAATTTGAAATATAAGGTTCTCATTTTGCCCCAGTTTCTGGTCAAAAACCTAAGGCAATAGCTCCAAATTAAAAAAGTCGGGTTCGAACCCCCAACTTCCAGGCGCTCTAGCACCTCTAGGGTTTTGAGTTGCCTTGGAAACGAATAATGCGAGTATGATCGCCGTGAATTTGGATATATTCCATCTAAGTGGCGGATCGAATGTCCATGCCAAGGGGCGTTGGGAAAACTATAAGGCAAGTGCCAGGATTGGGTAAGAAGGGAACAGGAGTGCCAGGAGAGGATTGCAGGGAATACCATTGCCAGGAGTGGGTAAGAAGGGAATGGGAGTTCCATGAGAGGATTGCAGGGAGTAAAATTGCCAGGAGTGGGTAAGAAGGAAATGGGAGTGCCAGAAAAGGATTGCAGGGAATAATATTGTAATGAGTGGGTAAGAAGGAAAAGGGAGTGCCACGAGAGAATTGCAGGCAGTAACATTGCCAGGAGTGGGTAAGAAGCAAAGGTGAGTGCTGAGGTGCGGATTGAAGGGAATAACATTGCCAGGAATGGATAAGAAGGGAATTAGAGTATCTGGAGAGGAATGCAGGGCATAACATTGCCAGGAGTGGGTAAGAAGGGAATGGGAGGGCCAGGAGAGTATTGCAGGGAATAACAGTGCCAGGGGTGGGTCAGAAGTGAATGGGAGTGCCAGGAGAGGATTGCAGGGAATAACATTGCCAGAGGTGGGTAAGAAGGATATGGGAGTACCAGGAGAGGATTGCAGGGAATAACATTGCCAAGAGTCGGTGAAAAAGGAATAGGAATGCGAGGACAGGATTGCAGGGAATAACCTTGGCAGCAGTGGGTAAGAAGAAAATGGGAGTGTCAGGGGGAGATGGCAGGCAATAACAATGCCAAAAGTGGGTAAGAAGGAAGTTTGAGTGCCAGGAGAGGATTGCAGGGAATAACATTGCCATGAATGGGCAAGAAGGGAATGGGAGTGCCAGGAGAGGATTGCAGGGAATAACATTGCCCGGAGTGGATAACAAGGACATGGGAGTGCCAGGAGAATATTGCAGGACATAACAGTGCCAGGAGTGGGTAAGAATGAAATGGGAGTGTCAGGAGAATATTGTAGGCAATAACAGTGCAAGAAGTGGGTAAGGAGGCCAGGGGAGTTCCAGTAGTAGATTGCAGGGAATCACATTGCCAAGAGTGAGTAAGAAGGAAGTGAGAGTGCCGAGGAGAGGATTGAAGGGAATAACATTGACAGGAGTGGGTAAGAAGGAAATGGGAGTGCCAGGAGAGGATTGCAGGGAATAACATTGCCAGGAATTGGCAAAAAAAATGGGAGTGCCAGGAGAGCATTGCAGAAAATAACAGTGCCAGGAATGGGTAAGAAGGGAATGAGAGTATCTGGAGAGGATTGCAGGGCATAACATTGCCAGGAGTGGGTAAGAAGCAAAAGGGAGTGCCATGAGAGAATTGCAGGGAATAACATTGCCAGGAGTGGGTAAGAAGGAAATGGGAGTGCCAGGAGAGTCTGGCAAGGAATGAGAGTGCCAGGAGTGCGGCAGAAGGAAATGGGAGTGCCAGGACAGTATGGCAGGGAATAACAGTGCGAGGAGTGGGTCAGAAGGGAATGGGAGTGTCAGGGGAGGATTGCAGGGAATAACATTGCCAGGGGTGGGTAAGAAGGATATGGGAGTGCCAGGAGAGAATTGCAGGGAATAACATTGCCAAGAGTCGGTAAAAAAGGAATAGGAACGCGAGGACAGGATTGCAGAGAATAAACTTGGCAGCAGTGGGTAAGAAGAAAATGGGAGTGCTAGGGGGAGATTGCAGGCAATAACAATGCCAAAAGTGGGTAAGAAGGAAGTTTGAGTGCCAGGAGAGGATTGCAGGGAATAACATTGCCATGAATGGGTAAGAAGGGAGTGGGAGTGACGGGAGAGGATTGCAGGGAATAACATTGCCAAGAGTGAGTAAAAGGAAATGAGAGTGCCGAGGTACGGATTGAAGAAAATAACATTGCCAGGAATGGATAAGAGGGGAATGAGAGTATCTGGAGAGGATTGCAGGGCATGACATTGCCAGGAGTGGGTAAGAAGGGAATGGGAGTGCCAGGAGAGGATTGCAGTGAATAACATTTCCCGGAGTGGGTAACAAGGAAATGGGAGTGTCAGGAGAATATTGCAGGACATAGCAGTGCCAGGAGTGGGTAAGAATGAAATGGGAGTGTCAGGAGAATATTGTAGGCAATAACAGTGCCAGGAGTGGGTAAGGAGGCAATAGGAGTTCCAGTAGTAGATTGCAGGGAATCACATTGCCAAGAGTGAGTAAGAAGGAAATGAGAGTGCCGAGGAGAGGATTGAAGGGAATAACATTGACAGGAGTGGGTAAGAAGGAAATAGGAGTGCCAGGAGAGGATTGCAGGGAATAACATTGCCAGGAATGGGTAAGAAGGGAATGAGAGTATCTGGAGAGGATTGCAGGGCATGACATTGCCAGGAGTGGGTAAGAAGGGAATGGGAGTGTCAGGAGAATATTGCAGGACATAGCAGTGCCAGGAGTGGGTAAGAATGAAATGGGAGTGTCAGGAGAATATTGCAGGCAATAACAGTGCCAGGAGTGGGTAAGGAGGCAATGGGAGTTCCAGTAGTAGATTGCAGGGAATCACATTGCCAAGAGTGAGTAAGAAGGAAATGAGAGTGCCGAGGAGAGGATTGAAGGGAATAACATTGACAGGAGTGGGTAAGAAGGAAATAGGAGTGCCAGGAGAGGATTGCAGGGAATAACATTGCCAGGAATGGGTAAGAAGGGAATGAGAGTATCTGGAGAGGATTGCAGGCATAACATTGCCAGGTGTGGGTAAGAAGCCAAAGGGAGTGCCATGAGAGAATTGCAGGGAATAACATTGCCAGGAGTGGGAAAGAAGGAAATGGGAGTGCCAGGAGAGTCTGGCAAAGAATGACAGTGCCAGGAGTGCGGCAGAAGGAAATGGGATTGCCAGGACAGTATGGCAGGGAGTAACAGTGCGAGGAGTGGGTCAGAAGGGAATGGGAGTGTCAGGAGAGGATTGCAGGGAATAACATTGCCAGGGGTGGGTAAGAACGATATGGGAGTGCCAGGAGAGAATTGCAGGGAATAACATTGCCAAGAGTCGGTAAAAAAGGAATGGGAATGCGAGGACAGGATTGGAGGGAATAAACTTGGCAGCAGTGGGTAAGAAGAAAATGGGAGTGCCAGGAGGAGATTGCAGGCAATAACAATGCCAAAAGTGGGTAAGAAGGAAGTTTGAGTGCCAGGAGAGGATTGCAGGGAATAACATTGCCATGAATGGGTAAGAAGGGAGAGGGAGTGACAGGAGAGGATTGCAGGGAATACATTGCCAAGAGTGAGTAAAAGGAAATGAGAGTGCCGAGGTACGGATTGAAGGAAATAACATTGCCAGGAATGGATAAGAAGGGAATGAGAGTATCTGGAGAGGATTGCAGGGCATAACATTGCCAGGGGTGGGTGAGAAGGAAATGGGAGTGCCAGGAGAGGATTGCAGGGAATAACATTGCCAGCAGTGGGTAAGAAGGATATGGCAGTGCAGGGAGAGGATTGCAGGGAATAACATTGCCAAGAGTCGGTGAAAAAGGAATAGGAATGCGAGGACCGGATTGCAGGGAATAAACTTGGCAGCAGTGGGTAAGAAGAAAATGGGAGTGCCAGGGGGATATTGCAGGCAATAACAATGCCAAAAGTGGGTAAGAAGGACGTTTGAGTGCCAGGAGAGGATTGCAGGGAATAACATTGCAATGAATGGGCAAGAAGGGAATGGGAGTGCCAGGAGAGGATTGCAGGGAATAACATTGCCCGGAGTGGGTAAGAAGGGAATGGGAGTGCCAGGAGAGGATTGCAGGGAATAACAGTGCCAGGAGTGGGTAAGGAGGCAATATGAGTTCCAGTAGTAGATTGTAGGGAATAACATTGCCACGAGTGAGTAAGAAGGAAATGAGAGTGCCGAGGTGCGGATTGAAGGGAATAACATTGCCAGGAATGGATAAGAATGGAATTAGAGCATCTGGAGAGGATTGCAGGGCATAACATTGCCAGGAGTGGGTAAGCAGGAAATTGGAGTGCCAGGAGAGTATGGCAGGGAATAACAGTGCCAGGAGTGGGTCAGAAGTGAATGGGAGTGCCAGGAGAGGATTGCAGGGAATAACATTGCCAGGGGTGGGTAAGAAGGATATTGGAGTGCCAGGAGAGGATTGCAGGGAATAACATTGCCAAGAGTCGGTAAAAAAGGAATAGGAATGCGAGGACAGGATTGCAGGGAATAACATTGCCATGAATGGGCAAGAAGGGAATACAGTGGCAGCAGTGGGTAAGAAGAAAATGGGAGTGTCAGGGGAAGATGGCAGGCAATAACAATGCCAAAAGTGGGTAAGAAGGAAGTTTGAGTGCCAGGAGAGGATTGCAGGGAATAACATTGCCATGAATGGGCAAGAAGGGAATGGGAGTGCCAGGAGAGGATTGCAGGAAATAACATTGCCCGGAGTGGATAACAAGGAAATGGGAGTGCCAGGAGAATATTGCAGGACATAACAGTGCCAGGAGTGGGTAAGAATGAAATGGGAGTGTCAGGAGAATATTGTAGGCAATAACAGTGCAAGGAGTGGGTAAGGAGGCAAGGGGAGTTCCAGTAGTATATTGCAGGGAATCACATTGCCAAGAGTGAGTAAGATTGAAATGAAAGTGCCGAGGAGAGGATTGAAGGGAATAACATTGCCAGGAATTGGCAAAAAAAATGGGAGTGCCAGGAGAGGATTGCAGGAAATAACAGTGCCAGGAATGGGTAAGAAGGGAATGGGAGTGCCAGGAGAGTCTGGCAGGGAATAACAGTGCCAGGAGTGCGGCAGAAGGAAATGGGAGTGCCAGGACAGTATGGCAGGGAATAACAGTGCGAGGAGTGGGTCAGAAGGGAATGGGAGTGTCAGGAGAGGATTGCAGGGAATAACATTGCCAGGGGTGGGTAAGAAGGATATGGGAGTGCCAGGAGAGCATTGCAGGGAATAACATTGCCAAGAGTCGGTAAAAAAGGAATAGGAATGCGAGGACAGGATTGCAGGGAATAAACTTGGCAGCAGTGGGTAAGAAGAAAATGGGAGTGCCAGGGGGAGATTGCAGGCAATAACAATGCCAAAAGTGGGTAAGAAGGAAGTTTGAGTGCCAGGAGAGGATTGCAGGGAATAACATTGCCATGAATGGGTAAGAAGGGAATGGGAGTGCCAGGAGAGGATTGCAGGGAATGACAGTGCCAGGAGTGGGTAAGGAGGCAATATGAGTTCCAGTAGTAGATTGTAGGGAATGACATTGCCACGAGTGAGTAAGAAGGAAATGAGAGTGCCGAGGTGCGGATTGAAGGGAATAACATTGCCAGGAAAGGATAAGAATGGAATTAGAGCATCTGGAGAGGATTGCAGGGCATAACATTGCCAGGAGTGGCTAAGCAGGAAATTGGGGTGCCAGGAGAGTATGGCAGGGAATAACAGTGCCAGGAGTGGGTCAGAAGTGAATGGGAGTGCCAGGAGAGGATTGCAGGGAATAACATTGCCAGGGGTGGGTAAGAAGGATATTGGAGTGCCAGGAGAGGATTGCAGGGAATAACATTGCCAAGAGACGGTAAAAAAGGAATAGGAATGCGAGGACAGGATTGCAGGGAATAACATTGCCATGAATGGGCAAGAAGGGAATACAGTGGCAGCAGTGGGTAAGAAGAAAATGGGAGTGTCAGGGGGAGATGGCAGGCAATAACAATGCCAAAAGTGGGTAAGAAGGAAGTTTGAGTGCCAGGAGAGGATTGCAGGGAATAACATTGCCATGAATGGGCAAGAAGGGAATGGGAGTGCCAGGAGAGGATTGCAGGAAATAACATTGCCCGGAGTGGATAACAAGGAAATGGGAGTGCCAGGAGAATATTGCAGTACATAACAGTGCCAGGAGTGGGTAAGAATGAAATGGGAGTGTCAGGAGAATATTGTAGGCAATAACAGTGCAAGGAGTGGGTAAGGAGGCAAGGGGAGTTCCAGTAGTAGATTGCAGGGAATCACATTGCCAAGAGTGAGTAAGAAGGAAATGAGAGTGCCGAGGAGAGGATTGAAGGGAATAACATTGACAGGAGTGGGTAAGAAGGAAATGGGAGTGCCAGGAGAGGATTGCAGGAAATAACAGTGCCAGGAATGGGTAAGAAGGGAATGAGAGTATCTGGAGAGGATTGCAGGGCATAACATTGCCAGGAGTTGGTAAGAAGCAAATAGGGAGTGCCATGAGAGAATTGCAGGGAATAACATTGCCAGGAGTGGGTAAGAAGGAAATGGGAGTGCCAGGAGAGTATTGCAGGGAATGATATTGCCAGGAGTGGGTAAGAAGGGAACAGGAGTGCCAGGAGAGGATTGCACAAAATAACAGTGCCGGGAGTGGGTAAGAGGGCAATGGGAGCGCCAGGAGAGGATTACAGGGAATAACATTACCAAGAGTGGGTAAGAAGGAAATGGGAGTGCCATGAGAGGATTGCAGGGAATAACATTGCCAGGAGTGGGTAAGAAGCAAATGGGAGTGCCATGAGAGGATTGCCGGGAATAACATTGCCCGGAGTGGGTAAGAAGGAAATGGGAGTGCCAGAAGAGGATTGCAGGGAATAACCTGGGCAGCAGTGGGTAAGAAGAAAATGGGAGTGCCAGTGGAAGATTGCAGGCAATAACAATGCCAAAAGTGGGTAAGAAGGAAGTTTGAGTGCCAGGAGAGGATTGCAGGGAATAACAGTGCCAGGGTTGAGACAGAAGGATATGGGAGTGCCAGGACAGTATGGCAGGGAATAACAGTGCCAGGAGTGGGTCAGAAGGGAATGGGAGTGCCAGGAGAGGATTGCAGGGAATAACATTGCCAGGGGTGGGTAAGAAGGATATGGGAGTGCCAGAAGAGGATTGCAGGGAATAACCTTGGCAGCAGTGGGTAAGAAGAAAATGGGAGTGCCAGTGGGAGATTGCAGGCAATAACAATGGCAAAAGTGGGTAAGAAGGACGTTTGAGTGCCAGGAGAGGATTGCAGGGAATAACATTGCCATGAATGGGTAAGAAGGGAATGGGAGTGACAGGAGAGGATTGCAGGGAATAACAGTGACAGGAGTTTGTAAGGTGGCAATGGGAGTTCCAGTAGTAGATTGCAGGGAATAACATTGCCAAGAGTGAGTAAAAGGAAATGAGAGTGCAGAGGTACGGATTGAAGGGAATAACATTGCCAGGAATGGATAAGAAGGGAATGAGAGTGTCTGGAGAGGATTGCAGGGCATAACATTGCCAGGAGTGGGTAAGAAGGGAATGGGAGTGCCAGGAGAGGATTGCAGTGAATAACATTTCCCGGAGTGGGTAACAAGGAAATGGGAGTGTCAGGAGAATATTGCAGGACATAGCAGTGCCAGGAGTGGGTAAGAATGAAATGGGAGTGTCAGGAGAATATTGTAGGCAATAACAGTGCCAGGAGTGGGTAAAGAGGCAATGGGAGTTCCAGTAGTAGATTGCAGGGAATCACATTGCCAAGAGTGAGTAAGAAGGAAATGAGAGTGCCGAGGAGAGGATTGAAGGGAATAACATTGACAGGATTGGTTAAAAATAAATGGGAGTGCCAGGAGAGCATTGCAGGGAATAACTTTGCCAAGAGTCGGTAAAAAAGGAATAGGAATGCGAGGACAGGATTGCAGGGAATAACCTTGGCAGCAGTGGGTAAGAAGAAAATGGGAGTGCCAGGGGGAGATTGCAGGCAATAACAATGCCAAAAGTGGGTAAGAAGGAAGTTTGAGTGCCAGGAGAGGATTGCAGGGAATCACATTGCCTGGAGTGGGTAAGAAGGAAATGGGAGTGCCAGGAGAATATTACAGGACATAACAGTGCCAGGAGTGGGTAAGAATGAAATGGGCGCGTCAGGAGAATGTTGCAGGCAATAACAGTGCCAAGAGTGGGTAAGGAAGCAATGGGAGTTCCAGTAAGAGATTGCAGGGAATAACATTGCCAAGAGCGAGTAAGAAGGAAATGAGAGTGCCGAGGAGAGGATTGAAGGGAATAACATTTACAGGAGTGATTAAGAAAGAAATGGGAGTGCCAGGAGAGGATTGCAGGGAATAACATTGCCAGGAATTGGTAAGAAATAAATGGGGAGTGCCAGGAGAGCATTGCAGGAAAAAACAGTGCCAGGAATGGATAAGAAGGGAATGGGAGTGCCAGGAGATTATTGCGGGGAAAAACATTGCCAGGAGTGGGTAAGAAGGGAACAGGAGTGCCAAGAGAGGATTACAGGAAATAACAGTGCCAGGATTGGGTAAGAAGGCAATGGGAGCGCCAGGAGAGGATTGCATGGAATACCATTGCCAAGAGTGGGTAAGAAGGAAATGGCAGTGGCAGGAGAGGATTGCAGGGAATAACATTGCCAGGGATGGGTAAGAAGGGAATGGGAGTGCCAGGAGAGGATTGCAGGGAATAACATTGCCAGGAGTGGGTAAGAAAGAAATGGGAGTGCCAGGAGAGGATTGCAGGGAATAACATTGCCAGGGATGGGTAAGAAGGGAATGGGAGTGCCAAGAGAGGATTGCAGGGAATAATATTGCCAGGAGTGGGTAAGAAGGAAATGGGAGTGCCAGGAGAGGATTGCAGGGTATGGCATTGCCAGGAGAAAGTAAGACGGGAATGAGCTTTTCAGGACAGCGTGAAAACCGGAATGGGGGTGGCAAGAGAGGAGAAGGAGTCAAACAGATGGAACAAAGTTCCATTACAGGATAAGGAAGAAAAAGGAGTGCTAGGCGAGGTTACAGGGGGAGTCAGAGTTTGATGTGAATACCAGCAGGGAGTTGGTGTGCCAGAAGACAATAAAATGGGACTGACAGCGAGATCGTAAGGATGGAATGGGAGTGTGAGAAGAGAATATGGAGGGAATGAAAGTGTAATTAGAAAATAAGTTGTCAATGGAGCTAGTAGGAGCGATTGAGCAGTGAATAGAAGTGATAGCGCCAGGAGAGGATAAGAAGAGAATGAGATCTCCAGCGTAGAGAAGGAAAGTGCCAATAAAGGGTAAGAAGGGAATAGGAATCTCAATGGAGGATACTGAGGACATAGCATTGTGAGAAAAGGATACCAAAAGGGGATCAGGACAAATGAACTTGATACCATCCTCCATTCAAAAAGATAGGCGAATGAAACTGTAAGCACCTTGACATCGTGTTCCCGGTTAAACTGAACCATAAGGCTGTCGAAATTAGCCATGTAAAATTGTGACATTGCCGATAGCTTAATGTCATAATGTATATTTTAATGTATATGAAAGTTCACTTTGACTTGTCATGGCATATGCACGACTACTGGCGCTCCGCCAATCGCGGGAGTTTAACAATTACCCGTTACCGCCCTAGTATGCTACCAGCAGCTCCAGGGCGGGTCCCAGCCTAGCACACAATGGGATGTTTCACAAACCAGTGGATAAATCTGAGTCTATTGGTCTGGATATATTGCATAGATACATTAAATTAAATGAATAGTGACTTACCAGCGGGTTTCAAATGAGGCGTCTCTCCCTGCTTCTCTCTGTCAGGTATAGACGATAACGCTTCGGGTTTACAAATGAGGTGTCTACGTGACCATGACCATTTTTGTGGAAATATATCAACTGCTCATGCAAATGACGCACGCATATGCTTACGGTGTGCTGGCAGCCTGATGGAAAATTCCTACCGGGGTGTGTTTTGTAAATAATGGCGAGGATCCAAGCACGGGCGCCTCAATCGTGGGTGGGTGGGGCGGGAGGGGGGTGGGGAGGGGACCAGCTACACCCATATTATAATAAGAGAGAAGGTAGAGAAAGGCATTTGCAGCCAGAAACCCAACCCCGAACAACATCGGACGTTTTCATCCAAAATATGCCACGACTGCGCAGTTTCCTCGCTTCATTCAATACTTCAACACTTTACTCACGAAATTATCACGCAATCCACTTCAAACAGACCTTCAAATCACTACGTCAAGACGTTTCTCCGCCAGCTTTACGCGATTTTGAGTTTGTCCGCTCACCATACCCGTTTAGGTTTGTCAGTAGCCCAGGGAATATTTGGAGCGTTCTCATCGGCTGTAACCTCGCGTGTGCCGTTTTCTTGCAAGGTTCGTCTATATGCAAATTACATTGCAAGCTGTTCCATCACTGGTGCTCCCGCCTCAAGTATTTGTATGCTCAACACGTAGTAAAAGTTCGCATGGGGTGATACGGCGGTAGAATAATTAGCGCTGATCGAGCCGTGCCTTTGGCATTACAGTTTATAGGGTTCTGGAAGGGACAAATTGCGACACACGACGCAGAGATATTTGAAAATTCGACATTCGACATTGAGGATCTGAAAAACCGACATCGACACAGAGTGGCATTTTAGAAAAAGCGACACCGACGCAGAACGTCGTGAATAATTGACACTGGATACCCCCTTCCAGTCCCCTGTTTTTCGAGAGTTGTAAATATAATATTTTGCCTCTGTTGTCTCAATCAGTGGCGGATCTACGGGGGGGGGAAGGTTAGGGGGGTTGCAACCCCCCCCCCCCCTTGGGAACCAGAACATAAAACATACATGTTAACATACATGTTAAAGTCCCAAGTCTTCAGAGAGCAACCCCCCCCCCTTGGGATACTGAACATGCACTGTTGAAGTCGGGTTCTCCAAGCCCAAGCCCCCACCCCCCCCTCCCGGGTCGCAAGTTCTCAGAGACCAATAAGCCCCTTCCCTTTGAAACCTGAACATACACACTGTTAAAGCCGGCTTCTCCGACCTAGCACGCCCTCCTGCGCCGCCCCCCACCCCCCGGTCGCAAGTTTTTTAGAGACCTCCCCCCCCCGGTCGGAAGTTTTCAGAGAGCCCCCCCCCCCCTCTTGGCAAATTCCTAGATCCGCCCCTCTCAATGAACAACACCCGGCCGGGATCACTTATCTTATATCCACCGGGACATGCCTCCACCACGACCAAGCCAAATAAAACAAAATTTCAAGTACGTAATATACTAGCCCTGAAGAACCAGGCCAGGGCGGATCCAAGGGGCGGGGAGATCCACGCCTCAGATGGCCTAAATTTCGCGTTGAGAAAGGGTATTCTTCCTCAAAAAGGGCGGGGGGGTCTGGACCCCCATGACCCATGATCGACGAAAAATTGGTGGTCGCAATTTCGGCCCCCCCCCCGTCCCCACGGTCGCAAGTTTCCAGTGCCCCCGACCCACCCTTTTTATTTCGGTCGGCCTTCGGGTAAGCTAACCAACATAGCTCGAATAGAAAAGCCCGTTTTTTAACCAAAGCCGCTCTAAAGGCTTGCTTGGTTTATTCATTTTCCTGGCAAACCCGTTACCGACGCCAGTCATCCTATGCAAATTGATTGTTGGTCTACGGCATGTAACATTTCAGTTTTGTGGGGGAATTTCATCTCATTTCACCACAGGAAACTTTTCGGCCGTACAGTTTTTTATTTCTCTGATCCAGCCGCCCGTGAGCTCACTTTGACTTTCATTGTCATTGCAGCGACATAAATTTGTTTTACAAATGCACTGAAAATGCTTCGTGAACTAGGAACACGACCCCCTCTTGCTCTCCCGGTAGGGGAGGGGCGGTACTGAAAATATTCCCGGGTTTAGGGGGGTTCCGCGGAAACCCCCCCTCCTTTTTATACTGCCAAATTCCGTTCGGGCGTGGCGTTTTATCGCCAAATTCCGTTCGGTCGGGACGTTTTACTGCCAATTTGAAAATCTGTTCGGAAGGGAACCCCCGCCCTCACTTTGTCTCCGTGTACTTTATTTAGTAATGTATTTAAAAATAAGCCGCCAGATGATTTATGACCAATCAGAAGGCTGATAGCCACAGAGCAGCTACAACCAATGAGAACGCTTCAAAATACTCGCTGCGCTACTGACGAACATAAAGGGACATGGTGAGCGGACAAATTCAAAATCGCGTAAAGCTGGCGGATAAAAACGTCTTGATGAAGCGATTTGAAGGTGTGTTTGAATTGAATAATGCGCATCGATTCCCGCGTAACCTATGACCTCAGCGAAATCAAAATGGTGGATCGGAATTGGAAATTGGTGTATTCCCCTTTCAGTTATCCTTGTTCTTGTTCTCGCCTTTCTTATTCGTTTCTTATCCGATTCCGTAAACCAAGGTCCCTTCGTCGCCATATTGATTGTGCCTGGTCACGAAGTTCCTGGCCAATAACTTCTCGTATAGAAATAGTTGGTGCCGGTGACCTCCGGAAAGTGAGACGTTGGTGCTCCCTCTGGGGAAGATTACTTCATGCGTGTTACGTCATCAGCACATCAATGTCACTACACAAGTTTTGAATCACAATGAATGTTTACTTTTGTTGAAATAGTAACTTTAAACATATTTAGAGCAAGGTTGAGGATCTTTAGGATTGGCCTCGCGAAGAGACTCAGAGACACTAACTTAAAAACATTTAGAGCAAGGTCCTCCCTAGGATCGGCCTCATAAAGAGACTCAGATACACTAACTTAAAAACATTTAGAGCCAGGTCCTCCCTAGGATCGGCCTCATAAAGAGACTCAGAGACACTAACTTAAAAACATTTAGAGCAAGGTCCTCCCTAGGATTGGGCGCATGAAGAGACTCAGAGACCCTAACTTTAAAACATTTAGAGCAAGGTCCTCCCTAGGATTGGGCGCATGAAGAGACTCAGAGACCCTAACTTTAAAACGTTTAGAGCAAGGTACTCCCTAGGATTGGGCTTATGAAGTGACTCAGAGACACTAACTTTAAAATATTTAGAGCAAGGTACTCCCAAGGATTGACCTCATGAAGAGACTCGTAGGCACTAACTTTAAAACGTTTAGAGCAAGGTACTCCCTAGGATTGGCCTCATGAAGAGACTCGTAGGCACTAACTTTAAAACATTTAGAGCAAGGTCCTCCCTAGGATTGGCCTCATGAAGAGACTCAGAGACACTAACCTAAAAACATTTGGAGCAAGGTCTTTCCTAGGATTGGGCTTATGAAGAGACTCAGAGACACTAACTTTAAAATATTTAGAGCAAGGTCCTCCCTAGGATTGGCCTTATGAAGAGACTCAGAGACACTAACTTTAAAATATTTAGAGCAAGGTCCTCCCTAGGATTGGCCTGATGAAGGGACTCGGAAGCACTACCTTTAAAATGTTTAGAGCAAGGCCCGCCTTAGGATTGGCCTCATGAAGAGACTCAGAGACACTAACCTAAAAACATTTAGAGCAAGGTCCTCCCTAGGATTGGCCTCATGAAGAGACTCAGAGACGTAAGCCTAGTTGCACTTGATCTGTTGCCGGGGTGAATGAATGAATGAATCTCCTTTATTCCACCACTTCTTGGTGAGCATGGGAACAGGTCAAAATAACAAGAAACCAAATTAGAAAAAAAAACAAAAAAACAAAACATAACGAGATTGCGTCACCCGTAGGGTGAGATGACGTAAAATGTAAAATCCGCATTATGTCTTCGGTCCACGACAATGGCCTTGACTTTAACAGTTGATTTGACTGACTTACACCTGTGACCAACATACCCCGTTAACGAACTTGATCCATCCATCTCGCATAACGGATATCGATGAGTAAATTTGTACGTCGATATGTTGCATTTTGTGGCCTACACAGCGTGCACAGACACACCCTGAGATCCAGATTTGACCCCTCAGATCCGTATTTAGCCCCTCAGTTCCAGATTTGATACCTCAGATCCATATTGACCCCTCGATCCGGCAGATTAAAAAATGTCGCTAACGTGAGCATTCTCGCAATTGTTAGCCTCATCCCAAAAGTAAAAGTCACTTCAGTTTCGCCCGCATGTTCAACGATCTCACTCGGTGGACATCTGAAACCAAACTGCCCGTTTATTCAGTTTCGGTCTACATTTCTCGTTCCTACATCCTTACCATGCACATTAGTTTCATAGCAACCAACTCAATCATCCCACCATCCCAGCCTGAATCCCCACCCCCCAACCCCCCCACACACAACAGTACACTCGCACCGCAGCAGTCGTCCCGCTCGCGTCCTTCATTATCAGATTAGTTAGCCGCCGCGCATTGTTATGATATGATAAGACATGTCGTGGTGTGGGGATCCTGACTGTTACCTCGCGATTGATGCATACCAGCTGTTCTTAATCGTTAATAGCTCTCGTAGTTAAAGTTAAGCAATTTTTTGCAGAAAAACTACTAAGGCGATTTTGCACAATTCAAAGACGTGATACAAGTCATATTCTGGTTGATATCTCGTCTAGTTTTTGTCAACCACATTTCAACATCAATTGAAGACCGACGAATGACGAGTCTCACATCGACGAACTAGTTGAGTTCATGACAAGATTATGACGTCATATTCTGGTTGAAATCTCGTCTAGTTTTTGGACAACCACATTTCAACGTTAATTGACGACCGAAGAGAGACGAGTCCCACGTCGACAAACTGGTTGAGCTCATGCATGACGAGATTATGACGTCATATTCTGGTTGAAATCGCGTCAAGTTATTGACCAACTACATTTCAACGGCACATTGATGACCGAAGTGGGAAAAATCTTACGTCGACGAACTGGTTTAATTCATGACGAGATTATGACGTCATATTCTGGTTGAAATCGCGTCAAGTTATTGACCAACTACATTTCAACGGCACATTGATGACCGAAGTGGGAAAAATCTTACGTCGACGAACTGGTTTAATTCATGACGAGATTATGACGTCATATTCTGGTTGCAATCTCGTCAAGTTATTGACCAGCTACATTTCAAAGTTACATTGTTGACCGAAGAGTGACGAATGTTACGTCCACGAACCGGTTAAATTCATGAGTATATTATGACGTCATATTCTGGTTGAAATCTCGTCTAGTTTTTAATCAACCACATTTTAGCGTCAATTGACGATCGAAGAAGGACTTACGAGTCTTAAGACCTTAACATTATCATGGTAAATACTATAACCAACCTTGCGTTATCAGGATATCTGATGGTAAATATTATGCTGTCGAAATATTATCATGATCTTAAATACCAGGACGTTAAATTATCATCATATATATATATTGGTAAACACTGTCATTCTATTCTTCAAAACTAGGGGAATCAATCAATACTGGAATATTTATGATCCACGCCTACGAAAATAAGTAGGAACACAGGATGGTGGAATTTGTTGCATGCTTATGATAATTTGACCCCTCTAGCCTGTTAATTGTATCTTTTTGCCACCTTAAATGATTTGTTTGGAACAGGGTTAGGTTGAGAAAGTCTTTGCTGAAAATGGGTATATATAGAGAGTGAAAAGGTCGTAATTTTGAGGGCAATGAAGTCATATTTTCATTTTCTGAAACAGTTAACTTTACAACTTTACAAAATGCATACAAAACGACATTTGCCATCTTTCGTACCCTTGCCATGGACCTTGGAGGCTGCTACGTACTACGTATTATGTAACTGTCTATAGGTTGTAACCCAACAATGTAGAGAAAAGACCTAAAATCAAGCATGTTTTATAGCTATAATAAAGATATTTTGTGCCAATGTTGTTGTCAATTATTGTAGTAGAGATAGCCTTCTTGTATATTTAGCACTTTTTCCGGAGGGTTTTCGGCTGATTTGGGCGTATTTGATGCATCGGAAAGTAAAATATATGTGTTTATTCTACAAACTTGTATTGCCCTATTTACGTAAGTGATCAATAACAATGAGGAACAGTGTTATAAATCATGTACATAGACAGAGCATGACAAGAACGCTAAAAGTAACTACACGTCTAAATCAGCAATATTAAGGGCGGTGTGGCTATCTTGGCGGTGTGGGGGGAATGATTTGTTGTATTTTGGCGGTGAAAAGGGGGGGGGGGTGGTGGACTTTACCGCGTACCACCCCCGCCTACCAAGAGGAAGATTGCGCCTAGCTGATATATCCGTTCCAGATCGTACTGCGCATGCGCGAGGTTTGAAATCTATTGCGCAAAAGACGAATGCTACGTACGGCATGTGTAGAAGTTTATATTCAAGAATATTTGCTTATGGATATCGCTGTAAGGTGTGTATTTATAAATACTGTTCTGTATAGCACATGGAGAAACCCAAGTTTGGGCGTGACACTATAACATAATACTAAAAGGAGCCTCTATAAATTGAGATGTTTTTACAGTCGTGTCACTGTGACTGGTCACACCACGCTGCACACACTGACACAGGGCTCACTCACCCAGACAGTCTCAGTGACTCACACTCGCATGAATGTACCTGTCCTATTAAATTGACAAACACCAAAATAACATTTTTTTACTGTGTTAGGAATGTGACGATTCTGCAACGTCATGTTTAGAAAAGCGAGTGCCTATGACTGAGTGCAGCTACCGTGCAGTTATTAACTTATTGTTTGCACTGGTCGGTGCCCGCAGGTAGTTGGCTCAGTGTAACTGCTGAACATTGCTGAATAGCGAGATATCGCTGTTTGAATAGTTACCTTTTCCTGTCGGGCATACAACAAGCGATAGTACCTCAGTAATACTATAGTTACCCAATCTATAGTATTACTATAGTCAAGATCACTTTAGTATTACTATAGTAATACTATTTTAAGATATCGCTTAATCACGTGTTTAAGACACCGAATTATGACGTCGAGAATTCACGTCTTTACGACGTCGAATAATGATGTATTTATGACGTCGAATATACACATGTTTAAGACGTCACGTCTGTACGACGTGGAATCATCACGTCTTTTTGACGTCGAATAATGACGCTTTAAAGACGTGGCAAAATGACGTCATTTCAATTGGCGCATTCAACCAGATAAGGACGTCATTTCGACGTCCTAAAATGACTTGAGGTTGACGTCTTCTTAACCAGTTTTGTCCGCTGAGATTTCACCCTACGGGTGACGCAATCTCGTTTCAATGTCGGAAAGTTTGTCTAAAGTTACTCGAGTTAATTCCCTCTTTTCAAAATTGTATAGATAAGCGCTTGTGGGCGCTTCACATGTATTTACAATTAGTGTCCAGAAGTATTCATGGGCCTCACGGTATGCCACGCAATGATGGAAAATTTTGATTGGGGAAACCCGTACATGCACGGTCACAGTGTGTGCGTACATATGTCTTGGTGTCGTGTACGACACAGTTCAAACGAGCTAGGTCACGAATGTGGTGCCTGTGACCAAGCGTACGGTGTTCTAAATTCCACATAGCGTTAAAGCAATATATTCCGTAATTTTTTTTTATTACCAACCTCTTGTCCACGTCAAATAAGTACACTCTGTCTTGAGTTTAAATCCTGAAAACCTGCGGGCTATCCGGAGAGAAGCATTTTGGCCAACGGAGCAGAAGTTGGTGGCCGGCTTTATATCCCTACGCGCCTGTTCGCAGTTTTGTGTGTGGTGTCGACCGCAGCTCGCTATCACGTCCGCGCGCGATAAAAATAAACCGCGCAGTTTTATGTTGAAACGTTTGTCTTACAGACTCAACGAGATATAAAAACTTATGCATCATAAATTTTGAGATACTTTAGTCTTGATTCTAAAATGTAAAAAATCTAAGATGGCGCATGTAAGCATATTGCTTTAACGCCAAAGAGTCCGATCAGCGGCGTGCGGCCGTTCTCGCAGCTTCTTCCAGTCGCCTTTGCTGGACAAGATGCTGTTATATCCATGAACCTAAAGACAATTCTTTCTAGGTCATATTTCTTCAGTATTTCTGTGATGTCCCTAATCTACCCAAACTTTGACCCTGGGCCCTGGGATTGATAAGGACGCTCCACATATATGCGTTTCGCTAATGCGGTATTTTTGAGCCGAATTCTGCCAAGACTTGTGAGCTTATTTTTATCAATTTCTTCCACGAAAGACATTTTAATAATCATACTGCGGGCAATGGTCGCACTGGACAAATTTTGAATTTATCGCATGGCGCTATTGTGGGCTTCAGATTTCGCTAGATCGTTGTGTGTCAGATAATTCCATAACTCAGCGCAATAGAGGGTCCGCGGAATGGCAATACATCGATACAGTTTCAGAGTGGTGAAACAACTCAGGCCGGCGTTCTTTGTGTTGACAGACAGGATGCTCAATAAGCCACACTTAAGTTTTTAGCCGCCTCCTCCACCGCCCTTGGGGGCCGGCGCGACAGCTCAGTGGGCTAGAGCGCTCGCATTTAGTGCTCTGGTCACCTGAGAGCCTAACGGCGCGTGGGTCGATGGTTCGCGCCCCGCTGTGGCCATGTCTGTGTGGTCGCAGGATAAAGATCCCATGTCTTTCTTCGTAAAGAGTAGAGGGTTACCCCCGGGGACATGGCTCCACTCTCCCTTCCTTCTCCCATTGACGCGATATGACCAAAAGTGGTTAAAGCGTCCTGAATAACCAATCAACCAACCACCGCCCTTGATGAGTAGAGATTGACATCGATGTGAATTCGCACATGCTTGTATACCTGGATTTCTTCCACACGCTCGTTATATCGCGCAATCTGACATGCATTTGCCTTTTTTAGCTCTTCGCAATTTGCTATAAAAACATTCCGTTCGACTTGGTTGGATTATATTTAAACTGCCACCTTCAGCTGTAGTTTTCGCAGACGCTGACCAGTGCCTGCAAGGCAGAATTCGTTAGAGCACATGCGGCAGAGTATGCCGCCGCATATTATGCAATGTGCGCCATATACAAAGCTACCAAGCTCAACTGCTAATTCGTGGCTAAAGCATATGTTCATGTCATTGGTCATAATTAAGAGGTCGGTAAAGGGGCATCCCTTAAATAATCAAAGTGATACCCCTTTAATTATGTAAGCGGTGCCCTTTAAATATTTAGGCAGTACCCCTTAAATAATTAAGGGATACCTCTAACGTTAAGGGATACCCCTCTACTTCAAGGGGTACCCGTTAAACATTTAAGACGTATCGCTTTAATAATTAAGGGGTGCTGCTTAGATAATTAAAGATTAGCCCGATGTGGTGTCATAGCATTTATTCCGCTTCTGATGTGAACTTGACGTGTGTGTGGTGCAAGAGGAGTTACCACCACAACCTGACGAAGGCGTACTGCAGGTTCCATCTAACGTGGCGCGCGAGAAGTTATAATAGCGGTATGAAAGGGGTGGGGTGTTCAGTGTCGATTTTTCAATATTCTCAGTGTCATATGTCGCTTTTTCAAGACATTCCGTGTCGTTTTTTTTTGAAATGACACATCTGTGTCGGGGTTAATTTTCCAGATCCTCACTGTCGGAATTTGGGGGTCAATGTCGAATGTCGATTTTTCAAAATTAATATGCATCTGGCGCGTTTCGACATTTACCCCTTCCAGCCCCCTTATAATGCCAGTAAGGAGAGGCCGAGCTGATAGACGGGCAGGGCTGACGGCCGGGCCGGGCTTGACTGGCGGGCTGGGCTGGGCTGTAGCGGCGGAGGGCAGGCAAGAGGTGTCTGCGGCGATGGCGACCAACTGGGCTGAACTCGTTTTACTTGAAGTTAAGTATAGTTTGTGCCCTCAACAGGTTGTCGCCCCTTCAACAGCTACAGCCTCTCCCCTCCCCGTCCCACCGGCCACTCCGCACCACCTCGCGGCCCTCCATGCCCGGCCAGCCGCCCCTACCACTCCTTCCAACTCCACCCCACCCCTCACGACCGGCGGCCAGCCAGGTACGCAACGTACGCCGGCGTGAAGAGTCCATATTGAGACCCACGGCAAAATCCCGCGTTACTTCTTTGCACACCCCAAAACACGGACTAAATATAGAACCCGTAATACGCTCAAGTGTCAGGTACCCGAGAGGCGGGAGGGAGGGGGGGTGGGGGGAGCTAGCGGGTATTACGGAGGCCGGTTGTTTGGCCCGGGGCCAGGGGCGCCGCGGTCCGCTTCCCTCCCACACCCTCCCTCCCCACCTCCTTCCTCCTCCCCCCCTCTTGCTCCCCGCCCCTCCAGTAGGTACGTACACCCGGAGGACGCTGCACGCAGCGCGTGGGGTGAAGGGAGGAATGGGTGAGCGATGTGCTCAAGAAGGAGGTAGTAACAGGGACGCTAGACGCCCAGACTTGAGATATATCGATATTCAAAAAAGATATTCTCAAGTTCAGCCCGATGTGGCCGCAGCCTGATGTGGCCGCCGATCAACAACCAATGAGAACGCAGGAGGGCGTGGGGAGGGGGGTGGTGCGGCGGCGGGTGGTGCGGCACGTGCGCACGGCATGACAGCCGTCACGCCAGAGAGGTTTCTCGGGAGACCTTGTTACCTGGTAGGGCGGCGGGGGGTGGGGGGTTAGGCAATCGCAACATAAAAGCCCACGACAGTTTCGGCAATAGCCTCTATCAGACCTAGGGGTCTGCCGACGTCACAAATCGGTGACCTCATATCTATATTTAGAACATACGTGGGGCTCCGGAATGCCGGGCAAACAAACCAGCAGACGCCCGGGCTGATGCATGGCGGACTCAGTATCTTTTCTACAAATTAAACTCTTACAATATGATGTTAGAGGGGCGTAATTTTGTTACCCGGCTGTAGAAAGTCACGCCAATACTCAACAGAAGAGAAGGTTGCAGTGTCGCGGCCCGGGGGGAGGGAGGGGCACTTTTATGCAAATCTGGTGAGGGGAGGGGTGGGGGGGGGGGGGGGCGCGGAGTTGCTCTGTTGCCCTTGATGCCTGAGAGAGCGGTCGTTTGTGATTAAAAATATAGCCATCTAGAGCGGACATTTGTGATAAATTATGAACTGATATTTAAAAACTTGCCACCGGCCAATGGGGGCGGGGTTGCCGGGAATATATAATATACCGAGCTGGTTTGGTGGTGAAACGCCCCTTCCGAGCCGATCTTGGAGGTGAAAAAGGCATTATACCGCGCGATTGGCTTTTTCAGCCCTTCGGTACATCTCAGAGCCATTCGGCACAGTTCGGCTCCACAACGCAGCACCCCACACCCCGGGGATGCCCTGCAAACACTGTAAACAACATCTCCAACCAGACCCCTACGTCTCCCATCGCATCCCCCCCCCCCCTCCTCTCCTGACCCCCCACCGCGCGCGGCATACCCCAGTCATATGTGCGTGGAAGGGGGGGCAGGGGCGGTGCTTGGCCCGAGTGTGCTGTAATTTGAAGCCTCTCTCTGTCCAGGATAGCCGGGGGGAGGGCGTGGGGGCGGCGGGTGACGGTGCTTGGCGGGGTGCGCTGTTCATAAACCCCTCGCTGTCCAAAATAGAGAGGGAGTGGCGTTGCTTGACACTAGTGCGCTGTGGATTGAATTTTCTCTCTGTCAAGAAGGGATGGGGAGGGGCGATGGTGGGCCCGCGTTTGCTGTAGATTAAAAAAGCCTCTCTGTCCGAGGAGCTGGGGGGCGGAAGGGGGGGGGGCGGCCTGGCCCGGCATGATAGGTAGAGCGCGCCACCCTTTAGCATGTGCATATACACATACTAGGCGCCGTCTAGCGATCGTAGTAATAAGCGAAAGAAATAAGAGTAGCAGGCAGAAGGTAGACATTGGGCAGAAATAATATCGATAATTATATTGACATAAATTGAGACCGGGAGCTACTGAATAACGGGACATAAATGTTAAGGATATTTAAAAAAATTCTGTGCAATTAGTGTGCATCCAGTACACAATGCGTAAATTGCGGCTACAGAACGCTGACAAAAATGTGTATATGGCGTATGCGTATTTCAGTTAGAATAACAACATGTCTACATGAAATCTGTACCTGGTCTGTCCAATATAATACCGGAAGCGTGACGTTAAACACCGACGTACATAAACAATTCTAATTATCATATATGTTGAAATTATAATTTAAATTTTACTCCACAAACATGCGCAACATAATTTAGCGGACGTGTGACGTTAAAGATCGACGTAGATAAACAATTCTAATTATCATATATGTTGAAATCTTAACTTTAATTTGTAATCAACAAATCAACTTTCGGGTAAGGGCCGCCCTTTCTGTCAAGGCCGCATCATTACCATCTTTAGGGTTTTAGGCATAGGGGGTAGATTGCGCTCAGGGTTTGGGTTGGGGTCAGGGTTAGGTACCCTATTTTTCACCCGCCGCCTCGCCTGCCTTTCGGGAAGGTAGACATTGGGCAGAAATAATATCGATCATGATATTGACATAAATTAAGACCGGGGGCTACTGAATAGCAGGACATAAATGTTAAGGATATTTAAAAAATTCTGTGCAATTATTGTGCATCCAGTACACAATTCGTAAATTGCGGCTACAGCACGCTGACAAAAATGTGTATATGGCGTATATGTATTTCAGTTAGGATAAAAAAAATCTAGATGCAATCTGTACCAATATAATACCGGAAGCGTGAGGTTAAAAGCCGACGTACATAAACAATTCTAATTATCATATATGTTGAATTTATAATTTTAATTTGTAATCGACAAACATTCGCAAAATAATTAAGCCGACGTGTGCGGGAATCGTACAATTATATTGGGAATCGTACAATTATATTGGGGATGTGGGTAGAACTTCATTTTACCAAAATTTCACCCCATTCCATTGTGATTATTTGATTACATGAATGCCTGCTGCGATCAGCATGGCTTATTTGTTTAACTTATGCATTATGTGGCTGCCGATTCTTTGGGTACTGTACGGATATAAATACTAATTTCAATGTATAAATGCAGCATTCAAACATAACTAATCACTTACAGGTCCCCCCTCCCTTCATATATCACCACCGCTTCTGAACTAGACTCTGATCTAAATTAAGACTGTCTTGATGGCCAAGAATAATAGATCCATATTTCGATAATAAGAGAGTGCGCATAGTTTTACGTGCCATTATATTACTTGCGATATCAGCTTAACACTTTATATAACAACGCATGTATAGGCAAATGGCCGGAATAAGCGGGCAGCGTGTCCATATATTAATAACTCAAAAAAATGCTGTAAAGGTGACTACTGGCTTCGAACAAATAATGCCCAATATTCAGCTTAATCATGCATCTTGTAACTCAGCAAAAACCATGCAAACACCGAAATTAGGCAATCGATATAGCCATCTAACCGAACTTCCCCCACACTATCAAGAAGTTTGAAGCGCAACGGTCAGTTGGCTAGCGGGTTAACACATAAAAGACTTATCTCTTGATCCCATCCGGGAGGGAGGGGGGTGGGGCTTGGGTTCTAAGATCGCCGCACTCCTGGTGACCGGGGTAGTGGCTCGTGCCGGGCAAAGTACAGGATGGGGTGAGGGTGATGATGTTACAGAAGTTCTGCATGTAACTTAGTCTCAGGATCCAACAGTCGTGAGCATCTTTTGATGGCTAAAACCATACTGTCACGAAAGTTTGCACGGCCTTTCTGGTTTTAGCCCCGCACGCACACCGTGCGCTGATATCATGATCTAAAAATAGCGCAAACCCCCAAGTCTGAAAGAGGCTATTGCCAATTACCTGGGCGGCTTCATCCATGACACATTTTGGGGTGGGTGGGAGGGGAGGGGGGGGCATGGTGGGCACGCACGCACGGAAGCCTTCTGGAAGATGGCACCAATTGCAATATATGGTTGGATATGGTTTCCATGAGTGTTAAAACAAAGAAACCAAAACAAATCCCAGTAAATTGACTGATCAGGTAATTACTTAAATGCTTCCTTATTATGCCATCATTATTACTGTGTCGCTGACAGTTGTCAAAAGTTCGCCCATATGTATATGGTAAATAAATATTGCACATTAATTGGTTGTTGGCTGTTGACGTTTTCGATCCGAGGGGGGTATAAAGATGGCCTCATTCCGGGCATTGATATCATTCCGCTGCCACCATGGCTGACCTATGCATCCACTGCAACTTAGCTGTTCGCCCACGACAGGAAGGATTGCAATGCGATGCTTGCCACCGTTGGCAGCAGATGCGCCCGCAGAACAGCCCGCACCCGCTGATGCGCCCGCAGAACAGCCCGCACCCGCTGATGCGCCCGCAGAACAGCCCGCACCCGCTGATGCGCCCGCAGAACAGCCCGCACCCGCTGATGCGCCCGCAAAACAGCCCGCTCCCGCTGATGCGCCCGCAGAACAGCCCGCACCCGCTGATGCGCCCGCAGAACAGCCCGCTCCCGCTGATGCGCCCGCGGATCAGTCCGACCACGAGCCTATGGCCGCAAACCTCGGCGATTTTGCGGAACCCGTCTCGCTGGTGGAGTTCTTCTTGGCGGATCCAGCCCCTGTTCTTCGCCTGCACGAGTTTAACGAGGAAAATACCGTCGTTGACCAGGGCACCCAGATGGGAAAGGTGATTATTTTCAAATTTATTCCATTCTTATTATGTTAAGGGTAAGTATTATAATAGATAAATACAAATTTTAATCACTTTGCGATAATGTCTATCCCGATTCATTGCATTGTGATATATTTCATTGGTAAAAAATTGTCTAGTAGGTACAACGTATGTCCTCATATATTTTGCTTTCAGACGCTCTTGGTTGATACGGAAGGCCACCAATACACCCGCAAAGTGGACAAGCGCCGTGCGTGTGTCACGCGGCGATGCTCCGCCCGCCGCGTTGCATGCAAAGCCACAGTGCGTGAGGTGGAAGGGGTGTATTTGTCCGGCACTGCACACCACGTGTGCCGGGCACTGTACACCACGTGTGCTCGGCACTGCACACCACGTGTGCCCGGCACTGCACACCACGTATGCCAGGCACTGCACACCACGTGTGCCCGGCACTGCACACCACGTGTGCCCGGCACTGCACACCACATGTGCCAGGCTCTACCAGGTACGACAGTTCCAAAGTTTCTTAAATTGTCTTACTTTTGTATTTTAAGCAATGAATCGGCATAGACAGTATCACATAGTGATTAATATTTGTATTTATCTATTATATTATTTATAATATTACAATATGATATTATATAGATATGTATCTTTCGCAGGCCGTGCCGCTGTTGCAGAGGTGCGTCGGGACGCCAAACGTAAGGCGTGTGACCGAGTCTTTGACAGTGCGGACGAGATTGTGGAGGAGGTGAGCAACTTGACCAATTATCCTCACTTTCTTTCAGCCTGATTGTCCTCAGTAGGTTAATATGTTTTGGGTTGGCTCTTACACCTACAGACTCTACTGGAGCACAGCATCGACCCAATCATGGCGCCAACGCTGCCCGCGCCATTAAATCTGGCTAAGCAGTCAAACCTAAAGCGGCAGTGCAGGCGCCCAAAAGACCCTGAGAACCTTGATTACGAAGTGGATGACCAGTGACTCCCAGCCGGATTCATCCAAGACGATGTTCAAGTGCAAGGCCGCCGACACATCATCTTCGCCACCCTCATCATGCTAACAAGGCTGTGTCAGGCGAAGAACTGTCCGCGTCCTGTTGGCTGTCCGTGTCCTGTTGGCTGTCTGTGCCCTGCTTACTGCCCGGGTCCTGTTGGCTGCCCGTGTCCTGTTGCCTGTCCGTGTCCTGTTGCCTGCCCGGGTCCTGTTGGCTGCCCGTGTCCTGTTGCCTGTCCGTGTCCTGTTGACTGTCCGTGTCCTGTTGCCTGTCCGCGTCACGTTGGTTGTCCGTGTCCTGTTGGCTGTCCGTCTTATGATTGTTTGCTGATTCCTGTTGCTTGACCGTGTTCTTTTGGCTGTCCGTGTCCTGTTGGCTGTCCGTGTCCTGTTGGCTGTCCGTGTCCTGTAGGCAATCCCCGTCATGTTGGCTGTCCGTATCCTGTTGGCTGTCCGTGTTCGGTTGCCTGTCCGTGTTCGGTTGCCTGTCCGTATCATGTTGGCTGTCCGTGTCCTGTTAGCTGTCCGTGTCCTGTAGGCAATCCCTTTGTTGGCTGTCCGTATTCTGTTGCCTGTCCGTGTTCGGTGGCCTGTCCGTACCCTGTTGGCTGTCCGTGTCCTGTTGGCTGTCCGTGTCCTGTTAGCTGCCCGTGTCCTGTTGGCAGTCCGCGTACTGAGGGCAGTCCATGTCCTATTTGCAATCCGCGTTCTGTTCGTTGTCCTTGTCCTTTTGGCAGTCTGTGTCCTGTTGGCAGTCCCGTGTCCCGTTGGCAGTCTGTGCCCTGTTGCCTACCCGTGCCCTGTTGCCTGCCCGTGTCCTGTTGGCTGTCTGTGTCCTGCTTACTATCCAGTCCGTGTCATGTGGGCAGTCCGTGTCCTGTTGGCTGCCGGTGTCCTGTTGACTGTCCGTGTTCTGTTGGCTGTCCCGGTCCTGTTGGCTGTCCATGTCCTGTTGGCAGTCCGTGTCCTGTTGGCAGTCCGTGTCCTGATGGCAGTCCGTGTCCTGTTGGCTGCCGGTGTCCTGTTGACTGTCCGTGTCCTGTTGGATGTCCGTGTCCTGTTTTCTGACCGTGTCCTGTTGCCTGTCCGTGTCCTGTTTTCTGACCGTGCGCCGGTTTATGATTCGGTCGAGTTATACACCATATTAAAAGCATAAAGTTTCATCTCTCGACTCATTCATTTGGTATCCTTCGTCCCTGATCTATTTGATCTCACACCTGCTAACCCCTAACCCGCCACATTGACCTCTATCTCATGCAGCGTGCCGAGGGTGTATGTGGCAATGTCCCACTGCCGTCACCAAAACTGTTAGCGTGCTAAAGGTGTACTTTCTCGGTGTAATGTCAGGAAGGGACGTTTTCTGCAGCGAAATTGTTAAGCATTCTTGGTTGCCTGGGTTAAACCCGGATTAAATAACCCAATAATAAGGTAAAAAGAGAGTAGTTACAGTTCAAATGGTTTATTCACGGTTACCTAAATCAGTCGCTGCCGCCACATACAAATGTATGATAAATCTATCAATAACACATTGAATACATACAGGCCATCAGCCTTTCGGTAAATATACGGATAGCAATGTCACAAGCGCAAATATCACTGCGCCAAATAACACATGCTGCATACCTTTCCTCGCTAACTCAATATATCCCCCAAACTGACCAGTGGGCGATAATGAAAGGAAATATGAACCTTCGAACAACTGGGAAATTTGCTTGCATAAAAAGATACATAAACTATTCATAAATATGCTAGCTATCAATTAAATACATTATTTTATTCCTTCAGCAACGAAAGCTACCTATATGAATATACAATGCAATTACAGGTCGAAACCGACAACATAAAAAATTACTGATTACCCGAATATGCCGAACTTGCTTTCTTTCCTATACTGGTGGATATATCCGACCCAATTTCAGCCCTGCGCCCCCTACCGAGTAACCGCCCTTCTACTTTTTACTGGACCGCTAGTTCCTCTAGTTTGCTACACTCACACACTCCACATCTTTTACCCTCAAACTCCAACCTTTCAAGCCTCAAATTCTCAACGTTTTATCCTTATCTGTCACCACCCATACCTGTTATCACCGAACTTCCACCTCACACACCCCTTCCATCCCCACATTTTACCCCTAATCATCGCATCATCCGCATCTTTCACCTTTATGTCACACCATCAGCACCTTTTAATCCTGAACGTAAACATGTTGTCCCTATCTTGCACCCCCCCCCCCACCCCCACACTCCTTACGCATGATCTTCATTTCTATCCCATTTTCCTTACCCACTATCTCTTACCGGCCACTTACTGACAACCATTTCTATCCCATTTTCCTTACCCACTATCTCTTACCGGCCACTTACTGACAACCATTAAACACCTTTTCGAACACATCCTGAACAAGCCCAGCCAAGACAAAACAGTCTAAATTTGTAATGAATAATAATACCAAATAAAAGTATTAGCTGAATTCACTTCTATGTGAGACTCTAGTATAGACAGTTTGATCACTGACAGTCGAAGAGAACGTTATACACAAATGATACACCGAGAGTCCGAAATTTCAGATGATTTTGTCCAGCTCGTGGGCTCCAAAAGGAATCTAGGATGTCCTTCATGGCGCGTTACACCATCAAGAGAGGACCAATCAACGTTTCGTGACGTAAATGCAGGTTTCGCTTTGAATAACTAGTGCGCTGTGCCCAGGGGACCTATTCATAAGCCACACTTAGGCTCTTGTATCGGTGGATTTTCTGAATTAAGAAAAAGTTCTACACTTATATTGAGTAGAATTTCTTGATCATGAGCACCAATGAATGCAATGATTGTTGCAAAGGGACCGCGTTTTGGTTGAGAGCGCCAGATCTATGGTTGCTCTAACGGAAAGGGCCATGGATTCTATCGAAAAGACCAGCGTCATTCGGTAACTGGATGTAAGTCTCTATTGCGGCATTGATGTATAGGTGATTTTGTCGTTGTTACATATTTGGGTAATAAATACATAGACTAAAGTATTACCGATGGCGTCTTATTTAAGGGCGAACATGCTTAATGTTACTTGAAGAATGTAGCGCACATACCAGAAGATTATACTTTCGCCATTTGCCACTTGCCTATCTAATACGCGAGTGTACACACCGGTTACTTCGGACCTTAGCCACGAAGGAACCAACACAGATTATTACAATATGTCGACGTGTTCTGATTCACTGAGTAAGATTGCCTCATCTTACACACAACAAACATATAGCACCGGCCAAAGATACTTTCATTCGTCATTTATTTCTGAGACGCCTCCCGGGAACAACCCTAAAACAACCTCTTGGGGACAACCTCCCGGGGACAACCTCCCGGGGGAAACCACTCGTGGACAACCTCAGGGGGACAACCATCCGAATACATCCTCCCAGGGACAACCTCTCGGGGACAACCTCCCGGATACAACCTCCCGGGGTCAACCTCTCGTGGACAACCTCCCGGGGACAACCTCCCGGGGAAAACCACTCTGGGACAACCTCCCGGGGACAACCATCGGGATACAACTTCTCGGAAACAACCTCTCGGGGACAACTTTCCGAAAACAACCTCTCGGGGACAACCTCCCAGATACAACCTCTCGGAGACAACCTCCCGGATACAACCCTCCGGGGACAACCCCCCGGGGACAACCCCCCGGGGACACCCTCTCGGGGACAACCTCCAGGGGACAACCTCCCAAAACAACTTCTCGGGAACAACCTCTCGGGGACAACCTCCCGAAAACAACCTCTCGGGGACAACCTCCCAGATAAAACCTCCCGGGGACAACCTCCCGGATACAACCCGCCGGGGACAACACCTCGGGGACAACCTCCAGGGGACAACCTCAAGGAACAACCTCCCGGGGACAACCTCTCGGGAACAACCTCTCGGTGACAACCTCCCAGATACAACCTCCCGCGGACAACCTCCCGGGGACAAACACATCGGGGACAACTTCCAGGGGACAACCTCCGGGAACAACCTCTCGGGGACAACCTCTCGGGGACAACCTCCCGAAAATACCCTCCCGGGGACACCCTCTCGGGGGCAACCTCCCGGGGACAACACCTCGGCGACCCCCTCCAAGGAACAACCTCTCGGGCACAACCTCTCGGGGACACCCTCCCGGGGACAACACATCGGGGACAACCTCTCGGGGGCAACCTCCCGAAAACAACCTCTCGGGGACAACCTCCCAGATACAACCCCCCGGGGACAACCTCCCGGATACCTCTCGGGGACAACCTCTCGGGGACACCCTCCCGGGGACAACATCTCAGGGACAACCTCCCGGGGACAACATCTCGGGGAAAACTTCCATAGGACAACCTCTCGGGGGCAACCTCCCGAAAACAACCTCTCGGGGACAACCTCCCAGATACAACCTCTCGGGGACAACCTCTCGGGGACACCCTCCCGGGGACAACATCTCAGGGACAACCTCCCGGGGACAACATCTCGGGGACAACTTCCATGGGACAACCTCTCGGGGGCAACCTCCCGAAAACAACCTCTCGGGGACAACCTCCCAGATACAAGCTTCCGGGGACAACCTCCAGGATACAACTCCTCAGGGACAACCTCTCGGGGACAACCTCTCGGGGACAACCTCTTGGGGACAACCTCTCGGGGACAACCTCCTGGGGGCCGGCCTCTGGGAGAAAACCTCTCGGGACAACTTCCTTGGGACAACCTCCCGGGGACAACCTTTTGGGGACAACCTCCCGGAAACAACCTTTGGGGGACAACCTCCCGAAAACAACCATTGGGGACAACCTTCCGGGAAAAACCTCTCGGGGACCACCTCCCGGAGACAACCTCCCGGGGACAACCTTTTGGGGACAACCTCCCGGATACAAACTTTTGGGGACAACCTTCCGGATACAACCTCCCGGGGGACAACCTCCCGGGGACAACCTCCGGTTGACAACACCTCGGGGACAACCTCCCAGATACAACCTCTCAGGGACAACCTCCCAGATACAACCGGGGACAACCTCTCGGGGACAACCTCTCGGGGACAACCTCTCGAGGACAACCTCCCGAAAACCACCACTCGGAGACAACCTCCCGAAAACAACCACTCGGGGACAACCTCTCGGGGACAACCTCCCGAAAATACCCTCCCGGGGACACCCTCTCGGGGGCAACCTCCCGGGGACACCCTCTCGGGGGCAACCTTTAAAGGTGATCTCATATGAATCAATTCGTAATTGTGCGATTCCAGTTCCAAGTTGAGCAAATAGCGATCGGTCTTGTTTCGATGTACTAATAGCTTTCACATATGGTTCTGTTACAAAATCGCTTTTGAACTGTACATAAGATCTTAGTTTAGGCTTTTCTCACATATGACCCTTCCACTCATTTGACATGCGTTCTAACAGTTTAACTTTCACGACAGCGATGTCACATTTTCGTAATTCGCGATAAGATTCCCCCATCTCGATACGGTCCAACAGCCTTCATTTCAACAACCAGTTTCTCTTGTTATGCTTCCTATCTCACATACATACACTTTTTGTCAGCCTTTACTCATCCATGGCTACAAGTCGGTTCCATCTTCTAATCATGGCTAATTGACGCCTATATTTAGGTGTAGGCCCTCCCATATCAACCACACACAGCTGCACTTGGGGCAAATTTATGCAAGCCCAGAAAGTATTTTTCCCGCCTCTATTCTGTATCGTATCCAAACAAGGAGCCTTCACGAAGCCCCAGACTCCCGACGCATAATCCATTGTGGGAGCAAAAACGCTTTCGAACAGTCCAGTGAAGGTATTGAATCCTAAGGTATTCACACAACGATACTGAGAGATGAGTGCTCCAAGAGCTCTACCAGCTGAATCCGCGAGAGTATGACAACAATTGTCCAAAGTTACAAACTCGCCAAAACTTATACCAAGATATTTATCACTATTCACTTTTTCTAAAATGTTACCACCATAAACAAAATTGGCCGACGTGAGACTGGTTCTCTTAGGGCGAAAGTTCATTATCTTAGTCTTTGACTCATTAACCGTCATTCGCCATTTCTCATACCAGCGGTTAACACAATCTATAAGCTTTTGTATTTTTTCTTCCGAGTCTGATATAAGTGTCATATCGTCCGCGTATAACAGGAGGCTTTTATTCAAACGACCAACGACAATAAAAATTAAAAACATTAAAAACATTAATGCATTCATAACATCATAACATCCAGTTTAACAATGTGCTGGTCATTAGCATAAGCAGAGCGTGAACTGCACTCCTCATAACATTATTAGAGTTCTCAGTGCGGCAGACACATTTTTGCGGTCACCTTCATGATGAGCTAACACATTATAGAATAGCAAGGAGCCAATATTACCAGCATCAAGGTGAGTGGGTGTGCCTCCCACACAAATCTGTTAACAACATGTCATTATTATTCCATGACTTTTCCGTAACAAATTCGTACTTTTCCATCACAAATTCATACTTTTCCATTAGGATTTCCTTGATCTGCATGTATACATGGATTATATACTAATAATGGCATCCTCCTTCCCTTAAGCGCATACGACTCACCCACTTGATTGGTATTTGTTATACATAGCACATGGACACTTTACATCTACATTACATAAGCGTCGCTAAGACAGGTAACCAAATTGTCAGTGGTAAAGCGCCATAGCCAAGATTCACACACTAACTCGATCATAACGCCCCAATCATAACGCCTTCGGTTTCCCCTATAAGTCTGTGCCGGTCGGTCAGGTGAACGCCGATGCATAAACAGAGCGTGAACTCATAACAATAGCAAGAGCTCTCGGTGAGGCAGACCAATTTTTGTGATCACCATCACGAGGAGCTCTCACTCTATACAATAGCAATAAACCGTTATGACCAGCATCTTGGTGGGTGATGATACAATTCAGTCATTCATTCAAGCTTCCAGCGAGGACCTTTAGGCCATGTGTCCAGCTGAAACGACGAGAAAACACAATTAATATGTTGTCATTACAGTCCATAGCATAAACCCCCACTGCACATTGACATATTGATTATCTAACAACCGGATCAACCAGTAAAACAAATTAGCAAAGTAAGCGTGTAATTACGCCAAATATTGCCTTTTCTATCGTTTTAAATGTCTAAGCAAAGGGTCAAATGTGAGCGTAGGATTAAATTAAATTTACAGCCGTCGTTAAGCCAAACTTATTATATATTAGATTTTATATATATATATATATTGGTCTAATTGGGGGGGGGGGGCGGTGGTAGTGGCATAGCGGGTTGGACAAGCGAACATTTCAGCAACAAGTAATGCGCCCACTGAATGATTTTTACCAAAATGAAAGTTTTTTTTTTTCTTCATAGTATTTGGATCTAATAGAAATACAAGAGACAATTGTCCTACCTATGCAAGTGGTATATACGTGGCAACCATTGAAACTGATTGAGCAACTTCGATTTATTTTCGGCAGGTATGACTGCTATTCAAGCGAGAGGAACACCCTGACTTCATGTAGGGGTGTTAGGCAAGGACGGGGGGGGGGGGGTATACATGGCCAACTTCTATGGGTATGTTTCAACTTATTCCCCTCGCCATCACTATATTAATTGGTACATGTATATCCTATGCGCCAATCTACAATACTGCTAATGTTCGTTAATACCGTCCTTCTAATAAGAGTAATCAAAGTCCCATGGCATACAGGAAGATGGCCGGGGTGGGGGTGGGGTGGGGAGGAGCAGCAGAACAGCAAACAGAACAACAACTGAGAGGAAACAGAGCGGCAAACAGGGAGGCAGCAACGCAGGAACCTGGCGTAGCAAACGGAAAAAAAAACATGAATGGGAACAGACCGTGGAAGAGTAATAAGTGAGCGGTGTGACGAACACAGCTCCACAACGGACGAGACCCAAACATTTGCTCAGTAAATTAGGCTCATGTTCAAAGGAATGTGCATATTGATTTTATTTTCATGTCACTGACTAATTATCTATTATTGCTGATCTTATCAAGTCTTACATTTACCTCAAATGCTAACGATAAATATATTTAAAGCCCAATGCTAAAAACTTTATTTAGTCTCCAGTGAGCATAACCGTCGTGTGTTTAAATCTATTAAGATCCCTTTGAGTCCTGGGAATCAACTTGATTTCAATCAGCGAAAACTGGAAGGTGTTGGGAGAGGGGGAGGGAGGGAGAGATAGGTGGGAGAGTTAAGGTGTGGAGCAGGCGGCCACAGTTCACAATTACAATTACAAACATCGAGCCGTAAACAATTCAACTAACGTCAGTTGAGGGCAGCTTAGCCGACTGAACCCCCCCCCCGATAATAGGAGAGAGAGAGAGGTATGTAGGTCTTGTAAGGTAGGTTAGGGAGGGCCTAGTGTGGCTGAGGTGGGTGGGGGGGAGGGGGTGGGAGTGGCACCCTGTCCCTCCCTCACAGACACGTTTACAGTGACACCTTTCTAAACGCAAACAACATGTCAAATATCACTTCAAGCTGTGACAGCACCACCCCCCCCCCACCCTTCACCACCCCCCTGCCCCCACCAGGGAGAAGGTGGGTAGGGCAGAGGGTGTGGGGTATGTTGTCCTTATCAACAATCATCTTAACAAGGTGTGAGTGACGTGATGACGTCACTGTTACTTACGCGGACGGCGCGTTGTTGTCGTCAGCGGCTCACGACAAACAGTTTGTTCCTCCAGTCCGTGACGTAGAGGAGGTGGTGGTGGGGGGGCCATGATATCAACATGGGAGCCACCTCCTCCAGCCCCACCCTGGTGGCCGCCTCCCCCTCCAGCCTCACCCTGGTGACCTCCTCCCCCTCCAGCCTCACCCTGGTGACCGCCTCCCCTTCCCGGCTCACCACGAGGAGAGAGCCATCCCACCCGTCACACAACACAAAGTGTTCCCCGTTGTGGGTGACGTCAAAGGGAAACGAGAGTCCTGGGAGGTTGAGGACGCGGCCCGGAGCGCCGTCCCCGGTGTACAGCACCAGGCGGAAGGCGTACACCACCAGGATGGTGTCCTGGAGGACGGACACAAACCACGGCCGCCGCCCCTCCTCCACCTCTGGCGGCGTGTTGAGGGTGGCCACCACCCCGCCCCCCGCCACATCCATCACATGGACGCCGTCCTTACAGCAGACATAGAGAGTCCTGGTTGACTCCCTGTACGCCAGTCCCCGTGGCTCTGTCAGGCGTCCAGTGGCCGGCAGTGTGCGCGTCAGGACGACCTCTCCACCCTCCAACCGGACTCCCTGGAGCTGGCCATTGTGCCGGGAGATCCAGATCTCCGTGTCTGTGGCGGTGATAAGGGCTGGAGACTGGACGGGGGACTCCGCCACGTAGCGGTGGGCTGTGTGGCCGCCTTCTGTGGTCCGCTGAAAGACCACCACCCTGTCACTGCCCCGGTCCACCACCCACACCAAGTCCCCGTGGGCGGCCACACCCCAGGGTTCCTGCAGCCGCCCGGGTCCGGCCTCCTCCCCCACCACCCCCGTCACCCGCAGACCGCCATACGCCGCCGCATCCTACAACGACAAACATCTCAGTGACAACCAAACATATAACTGACGTGGGGGGGGGGGGGGGGGTGTATGTCAGACGTCAAGGTCAAGGCCGCACGTGCCGCCTTTGGTGTTGTACATTTCCACCGATGTCTGAAGAGTTTCCTGGCGACTTGGAGACTGAAATAAACAACGACTCACGGCGGACTGCAGTCTGTGAAGACAAAGGATGTTTATCTTAAAAGTTTAAATTCAATGCCTGTCGTCTGCAAATAATGTAAACAAAAACTATTAATATTTCGTCCATGTTATATATGATACCTCAGTGCGGCTGGGTGGCTGGGTGTATCAGGGGAGGTGGAGGGGGGAGTGGGGTACACTTGCACTGGTGAAGAGTAAAGAGAGAGGCAAATCGGGAAGAGAATAGAGCGGAAGAACAGGAGGAAACAGTCAGGGAACCAGTGAGGGCAATAGAGAGGGAAGAGAAAGAGCAAACAGAATGGTAGTTTAATATCGGCCTAGTGACAAACTGGGAAGGGGACAGAGCGGAAATAGAGAAAGTTAGAAAGAGGGAGGGAAACAGGCAAGATAACAGGGCGGGAAACAGGCCAGGTGTTGTGAGGGGGACGGGGGAGGCGGGGGGCGGGGACAGAGCGGGAAACAGGGTCGGGGGGGAGGGGCAGGAGGGAACAGTGCGGGCAACAGAGACAAGGCAGGGGGGGGGGCAGTGCGTGGAGCAGAGGAAGCAGCGAGTGGGGGGGGGGGCAGTGTGGGGCACTGAGGAGGCAGGAGGGGGGGGGGCAGTGCGGGGTATAGCGAGGAGGCAGGGAGGGGTACAGTACAGGGAACAGAGAAGAGGCAGGTGGGGGGGGGACAATCCGGGTAACAGAGGAGGCAGTAGGGCAGTGCGGGAAACACAGAGGAGGCAGGGGGGGGACAGTGCGGGGAACAGAGAGGAGGCAGGTGTGGGGGGGGGGGGCAATGCGGGTAACAGAGGAGGCAGGTGGGGCGGGGACAATGCGGGTAACAGAGAGGAGGCAGGGGGGCAGCGCGGGGAACAGAGAATAGGCGGGGGCGGCGAACAGTGCGGGGAACAGGGAGGAGGCAGTTTGGGGGGGGGGGACAATGCGGGTAACAAAGAGGAGGCAGGGGGGCAGTGCGGGAAACATAGAGGAGGTGGGGGGGGGGAGGGCGGGTAACTTAGAGGAGGCAGTGGGGCAGTGCGGGAAACAGAGAGGAGGCAGGGGGGGGCAGTGCGGGGAACAGACAGAAGGCAGGTGGGGGGGGGGGCAGTGCGGGAAACAGAGAGGAGGCAGGGGGGGCAGTGCGGGGAAAAGAGAGAAGGTATGGGGTGGACAGTGCGGGAACAGAAGGGAGGCAGGGGGCAGGGAGGGGGCATTGCGGGAAACAGCGAGGAGGCAGGGAGGGGGGCAGTGCGGGGAGCAGAGAGGAGGCAGGTGTGGGGGGGGGGGGATGCGGGTAACAGAGGAGGCAGGTGGGGCGGGGACAATGCGGGTAACAGAGAGGAGGCAGGGGGGGGGCAGTGCGGGGAACAGAGAGGAGGTATGGTGCGGACAGTGCGGGAACAGAGAGGAGGCAGGGAGGGGGGGCAGTGCGGGGAACAGAGAGGAGACAGGGAGGGCAGTGCGGGGAACAGAGAGAAGGTATGAGGTGGACAGTGCGGGAACAAAGAGGAGGCAGCAGTGCGGGGAACAGAGAGGAGGCAGGGAGGACAGTGAGGGGAACACAAAGGAGGCGGGGGGGGGGCAGTGCGGGGAACAGCGAGGAGGCAGGGGGGACAGTACGGGGAACAGAGAGGAGGCGGGGGGACAGCGCGGGGAACAGAGAGAAGGCGGGGCGGGAGGGCAGTGCGGGGAACAGAGAGGAGGCAGGTGGGAGGGACAGTACGGGGAACAGAGAGGAGCCAGGAGGAACATTGCGGGGAATAAAGAGGATGCATGGGGGGGCGGGTAGTGCGGGGAACAGAGGCAGGGGGAGGGGGGAGTGCGGGGAACAGAGAGGAGGCAGGGGGGGGGGGAAGTGCGGGGAACAGAGAGGAGGCAGGAGGGGGGAAGTGCGGGAAACAGAGAGGAGGCAGGTGGGGGGGGGGGCAGTGCGGGGAACAGAGAGGACGCAGGGGGGGGGGCAGTGCGGGGAACAGAGCGGATGCAGGTGGGGGGACAGTGCGGGGAACATAGGAGGCAGGGGGGGGGGCATTGCGAGGAACAGAGGAGGAGGCGGGGAGCGGGGGGGGGCACTGTGGGAAACAGATAGGAGCAGCGGGGGGACAGTGCGGGGAACAGAGGGGAGGCAGGGAGGGGGGGGGATTTCGGGGAACAGCGAGGAGGCAGGAGGGGAGAGGGGCAGTACGGGGAACAGAGAGGAGGCGGTGGGACAGCGCGGGGAACAGAGAGAAGGCGGGGCGGGAGGGCAGTGCGGGGAACAGGGAGGAGGCAGGAGGAACATTGCGGGGAATAGAGAGGATGCATGGGGGGGCGGGTAGTGCGGGGAACAGAGGAGGCAGGGGGGGGGGAAGTGCGGGGAACAGAGAGGAGGCAGGAGGGGGGAAGTGCGGGGAACAGAGAGGAGGCAGGAGGGGGGAAGTGCGGGAAACAGAGAGGAGGCAGGTGGGGGGGGGGCAGTGGGGGGAACAGAGCGGAGGGAGGGGGGGACAGTGGAGGGAACAGAGCTGAGGCAGGGGGGACAGTGCGGGGAACATAGAGGAGGCGGCGGGGGCAGTGCGTTGAGCAGAGAGGAGGCAGGGGGGACAGTGCGGGGGACAGAGAGCAGGCAGGGGGGGGGGGGCAGTGGGGGGAACAGAGCGGAGGGAGGGGGGGACAGTGGGGGGAACAGAGCGGAGGCAGGGGGGACAGTGCGGGGAACATAGAGGAGGCGGCGGGGGCAGTGCGGGGAACAGAGAGGAGGCAGGTGGGGGGGGGGCAGTGCGCGAACTGAGAGGAGGCAGGGGGAGACAGTGCGGAGAACAGAGGGGGGGGTCAGTGCGGGGAACAGAGGCGGCGGCGGGGCGGGGGGGGGGGCATGGTGGGAAACAGAGGCAGCGGGGGGCCAGTGCGGAGAACAGAGGGGAGGCAGGGGGTGGGGGGCAGTGCGGGAATCAGAGAGGAGGTAGGGGGGGGGGCAGTGCGGGGAACAGTAATGAGATTGGCCGAGTTTGGAACGGACAGGTGGGCAGGCCGGGGAACAGTGCGGGAAACAGGCCGAGGAACAGTGTGGGGAACAGTGCGGGAAACAGGTAGGGTTACATTGCGGGAAACAGGGAGGTAACAGTGCGGGGAACAGTGCGGGAAACCGGGAGGGGAACAGTGCGGGAAACAGTGTGGTCACAGTGCGGGAAACAGAGAGGGACAGATGGTAGCAGGGGCGGGACAGGACAAGAAACAAGGTGGGAACATATCGAGAACAGAAAAAACAACAGAAGGTGAAGCACGGAGGGGTACATACTGCGTTGTTAGAGTACCAAACAGAGCCTGGAAGAGAGTGAAAGAGTGGGACATAGGGACGGGACAGGGCCTGAACAATGGAGGTGAGCAGGGATGCTCACAGGGGGGCGGGGGGGGGGCGGACATGGCCTGAACGATGGAGATGAGCAGAGGGGCTCACAGAAGGGGGGGGGGGGTGCAGGGCCTTAACGATATTGGTAAGCAGAGAGGCTCACGGAAGGGGGGGACAGGGCGTGAACGATTGAGGTGAGCAGAGAGACTCACATAAGGGGGAGGGGGGGGGGGTGGCATAGAGGAGGCGGGGGGACAGCGCGGGGAACAGAGAGAAGGCAGGTGGGAGGGACAGTACGGGGAACAGAGAGGCGCCAGGAGAAACATTTCGGGGAACAGAGAGGAGGCAGGGGGGGGGGGGGGTAGGGGAGTGCGGGGAACAGAGGAGGCGGCGGGGGTGGGAGCATTGTTGGAAACAGATAGGAGGCAGGGCGGGGGGGGGACTGCGGGGAACAGAGAGGAGGCAGATGGGGGGGCAGTGCGGGGAACAAAGCGGATGCAGGTGGGGGGACAGTGCGGGGAACATAGGAGGCGGCGGGGGGCGGGGGGGGGCATTGTGGGAAACAGATAGGAGGCAGCGGGGGGACAGTGCGGGGAACAGAGGGGAGGCAGGGAGGGGGAGATTTCGGGGAACAGCGAGGAGGCAGGGGGGGCAGTGCGGGGAACATAGAGGAGGCGGGGGAACAGCGCGGGGAACAGAGAGAAGGCAGGTGGGAGGGACAGTACGGGGAACAGAGAGGAGGCAGGGGGAGACAGTGCGGAGAACAGAGAGAAGACAGGTGGGAGGGACAGTACGGGGAACAGAGAGGAGCCAGGAGGAACATTGCGGGGAACAGAGAGGAGGCAGGGGGGGGGGGAGTGCGGGGAACAGAGGAGGCGGCGGGGGTGGGAGCATTGTGGGAAACAGATAGGAGGCAGGGGGGGGGGGCACTGCGGGGAACAAAGAGGAGGCAGGCGGAGGGGGGGCGGTGCGGGGAACAGAGAGAAGGCAGGGGGGACTGTGCAGGGAACAGAGAGGAGGCAGGGGTTGGGGGCAGTGCGGGGAACAGAGCGGATGCAGGTGGGGGGACAGTGCGGGGAACATAGGAGGCAGGGGGGGGGGCATTGCGAGGAACAGAGGAGGAGGCGGGGAGCGGGGGGGGGGCACTGTGGGAAACAGATAGGAGGCAGCGGGGGGACAGTGCGGGGAACAGAGGGGAGGCAGGGAGGGGGGGGATTTCGGGGAACAGCGAGGAGGCAGGAGGGGAGAGGGGCAGTACGGGGAACAGAGAGGAGGCGGTGGGACAGCGCGGGGAACAGAGAGAAGGCGGGGTGGGAGGGCAGTGCGGGGAACAGAGAGGAGGCAGGTGGGAGGGTCAGTACGGGGAACAGAGAGGAACCAGGAGGAACATTGCGGGGAACAGAGAGGATGCATGGGGGGGGGGCAGTGCAGGGAACAGAGGAGGCGAGGGGGGGGCAGTGCGGGGAACAGAGAGGAGGCAGGAGGGGGGAAGTGCGGGAAACAGAGAGGAGGCAGGGTGTGGCAGTGGTTGGAACAGAGCGGATGCAGGTGGGGGGACAGTGCGGGGAACATAGGAGGCGGGGAAGGGCAGTGCGGGGAACAGAGAGGAGGCGGGGGGCTGGCAGTGCGAGGAACAGAGAGGAGGCAGTGGGGGGGGGGCAGTGCGAGGAACAGAGGCGGCGGGGGGGGGCATGGTGGGAAACAGAT
>OZ025250.1:49238866-49407495 GCA_964019135.1 Arenicola marina | reverse complement strand
CCCCGCACTGCCCCCCCCCCTCCCCCTGCCTCCTCTCTGTTCCCCTCACTGGCCCGCCTGCCTCCTCTCTGATTCCCGCACTGCCCCCCACCCCCTGCCTCCCCTCTGTTCTCCGCACTGGCCCCCCGCTGCCTTCTATCTGTTTCCCACCATGCCCCCCCCCCCCGCCGCCTCCTCTGTTCCTCGCACTGCCCCCCCCCCCCTGCCTCCTCTCTGTTCCCCGCACTGCCCCCTCCCCCCCCCCACTGCCTCCCCTCTGTTCCCCGCACTGTCCCCCCACCTGCATCCGCTCTGTTCCAACCACTGCCACCTCCTGCCTCCTCTCTGTTTCCCGCACTTCCCCCCTCCTGCCTCCTCTCTGTTCCCCGCAATGTCCCCCCCCCTGCCTCCTCTGTTCCCCGCACTGCCCTCCCCCCCCCCATGCATCCTCTCTGTTCCCCGCAATGTTCCTCCTGGCTCCTCTCTGTTCCCCGTACTGTCCCTCCCACCTGCCTCCTCTCTGTTCCCCGCACTGCCCTCCCGCCCCGCCTTCTCTCTGTTCCCCGCACTGTCCGCACCATACCCCCTCTCTGTTCCCCGCACTGCCCCCCCCCCCTCCCCTGCCTCCTCTATGTTACCCGCATTGTCCCCGCCCCACCTGCCTCCTCTGTTACCCGCATTGCCCCCGCCCCCCCACACCTGCCTCCTCTCTGCTCCCCGCACTGCCCCCCTCCCTGCCTCCTCGCTGTTTCCCGCAATGCCCCCCCCTGCCCCCTGCCTCCCTTCTGTTCCCCCCATACCTCCTCTCTTTTCCCCGCACTGCCCCCCCTGCCTCCTCTCTGCTCCCCGCACTGCCCCCCTCCCTGCCTCCTCGCTGTTTCCCGCAATGCCCCCCCCTGCCCCCTGCCTCCCTTCTGTTCCCCCCATACCTCCTCTCTTTTTCCCGCACTGCCCCCCCTGCCTCCTCTCTGTTTCCCGCACTGCCCCCCCCACCTGCCTTCTGTCTGTTCCCCGCACTGCCCCCCCCCCCCCTGCCTCCTCTCTGTTTCCCGCACTGCCCCACTGCCTCCTCTATGTTACCCGCACTGCCCCCCCCCCCCCCCGCCTCCTCTATGTTTGCCGCACTGCCCTCCTGCCTCCTCTTTGTTACCCGCATTGTCCCCCCCCCCTCCAACCTGCCTCCTCCCTGTTCCCCGCACTGTTCGCCGCCCCGCCTATTCTCTGTACCCCGCGCTGCCCCCCTGCCTCCTCTCTGTTACCCGCATTGTCCCCGCCCCACCTGCCTCCTCTGTTACCCGCATTTCCCCCCCCCCCACACGTGCCTCCTCTCTGTTCCCCGCACTGTCCCCCCCACCCCCCCCCCCTGCCTCCTCTGTGTTTCCCGCACTGCCCTACTGCCTCCTCTGTTACCCGGATTGTCCCCCCCCCACCTGCCTTTTCTCTGTTCCCTGTACTGTACCCCTCCCTGCCTCCTCGCTATACCCCGCACTGCCCCCCCCCCCTCCTGCCTCCTCAGTGCCCCACACTGCCCCCCCCCCCGCTGCTTCCTCTGCTCCACGCACTGCCCCCCCCCCTGCCTTGTCTCTGTTGCCCGCACTGTTCCCTCCTGCCCCTCCCCCCCGACCCTGTTTCCCGCTCTGTCCCCGCCCCCCGCCTTCCCCGTCCCCCTCACAACACCTGGCCCGTTCCCCGCCGATTTGCCTCTCTCTTTACTCTTTCTGTTCCCGCTATATGCCGCTCTTTGACGGTCGTTTAATTCTTTCAATTGTCTCAATGCATATCGGTCGGCCAGTCAGGGTTTGTCAAGCCGCGTGCTGCCTTCTGACATCCGCTCAGTGCAGTCTACCATCTATCACCAGTGCAAGTGTACCCCACTCCCCACTCCACCTCCCCTGATACACCCAGCCAGCCAGTCGCACTGAGGTATCATATATAACATGGACGACATATTAATAGTTTTTGTTTACATTATTTGCAGACGACAGGCATTGAATTTAAACTTTTAAGATAAACATCCTTTGTCTTCACAGACTGCAGTCCGCCGTGAGTTGTTTATTTCAGTCTCCAAGTCGCCGCTAGAACATTCTTCAGACATCGGTGGAAATGTACAACACCAAAGGCGGCACGTGCGGCCTTGACCTTGACGCCTGACATACACCCCCGCCACCCCCCCCCCCCCCCCCACGTCAGTTATATGTCTGGTTGTCACTGAGATGTTTGTCGTTGTAGGATGCGGTGGCGTATGGCGGTCTGCGGGTGACGGGGGTGGTGGGGGAGGAGGCCGGACCCGGGCGGCTGCAGGACCCCCGGGGTGTGGCCGCCCACGGGGACTTGGTGTGGGTGGCGGACAGGGGCAGCAACAGGGTGGTGGTCTTTCGGCGGACCACAGAAGGCGGCCACACAGCCCACCGCTACGTGGCGCAGTCCCCCGTCCAGTCTCCAGAATGTATCACCGCCACAGACACGGAGAACTGGATCTCCCAGTACAATAGCGGCCAGCTCCAGGGAGTCCGGCTGTTGGGTGGAGAGGTCGTCCTGACGCGCAGACTGCCGACCACCGGACGCCTGACAGAGCCAGGGGGACTGGCCTACAGGGAGTCCACCAGGACTCTCTATGTCTGCTGTGAGGACGGCCTCCATGTGGTGCATGTGGCGGGGGGCGGGGTGGTGGCCACCCTCAACACGCCGCCAGAGGTGGAGGAGGAGAGGTGGCGGCCGTGGTATGTGTCCGTCCTCCAGGACACCATCTTGGTGCAGTACGGCCTCTCCCGCCTGGTGCTGTACACCGGGGACGGCGCTCCGGGCCGCGTCCTCAACCTCCCAGGACCCTCGACTCCCCGTGACATCACCCACAACGGGGAACACTTTGTGGTGTGTGACTGGCTGGGTGGCTTTCTCCTCGTGGTGAGCCGGGAGGGGGAGGCGGTCACCAGGGTGGGGCTGGAGAAGGTGCTGCCCTGGTGTATATCATGGCCCCCCCACCACCACCTCCTCTACGTCACGGACTGGAACCACAAACTGTTTGTCGTGAGCCGCTGACGACAACAACGCGCCGTCCGCGTAAGTAACAGTGACGTCATCACGTCACTCACACCTTGTTAAGATGATTGTTGATAAGGACAACATACCCCACACCCTCTCCCCTACCCACACTCTCCCTGGTGGGGGGGGGGGGTGGTGAAGGGTCGGGGGTGGGGGGTGGTGCTGTGTGGGGGGTGGTGCAGCTTTAAGTGATATTTGACATGTTGTTTACGTTTAGAAAGGTGTCACTGTAAAGGTCTCTGTGAGGGAGGGACAGGATGCCACTCCCACCCCCTCCCCCCCACCCACCTCAGCCACACTAGGCCCTCCCTACCCTACCTTACAAGACCTACCTACCACTCTTTCTCCTATTATCGGGGGGGGGGGGTTCAGTCGGCTAAGCTGCCCTCAACTGACGTTAGTTGAATTGTTTACGACTCGATGTTTGTAATTGTAATTGTGAAATGTGACCGCCTGCTCCACCCCTTAACTCTCTCACCTACCCCCCTCTCCCTCCCCCTCTCCCTCCCCCTCTCCCTCCCCGTCTCCCAACACCTTTAAGTTTTTGCTGATTGAAATCAAGTTGATTCCCAGGACTCAAAGGGATCTTAATAGATTTAAAGCACGCGACGGTTATGCTCGCTGGAGTCTAAATAACGTTTTTAGCATTGGGCTTTAAATATATTTATCGTTAGCATTTGAGGTAAATGTAAGACTTGATAAGATCAGCAATAATAGATAATTAGTCAGTGACATGAAAATAAAATCAAAATATGAACATTTCTTTGAACATTAGCCTAATTTACTGAGCAAATATTCTGGGTCTCGTCCGTTGTGGAGCTGTGTTCGTCACACCGCTCACTTATTACTCTTCCACGGTCTGTTCACATTCATGTTTTCTTTTCTGTTTGCTACGCCAGGTTCCTGCGTTGTTGCCTCCCTGTTTGCCGCTCTGTTTCCTCTCAGTTGTTGTTCTGTTTGCTGTTCTGCTGCTCCTCCCCACCCCCACCCCCACCCCCACCCCAGCCCCACCCCGGCCATCTTCCTGTATGCCATGGGACTTTGATTACTGTTATTAGAAGGACTGTATTAACGAACATTAGCAGTATTGTACATTGGAGCATAGGATATACATGTACCAATTAATATAGTGATGGCGAGGGGAATAAGTTGAAATATACCCATGGAAGTTGACCATGTATACCCCCCCCCCCCGCCGCCCTTGCCTGACACCCTTACATGCAGTCCGGGTGTTCCTCTCGCTTGAATAGCAGTCATACCTGCCGAAAATAAATCGAAGTTGCTCAATCAGTTTCAATGGTTGCCACGTATATACCACTTGTATAGGTAGGACAATTGTCTCTTGTATTTCTATTAGATCCAAATACTATGGAGAAGAAAAAATGAACTTTCATTTTGGTAAAAATCATTCAGTGGGTGTATTATTTGTTGCTGAAATGTTCGCTTGCCCATCCCGCGACGCCACTATCACAGCCCCCCCCCCCCCCCCCAATTAGACCAATATATATATATAAAATCTAATATATAATAAGTTTGGCCTAACGACGGCTGTAAATTTAATTTAATCTTACAATCATATTTGACCCTTTGCTTAGACATTTAAAACGATAGAAAAGGCAATAGTTGTCGTAACTACACGCTAACTTTGTTAATTTGTTTTACTGGTTGATCCGGTTATTAGATAATCAATATGTCAATGTACAGTAGGGGTTTATGCTATGGACTGTAATGACAACATATTAATTGTGTTTTTCTCGTCGTTTCAGCTGGACACATGGCCTAAAGATCCTCACTGGAAGCTTGAATGAATAAATGAATTGTATCATCACCCACCAAGATGCTGGTCATAACGGTTCATTGCTATTGTATAGAGCGTTAGCTCCTCGTGATGGTGATCACAATAATTGGTCTGCCTCACCGACAGCTCTTGCTATTGCTATGAGTTCACGCTCTGTTTATGCGTCGGCGTTCACATGACCGACCGGCACAGACTTATCGGGAAAACCGAAGGCGTTATGATTGGGGCGTTATGATCGAATTAGTGTGTGAATCTTGGCTATGGCGCTTTACCACTGACAATTTGGTTACCTGACTTAGGGACGCTTATGTATGTGTTAATGTAAAGTGTCCATGTGCTATGTATAATAAATACCAATCAAATAGGTGAGTCGGATGCGTATAAAGGAAGGAGGCTGCCGTTATTAGTATATAATCCATGTATACATGCAGATCAAGGAAATCCTAATGGAAAAGTATGAATTTGTTACGGAAAAGTACGAATTTGTGATGGAAAAGTACGAATTTGTTACGGAAAAGTCATGGAATAATAATGACATGTTGTTAACAGGTTTGTGTGGGAGGCACACCCACTCACCTTGATGCTGGTAATATTGGCTCCTTGCTATTCTATAATGTGTTGGCTCATCATGAAGGTGACCGCAACAATGTGTCTGCTGCACTGAGAACTAATGTTAAATAATGTTATGAGGAGTGCAGTTCACGCTCTGCTTATGCTAATGGTATATGTACTCTATGAAACCAGCACATTGTTAAACTGGACGTTATGATGTTATGAATGCATTAATGTTTTTAATGTTTTTAATTTTTATTGTCGTTGGTCGTTTGAATATAGGCCTCCTGTTATACGCGGACGATATGGCACTTATATCAGACTCGGAGGAAAAAATGCAACAGCTTATAGATTGTGTTAACCGCTGGTGTGGGAAATGGCGAATGACGGTTAATGAGTCAAAGACTGGGATAATGCACTTTCACCCGAAGAGAACCAGTCTCACGTCGGCCAATTTTGTTTATGGTGGTAACGTTTTAGAAAAAGTGAATAGTGATAAATATCTTGGAATAATTTTTGGCGAGTTTGTAACTTTGGACAATTGTTGTCATACTCTCGCGGATTCAGCTGGTAGAGCTCTTGAAGCACTCATCTCTCAGTATCGTTGTGTGAATACCTTAGGATTTAATACCTTCACTGGACTGTTCGAAATCGTTTTTGCTCCCATAATGGATTATGCGTCGGGAGTCTGGGGCTTCGTAAAGGCTCCTTGTTTGGATACGATACAGTATAGAGGCGGAAAAAATACTTTCTGGGCTTGCATAAATTTGCCCCAAGTGCAGCTGTGTGTGGTTGATATGGGAGGGCCTACACCTAAATATAGGCGTCAATTAGCCATGATTAGGAGATGGAACCGACGTGTAGCCATGGATGAGTAAAGACTGACAAAAAGTGTATATATGTGAGATAGGAAGCATAACAAGAGAAAGTGGTTGTTTGAAATGAAGGCTGTTGGACCGTATCGAGATGGGGGAATCTTATCGCGAATTACGAAAATGTGACATCGCTGTCGTGAAAGTTAAACTGTTAGAACGCATGTCAAATGAGTGGAAGGGTCATATGTGAGAAAAGCCTAAACTAAGATCTTATGTACAGTTCAAAAGCGATTTTGTAACAGAACAATATGTGAAAGCTATTAGTACATCGAAACAAGACCGATCGCTATTTGCTCAACTTGGAACTGGAATCGCACAATTACGAATTGATTCATATGAGATCACCTTTAAAGGTTGCCCCCAAGAGGGTGTCCCCGGGAGGTTGCCCCCGAGAGGGTGTCCCCGGGAGGGTATTTTCGGGAGGTTGTCCCCGAGAGGTTGTCCCCGAGTGGTTGTTTTCGGGAGGTTGTCCCCGAGTGGTTGTTTTCGGGAGGTTGTCCTCGAGAGGTTGTCCCCGAGAGGTTGTCCCCGAGAGGTTGTCCCCGTGAGGTTGTCCCCGGTTGTATCTGGGAGGTTGTCCCTGAGAGGTTGTCCCCGAGGTGTTGTCAACCGGAGGTTGTCCCCGGGAGGTTGTCCCCCGGGAGGTTGTATCCGGAAGGTTGTCCCCAAAAGTTTGTATCCGGGAGGTTGTCCCCAAAAGGTTGTCCCCGGGAGGTTGTCCCCGGGAGGTGGTCCCCGAGAGGTTTTTCCCGGAAGGTTGTCCCCAATGGTTGTTTTCGGGAGGTTGTCCCCCAAAGGTTGTTTCCGGGAGGTTGTCCCCAAAAGGTTGTCCCCAAAAGGTTGTCCCCGGGAGGTTGTCCCAAGGAAGTTGTCCCGAGAGGTTTTCTCCCAGAGGCCGGCCCCCAGGAGGTTGTCCCCGAGAGGTTGTCCCCAAGAGGTTGTCCCCGAGAGGTTGTCCCCGAGAGGTTGTCCCTGAGAGGTTGTATCCTGGAGGTTGTCCCCGGAAGCTTGTATCTGGAAGGTTGTCCCCGAGAGGTTGTTTTCGGGAGGTTGCCCCCGAGAGGTTGTCCCATGGAAGTTGTCCCTGAGATGTTGTCCCCGGGCGGTTGTCCCTGAGATGTTGTCCCCGGGAGGGTGTCCCCGAGAGGTTGTCCCCGAGAGGTTGTATCTGGGAGGTTGTCCCCGAGAGGTTGTTTTCGGGAGGTTGCCCCTGAGAGGTTGTCCCATGGAAGTTGTCCCCGAGATGTTGTCCCCGGGAGGTTGTCCCCGGGGTGTTGTCCCCGGGAATTTGTATCCGGGAGGTTGTCCCCGGGAGGTTGTATCTGGGAGGTTGTCCCCGAGAGGTTGTTTTCGGGAGGTTGTCCCCGAGAGGTTGTTCCTTGGAGGGGGTCGCCGAGGTGTTGTCCCCGGGAGGTTGCCCCCGAGAGGGTGTCCCCGGGAGGGTATTTTCGGGAGGTTGTCCCCGAGAGGTTGTTCCCGGAGGTTGTCCCCTGGAGGTTGTCCCCGATGTGTTTGTCCCCGGGAGGTTGTTCCTTGAGGTTGTCCCCTGGAGGTTGTCCCCGAGGTGTTGTCCCCGGCGGGTTGTATCCGGGAGGTTGTCCCCGGGAGGTTTTATCTGGGAGGTTGTCCCCGAGAGGTTGTTTTCGGGAGGTTGTCCCCGAGAGGTTGTTCCCGAGAAGTTGTTTTGGGAGGTTGTCCCCTGGAGGTTGTCCCCGAGAGGGTGTCCCCGGGGGGTTGTCCCCGGGGGGTTGTCCCCGGAGGGTTGTATCCGGGAGGTTGTCTCCGAGAGGTTGTATCTGGGAGGTTGTCCCCGAGAGGTTGTTTTCGGAAAGTTGTCCCCGAGAGGTTGTTTCCGAGAAGTTGTATCCCGATGGTTGTCCCCGGGAGGTTGTCCCAGAGTGGTTTTCCCCGGGAGGTTGTCCCCGGGAGGTTGTCCACGAGAGGTTGACCCCGGGAGGTTGTATCCGGGAGGTTGTCCCCGAGAGGTTGTCCCTGGGAGGATGTATTCGGATGGTTGTCCCCATGAGGTTGTCCACGAGTGGTTTCCCCCGGGAGGTTGTCCCCGGGAGGTTGTCCCCAAGAGGTTGTCCCCAAGAGGTTGTTTTAGGGTTGTTCCCGGGAGGCGTCTCAGAAATAAATGACGAATGAAAGTATCTTTGGCCGGTGCTATATGTTTGTTGTGTGTAAGATGAGGCAATCTTACTCAGTGAATCAGAACACGTCGACATATTGTAATAATCTGTGTTGGTTCCTTCGTGGCTAAGGTCCGAAGTAACCGGTGTGTACACTCGCGTATTAGATAGGCAAGTGGCAAATGGCGAAAGTATAATCTTCTGGTATGTGCGCTACATTCTTCAAGTAACATTAAGCATGTTCGCCCTTAAATAAGACGCCATCGGTAATACTTTAGTCTATGTATTTATTACCCAAATATGTAACAACGACAAAATCACCTATACATCAATGCCGCAATAGAGACTTACATCCAGTTACCGAATGACGCTGGTCTTTTCGATAGAATCCATGGCCCTTTCCGTTAGAGCAACCATAGATCTAGCGCTCTCAACCAAAACGCGGTCCCTTTGCAACAATCATTGCATTCATTGGTGCTCATGATCAAGAAATCCTACTCAATATAAGTGTAGAACTTTTTCTTAATTCAGAAAATCCACCGATACAAGAGCCTAAGTGTGGCTTATGAATAGGTCCCCTGGGCACAGCGCACTAGTTATTCAAAGCGAAACCTGCATTTACGTCACGAAACGTTGATTGGTCCTCTCTTGATGGTGTAACGCGCCATGAAGGACATCCTAGATTCCTTTTGGAGCCCACGAGCTGGACAAAATCATCTGAAATTTTCGACTCTCGGTGTATCATTTGTGTATAACGTTCTCTTCGACTGTCTATACTAGAGTCTCACATAGAAGTGAATTCAGCTAATACTTTTATTTGGTATTATTATTCATTACAAATTTAGACTGTTTTGTCTTGGCTGGGCTTGTTCAGGATGTGTTCGAAAAGGTGTTAATGGTTGTCAGTAAGTGGCCGGTAAGAGATAGTGGGTAAGGAAAATGGGATAGAAATGGTTGTCAGTAAGTGGCCGGTAAGAGATAGTGGATAAGGAAAATGGGATAGAAATGGTTGTCAGTAAGTGGCCGGTAAGAGATAGTGGGTAAGGAAAATGGGATAAAAATGGTTGTCAGTAAGTGGCCGGTAAGAGATAGTGGGTAAGGAAAATGGGATAGAAATGGTTGTCAGTAAGTGGGCGGGAAGAGATAGTGGGTAAGGAAAATGGGATAGAAATGGTTGTCAGTAAGTGGCCGGTAAGAAATAGTGGGTAAGGGAAATGGTTGTCAGTAAGTGGCCGGTAAGAGATAGTGGGTAAGGAAAATGGGATAGAAATGGTTGTCAGTAAGTGGCCGGTAAGAGATAGTGGGTAAGGAAAATGGGATAGAAATGGTTGTCAGTAAGTGGCCGGTAAGAGATAGTGGGTAAGGAAAATGGGATAGAAATGAAGATCATGCGTAAGGAGTGTGGGGGTGGGGGGGGGGGGACAAGATAGGGACAACATGTTTACGTTTGGGATTAACAGGTGCGGATGGTGTGACATAAAGGTGAAAGATGCGGATGATGCGATGATTCGGGGTAAAATGTGGGGATGGAAGGGGGGTGTGATGTGGAAGTTCGGAGGTAACAGGTGGTGAGAGATAAGGATTAGATGTTGAGAATCTGAGGGTTGAAAGGTTGGAGTGTGAGGGTAAAAGTGTGGGGTGTGTGAGTGTAGCAAACTAGAGGAACTAGCGGTCCAGTAAAAAGTAGAAGGGCGGTTACTCGGAAGGGGGCGCAGGGCTGAGATTGGGTCGGATATATCCACCAGTATAGGAAAGAAAGCAAGTTCGGCATATTCGTGTAATCAGTAATTGTTTATGTTGTCGGTTTCGACCTGTAATTGCATTGTATATTCATATAAGTAGCTTTCGTTGCTGAAGGAATAAAATAATGTATTTAATTGATAGCTAGCATATTTATGAAGAGTTTATGTATCTTTTTATGCAAGCAAATTTCGCAGTTGTTCGAAGGTTTATATTTCCTTTCATTATCGCCCATTGGTCAGTTTGGGGGATATATTGGGTTAGCGAGGAAAGGTATGCAGCATGTGTTATTTGACGCAGTGATATTTGACACAGTGATATTTGACACCGTGATATTGGTGGTTCTTTGTGACATTGCTATCCGTATATTTACCGAGAGGCTGATGCCCTGTATATATTCAAGGTGTTATTGACAGATTTTTCATACATTTGTATGTGGCGGCAGCGCCTGGTTTAGTTAACCCTCAATAAACCATTTGAACTGTAACTACTCCCATTTTACCTTATTATTGGGTTATTTAATCCGGGTTTAACCCAGGCAACCAAGAATGTTTAACAATTTCGCTGCATAAAACGTCTCTTCCTGACATTACACCGAGAACGTACACCTTTAGCACGCTAACAGTTTTGGTGACGGCAGTGGGACATTGCCACATACACCCTCGGCACGTTGCATGAGATAGAGGTCAATGTGGCGGGTTAGGGGTTAGCAGGTGTGAGATCAAATAGATCAGGGACGAAGGATACCAAATGAATGAGTCGAGAGATGAAGCTTTATGCTTTTAATATGGTATATAACTAGACCGAATGATAAACCGGGGCACGGTCAGAAAACGGGACGCGGACAAGCAACAGGACACGGACAGCCAACAGGACACGGACAGCCAACTGGACACGGACAGGCAACAGGACACGGACAGCCAACTGGACACGGACAGGCAACAGGACACGGACAGGCAACAGGACACGGACAGCCAACAGGACACGGACAGCCAACAGGACACGGGCAGCCAACAGGACACGGACTGCCAACAGAACACGGACAGGCAACAGGACACGGACAACCAACATGACGCGGATTGCCAAACAGGACACGGACAGCCGACAGGACACGGACAGGCAACAGGACACGGATTGCCAAACAGGACACGGACAGCCAACAGGACACGGACAGCCAACAAGACACGGACAACCAACAGGACACGGACAGCCAACAGGACACGGACAGCCAACAGGACACGGGCAGCCAACAGGACACGGTCAGGCAACAGGACACGGACAGCCAACAGGACACGGACAGCCAACAGGACACGGACAGCCGACAGGACACGGGCAGGCAACAGGACACGGACAGGCAACAGGACACGGACAGCCAACAGGACACGGACAGCCAACAGGACACGGACAGCCGACATGACACGGTCAGGCAACAGGACACGGACAGCCAACAGGACACGGACAGCCGACAGAACACGGTCAGGCAACAGGACACGGACAGGCAACAGGAAACGGAGAGCCGACAGGACACGGGCAGGCAACAGGACACGGACAGTCAACAGGACACGGACAGGCAACAGGACACGGACAGCCAACAGAGCCCGAACAGCCGACAGGACATGGACAGCCAACAGGACACGGTCAGGCAACATGACACGGACAGGCAACAGGACACGGACAGCCAACAGGACACGGACAGCCGACAGGACACGGGCAGGCAACAGGACACGGACAGTCAACAGGACACGGACAGCCAACAGGACACGGGCAGGCAACAGGACACGGACAGCCAACAGGACACGGACAGCCAAGAGGACACGGGCAGTCAACAGGACACGGACAGCCAACAGGACACGGACAGCCAACAGGACACGGACAGCCAACAGGACACGGATAGCCAACAGGACACGGACAGCCAACAGGATACGGACAGCCAACAGGACACGGACAGCCAACAGGATACGGACTGCCAACAGGACACGGACTGCCAACCGGACACGGACATCCATCAGGACACGTACCGCCAACAGGACACGGACCGCCAACAATTAAGAACAGTTTGTCAAGATGTCAGGAGTTCGACCTTAATTCGGCTTACAGTATGTCACAATGCATCCCTTAAACGCAGTGAGACCTTTCAAACGCCACCACCCTCTCCACACGCAGATAAATATTACGTTTTTTTGAAGCATAATCCTTTGCGCCACTTCGAGGGCGAAAATACAGCGAAGCCATACCAATACCTGCCCCAGGCCCACGCACACCCTCCCCATACCAACGCCTGCCCCCGGCCCAAACAAACCACCCCTCCACCAACACCTGCCCCCAGCCCACACACACCCTTCCCATACCAACGCCTGCCCCCGGCCCACACACACCCTCCCCATACCAACGCCTGCCCCCTGCCCACACACGCCCTCCCCGTACCAACGCCTGCCCCCGGCCGACACACACCCTCCCCAGGCCGACACACACCCTCCCCATACCAACACCTGCCCCCGGCCCACACACACCCTCCCCGTACCAACGCCTGCCCCCGGCCGACACACACCCTCCCCAGGCCGACACACACGCTCCCCCATACCAACACCTGCCCCAGGCCCACGCACACCCTCCCCGTACCAACGCCTGCCCCAGGCCCACGCACACCCTCCCCGTACCAACGCCTGCCCCCGGCCCACACACACCCTCCCCGTACCAACGCCTGCCCCCGGCCCACACACCCCCTCCCCGTACCAACGCCTGCCCCAGGCCCACGCACACCCTCCCCGTACCAACGCCTGCCCCAGGCCCACGCACACCCTCCCCGTACCAACGCCTGCCCCAGGCCCACGCACACCCTCCCCGTACCAACGCCTGCCCCCGGCCCACACACACCCTCCCCGTACCAACGCCTGCCCCCGGCCCACACACACCCTCCCCGTACCAACGCCTGCCCCCGGCCCACGCACACCTTCCCCATACCAACGCCTGCCCCAGGCCCACACACACCCTCCCCGTACCAACGCCTGCCCCCGGCCCACACACACCCTCCCCGTACCAACGCCTGCCCCCGGCCCACGCGCACATTCCCCATACCAACGCCTGCCCCCCACCCGCACACACCCTCCCCGTACCAACGCCTGCCCCAGGCCCACACACACCCTCCCCGTACCAACGCCTGCCCCCGGCCCACACACCCTCCCCGTACCAACGCCTGCCCCCGGCCCACACAAACCCTCCCCGTCCCCCCTTGCAGTCAATCCTAATGATCCTCGACACAGGAGGAACCCTATCGCGGGCCCTCGCGTCCATGCTGTACATCACTGGGGTGCTCCACACTGCTGGTGGCTTTAAGGGCTCTCAGGACGAGGGATCTGACTGGTCAAAGGTGATCGGTGTGATGGACAGGCTGAGAGGCATAGGGCGAGAGCGTGATGGTGTCATCGACGTCGCCAAAAACCAGACGCTCTGATACTTAAATATACTTACAAAATGCCATCATAAAGTCCTACACAAATACTAAACAAGGAGCTGCACACATCTTCCGGGCTTGTCGGATATATTATTTTGGGTTTAACTGAGTGTTCGCACATATGTTTGTCCGAATTGGTCGATACTATCAAACACACCTCGGCCATGTTGGTTGGCTAGGGGACTGTGCTCACCCAGGCTATGCATGTATCATCAGTGGGTTATGTTACGGGGCAGTGCCCACCCGGGCTCTGCATGTATATTTAGTGGGTGGGGTAGGGGACTGTGCCCACCCTGGCTCTGCATGTATATGTAGTGAGTGGGGTAGAGGACTGTGCCCACCCTGGCTCTGCATGTATATGTAGTGGGTGGGGTAGGGGACTGTGCCCAACCTGGCTCTGCATGTATATGTAATGGGTGGGGTAGGGGACTGTGCCCACCCTGGCTCTGCATGTATATGTAGTGGGTGGGGTAGGGGACTGTGCCCACCCTGGCTCTGCCTCTATATGCAATGGGTGGGGTAGGGGATTGTGCCCACCCTGGCTCTGCATGTATATGTAGTGAGTGGGGTAGAGGACTGTGCCCACCCTGGCTCTGCATGTATATGTAGTGGGTGGGGTAGGGGACTGTGCCCAACCTGGCTCTGCATGTATATGTAATGGGTGGGGTAGGGGACTGTGCCCACCCTGGCTCTGCATGTATATGTAGTGGGTGGGGTAGGGGACTGTGCCCACCCTGGCTCTGCATGTATATGTAGTGGGTGGGGTAGGGGACTGTGCCCACCCTGGCTCTGCATGTATATGTAGTGGGTGGGGTAGGGGACTGTGCCCACCCTGGCTCTGCCTCTATATGTAATGGGTGGGGTAGGGGACTGTGCCCACCCTGGCTCTGCATGTATATGTAGTGGGTGGGGTAGTGGACTTTGCCAACCCTGGCTCTGCATGTATATGTAGTGGGTGAGGTAGGGGACTGTGCCCAACCTGGCTCCGCATGTATATGTAGTGGGTAGGACAGGGGACTGTGCCCACCCTGGCTCTGCATGTATATGTAGTGGGTGGGGCAGGGGACTGTGCCCACCCTGGCTCTGCATGTATATGTAGTGGGTGGGGCAGGGGACTGTGCCCACCCTGGTTCTGCATGTATATGTAGTGGGTGGGGCAGGGGACTTTGCCAACCCTGGTTCTGCATGTATATGTAGTGGGTGGGGTAGAGGACTGTGCCCACCCTGGCTCCGCATGTATATGTAGTGGGTGAGGTAGGGGACTGTGCCCACCCTGGCTCTGCATGTATATGTAGTGGGTGGGGTAGGGGACTGTGCCCACCCTGGCCCTGCATGTATATGTAGTGGGTGGGGTAGGGGACTGTGCCCACCCTGGCTCTGCATGTATATGTAGTGGGTGGGGTAGGGGACTGTGCCCACCCTGGCTCTGCATGTATATGTAGTGGGTGGGGTAGGGGACTGTGCCCACACTGGCTCTCCATGTATATGTAGTGGGTGGGGTAGGGGACTGTGCCCACCCTGGCTCTGCATGTATATGTAGTGGGCGAGGTAGGGGACTGTGCCCACCCTGGCTCTGCATGTATATGTAGTGGGTGGGGTAGGGGACTGTGCCCACCCTGGCTCTGCATGTATATGTAGTGGGTGTGGTGGGGGACTGTGCCCAACCTGGCTCTGCATGTATATGTAGTGGGTGGGGTAGGGGACTGTGCTCACTCTGGCCCTGCATGTATATGTAGTGGGCGGGGTAGGGGACTGTGCACACCCTGGCTCTGAATTTATATGTAGTGGGTGGGGTAGGGGACTGTGCCCACCCTGGCTCGGCATGTATATGTAATGGGTGGGGTAGGGGACTGTGCCCACCATGGCTCAGTATGTATATGTAGTGGGTAGGGTAGGGGACTGGGCCCACCCTGGTTCTGCATGTATATGTAGTGGGTAGGGTAGGGGACTGTGCCCACCCTGGCTCTGCATGTATATGTAGTGGGTGGGGTAGGGGACTGTGCCCACCCTGGCCCTGCATGTATATGTGGTGGGTGGGGTAGGGGACTGTGCCCACCCTGGCCCTGCATGTATATGTAGTGGGTGGGGTAGGGGACTGTGCCCACCCTGGCTCTGCATGTATATGTAGTGGGTGGGGTAGGGGACTGTGCCCACCCTGGCTCTGCATGTATATGTATTGGGTGTTGATTATTTATAGTATAAGCACTGTATAAACAAACATTAGCAACATTGTAGATTAGCCCATAAGATATACCAATTGATACAGTGATGGTGCGGGGAATAATTTGACTGACACAGACCCAAAGAAGTTATTGATGTATACCCCCCCCCCCCCCCACCCTTGCCTCACACCCTTACAGGAAGTCCTTCCGTTACTCTCGCTTAAATAGACAAATCATATCTGCCTAAAATAAATAAAATGTGCTCAATTCGTTTCAATGGTTGCCACGTATATACCACTTGCATAGATAAGATTGTCTTTTGTCTTTGTATTTGATCCAAATACAATGAAGAATAAAAATGTACTTTAAATCATTCAGTATGGGTATTTTCTGACCAGTATTAATCCTTAAAGAAGAAAAGATGTGACGAATGGAAATTCAATGTACTTGTCGCAGTAATTTTCTCTTGCCAAACCCCCGCCGCCACTACCAACCCCCACAATTAGACCAATATATATATATATATAATCTAATGTACAATTCATTTGACCTTGTGACAAATGTAAATGTGATTTAATCTTACGAGCATATCTGACGCTTTGCTTAGACATACAAAATGACGATGCACGTTTACTGAACTAATTTGTTTTACTGGTTGATTTGGTTTCCGGATAATCAATATGTCAATGTGCAGTGGGGGTTTATGCTATGGACTGTACTGACAACATATTAATTGTGTTTTTTAAGTCGTTTCAGCTGGACGCATTGCCCACAGATCCTCACTGGAAGCTTAGATTAATGAATGAATTGTATCAACACCCACCATGATGCTGGTCATAACGGTCCCTTGCTATTGTTCATCATGATAACGGCCACAAAAGTTGGTCTGCCGCACTGAAAGCTCTGGCTAATTTATGACGATTGAAGTTCACGCTCTGTTCATGCTAATAGTGTCCTTATATCGGCGTTATGCTGATTATATAACATATCGCATCACTTTACTTGTTGGCAGTGATGCTGGACTTTATCATGTCATCGAGGCATTAAGGATATAATGCAATGTGAGCCAATCGTGCTTTTTAACGTGTTCAGTCATTAACATGCGATACAATAAACATTGTTTAATTATAACCAAATGCTGTTTTCTGTTTAATATCTGCGCGCGTTTGTGTCTTCCTAATTACGTGTCCCATTGATACAGGTGAGGCCATGCAGACCACAGTTGGTGCCGCGCTCAGGGGCGTAGCCAGGGACTTTAGCAAGTGTACGCACATGCTGCACATGAAATGAAAAACAATTACTCCCGAACAACAGGATTGCACGTACCGGCACAACCCAACGTGTACGCACGTCCGTAGCTGCGTACGTCTGTCAGAGTCAGAATTCGTTTATTTGACCAAGAAATGTAGTACATATCATACAAAACATAGATATACGGATTGGCCAGGAGACTCCCATTAAGACACAGGTAGGTCGCTATCATGGGAGCCACCTATATATATGTATATATATATATACCGGTAAATATAAACAGTTGACAAGGTAGGTTGGGACTGCTGCTAATTACTGCGTTTTATAGACTAAAGAAATGGGGAGCTATATTCAATACATTAAGTAGCGGAGCTAAATAATAATTAGATTCTTCATAATAATGGTTAAACGCCTCTGACCCCGAAAAAACTTTAGCTTATATTATTATTCTGGGTTTACTTTCTTACATTCCTGGGTTATAACCCCCTAAATAGTAGACTGGAGTACTTTTTTGCAATGCCGATTTCAATTTTAGGAACGAAGAAATTGACGTCAAAGAGAAATACAAACGCATGGGCCTTTACATTGAAACTCAGATTCCCTCTGGTCATCGGCTTAAACTAAACCAGAAAAAAAACCCACTCAACCATGAGAACAATCAACACCCACGACCACAGATACCTACACACTGTATCAAAGCTCACCTGTCAGTGGTGCGACATTATTGGGGAATTTCAAATAGAGCGCAGATGCAATGCCCCCATTTCCGTTTTGCACTTTACAAAAGGGTAAAAGGTATCGCGCGAGTGTTACCTATTTCCGATTTGCAGTTTACAAAAGAATAAAAGGTATCGCGCGACTGTTAGGTCCGTGTATGTACCTGCCATCCATTTTCCATTGCAAATGGGAAATAGAAAAAGGACATGTCTTCTTATTTCCTTTCACCTATATGGGTAATGGGTTAAATGTACGTGTTTCCGTTACCCATTTCCCATTGCAAAACGCAAATGAAAAAGGGAACCACCGACCCATTTCTTATTTCTCAGTTAAATGCGGTGACTAGCGCACGTACCGAGCGCGGGCTGTGGCTTGGGGCTCCGGGCTGTGGCTTCGGGCTCTGGGCTCTGGCGTCGGGCTCTGGGCTATGGCTTGGGGCTCCGGGCTGTGGCTTCGGGCTCTGGGCTCTGGCGTCGGGCTCTGGGCTATGGCTTCGGGCGCCGGGCTATGGCTTCGGGCTCTTGGCTGTGGCTTCGGGCTCTGGGCTATGGCTTCGGGCTCTGGGCTGTGGCTTCGGGCTCCGGGCTGTGGCTTCGGGCTCTGGGCTCTGGCGTCGGGCTCTGGGCTATGGCTTCGGGCGCCGGGCTGTGGCTTCGGGCGCCGGGCTGTGGCTTTCGGGCTCTGGGCTATGGCTTCCGGCTCCGGGCTGTGGCTTCGGGCTCCGGGCTGTGGCTTCGGGCTCTGGGCTCTGGCGTTGGGCTCTGGGCTATGGCTTCGGGCGCCAGGCTGTGGCTTCGGGCGCCGGGCTGTGGCTTCGGGCTCTGGGCTATGGCTTCGGGCTCTGGGCTGTGGCTTCGCGCTCTGGGCTGTGGCTTGGGCTCCGGGCTTTGGCTTCGGGCGCCGGGCTGTGGCTTCGGGCTCCGGGCTGTGGTTTCGGGCGCCGGGCTGTGGCTTCGGGCTCCGGGCTGTGGTTTCGGGCGCCGGGCTGTGGCTTCGGGCTCTGGGCTCTGGCTTAGGGCCCCGGGCTGTGGCTTGGGGCTATGGCTTCGGGCTCCGGGCTGTGGCTTCGGGCTCCGGGCTGTGGCTTCGGGCTCTGGGCTCTGGCTTCGGGCTCCGGGCTGTGGCTTCGGGCTCTGGGCTATGGTTTCGGGCTATGGCTTCGGGCTCCGGGCTGTGGCTTCGGGCTCCGGGCTGTGGCTTCGGGCTCTGGGCTCTGGCGTCGGGCTCCGGGGTGTGGCTTCGGGCTCCGGGCTGTGGCTTCGGGCTCTGGGCTATGGCTTCGGGCTCCGGGCTGTGGCTTTGGGCTCCGGGCTGTGGCTTTGGGCTCTGGGCTCTGGCGTCGGGCTCTGGGCTATGGCTTCGGGCTCTGGGCTGTGGCTTTGGGCTCCGGGCTGTGGCTTCGGGCTCTGGGCTCTGGCGTCGGGCTCTGGGCTATGGCTTGGGGCTCCGGGCTGTGGCTTCGGGCGTCGGGCTATGGCTTCGGGCTCCGGGGTCTGGCTTCGGGCTCCGGGCTATGGCTTCGGGCTCTGGGCTCTGGCGTCGGGCTCTGGGCTATGGCTTCGGGCTCCGGGCTGTGGCTTCGGGCTCTGGGCTGGCGTCGGGCTCTGGGCTATGGCTTCGGGCTCTGGGCTGTGGCTTCGGGCTCCGGGCTATGGCTTCGGGCTCTGGGCTCTGGCGTCGGGCTCTGGGCTATGGCTTGGGGCTCCGGGCTGTGGCTTCGGGCTCTGGGCTCTGGCGTCGGACTCTGGGCTATGGCTTCGGGCTCCGGGCTGTGGCTTCGGGCTCTGGGCTCTGGCGTCGGGCTCTGGGCTATGGCTTCGGGCTCTGGGCTGTGGCTTCGGGCTCTGGGCTGTGGCTTCGGGCTCCGGGCTGTGGCTTTGCGCTCTGGGCTCTGGCGTCGGGCTCCGGGCTCCGGGCTATGGCTTCGGGCTCCGGGCTATGGCTCCGGGCTCCGGGCTGTGGCTTCGGGCTCCGGGCTGTGGCCTAAGGAGCCGCAAATAATGAAAAGAGAGAAATCTAAGGTTTCTAGGAGTAGAAAGTTGCAAGGGATAAGCCCTGGGGGGGGGGGGGGCGATACCCCACATTGCATCGTTTAGGAAAGCACTTCTATATATTTCGTCGCTATGACGTTTTGGGTCCTAAAGTATGTCGTAATTGTTGGCCCCAGTCTTCCAACTCCATCGCTGTCACCTTTTCCGTCCCTCCTCTTGCAGCATCCTATCTTCCAATCACACTGTTGTCACCATCTTCGGTCCCTCTTCTTCTTATGTTCTATAACCAACTACACCGCTTTTACCTTTCCGGTACCTCCCCTTCTAGCACCCCGTCTTCTAATTACACTGCTGTCACCCTTCCTCATACCTCCCCTTCCTGCGCCTTGTCGTTAACTACACCGCTGTCACCTTTCTGGTATCTCCCCTTCCTGCACACTGTCTTCAAACTACACCGCTGTTACTTTTCAGGTACCTCCTCTTCCTGCGCCCTCCATTCTAACTTCACTGCTCTCACCTTTCCGGTGCATCCTCTTCCTGCGCCCTGTCTTCCAATTACATCCCGGTCACCTTACTGGTACCTCCCCTTCCTGCGCCTTGTCTCCAACTACACCGCTGTCACCTTTCTGGTACCTCCCCTTCCTGCGCCTTGTCTCCAACTACACCCCTGTCACCTCTTCGGTACCTCTCCTTCCAGCACACAGTCTTCAAACTACACCGCTATCACCTTTCCGGTACCACCCCTTCCTGAATCCAGTCTTGTAGCTACACCGCTGTCACCTTTCTTGTACCTCCCCTTCCAGCACACAGTCTTCAAACTATACCGCAATCACCTTTCCGGTACCACACCTTCCTGAATCCAGTCTTGTAGCTACACCGCTGTCACCTTTCTGGTACCTCCCCTTCCTGCGCCTTGCCTCCAACTACATCGCTGTCACCTTTCTGGTACCTCCCCTTCCTGCGCCTTGTCTCCAACTACACCGCTGTCACCTTTCAGGTACCTCTCCTTCCAGCACACAGTCTTCAAACTACACCGCTATCACCTTTCCGGTACCACCCCTTCCTGAATCCAGTCTTGTAGCTACACCGCTGTCACCTTTCTTGTACCTCCCCTTCCAGCACACAGTCTTCAAACTATACCGCAATCACCTTTCCGGTACCACACCTTCCTGAATCCAGTCTTGTAGCTACACCGCTCTCACCTTTCTGGTACCTCCCTTTCCTGCGCCTTGTCTCCAGCTACACCGCTCTCACCTTTCTGGTACCTCCCCTTCCTGCGCCTTGTCTCCAACTACACCGCTGTCACCTTTCAGGTACCTCCCCTTCCTGCGCCTTGTCTCCAACTACACCCCTGTCACCTCTTCGGTACCTCTCCTTCCAGCACACAGTCTTCAAACTACACCGCTATCACCTTTCCGGTACCACCCCTTCCTGAATCCAGTCTTGTAGCTACACCGCTGTCACCTTTCTGGTACCTCCCCTTCCAGCACACAGTCTTCAAACTATACCGCAATCACCTTTCCGGTACCACACCTTCCTGAATCCAGTCTTGTAGCTACACCGCTGTCACCTTTCTGGTACCTCCCCTTCCTGCGCCTTGCCTCCAACTACATCGCTGTCACCTTTCTGGTACCTCCCCTTCCTGCGCCTTGTCTCCAACTACACCGCTGTCACCTTTCAGGTACCTCTCCTTCCAGCACACAGTCTTCAAACTACACCGCTATCACCTTTCCGGTACCACCCCTTCCTGAATCCAGTCTTGTAGCTACACCGCTGTCACCTGTCTGATACCTCCCTTTCCTGAATTTCGTGTTCCAACTACACCGCTGTCACCTTTTCAACATGATTTGCTTGGACCATGGCTCGTCTTCGTAATATTTAGTTAATAGAGATCTTCTCTCAAACTCTCAATCAACCCTGCCTTGCTTATCTAAAGCATTTTGACACCGTTGACGACAATAGGACCCCCCGACGAAATTAGGGGCACTTGAAGCAGAAGGTGACTTTATTTCGTCAAAGGGGCCTTTTTAGGTGCCCCAATATCGTCACTAACTTTGCAGCCCCAGAAAACACTGAAAATTAAGCATCTTTGTATCGTAATACAACTAAACGTGAGTAATGGTTTCTCCTGCACGTGCACGTAAAGGCGGCCCCTCCATTATCGCTCAGACATAACAAAAATGGCTTGTGCAAGTTATGTTCTTTCCTACCGAGATGAGATGTCTCAAATCAGGGATCCAACTTACAGCACTCCATTAAGCGTCTTTGATTCGAAATTTCATGCTGTTTTTGTTACGGAAATGTTGTAAAGAGATTAAACATTATACAAAAACATATGTTACGACTGAGATGTGCTTGTCAGAGAAGGAGGCAGCTGTTATTTTTTGGTGACGAAATTAGGACACCGACGAAATTAGGGCAACATACGTTATACAATGCTGGCCAACGCGGGGACAGGAGAGGCAACGAGCTGGAGAATCGTCATTATTATGGGCAGCGGCTCTGATATGGGAGATTCCAAGTTCCAATGTGAGGTTCGGTCGATCTGTGCGCTACCAACTGAGCGACGTGACGAAATTAGGACACCGACGAAATTAGGGCAACATACGTTATACAATGCTGGCCAACGCGGGGACAGGAGAGGCAACGAGCTGGAGAATCGTCATTATTATGGGCAGCGGCTCTGATATGGGAGATTCCAAGTTCCAATGTGAGGTTCAGTCGACCTGTGCGCTACCAACTGAGCGACGGAGTCCCCGTTCGCTATATATAAACAGTTGACATGTGATTGTTCCGTTTTAGCCTCACTGCGTGCAAAGTGGACTAAAACTGCCAATGATCCATCCATCCATCCATCCATCCATCCATCCACCTATAAACCCATCCATCCACCCATCTATTCATTCATCCATCCATCCATCCATCCATCCATCTATTCATCCATCCATCCATCTATTCATTCATCCATCCACCCATCCATCTATTCATCCATTCATCCATCCATCCACCGATCCATCTATTCATCCATCCATCCACCCATCCATCTATTCATCCATCCATCCATCTATTCATCTATCCATCCATCCATCCACGCATCCCTCCATCCATCAATCCACCCATCCATCCATCCATCCATCCATTCATCCATCCATCCATCCATCCATCCACCCATCCATCCATCCATCCATCCATCCATCCATCCATCCACGCATCCCTCCATCCATCAATCCATCCATCCATCCATCCACCCATTCATCCATCCATCCATCCATCCACGCATCCCTCCATCCATCCATCCATCCACGCATCCCTCCATCCATCAATCCATCCATCCATCCATCCACCCATCAATCCACGCGTCCCTCCATCCATCCATTCGCGCAACCATCCATCCACTCATCCATCCATCCACCTATTCATCCATCCACCCATCCACCTATTCATCCAGCCATCCATCCGTCCATCCATCCATCCACCCATCCATATATTCATCCATCCATCCATCAACCCATCCATCCATCCATCCATCCATCCACCCATCCATCGATTCATTCATCCATCCATCCATCCACGCATCCCTCCATCCATCAATCCATCCATCCATCCATCCACCCATTCATCCATCCATCCATCCATCCACGCATCCCTCCATCCATCCATCCATCCACGCATCCCTCCATCCATCAATCCATCCATCCATCCATCCACCCATCAATCCACGCGTCCCTCCATCCATCCATTCAAGGGGGCCTCCCTGGTGTAGTGGTTAGCGCACTAGACCGCAGATCAATAGGTCCTGGGTTCGAATCCGGGCTCGGGCACCTAATCTGGGGCATGTTTCAATCCTTCATCCTTCATCGTCTCGGGAGGTTCCTTGGCCCAATTTAGCCTGTATGTGCACAAAAGTGGCCTAAAACACCAACATTCCATTCCATCCATCCATTCGCGCAACCATCCATCCACTCATCCATCCATCCGTCCATCCATCCGTCCATCCATCCGTCCATCCACCCACCCACCCATCTTTCCATCCACCCACCCATCCATCCACCTGTCCATCCATCCACGCATCCCTTCATCCATCCACTCATCCATCCATCCGTCCATCCCTCCACCCATCCACCCACGGCCGGCAGTACGTCCACTGTGAACGATGCCCGGGGTGCGTCAAGCCAGTCAAGGTCCACTGCGACACCTGCGGCATCTGGAACATGGTGGGACATCCGTGTGGGAAACCCAAGGGTATGTACATAATACATCCCTTACGTACATGTGTCCACGTGTCTGCCAGTGCCGTTAGGGCGTCGAAATTAAATTGTATGTTTCTCGTGTCCCTGGTCATAAAAATAGGCTGTCGTTACTGATACACGTCCGTTCTACCCACATCGTACAACTCCCACGCCTTCTGTTACCTGCTGGGATCCTCATCGCGACCGTTAAGGTTTTTAACGCTGAGATATGCCATATTTATGTGACAGGATACGGTTTACTGATGTCGGGACTGATGATTGTTCTAAACGTTGATCAAATGTGTTACTATTTCAGGCGGTTCCCCATGCAGTGACGTTGGCGACGACCTTGGCGGTGACCTTGGTGGTGACCTTGACCCAGACAGCGCAGCCTGTAGGCCTCGGGCCGAAAAGAGGTCTGCAAGTACTTCAGTTCACCGCATCGTGTGTTGGAAACAAAATATCGAGCAAAGTAACATGTAAAGCACGTGACAACGGGTTAACTTTGTTATTATTGTAGTGTGTGTTACTCGTATTTTGTAGTTTATGTATGTCCCCCTAATGCTGAATCCTTATGCATCAAATTGACATTTTTGTCCAAAAAGTGTTCTCTTTATTTCACAGGAAATATTCAGGGATGACAGAGGAGAACGCCCGAAAGAGACTGAAAGCTGAAGATGCTTCTGTCAAATGAAGAGCATTGCGTTTGATGGGAAATCTAACGTTCAACCGTGATGCAAATCGCGAGAATTAGCATGGTGGAAACATTTAGTTCATGTTCTCGCAGCAAGGCCATCCCGGACCAGCTGATTACGTCAATGGAGTTGCCTTCGTCTCACCCAGTCATCAATTGCGTCAATAAATATTTGTAAATATCAGTGTGCGATTTGTTTTATTGCCTACATATACGACCTACCTATGGCGTGTAGTTAGCACCTACATAACGCATACAGTGAGCACTGATTGACAGCGCCTACAATGAAACACTTAGCGCATCGTACGAGGGTGAGGACAGCCGCACTATTCCGACGGGTTGCCCTTTCCCACCCGTTAGAATGTTTGTTCTGTACTGAGCGACTAAAATCATTATCAGGATTTAATTGTGGCCGTGGTAGGGGTTGTCATAATCAGAACTTGACTTTTTGTCATCTGGTTATACTTTGGCACATTCTTAATTTTGTTTGGAGAGTGGCACTTTTATCTCTTCGCCGACCGAAGAAAAGGCATTTCTATATGATAGTTTCGCGTTATTGAAAATGTTGAGTGTGAGGTTATGCATATGGCCCCTGGATCCCACTGTTATATGCTACATAATTACTGATACCCCCTCCCCCCGTCACACACACACACTGATATCTGTTGCTCGGTTACATACGAAATTGTAAACCATACAAACAACGCATTCGTGCCCAAAATAGTTGAGGACCTTTTAAAAATTCCCATAAAATCAGTTATATGTACAGGATGATAAATCGACCGGACCCAGTGATTCGTCCGTATATTAGCGACCCGTCAAAATTGTCATTTGTAAATCTATATATATGTATGTAGCTTTATTGTAAAACAAATCGCCCATGAGCTTTGTAGTGGTCTACAATCCAGGCTGTCCAGTCATCTTACGTGTCCTACTTTTTCCTCTCCATGCTTTTTGTTATTTAGTTCACCAGGTGCAATTTGTGCATATCGCATGTATTATTACAAAAATAAAGTTTAGAGGCATTTTGTGTTTGCGTCATAATAAATTTTTTCAATCAACACTGGCCTCTCAAGTTCACATTACGAAAAGAAAGGTTCAGCTGAGCACATTATAAAATCGTTCTAAAGCAATATCTTCTCAATAATATAACTTTATGTCGTTTTTTAATCCCGAATAATGTTTCTACAACAGTCATACCTTGCTTGTATTTTTCTACTTTTGTCCTACCTTTCGCTCCTGTTTTTCTACGTTTGTCCTATTTGTGCTTCTATTTTTTTCTACCTTTGTCCTACTTTTTCATGAGGGTGGGCTGGACAGCCGGACAATCTTGTATTTTGCGATTACATGGCCTTGATAAAATCCACACGTATATGTGAGTTTACGTACTTGCATAAATTTCTTCTATTATCAAATCTAGACACAATATATTTGTATATTCATATTTTTACATTCATTCCGTAGATATACACATGATCAAAGCTACCGTAGTCCCTACTGGCTTAAGGATTCTAACACGGACACCGTTGTGCTCATAGAGAAGCAGACTTGCATGGAGGCACTTGCGCCAATGCGATGTCATGTTAAAAGCGGAGCGATATCAAATCGGCGGTGGTTCGAGCCTCAATTGACTTTAGATGAGATGTGGCCATTGCTTTAGGATTTTAAAGGTTTGGAAGTCACCATATTAGACTATGCGGTCGACGTATGCAAGAACAGACAACGCACAATTTTTTTTTGGGGGGGTGGGGGGGTGGGGGGGTGTGGGGGATGTTATTTAATAGCACTTGTAAAGAACTGGCTACAACCAAGGCGGCTCACGGTCAAGTCATACTCACAAGCTTCGTACTATTACCATAGGTGACCACGTGACCCAACCATTGCAAGCAGGCGACACAGACAAACTACACATATAGCCACGGTTGCTATAGAAACGAAGCCCAACACTCTGGCTACCATGGCAACTCTTAAAAAAAGTTGACCTTGTTGCGACGAAAACGCTTGATGACATTTGATTTGACATTATACTTTCTCTAATAGCATGTCTGCACTCGCTAAAACAAAGACGCAGCTAGAAATTAAATTAAAATCTAAGCCTACAATGCCCAGCTATGCACAATATAGAGCTTTGCAGAAGTTGAGTACCATTATAGGCGACACGAACGCGGAACGCGTCCTCCAAAGAGAGAAGACACAACGCAAGAGCGTTAAAGTACAAAACACATTCCCTACGAGCTGGCGACATGAAGAAGGTGTCGTACTGCCGGACTCTGGGAATCCTGGGCCGTGTCCGAGTCCGTGTCAGTCACGGTGGAGGCAGGCCTCAGCCTCGAGTCCGAGTGGCGCGCACCGCTGACGTCATCCAGCGTGTACTCGGGCGACACCGACATGCTGGTATCACCACGAGGGCCCGAGCCGCGTGACGTCATCGCCTTGACGTAAAATACGTCATCGTTGTCGCAGTACGCATTGAGATTGGACTGCTCGCCATGGTTACCGCCGGCGCTGCCGACGGTCCCCGCCGTCCTTTGGTGTCCCTCCAAGTCCTCCATTGCAAAGAGCAGCGACTCCGCGCTCTTCTTCATGTCTCGCGCCTCGCTGGTCGCCGACGTCGGCAGACTTTCTGGACGCGCTTTTTCCGGCGTCGGTGACGTCAACGACGCGGGCAACGCCGATTCCGATATCGGCTCCAATACGTCTCCGCCCGTTCCGCCACCCGGCGGCAGCACTGGCGGTGTTTATAAACGTGGTGGGGCCGCCGAGACTGGTCGGCCTTTCCGGCGGAGACGGCGGTGGCGTCACCTGGTGGTCAGTCGGCGACGGGCAGGAGTGGCGCGCCACGTGTTGGTGGCGGATGGGCGATGGCGGGCGCGCCACCTGGCGGCTTGGTTGGAGCACGCGGCTGGATTGCGCCTTTCCGGGAGAGGCCAGAAGTTTCCAGATAACGATGCGTCCCGGTTCCGATCTGGGCTCCACGGATCCTCTGATCAGGAGCCCCTCCCTCTCCGCGACGACACGTGACCCGACCAACTCCGGTGACCAGGACATGGACACTTCACTCTCTCCCCCGGGATTCACCGTTGACCGTCGACCGGAAACGCTTTCGTCCGAGACGGCATCGGTATAGCCGTGATTGGTTTCCAAGGCGACGGGCGGCACGGCGTAATCGGAAAAGTCGATTCCTGAAGGCCGCCGTAACCACCACCCACAGGCTGCTCAAGGTCAGGGTCATCCTCGCTGTGCCTACGTGCGCCACCACGTGTCGATGAGTATTCAAGGTCACCTTGAGCGGCAGCGGCATGTGGAGAATATTCTATGCCGCGTTTTTTATTATCTCGGTCAGCCTGTTGATGATAGTCAATGTCACCTTGAGATGGAGAATACTAAAAGTTATCCGGGATATATGGAGTAGATTCGTGTTCAAGTCGATTGACTACAACCGCGTATCCGACATGACCTTGAGCGCCGTCACAGGGACGTTCAAGGAGATCCCGGGAGCTGGTCAGGACGTTTCGGTCCCTGGCGGCGGACACCCCTCCGGACGAGTCGAGCGGGGCGGCGGAAGCCATGTTTTCGTGACTGGCACCCGGACTGTCGCCCTCCGTGCTGCCGAAGTGCGTGAGGCTGTCGTTGACGTTGGCGTCTCCACTCACGCACAAAGCCTCCCTGCCCCCAGCCGCCTTGGTCTCGGAATCCGTGGTGTTCGGTGAGAGATTCTGGACATGAAAGATCTCCTCATCCGTCAGACTTGCTAGTTGGCCAGCTCGCACGCGCCCCATTCCATGCCCAGGGCGTTCATTTCCTGGGAAGTGGAAGAATCGGTGGATGCAGATTATGCCGGATCCAAGTTGGTGGAGAAGCGCCTCCTGGCGCCCGGACTCTCCGTCAGCTGGACAGTCACAACCTGATCCAGAGACGGATCGCGCTCTGGCGGCAGCCTCTCCACGACGGGCGGAGCGTAATCCCTTTTCCGATCCAGAGAAACCGTGGGCGATAATGGGGCAGGATGGCGGGGACGGGGGTAAGGGGGGCGCCTTGACCTTCTTCTGTTTCAATGGAGACAAGAGTTTTTTGGACCCCTGCGGCGGGGGTGGGCTAGGTAGGCGCAGACTCTTCTCCCTCGTCAGACTCCTGCCGCTCGGCGACCCATTGTCCGCAGGGCCTCCAGAATACCTGTCGACTCGGGAGACATTGGCGCCTCCTCGAAGGACGCTAATGAAACGTTATGTTGCACATGCAAGACCACACAATTTCGGGCTGTCTGAGTAGCTCAGTGGTATAGCATCTAACTTTTGATCCGTAGATCGCGAATTCGATCCCGCCTGGGTGCAGACTATTTTTTCGTTTTTTCGTTTTTCTGATGAAAATTGATATGAAAAGAATGATTCGGCCCTAGGGCGTCACGATTTGAGCTGTAGTAATTTTTTTGATAGTATACCAATTAAGTTTGCAATTTGGCGAGAATCAGTATATATATATAAATATATATACATACATACCGGTATCTACTCTATGAGAGGTTGGTGATTTTGAAGGTTCGAGTCGATATAAAGAGTGAGGCGGAAGCGTGGAGTGCAGCGGCAGACCCTATGGAAGGTCGATAGCAGGATTCTGTGTGGACAATGATAAAGCGACCGAGCCATTTGCAAAGTGCTTGGGGTCTATATATGCGGGGGGTAGGGGTGATGGGTGGAGGATCGCTTACCGGTAAGGGCACCGTGCAGGCGGCAGGGCACCGCGTTTCGATGAGGGAGTGGGTCTGCGGGATGGGAGGGTACGTTGGTTGGTTGTATATTCAGGACGCTTTAACCACTTTTTGGTCATATAGCGTCAATGGGAGAAGGTGGGGGAGGAGAGTGGAGCCAAGTCCCCGGGCGGTGACCCCCCTACTCTTTGCGAAGAAAGACATGCAGGATCTTTATCCTGCGACCACACAGACATGGCCACAGCGGGGCTCAAACCACGGATCGTTAGGCGGGATGGGGGGGGGGGGTGCGCCCGTATAGCGCATCACAGTATGTAGGCGAGTGTGTATTGGCAAGTAGAGGGGGAGGGGGGGGGGTGCGATAGGAGCACGGTAATGCCGTATGTATACCATACCATTAGGGCGTATGTGTACGGTTCACCCCATCACCTGTGGATACGCTGGGTTTTTCGCTGCTGCATTATTGGAGTGATGAGGGGGGGTGGGGGGGGGGGGTCCATGAACTGGTATGCCTTCCATGTTACAAACATGGTTACCACTATAGCATATGGGGCTCTAAATTCCTGTGAAAAGGTGTTTCCGAGATGTGGAGGTGATCTCTCTAACCATTGCCTCTCGTCGCGTCCAGCTGCGTCCAGTATTCCAGGCGCTGTGGGCCGGAATGTCTATTTGGTGGTTTGGCATATCACGTACTAATTGAATATACCGAAGACTATTACTTGAAGGGGATTTTACACCGTTAATCTAGCCTCATACCGACATAGGGGTCAACTCGTATCCCCCAAGGCAAACGGCGTATCAGTGACGTCACTATATCAGCCATATCAGTGACGCTGTAGAAGCTGTGACCCTTCCGTCATAGACAGTTACGCACCGCTATTCCGATCTGCAGTACCTCAAATAAAACGTCACTCTTGTTTGAACCGTCACACAGTTATAGAACGTCACTCGGGGTTAAACGCCAAACACGTCCACACCGTCATCCCGGGTTAGAACGTCACTGAGGTGTACAACGCCAAACACGTCCACAACGTCATCCCGGGTTAGTACGTCACTGAGGTGTACAACGCCAAACACGTCCACAACGTCATCCCGGGTTAAAATGTCACTGAGGTGTACAACGCCAAACACGTACACAACGCCATCCCGGGTTAGTACGTCACTGAGGTGTACAACACCAAACACGTCCACAGCGTCATCCCGGGTTAGTACATCACTAAGGTGTACAACGCCAAACACGTCCACAGCGTCATCCCGGGTTAGTACGTCACTGAGGTGCACAACGCCAAACACGTCCACAACGTCATTCCGGGTTAGTACGTCACTGAGGTGTACAACGCCAAACACGACCACAACGTCATCCCGGGTTAGTACGTCATTGAGGTGTACAACGCCAAACACGTCCACAGCGTCATCCCGGGTTAGTACGTCACTGAGGTGCACAACGCCAAACACGTCCACAACGTCATTCCGGGTTAGTACGTCACTGAGGTGTACAACGCCAAACACGTCCACAACGTCATCCCGGGTTACTACATCACTAAGGTGTACAACGCCAAATACGTACACAACGTCATCCCGGGATAGAACGTCACTGAGGTGTACAACGCCAAACACGTCCACAACGTCATCCCGGGTTAGAACGTCACTGAGGTGTACAACGCCAAACACGTCCACAACGTCATCCCGGGTTAGTACGTCACTGAGGTGCACAACGCCAAACACGTCCACAACGTCATCCCGGGTTAGAACGTCACTGAGGTGTACAACGCTAAACACGTACACAACGTCATCCCGGGATAGAACGTCACTGAGGTGTACAACGCCAAACACGTCCACAACGTCATCCCGGGTTAGAACGTCACTGAGGTGTACAACGCCAAACACGTCCACAACGTCATCCCGGGATAGAACGTCACTGAGGTGTACAACGCCAAACACGTCCACAACGTCATCCCGGGTTAGTACGTCACTGAGGTGTACAGCGCCAAACACGTGCACAACGTCATCCCGGGATAGAGCGTCACTGAGGTGTACAACGCCAAACACGTACACAACGCCATCCCGGGTTAGAACGTCACTGAGGTGTACAGCGCCAAACACGTGCACAACGTCATCCCGGGTTAGAACGTCACTGAGGTGTACAACGCCAAACACGTCCACAACGTCATCCCGGGTTTGTACGTCACTGAGGTGTACAACGCCAAACACGTCCACAACGTCATCCCGGGTTAGAACGTCACTGAGGTGTACAACGCCAAACACGTCCACAACGTCATCCCGGGTTTGTACGTCACTGAGGTGTACAACGCCAAACACGTCCACAACGTCATCCCGGGTTTGTACGTCACTGAGGTGTACAACGCCAAACACGTCCACAACGCCATCCCGGGTTAGAACGTCACTGAGGTGTACAACGCCAAACACGTCCACAACGCCATCCCGGGTTTGTACGTCACTGAGGTGCACAACGCCAAACACGTGCACAACGTCATCCCGGGTTAGAACGTCACTGAGGTGTACAATGCCAAACACGTCCACAACGTCATCCCGGGTTAGAACGTCACTGAGGTGTACAACGCCAAACACGTCCACAACGTCATCCCGGGTTAGAACGTCACTCAGGTGTACAACGCCAAACACGTCCACAACGTCATCCCGGGTTAGTACGTCACTGAGGGGTACAACGCCAAACACGTCCACAACGTCATCCCGGGTTAGAACGTCACTGAGGTGTACAACGCCAAACACGTCCACAACGTCATCCCGGGTTAGAACGTCACTGAGGTGTACAACGCCAAACACGTTCACAACGTCATCCTGGGTTAGTACGTCACGGAGGTGCACAACGCAAAACACGTCCACAGTGTCATCCCGGGTTAGTACGTCACTGAGGTGCACAACGCCAAACACGTCCACAGTGTCATCCTGGGTTAGTACGTCACTGAGGTGTACAACGCCAAACACGTACACAACGCCATCCCGGGTTAAAATGTCACTGAGGTGTACAACGCCAAACACGACCACAACGTCATTCCGGGTTAGTACGTCACTGAGGTGTACAACGCCAAACACGTTCACAACGTCATCCTGGGTTAGTACGTCACTGAGGTGCACAACGCAAAACACGTCCACAGTGTCATCCTGGGTTAGTACGTCACTGAGGTGTACAACGCCAAACACGTACACAACGCCATCCCGGGTTAAAATGTCACTGAGGTGTACAACGCCGAACACGTCCACAACGTCATCCCGGGTTAGAACGTCACTGAGGTGTACAACGCCAAACACGTCCACAGCGTCATCCCGGGTTAGTACATCACTGAGGTGTACAACGCCAACACGTCCACAACGTCATCCCGGGTTAAAACGTGAGTCAGGTGTACAACGCCAAACACGTCCACAACGTCATCCCGGGTTAGAACGTCACTGAGGTGTACAACGCCAAACACGTACACAACGCCATCCCGGATTAGAACGTCACTGAGGTGTACAACGCCAAACACGTCCACAACGTCATCCCGGGTTAGAACGTCACTGAGGTGTACAACGCCAAACACGTGCACAACGTCATCCCGGGTTAGAACGTCACTGAGGTGTACAACGCCAAACACGTACACAACGCCATCCCGGATTAGAACGTCACTGAGGTGTACAACGCCAAACACGTCCACAACGTCATCCCGGGTTAGAACGTCACTGAGGTGTACAACGCCAAACACGTCCACAACGTCATCCCGGGTTAGTACATCACTGAGGTGTACAACGCCAAACACGTCCACAACGTCATCCCGGGTTTGTACGTCACTGAGGTGTACAACGCCAAACACGTACACAACGCCTTCCCGGGTTAGAACGTCACTGAGGTGTACAACGCCAAACACGTACACAACGTCATCCCGGGTTAGAACGTCACTGAGGTGTACAACGCCAAACACGTACACAACGCCATCCCGGGTTAGAACGTCACTGAGGTGTACAACGCCAAACACGTACACAACGTCATCCCGGGTTAGAACGTCACTGAGGTGTACAACGCCAAACACGTACACAACGTCATCCCGGGTTAGTACGTCACTGAGGTGTACAACGCCAAACACGTCAACAACGTCATCCCGGGTTAGAACGTCACTGAGGTGTACAACGCCAAACACGTCCACAGCGTCATCCCGGGTTAGAACGTCACTCAGGGGTAAAACGTCACCCAGGTTTACGACGACACCGGCTACAAGGTTATACATGGTTTCAACGAAAATTGGCTTGAAAGTAGCCATTTTTGCTGAAGAAGATTGCATATAGGAGGCACAATCGCAAGCTCACCAGTCCCCCTCCCCCTCCTTCTCTCGAACGCCCCCCCTCCCCCATACCTCCCTCCCTTCCATCCCTCCCTCCATCCCTCGCAAGTTTCTGACTGGATTCGCGACTGAAAATCACCTCAGCCGGACACCCCCCCCCCCCCCCCACTCGCCCCGGTCGCACTTTCTGCGCAATTTCTGCCTTGTTCCGCGCCTGGATAGTAGGGGCTACTTAAATAAATGGTGCCTGCTCCCTCACCCCCCCCCCCACCCCACCCCCGATTTCGTTAATTCAATCCTGGATCCGCCACTGACTTACAAAGTGGCCGAGCGTTATATGTCTAAGATTACAAGGTTACAGAGGCTTAAAACGGGACACAAGGTTATGACGGGACTGTAACATCGCCTGGGATTGTAACGTCGCCTGGGATTGTAACTAGCCTAGAATCATAATCATATGGTAACAACGTGACAGGGTCGTTCTTCCATGTAAGCCGTCACGGGGACGGCGCAATGATGGGGAATGGGGGAAACGGGCAGCCGCCGTTTTCGTGATCCCAAACAGTCACGAAAAAGAGTGTGCACTTCAGTGGGCAGGCAGTGTACACTCAATGCCGGAAGGGCTGACTGCGCACAGGCCATACGGTGGCGTACGGCGCAGATAGATGTATGGACAGCAGGACACTGCACAAAGTGTGCAGTCACAGACGAACAGCGCATGGCACACAAGCCCGAGGGATACAACATGGCAGTTTTGAACAATCCTGGCGAGGCCAACATTTCTCCTCATCTGAAGCCACATGACAGTTCGAAAACCCAACCCTGCCAAGGAAACGACATGACGTGACAGTTCGAAACCCAACCTTTCTTTGAAGTTGAAGCGACACGACAGTTCGAAACACCACCTTTCTCTGAATGTGAAGCGACATGACAGTTTGAGACCCAACCTTTCCCTCAGTCTGAAGCGACCTGACATGACAGTTCGAAATCCAACCTTGGCAAGGAAATGACATGACGTGACAGTTCGAAAGCCAACCCTGGCAAGAAAGCGACATGACGTGACAGTTCGAAACACCACCTTTCTCTGAATGTGAAGCGACATGACAGTTTGAGACCCAACCTTTCCCTCAGTCTGAAGCGACATGACATGACAGTTCGAAACCCAATCCTGGCAAGAACACGACATGACGTGACAGGTCGGGGGCCAACTCTGGCAAGGAAATAACAGGACACGACAGTTCAGAACCCAACCTTTTCCTGCATCTGAAGCGACATGACATGACAGTACGAAATCCAACCTTGGCAAGAAAAATGACATGACGTGACAGTTCGAAAGCCAACCCTGGCAAGCTAGCGACATGACCTGACAGTTCGAAACCCAAACTTTCTCTGAATGTGAAGCGACACGACAGTTCGAAACACCACCTTTCTCTGAATGTGAAGCGACATGCCAGTTTGAGACCCAAACTTTCCCTCAGTCTGAAGCGACATGACATGACAGTTCAAAATCCAACCCTGGCAAGGAAGCGACATGACGTGACAGGTCAGAAGCCAACCTTGGCAAGGAAGCGACATGACGTGACAGTTTGAAACCCAACCGTTCTTTGAAGTTGAAGCGACACGACAGTTCAAAACACCACCTTTCTCTGAATGTGAAGCAACATGACAGTTTGAGACCCAACCTTTCCCTCAGTCTGAAGCGACATGACATGACAGTTCGAAATCCAACCTTGGCAAGGAAATGACATGACGTGACCGTTCGAAAGCCAACCCTGGCAAGGAAGCGACATGACGTGACAGTTCGAAACCCAACCTTTCTCTGAATGTGAAGCGACACGACAGTTCGAAACACCACCTTTCTCTGAATGTGAAGCGACATGACAGTTTGAGACCCAACCTTTCCCTCAGTCTGAAGCGACATGGCATGACAGTTCGAAACCCAATCCTGGCAAGAACACAACATGACGTGACAGGTCGGAAGCCAACTCTGGCAAGGAAATGACAGGACACGACAGTTCAGAACCCAACCTTTTCCTGCATCTGAAGCGACATGACATGACAGTACGAAATCCAACCTTGGCAAGGAAATGACATGATGTGACAGTTCGAAAGCCAACCCTGGCAAGAAAGCGACATGACGTGACAGTTCGAAACCCAACCTTTCTCTGAATGTGAAGCGACACGACAGTTCGAAACACCACCTTTCTCTGAATGTGAAGCGACATGACAGTTTGAGACCCAACCTTACCCTCAGTCTGAAGCGACATGACATGACAGTTCGAAACCCAATCCTGGCAAGAACACGACATGACGTGACAGGTCGGAAGCCAACTCTGGCAAGGAAATGACAGGACACGACAGTTCAGAACCCAACCTTTTCCTGCATCTGAAGCGACACGACATGACAGTTCGAAAGCCAACCCTTGGCAAGGACACGACAGTTCAAAACCTAACCCTGGCAAGGACACGACAGGACACGACAGTTCGAAACCCAACCCTGGCAAAAACACGACATGACGTGACAGGTCGGAAGCCAACTCTGGCAAGGAAATGACAGGACACGACAGTTCAGAACCCAACCTTTTCCTGCATCTGAAGCGACATGACATGACAGTTCGAAAGCCAACCCTGGCAAGGACACGACAGGACACAACAGTTCGAAACCCAACCATGGCAAGGACACGACAGGACGCAACAGTTCGAAACCCAACCCTGGCCATGACACGACATGACGTGACAGGTCGGAAGCCAACTCTGGCAAGGAAATGACAGGACACGACAGTTCAGAACCCAACCATTTTCTGCATCTGCAGCGACACGACATGACAGTTCGAAAGTTAACCCTGGCTAGGACACGACAGTTCGAAACCTAACCCTGGCAATGACACGACAGGACATGACAGTTCGAAACCCAACCCTGGCAAGAACACGACATGACGTGACAGGTCGGAAGCCAACTCTGGCAAGGAAATGACAGGACACGACAGTTCAGAACCCAACCTTTTCCTGCATCTGAAGCGACACGACATGACAGTTCGAAAGCCAACCCTGGCAAGGACATGACAGGACACGACAGTTCGAAACCTAACCCTGGCAAGGACACGACAGGACACGTCAGTTCGAAACCCAACCCTGGCAAGAACACGACATGACGTGACAGGCCGGAAGCCAACTCTGGCAAGGAAATGACAGGACACGACAGTTCAGAACCCAACCTTTTCCTGCATCTGAAGCGAGACGACATGACAGTTCAAAAGCCAACCGCAACCCTGGCCCTGGGCCTGGCAAGCCGCAAGGACACGGCACACGACAGTTCGAAACCTAACCCTGGCAAGGACACGACAGGAAACGTCAGTTCGAAACCCAACCCTGGCAAGAACACGACATGACGTGACAGGCCGGAAGCCAACTCTGGCAAGGAAATGACAGGACACGACAGTTCAGAACCCAACCTTTTCCTGCATCTGAAGCGACACGACATGACAGTTCGAAAGCCAACCCTTGGCAAGGACACGACAGTTCAAAACCTAACCCTGGCAAGGACACGACAGGACACGACAGTTCGAAACCCAACCCTGGCAAGAACACGACATGACGTGACAGGTCGGAAGCCAACTCTGGCAAGGAAATGACAGGACACGACAGTTCAGAACCCAACCTTTTCCTGCATCTGAAGCGACATGACATGACAGTTCGAAAGCCAACCCTGGCAAGGACACGACAGGACACAACAGTTCGAAACCCAACCATGGCAAGGACACGACAGGATGCAACAGTTCGAAACCCAACCCTGGCCATGACACGACATGACGTGACAGGTCGGAAGCCAACTCTGGCAAGGAAATGACAGGACACGACAGTTCAGAACCCAACCATTTTCTGCATCTGCAGCGACACGACATGACAGTTCGAAAGTTAACCCTGGCTAGGACACGACAGTTCGAAACCTAACCCTGGCAATGACACGACAGGACACGACAGTTCGAAACCCAACCCTGGCAAGAACACGACATGACGTGACAGGTCGGAAGCCAACTCTGGCAAGGAAATGACAGGACACGACAGTTCAGAACCCAACCTTTTCCTGCATCTGAAGCGACACGACATGACAGTTCGAAAGCCAACCCTGGCAAGGACATGACAGGACACGACATTTCGAAACCTAACCCTGGCAAGGACACAACAGGACACGTCAGTTCGAAACCCAACCCTGGCAAGAACACGACATGACGTGACAGGCCGGAAGCCAACTCTGGCAAGGAAATGACAGGACACGACAGTTCAGAACCCAACCTTTTCCTGCATCTGAAGCGAGACGACATGACAGTTCGAAAGCCAACCGCAACCCTGGCCCTGGGCCTGGCAAGCCGCAAGGACACGGCACACGACAGTTCGAAACCTAACCCTGGCAAGGACACGACAGGAAACGTCAGTTCGAAACCAAACCCTGGCAAGAACACGACATGACGTGACAGGCCGGAAGCCAACTCTGGCAAGGAAATGACAGGACACGACAGTTCAGAACCCAACCTTTTCCTGCATCTGAAGCGACACGACATGACAGTTCGAAAGCCAACCGCAACCCTGGCCCTGGGCCTGGCAAGGACACGGCACACGACAGTTCGAAACCCAACCCTGGCAAGTCGTGCCACGACTGCGGTTTCCTCAGTAGACATTACCTTCACTGCTGCAACTCTTCAGTCACCAAATTATCACGCAATCGACTGGAAAGACGAGTTTGCCTAGTCTGTGCGCCATAAGTTCGTTTCTGTTTATCACCAGGCGTAGCGCAGTGAGCATTCTCGAGGGTTCTCATTGGTTGTAAATGCTTACCGGCTATCTTCGCTGGGAACCAGCCTGCCTGTCCGAAACAGTATGCTGCGAGCAGCTCTAGGCCGGTACATAGTTATACCGAAACCGACCAAAACCGGCCGAAACCGACCAAAACCGGCATAAATATACCAAAACCAAGTCGCTAGCATGTTGAAGACACATATGATCTGGATGTAGCATTAGTCCACATATATATACGTCTAATATTAATTGTATTTATTGCCAGTAATAGCAGATATGCATGTCTTCTGTCTGCGGAAGTGGCTCAAACTGCGAATGCATGCGCCTCCGTTTCCCCGTTGACGAAGAAATATTCCCAGTTCAGGAAAAGTCCATTCCCGAGGAATGTAAATACCCCCCCCCCACACACACACACTACGGAAAACAGGACGCCGTATTGGTGTCGGCGAACCGTAAATTGAAGCGAAGAAAACATGTCGCAGGATATCTACATTTCAGTTGCTTTTACGGATGTGTATAGGCTTAACTGTGTTGAACAAAGTTTAAGAGAGAGCGACAGGTGTGGTTAGATGCTATGTCCAGTACTGAACTGTACGGACCGAGGTCCAGGTTTGTGAAAGGTATCCAAATGAGAGATTTTCCGAGTGCAGCAATAATGCACAAAGAGGAGCGAAGGACATAGTGGTAATAGGAATGACATATACCGTTATTGCAATGTGCAACGTCGGACATGAGGTCACAATTTCCATCCTTAGGCTGGCCGGTCGACTGCGATTATAAACAACCAAGTGGTTTATCAGAATAACCTAAAAAACGCAGTACCCAGCTAACAATATAACGTTCGCGCAACGTTAGGCGAACGTTAGCCGAGAGTTAGGAAAACGTTATTAAATAACGGTCCAAGAACGTTATCTGGGAAAGTTTTCCTGACGTTCTGCGAAGGTTAGCAGATAACGTTATGGGTAACGTTCCCCGAACGGTCTGCTAACGTTCCCCGAACGGTCTGCAAACGTTCCCCGAACGGTCTACTAACGTTCCCCGGGCGATCTGCTAACGTTCCCCGAACGGCCTGCTAACGTTCCCCAAACGGTCTGCTAACGTTCCCCGAATGGACTGCTAATGTTTCTCGAACGGTCTCACAACGTTCCCCGAACGTTCTGCTATCGTTTCCCGAATGATAACGTTCCCGGGACGATTTGTTAACGTTCGTATAAAAGACAAAAACACATCATTTCGTTTTCGATGCTTTATTAGACCTAGACCTGGCAATACTAGCAATGCATCTGCCAAGTTGGGGTCCGCGGCTCCGGTCTGCACAGTTGGTGGGAGGTCGCTTCCGTCATCGCTGCTGCTCAGTCGAGGACAGTCAAGCTGGTGTGCGTAACTGCTTTCTGCAAAATATGTTACCCCACGTTTAAGCGTACATTATATTATTGAACTAAGGCAGCGTCTGCGCGTCACAACATCAACACAAATGATTTAAATATATTTATACTCTGGGGCCTGGCGTTAAACACCCCCCCCCCCCCCCGTACTTAGCCACAGCTGGCTTTACGTTCTCAACTAGTAACACGATGCAACATGCAAATTCTGTATAGGTAAGCCTATAAACTTTCAAACACCGCGCACAGTAATACACCACAACATTAAGGTTATTTCACCCGTTGGTGACCCCGTTCGCCAGGCCGGTCCAGCCCGCTGTACACACAGGGACCGCCCGCCCAGAACCAGTGATAAATCACAACGATAAGAGTATTAGGACTGCCCGATCTCCATCCGCGTTAACCACGTAAATAATCGGTCTAAAATCTGTTGATACCGTCAGACTTCACATACAATATCATGATCATAGCTAGGGTACATTTAAACCCGTAAAAAACACCACAGTGGACTAAATGCCAGCACACGATATAGGCAGACATTAAATTCGGTTTTACACGTTAAACACATGTGACAAAGCTTGTTGGATTAGACCGACGTACACACTTGAAAATATAACATAATCGGGATCTTGTACACAAAATACATACCTCTACGTAACGTCGGCTGTCCCTTCTCTGTGTTGGAATTGGTGTTCAGGCCTGTCGGTCGCGGATGTTCCGGAAATTCGCAGATATCTAATGGCTAGCCTGATCCGGACGCCATCCCATTTTCAAACCATCACCCAAACAATCCAGTTTCCGGCGAGAACCACAGCCGTTCGCTAGAGGGCGCTACGCTGCCGTCCCCCTAACGCCTCCTTCTTGGAGACTTCTTCGCACTCGAGACAAATTGCAAAGTTGTCCGGTCGCTATTATAACGTTACTCAGGGGGGGTGGGCTTTGAATTTGGAAAGGGGCGGAGAGGGGGGAACGGTTGGAGTGGGAGGAACATGACCGAGGGTATCCACCAATTTCTATTATATACCCTAAAATTACTCAACGCTCCCATAGCGTTTTTAGAAGGTTACATCATAACCTACAATTATTCAACGTTCCCAGAACGTTTTTGGACGGATCCATTATAAGCCTAACATAATTCGCCGTTCCCAAAACGTTTTTAGAAGGTTACAACATAACCTTCAATTATTCAACGCTCCCAGAACGTTTTTGGAAAGTTGCATTATAGCCTAACATTATTCAACGTTCCCATGACGTTTTTGGAAGGTTACATGATAACCTAAAATTATTCAACGGTCTAAAAACGTTTCTAGAAGGATCCATTACAGCCCTAAAATAATTCACCGTTCCCAGAACGTTTTTCGAAGGTTACATTATAACCTAAAATTATTCAACATCCTAAAAACGTTTCTAGAAGGATCCGTTATAACACTAAAATAATTCACCGTTCCCAGAACGTTTTTCGAAGGATGCATTACAACACGAACTTTATTCATCGTTCGCAGAACGTTTTTGGAAGGCTACATTATAACCTGACACTATTCAACGTTCCCAGAACGTTTATGGAAGGTTACATCATAACCCTAACATTATTCAACGTTCCCATAACGTTTTTGGAAGGTTACGTTATAACGATAACGAAACGATACTCTTCCGGTAACGTTAGCATAACGTTAGGTGTTTGCTGGGTATTTAATCGACCCACCAACCCAGCGCTCAGCGTCATCTACACCGTACGCATGAACCCTGAAGATAATCATGATATGGCCTTGCCAGAGCGGGCGGCCCTTACCCGAAATGGAGGTGTAGCGGCGGGTGAGAAAGAGGGTACCTAACCCTGATCCCAACCTAACCCTGAATGTAGTCTACACCGCACGCCTGAACCGTAAACATGGTAATGATGTGGCTTAAGAGAGCGGGCGGCCCTTATGCACTAGGGAAGTGACGCGGCGGGTGAAAAATAATAGGTACCTAACCCTGACCCCAACCCGACCCCGAGCGCAATCTACACCCTACGCCTGAACCATGAAGATAGTAATGATGTGGCTTAAGAAAGCGGGCGGCCGATACCCGAAATGGAGGTGAGGCGGCGGTTGAAGAGGGTATCTAACCCTGACCCCAACCCGACCCCGAGCGCAATATTTACCCCCTGTACCTTAACCCTGAGGATAGTACTGATGTGGCAATGACAGAGCGAGCGGCCGCGAACCGAAATGCAGGTTAGGCTGCGGGTGAAAAAGAGGGTACCTAACCCTGACCCCAACCCGACCCCGAGCGCAATCTACCCCCTGTACCTAAACCCTAAGGATAGTACTGATGTAGCATTGACAGAGCGGGCGGCCGTTACCCGAAATGCAGGTGTAGCGGCGGGTGAAAAAGAGGGTACCTAACCCTGACCCCAACCCGACCCCGAGCGCAATCTACCCCCTGTACCTAAACCCTAAGGATAGTACAGATGTGGCATTGACAGAGCGGGCGGCCGTTACCCGAAATGCAGGTTCTACCCCCTGTACCTAAACCCTAAGGATAGTACAGATGTGGCATTGACAGAGCGGGCGGCCGTGAACCGAAATGCAGGTTAGGCAGCGGGTGAAGAAGAGGGTACCTAACCCTGACCCCAACCCGACCCCGAGCGCAATCTACCCCCTGTACCTAAACCCTAGGGATAGTACTGATGTAGCATTGACAGAGCGGGCGGCCGTTACCCGAAATGCAGGTGTAGCGGCGGGTGAAAAAGAGGGTACCTAACCCTGAACCCAACCCGACCCCGAGCGCAATCTACCCCCTGTACCTAAACCCTAAGGATAGTACAGATGTGGCATTGACAGAGTGGGCGGCCGTTACCCGAAATGCACGTGTAGCGGCGGGTGAAAAAGAGGGTACCTAACCCTGACCCCAACCCGACCCCGAGCGCAATCTACCCCCTGTGCCTACACCCTAAGGATAGTACTGATGTGGCATTGACAGAGCGCGCGGCCGTGAACCGAAATGCAGGTTAGGCTGCGGGTGAGAAAGAGGATACCTAACCCTGACCGCAACCCGACTCCGAGCGCAATCTACATCCTGTACCTAAACCCTAAAGATAGTACTAATGTAGCTTTGACAGAGCGGGCGGCCGTTACCCGAAATGCAGGTTCTACCCCCTGTACCTAAACCCTAACGATAGTACAGATGTGGCATTGACAGAGCGGGCGGCCGTTACCCGAAATGCAGGTGTAGCGGCGGGTGAAAAAGAGGGTACCTAACCCTGACGCCAACCCGACCCCGAGCGCAATCTACCCCCTGTACCTAAACCCTAAGGATAGTACAGATGTGGCATTGACAGAGCGGCCGGCCGTTACACGAAATGCAGGTGAGGCGGCGGGAGAAAAATAGGGTACCTAACCCTGACCCCAACCCGACCCCGAGCGCAATCTACCCCCTGTACCTAAACCCCAAAGGATAGTACTGATGTGGCATTGACAGAGCGGGCGGCCGTGAACCGAAATGCAGGTGAGGCGGCGGTTCAAGAGGGTACCTAACCCTGACCCCAACCCGACCCCGAGCGCAATCTACCCCCTGTACCTAAACCCCAATGATATTACAGATGTGGCATTCACAGAGCGGGCGGCCATTACCCGAAATGCAGGTGTAGCGGCGGGTGAAAAAGAGGGTACCTAACCCTGACCCCAACCCGAACCCGAGCGCAATCTACCACCTGTACCTAAACCCTAAGGATAGTACTGATGTGGCATTGACAGAGCGGGCGGCCGTGAAGCGAAATGCAGGTTAGGCTGTGGGTGAAAAGGAGGGTACCTAACCCTGACCCCAACCCGAACCCGAGCGCAATCTACCTCCTGTACCTAAACCCTAAGGATAGTACTAATGTAGCTTTGACAGAGCGGGCGGCCGTTACCCGAAATCAATGTGTAGCGGCGGGTGAAAAAGAGGGAACCTAACCCTGACGCCAACCCAACCTCGAGCGCAATCTACCCCCTGTACCTAAACCCTAAGGATAGCACAGATGTGGCCTTGACAGAGCGGGCGGCCCTTATCCACAAGGGAGGTGAGGCGGCGGGTGAAAAATAGGGTACCTAACCCTGACGCCAACCCGACGCCGAGCGCAATCTACCCCCTGTACCTAAACCCCAAAGGATAGTACTGATGTGGCATTGACAGAGCGGGCGGCCGTGAACCGAAATGCAGGTTAGGCTGCGGGTGAGAAAGAGGGTACCTAACCCTGACCCCAACACAACCCCGAGCGCAATCTACCCCCTGTGCCTAAACCCTAAGGATAGTACTGACGTGGCATTGGCAGAGCGGGCGGCCGTTACCCGAAATGCAGGTGATGCGGCGGTTGAAGAGGGTATCTAACCCTGACCCCAACCCGACCCCGAGCGCAATCTACCCCCTGTACCTAAACCCTCAAGATAGTACTGATGTGGCATTGACAGAGCGGGCGGCCGTGAACCGAAATGCAGGTTAGGCGGCCGGTGAAGAAGAGGGTACCTAACCCTGACCCCAACCCGACCCCGAGCGCAATCTACCCCCTGTGCCTAAACCCTAAGGATAGTACAGATGTGGCATTGAAAGAGCGGGCGGCCGTTACCCGAAATGCAGGTTAGGCTGCGGGTGAAAACGAGGGTACCTAACCCTGACCCCAACCCGACCCCGAGCGCAAGCTATCCCCTGTACATAAACCCTAAGGATAGTACAGATGTGTCATTGACAGAGCGGGCGGCCGTTACCCGAAATGCAGGAGTGGCGGCGGGAGAAAAAGAGGGTACCTAACCCTGACCACAACGAGACCCCGAGCGCAAGCTACCCCCTGTACCTAAACCCTAAGGATAGTACAGATGTGGCATTGACAGAGCGGGCGGCCATTACCCGAAATGCAGGTGTAGCGGCGGGTGAAAAAGAGGGTACCTAACCCTGACCCCAACCCGACCCTGAGCGCAATCTACCCCCTGTACCTAAACCCCAAAGGATAGTACTGATGTGGCATTGACAGAGCGGGCGGCAGTGAAACGAAATGCAGGTGAGGCGGCGGTTCAAGAGGGTACCTAACCCTGACCCCAACCCGACCCCAAGCGCAATCTACCCCCTGTACCTAAACCCCAAGGATATTACAGATGTGGCATTCACAGAGCGGGCGGCCATTACCCGAAATGCAGGTGTAGCGGCGGGTGAAAAAGGGGGTACCTAACCCTGACCCCAACCCGAACCCGAGCGCAATCTACCACCTGTACCTAAACCCTAAGGATAGTACTGATGTGGCATTGACAGAGCGGGCGGCCGTGAAGCGAAATGCAGGTTAGGCTGTGGGTGAAAAGGAGGGCACCTAACCCTGACCCCAACCCGAACCCGAGCGCAATCTACCTCCTGTACCTAAACCCCAAGGATAGTACTAATGTAGCTTTGACAGAGCGGGCGGCCGTTACCCGAAATGCAGGTGATGCGGCGGTTGAAGAGGGTATCTAACCCTGACCCCAAACCGACGCCGAGCGCAATCTACCCCCTGTACCTAAACCCCAAAGGATAGTACTGATGTGGCATTGACAGAGCGGGCGGCCGTGAACCGAAATGCAGGTTAGGCTGCGGGTGAGAAAGAGGGTACCTAACACTGACCCCAAAACAACCCCGAGCGCAATCTATCCCCTGTGCCTAAGCCCTAAGGATAGTACTGATGTGGCATTGGCAGAGCGGGCGGCCGTTACCCGAAATGCAGGTGATGCGGCGGTTGAAGAGGGTATCTAACCCTGACCCCAAACCGACGCCGAGCGCAATCTACCCCCTGTACCTAAACCCTAAGGATAGTACAGATGTGGCATTGACAGAGCGGGCGGCCGTTACCCGAAATTCATGTTAGACTGCGGGTGAAAAAGAAGGTACCTAACCCTGACCCCAACCCGACCCCGAGCGCAAGCTATCCCCTGTACATAAACCCTAAGGATAGTACAGATGTGTCATTGACAGAGCGGGCGGCCGTTATCCGAAATGCAGGAGTGGCGGCGGGAGAAAAAGAGGGTACCTAACCCTGACCACAACGAGACCCCGAGCGCAAGCTACCCCGTGTACCTAAACCCTAAGGATAGTACAGATGTGGCATTGACAGAGCGGGCGGCCGTTACCCGAAATGCCCGTGTAGCGGCGGGAGAAAAAGAGGGTATCTAACCCTGACCCCAACCCGACCCCGAGCGCAATCTACCCCCTGTACCTAAACCCTAAGGATAGTACAGATGTGGCGTTGACAGACCGGGTAGCCGTTACCCGAAATGCAGGTGTAGCGGCGGGTGAGAAAGAGGGTACCTAACCCTGACCCCAATCCGACCCCGAGCACAATCTACCCCCTGTACCTAAACCCCAAGGATATTACAGATGTGGCATTCACAGAGCGGGCGGCCATTACCCGAAATGCAGGTGTAGCGGCGGGTGAAAAATAGGGTACCTAACCCTGACCCCAACCCGACCCCGAGCGCAATCTACCCCCTGTACCTAAACCCCAAAGGATAGTACTGATGTGGCATTGACAGAGCGGGCGGCCGTGAACCGAAATGCAGGTTAGGCTGCGGGTGAGAAAGAGGGTACCTAACCCTGACCCCAACCCGAACCCGAGCGCAATCTACCTCCTGTACCTAAACCCTAAGGATAGTACTAATGTAGCTTTGACAGAGCGGGCGGCCGTTACCCGAAATGCATGTGTAGCGGCGGGTGAAAAAGAGGGAACCTAACCCTGACGCCAACCCAACCTCGAGCGCACTCTACCCCCTGTACCTAAACCCTAAGGATAGTACAGATGTGGCCTTGACAGCGGGCGGCCCTTATCCACAAGGGAGGTGAGGCGGCGGGTGAAAAATAGGGTACCTAACCCTGACGCCAACCCGACGCCGAGCGCAATCTACCCCCTGTACCTAAACCCCAAAGGATAGTACTGATGTCGCATTGACAGAGCGGGCGGCCGTGAACCGAAATGCAGGTTAGGCTGCGGGTGAGAAAGAGGGTACCTAACCCTGACCCCAACACAACCCCGAGCGCAATCTACCCCCTGTGCCTAAACCCTAAGGATAGTACTGATGTGGCATTGGCAGAGCGGGCGGCCGTTACCCGAAATGCAGGTGATGCGGCGGTTGAAGAGGGTATCTAACCCTGACCCCAACCCGACCCCGAGCGCAATCTACCCCCTGTACCTAAACCCTAAAGATAGTACTGATGTGGCATTGACAGAGCGGGCGGCCGTGAACCGAAATGCAGGTTAGGCGGCCGGTGAAGAAGAGGGTACCTAACCCTGACCCCAACCCGACCCCGAGCGCAATCTACCCCCTGTGCCTAAACCCTAAGGATAGTACAGATGTGGCATTGACAGAGCGGGCGGCCGTTACCCGAAATGCAGGTTAGGCTGCGGGTGAAAACGAGGGTACCTAACCCTGACCCCAACCCGACCCCGAGCGCAAGCTATCCCCTGTACATAAACCCTAAGGATAGTACAGATGTGTCATTGACAGAGCGGGCGGCCGTTACCCGAAATGCAGGAGTGGCGGCGGGAGAAAAAGAGGGTACCTAACCCTGACCACAACGAGACCCCGAGCGCAAGCTACCCCCTGTACCTAAATCCTAAGGATAGTACAGATGTGGCATTGACAGAGCGGGCGGCCGTTACCCGAAATGCAGGTTCTACCCCCTGTACCTAAACCCTAAGGATAGTACAGATGTGGCATTGACAGAGCGGGCGGCCGTTACCCGAAATGCAGGTTCTACCCCCTGTACCTAAACCCTAAGGATAGTACAGAAGTGGCATTGACAGAGCGGGCGGCCGTTGCCCGAAATGCAGGTGTGGCGGCGGGTGAAAAAGAGGGTACCTAACCCTGACCCCAACCCGACCCTGAGCGCAATCTACCCCTGTACCTAAACCCTAAGGATAGTACAGATGTGGCATTGACAGAGCGGGCGGCCGTTACCCGAAATGCAGGTTCTACGCCCTGTACCTAAACCCTGAGGATAGTACAGATGTGGCATTAACATAGCGGGCGGCCCTTATCCACAAGGGAGGTGAGGCGGCGGGTGAAAAAGAGGGTACCTAACCCTGACCCCAACCCGACCCCGAGCGCAATCTACCCCCTGTACCTAAACCCTAAGGATAGTACAGATGTGGCATTGACAGAGCGGGCGGCCGTTACCCGAAATGCAGGTGTAGCGGCGGGAGAAAAAGAGGGTACCTCACCCTGACCCCAACCCGACCCCGAGCGCAATCTACCCCCTGTACCTAAACCCTAAGGATAGTACAGATGTGGCGTTGACAGACCGGGCAGCCGTTACCCGAAATGCAGGTGTAGCGGCGAGTGAGAAAGAGGGTACCTAACCCTGACCCCAACCCGACCCCGAGCGCAATCTACCCCCTGTACCTAAACCCCAAAGGAGAGTACTGATGTGGCATTGACAGAGCGGGCGGCCGTGAACCGAAATGCAGGTGAGGCGGCGGTTCAAGAGGGTACCTAACCCTGACCCCAACCCGACCCCGAGCGCAATCTACCCCCTGTACCTAAACCCCAAAGGAGAGTACTGATGTGGCATTGACAGAGCGGGCGGCCGTGAACCGAAATGCAGGTTAGGCTGCGGGTGAGAAAGAGGGTACCTAACACTGACCCCAAAACAACCCCGAGCGCAATCTATCCCCTGTGCCTAAGCCCTAAGGATAGTACTGATGTGGCATTGACAGAGCGGGCGGCCGTGAACCGAAATGCAGGTTATGCGGCCGGTGAAGTAGAGGGTACCTAACCCTGACCCCAACCCGACCCCGAGCGCAATCTACCCCCTGTGCTTAAACCCTAAGGATAGTACAGATGTGGCATTGAAAGAGCGGGCGGCCGTTACCCGAAATGCAGGTTAGGCTGCGGGTGAAAACGAGGGTACCTAACCCTGACCCCAACCCGACCCCGAGCGCAAGCTATCCCCTGTACATAAACCCTAAGGATAGTACAGATGTGGCATTGACAGAGCGGGCGGCCATTACCCGAAATGCAGGTGTAGCGGCGGGTGAAAAAGAGGGTACCTAACCCTGACCCCAACCCGACCCTGAGCGCAATCTACCCCCTGTACCTAAACCCCAAAGGATAGTACTGATGTGGCATTGACAGAGCGGGCGGCCGTGAAACGAAATGCAGGTGAGGCGGCGGTTCAAGAGGGTACCTAACCCTGACCCCAACCCGACCCCGAGCGCAATCTACCCCCTGTACCTAAACCCCAAGGATATTACAGATGTGGCATTCACAGAGCGGGCGGCCATTACCCGAAATGCAGGTGTAGCGGCGGGTGAAAAAGAGGGTACCTAACCCTGACCCCAACCCGAACCCGAGCGCAATCTACCACCTGTACCTAAACCCTAAGGATAGTACTGATGTGGCATTGACAGAGCGGGCGGCCGTGAAGCGAAATGCAGGTTAGGCTGTGGGTGAAAAGGAGGGTACCTAACCCTGACCCCAACCCGAACCCGAGCGCAATCTACCTCCTGTACCTAAACCCTAAGGATAGTACTAATGTAGCTTTGACAGAGCGGGCGGCCGTTACCCGAAATGCAGGTGATGCGGCGGTTGAAGAGGGTATCTAACCCTGACCCCAAACCGACGCCGAGCGCAATCTACCCCCTGTACCTAAACCCCAAAGGATAGTACTAATGTGGCATTGACAGAGCGGGCGGCCGTGAACCGAAATGCAGGTTAGGCTGCGGGTGAGAAAGAGGGTACCTAACACTGACCCCAAAACAACCCCGAGCGCAATCTATCCCCTGTGCCTAAGCCCTAAGGATAGTACTGATGTGGCATTGGCAGAGCGGGCGGCCGTTACCCGAAATGCAGGTGATGCGGCGGTTGAAGAGGGTATCTAACCCTGACCCCAAACCGACGCCGAGCGCAATCTACCCCCTGTACCTAAACCCTAAGGATAGTACAGATGTGGCATTGACAGAGCGGGCGGCCGTTACCCGAAATTCATGTTAGACTGCGGGTGAAAAAGAAGGTACCTAACCCTGACCCCAACCCGACCCCGAGCGCAAGCTATCCCCTGTACATAAACCCTAAGGATAGTACAGATGTGTCATTGACAGAGCGGGCGGCCGTTATCCGAAATGCAGGAGTGGCGGCGGGAGAAAAAGAGGGTACCTAACCCTGACCACAACGAGACCCCGAGCGCAAGCTACCCCGTGTACCTAAACCCTAAGGATAGTACAGATGTGGCAGTGACAGAGCGGGCGGCCGTTACCCGAAATGCCCGTGTAGCGGCGGGAGAAAAAGAGGGTACCTAACCCTGACCCCAACCCGACCCCGAGCGCAATCTACCCCCTGTACCTAAACCCTAAGGATAGTACAGATGTGGCGTTGACAGACCGGGTAGCCGTTACCCGAAATGCAGGTGTAGCGGCGGGTGAGAAAGAGGGTACCTAACCCTGACCCCAATCCGACCCCGAGCACAATCTACCCCCTGTACCTAAACCCCAAGGATATTACAGATGTGGCATTCACAGAGCGGGCGGCCATTAGCCGAAATGCAGGTGTAGCGGCGGGTGAAAAATAGGGTACCTAACCCTGACCCCAACCCGACCCCGAGCGCAATCTACCCCCTGTACCTAAACCCCAAAGGATAGTACTGATGTGGCATTGACAGAGCGGGCGGCCGTGAACCGAAATGCAGGTTAGGCTGCGGGTGAGAAAGAGGGTACCTAACCCTGACCCCAACCCGAACCCGAGCGCAATCTACCTCCTGTACCTAAACCCTAAGGATAGTACTAATGTAGCTTTGACAGAGTGGGCGGCCGTTACCCGAAATGCATGTGTAGCGGCGGGTGAAAAAGAGGGAACCTAACCCTGACGCCAACCCAACCTCGAGCGCACTCTACCCCCTGTACCTAAACCCTAAGGATAGTACAGATGTGGCCTTGACAGAGCGGGCGGCCCTTATCCACAAGGGAGGTGAGGCGGCGGGTGAAAAATAGGGTACCTAACCCTGACGCCAACCCGACGCCGAGCGCAATCTACCCCCTGTACCTAAACCCCAAAGGATAGTACTGATGTCGCATTGACAGAGCGGGCGGCCGTGAACCGAAATGCAGGTTAGGCTGCGGGTGAGAAAGAGGGTACCTAACCCTGACCCCAACACAACCCCGAGCGCAATCTACCCCCTGTGCCTAAACCCTAAGGATAGTACTGATGTGGCATTGGCAGAGCGGGCGGCCGTTACCCGAAATGCAGGTGATGCGGCGGTTGAAGAGGGTATCTAACCCTGACCCCAACCCGACCCCGAGCGCAATCTACCCCCTGTACCTAAACCCTAAACATAGTACTGATGTGGCATTGACAGAGCGGGCGGCCGTGAACCGAAATGCAGGTTAGGCGGCCGGTGAAGAACAGGGTACCTAACCCTGACCCCAACCCGACCCCGAGCGCAATCTACCCCCTGTGCCTAAACCCTAAGGATAGTACAGATGTGGCATTGAAAGAGCGGGCGGCCGTTACCCGAAATGCAGGTTAGGCTGCGGGTGAAAACGAGGGTACCTAACCCTGACCCCAACCCGACCCCGAGCGCAAGCTATCCCCTGTACATAAACCCTAAGGATAGTACAGATGTGTCATTGACAGAGCGGGCGGCCGTTACCCGAAATGCAGGAGTGGCGGCGGGAGAAAAAGAGGGTACCTAACCCTGACCACAACGAGACCCCGAGCGCAAGCTACCCCCTGTACCTAAATCCTAAGGATAGTACAGATGTGGCATTGACAGAGCGGGCGGCCGTTACCCGAAATGCAGGTTCTACCCCCTGTACCTAAACCCTAAGGATAGTACAGATGTGGCATTGACAGAGCGGGCGGCCGTTACCCGAAATGCAGGTTCTACCCCCTGTACCTAAACCCTAAGGATAGTACAGATGTGGCATTGACAGAGCGGGCGGCCGTTGCCCGAAATGCAGGTGTGGCGGCGGGTGAAAAAGAGGGTACCTAACCCTGACCCCAACCCGACCCTGAGCGCAATCTACCCCTGTACCTAAACCCTAAGGATAGTACAGATGTGGCATTGACAGAGCGGGCGGCCGTTACCCGAAATGCAGGTTCTACGCCCTGTACCTAAACCCTGAGGATAGTACAGATGTGGCATTAACATAGCGGGCGGCCCTTATCCACAAGGGAGGTGAGGCGGCGGGTGAAAAAGAGGGTACCTAACCCTGACCCCAACCCGACCCCGAGCGCAATCTACCCCCTGTACCTAAACCCTAAGGATAGTACAGATGTGGCATTGACAGAGCGGGCGGCCGTTACCCGAAATGCAGGTGTAGCGGCGGGAGAAAAAGAGGGTACCTCACCCTGACCCCAACCCGACCCCGAGCGCAATCTACCCCCTGTACCTAAACCCTAAGGATAGTACAGATGTGGCGTTGACAGACCGGGCAGCCGTTACCCGAAATGCAGGTGTAGCGGCGAGTGAGAAAGAGGGTACCTAACCCTGACCCCAACCCGACCCCGAGCGCAATCTACCCCCTGTACCTAAACCCCAAAGGAGAGTACTGATGTGGCATTGACAGAGCGGGCGGCCGTGAACCGAAATGCAGGTGAGGCGGCGGTTCAAGAGGGTACCTAACCCTGACCCCAACCCGACCCCGAGCGCAATCTACCCCCTGTACCTAAACCCCAAAGGAGAGTACTGATGTGGCATTGACAGAGCGGGCGGCCGTGAACCGAAATGCAGGTTAGGCTGCGGGTGAGAAAGAGGGTACCTAACACTGACCCCAAAACAACCCCGAGCGCAATCTATCCCCTGTGCCTAAGCCCTAAGGATAGTACTGATGTGGCATTGACAGAGCGGGCGGCCGTGAACCGAAATGCAGGTTATGCGGCCGGTGAAGTAGAGGGTACCTAACCCTGACCCCAACCCGACCCCGAGCGCAATCTACCCCCTGTGCTTAAACCCTAAGGATAGTACAGATGTGGCATTGAAAGAGCGGGCGGCCGTTACCCGAAATGCAGGTTAGGCTGCGGGTGAAAACGAGGGTACCTAACCCTGACCCCAACCCGACCCCGAGCGCAAGCTATCCCCTGTACATAAACCCTAAGGATAGTACAGATGTGTCATTGACAGAGCGGGCGGCCGTTACCCGAAATGCAGGAGTGGCGGCGGGAGAAAAAGAGGGTACCTAACCCTGACCACAACGAGACCCCGAGCGCAAGCTACCCCCTGTACCTAAACCCAAAGGATAGTACAGATGTGGCATTGACAGAGCGGCCGGCCATTACCCGAAATGCAGATGAGGCGGCGGGTGAAAAAGAGGGTACCTAACCCTGACCCCAACCCGACCCTGAGCGCAATCTACCCCCTGTACCTAAACCCTAAGGATAGTACAGATGTGGCATTGACAGAGCGGGCGGCCGTTACCCGAAATGCAGGTTCTACCCCCTGTACCTAAACCCTAAGGATAGTACAGATGTGGCATTGACAGAGCGGGCGGCCGTTGCCCGAAATGCAGGTGTGGCGGCGGGTGAAAAAGAGGGTACCTAACCCCGACCCCAACCCGACCCTGAGCGCAATCTACCCCTGTACCTAAACCCTAAGGATAGTACAGATGTGGCATTGACAGAGCGGGCGGCCGTTACCCGAAATGCAGGTTCTACCCCCTGTACCTAAACCCTGAGGATAGTACAGATGTGGCATTAACATAGCGGGCGGCCCTTATCCACAAGGGAGGTGAGGCGGCGGGTGAAAAAGAGGGTACCTAACCCTGACCCCAACCCGACCCCGAGCGCAATCTAAACCCTGTACCTAAACCCTAAGGATAGTACAGATGTGGCATTGACAGAGCGGGCGGCCGTTACCCGAAATGCAGGTGTAGCGGCGGGAGAAAAAGAGGGTACCTAACCCTGACCCCAACCCGACCCCGAGCGCAATCTACCCCCTGTACCTAAACCCCAAAGGAGAGTACTGATGTGGCATTGACAGAGCGGGCGGCCGTGAACCGAAATGCAGGTAAGGCGGCGGTTTAAGAGGGTACCTAACCCTGACCCCAACCCGACCCCGAGCGCAATCTACCCCCTGTACCTAAACCCCAAGGATATTACAGATGTGGCATTCACAGAGCGGGCGGCCATTACCCGAAATGCAGGTGTAGCGGCGGGTGAAAAAGAGGGTACCTAACCCTGACCCCAATCCGAACCCGAGCGCAATCTACCACCTGTACCTAAACCCTGAGGATAGTACTGATGTGGCATTGACAGAGCGGGCGGCCGTGAAGCGAAATGCAGGTTAGGCTGTGGGTGAAAAGGAGGGTACCTAACCCTGACCCCAACCCGAACCCGAGCGCAATCTACCTCCTGTACCTAAACCCTAAGGATAGTACTAATGTAGCTTTGACAGAGCGGGCGGCCGTTACCCGAAATGCATGTGTAGCGGCGGGTGAAAAAGAGGGTACCTAACCCTGACGCCAACCCCACCTCGAGCGCAATCTACCCCCTGTACCTAAACCCTAAGGATAGTACAGATGTGACCTTGACAGAGCGGGCGGCCCTTACCCGAAATGCAGGTTAGGCTGCGGGTGAAAACGAGGGTACCTAACCCTGACCCCAACCCGACCCCGAGCGCAAGCTATCCCCTGTACATAAACCCTAAGGATAGTACAGATGTGTCATTGACAGAGCGGGCGGCCGTTACCCGAAATGCAGGAGTGGCGGCGGGAGAAAAAGAGGGTACCTAACACTGACCACAACGAGACCCCGAGCGCAAGCTACCCCCTGTACCTAAACCCTAAGGATAGTACAGATGTGGCATTGACAGAGCGGGCGGCCGTTGCCCGAAATGCAGGTGTGGCGGCGGGTGAAAAAGAGGGTACCTAACCCTGACCCCTTCCCGACCCTGAGCGCAATCTACCCCTGTACCTAAACCCTAAGGATAGTACAGATGTGGCATTGACAGAGCGGGCGGCCGTTACCCGAAATGCAGGTTCTACCCCCTGTACCTAAAGCCTGAGGATAGTACAGATGTGGCATTAACATAGCGGGCGGCCCTTATCCACAAGGGAGGTGAGGCGGCGGGTGAAAAATAGGGTACCTAACCTTGACCCCAACCCGACCCCGAGCGCAATCTACCCCCTGTACCTAAACCCTAAGGATAGTACAGATGTGGCATTGACAGAGCGGGCGGCCGTTACCCGAAATGCAGGTGTAGCGGCGGGAGAAAAAGAGGGTACCTAACCCTGACCCCAACCCGACCCCGAGCGCAATCTACCCCCTGTACCTAAACCCTAAGGATAGTACAGATGTGGCGTTGACAGACCGGGCAGCCGTTACCCGAAATGCAGGTGTAGCGGCGAGTGAGAAAGCGGGTACCTAACACTGACCCCAACCCGACCCCGAGCGCAATCTACCCCCTGTACCTAAACCCCAAAGGAGAGTACTGATGTGGCATTGACAGAGCGGGCGGCCGTGAAGCGAAATGCAGGTTAGGCTGTGGGTGAAAAGGAGAGTACCTAACCCTGACCCCAACCCGAACCCGAGCGCAATCTACCTCCTGTACCTAAACCCTAAGGATAGTACTAATGTAGCTTTGACAGAGCGGGCGGCCGTTACCCGAAATGCATGTGTAGCGGCGGGTGAAAAAGAGGGTACCTAACCCTGACGCCAACCCAACCTCGAGCGCAATCTACCCCCTGTACCTAAGCCCTAAGGATAGTACAGATGTGACCTTGACAGAGCGGGCGGCCCTTACGCGAAATGCAGGTTAGGCTGCGGGTGAAAACGAGGGTACCTAACCCTGACCCCAACCCGACCCCGAGCGCAAGCTATCCCCTGTACATAAACCCTAAGGATAGTACAGATGTGTCATTGACAGAGCGGGCGGCGGTTACCCGAAATGCAGGAGTGGCGGCGGGAGAAAAAGAGGGTACCTAACCCTGACCACAACGAGACCCCGAGCGCAAGCTACCCCCTGTACCTAAACCCTAAGGATAGTACAGATGTGGCATTGACAGAGCGGGCGGCCGTTGCCCGAAATGCAGGTGTGGCGGCGGGTGAAAAAGAGGGTACCTAACCCTGACCCCAACCCGACCCTGAGCGCAATCTACCCCTGTACCTAAACCCTAAGGATAGTACAGATGTGGCATTGACAGAGCGGGCGGCCGTTACCCGAAATGCAGGTTCTACCCCCTGTACCTAAAGCCTGAGGATAGTACAGATGTGGCATTAACATAGCGGGCGGCCCTTATCCACAAGGGAGGTGAGGCGGCGGGTGAAAAATAGGGTACCTAACCTTGACCCCAACCCGACCCCGAGCGCAATCTACCCCCTGTACCTAAACCCTAAGGATAGTACAGATGTGGCATTGACAGAGCGGGCGGCCGTTACCCGAAATGCAGGTGTAGCGGCGGGAGAAAAAGAGGGTACCTAACCCTGACGCCAACCCAACCTCGAGCGCAATCTACCCCCTGTACCTAAGCCCTAAGGATAGTACAGATGTGACCTTGACAGAGCGGGCGGCCCTTACGCGAAATGCAGGTTAGGCTGCGGGTGAAAACGAGGGTACCTAACCCTGACCCCAACCCGACCCCGAGCGCAAGCTATCCCCTGTACATAAACCCTAAGGATAGTACAGATGTGTCATTGACAGAGCGGGCGGCCGTTACCCGAAATGCAGGAGTGGCGGCGGGAGAAAAGGAGGGTACCTAACCCTGACCACAACGAGACCCCGAGCGCAAGCTACCCCCTGTACCTAAACCCTAAGGATAGTACAGATGTGGCATTGACAGAGCGGGCGGCCGTTGCCCGAAATGCAGGTGTGGCGGCGGGTGAAAAAGAGGGTACCTAACCCTGACCCCAACCCGACCCTGAGCGCAATCTACCCCTGTACCTAAACCCTAAGGATAGTACAGATGTGGCATTGACAGAGCGGGCGGCCGTTACCCGAAATGCAGGTTCTACCCCCTGTACCTAAAGCCTGAGGATAGTACAGATGTGGCATTAACATAGCGGGCGGCCCTTATCCACAAGGGAGGTGAGGCGGCGGGTGAAAAATAGGGTACCTAACCTTGACCCCAACCCGACCCCGAGCGCAATCTACCCCCTGTACCTAAACCCTAAGAATAGTACAGATGTGGCATTGACAGAGCGGGCGGCCGTTACCCGAAATGCAGGTGTAGCGGCGGGAGAAAAAGAGGGTACCTAACCCTGACCCCAACCCGACCCCGAGCGCAATCTACCCCCTGTACCTAAACCCCAAAGGAGAGTACTGATGTGGCATTGACAGAGCGGGCGGCCGTGAACCGAAATGCAGGTGAGGCGGCGGTTCAAGAGGGAACCTAACCGTGACCCCAACCCGACCCCGAGCGCAATCTACCCCCTGTACCTAAACCCCAAGGATATTACAGATGTGGCATTCACAGAGCGGGCGGCCATTACCCGAAATGCAGGTGTAGCGGCGGGTGAAAAAGAGGGTACCTAACCCTGACCCCAATCCGAACCCGAGCGCAATCTACCACCTGTACCTCAACCCTGAGGATAGTACTGATGTGGCATTGACAGAGCGGGCGGCCGTGAACCGAAATGCAGGTTAGGCTGTGGGTGAAAAGGAGGGTACCTAACCCTGACCCCAACCCGAACCCGAGCGCAATCTACCTCCTGTACCTAAACCCTAAGGATAGTAATAATGTAGCTTTGACAGAGCGGGCGGCCGTTACCCGAAATGCATGTGTAGCGGCGGGTGAAAAAGAGGGTACCTAACCCTGACGCCAACCCAACCTCGAGCGCAATCTACCCCCTGTACCTAAACCCTAAGGATAGTACAGATGTGACCTTGACAGAGCGGGCGGCCCTTACCCGAAATGCAGGTTAGGCTGCGGGTGAAAACGAGGGTACCTAACCCTGACCCCAACCCGACCCCGAGCGCAAGCTATCCCCTGTACATAAACCCTAAGGATAGTACAGATGTGTCATTGACAGAGCGGGCGGCCGTTACCCGAAATGCAGGAGTGGCGGCGGGAGAAAAAAGAGGGTACCTAACCCTGACCACAACGAGACCCCGAGCGCAAGCTACCCCCTGTACCTAAACCCTAAGGATAGTACAGATGTGGCATTGACAGAGCGGCCGGCCATTACCCGAAATGCAGGTGTAGCGGCGGGTGAAAAAGAGGGTACCTAACCCTGACCCCAACCCGACCCTGAGCGCAATCTACCCCCTGTACCTAAACCCTAAGGATAGTACAGATGTGGCATTGACAGAGCGGGCGGCCGTTACCCGAAATGCAGGTTCTACCCCCTGTACCTAAACCCTAAGGATAGTACAGATGTGGCATTGACAGAGCGGGCGGCCGTTACCCGAAATACAGGTTCTACCCCCTGTACCTAAACCCTAAGGATAGTACAGATGTGTCATTGACAGAGCGGGCGGCCGTTGCCCGAAATGCAGGTGTGGCGGCGGGTGAAAAAGAGGGTACCTAACCCTGACCCCAACCCGACCCTGAGCGCAATCTACCCCTGTACCTAAACCCTAAGGATAGTACAGATGTGGCATTGACAGAGCGGGCGGCCGTTACCCGAAATGCAGGTTCTACCCCCTGTACCTAAAGCCTGAGGATAGTACAGATGTGGCATTAACATAGCGGGCGGCCCTTATCCACAAGGGAGGTGAGGCGGCGGGTGAAAAATAGGGTACCTAACCCTGACCCCAACCCGACCCCGAGCGCAATCTACCCCCTGTACCTAAACCCTAAGGATAGTACAGATGTGGCATTGACAGAGCGGGCGGCCGTTACCCGAAATGCAGGTGTAGCGGCGGGTGAAAAATAGGGTACCTAACCCTGACCCCAACCCGACCCCGAGCGCAATCTACCCCCTGTACCTAAACCCCAAAGGATAGTACTGATGTGGCATTGACAGAGCGGGCGGCCGTGAACCGAAATGCAGGTTAGGCTGCGGGTGAGAAAGAGGGTACCTAACCCTGACCCCAACCCGAACCCGAGCGCAATCTACCTCCTGTACCTAAACCCTAAGGATAGTACTAATGTAGCTTTGACAGAGTGGGCGGCCGTTACCCGAAATGCATGTGTAGCGGCGGGTGAAAAAGAGGGAACCTAACCCTGACGCCAACCCAACCTCGAGCGCACTCTACCCCCTGTACCTAAACCCTAAGGATAGTACAGATGTGGCCTTGACAGAGCGGGCGGCCCTTATCCACAAGGGAGGTGAGGCGGCGGGTGAAAAATAGGGTACCTAACCCTGACGCCAACCCGACGCCGAGCGCAATCTACCCCCTGTACCTAAACCCCAAAGGATAGTACTGATGTCGCATTGACAGAGCGGGCGGCCGTGAACCGAAATGCAGGTTAGGCTGCGGGTGAGAAAGAGGGTACCTAACCCTGACCCCAACACAACCCCGAGCGCAATCTACCCCCTGTGCCTAAACCCTAAGGATAGTACTGATGTGGCATTGGCAGAGCGGGCGGCCGTTACCCGAAATGCAGGTGATGCGGCGGTTGAAGAGGGTATCTAACCCTGACCCCAACCCGACCCCGAGCGCAATCTACCCCCTGTACCTAAACCCTAAACATAGTACTGATGTGGCATTGACAGAGCGGGCGGCCGTGAACCGAAATGCAGGTTAGGCGGCCGGTGAAGAACAGGGTACCTAACCCTGACCCCAACCCGACCCCGAGCGCAATCTACCCCCTGTGCCTAAACCCTAAGGATAGTACAGATGTGGCATTGAAAGAGCGGGCGGCCGTTACCCGAAATGCAGGTTAGGCTGCGGGTGAAAACGAGGGTACCTAACCCTGACCCCAACCCGACCCCGAGCGCAAGCTATCCCCTGTACATAAACCCTAAGGATAGTACAGATGTGTCATTGACAGAGCGGGCGGCCGTTACCCGAAATGCAGGAGTGGCGGCGAGAGAAAAAGAGGGTACCTAACCCTGACCACAACGAGACCCCGAGCGCAAGCTACCCCCTGTACCTAAATCCTAAGGATAGTACAGATGTGGCATTGACAGAGCGGGCGGCCGTTACCCGAAATGCAGGTTCTACCCCCTGTACCTAAACCCTAAGGATAGTACAGATGTGGCATTGACAGAGCGGGCGGCCGTTACCCGAAATGCAGGTTCTACCCCCTGTACCTAAACCCTAAGGATAGTACAGATGTGGCGTTGACAGAGCGGGCGGCCGTTGCCCGAAATGCAGGTGTGGCGGCGGGTGAAAAAGAGGGTACCTAACCCTGACCCCAACCCGACCCTGAGCGCAATCTACCCCTGTACCTAAACCCTAAGGATAGTACAGATGTGGCATTGACAGAGCGGGCGGCCGTTACCCGAAATGCAGGTTCTACGCCCTGTACCTAAACCCTGAGGATAGTACAGATGTGGCATTAACATAGCGGGCGGCCCTTATCCACAAGGGAGGTGAGGCGGCGGGTGAAAAAGAGGGTACCTAACCCTGACCCCAACCCGACCCCGAGCGCAATCTACCCCCTGTACCTAAACATTAAGGATAGTACAGATGTGGCATTGACAGAGCGGGCGGCCGTTACCCGAAATGCAGGTGTAGCGGCGGGAGAAAAAGAGGGTACCTCACCCTGACCCCAACCCGACCCCGAGCGCAATCTACCCCCTGTACCTAAACCCTAAGGATAGTACAGATGTGGCGTTGACAGACCGGGCAGCCGTTACCCGAAATGCAGGTGTAGCGGCGAGTGAGAAAGAGGGTACCTAACCCTGACCCCAACCCGACCCCGAGCGCAATCTACCCCCTGTACCTAAACCCCAAAGGAGAGTACTGATGTGGCATTGACAGAGCGGGCGGCCGTGAACCGAAATGCAGGTGAGGCGGCGGTTCAAGAGGGTACCTAACCCTGACCCCAACCCGACCCCGAGCGCAATCTACCCCCTGTACCTAAACCCCAAAGGAGAGTACTGATGTGGCATTGACAGAGCGGGCGGCCGTGAACCGAAATGCAGGTTAGGCTGCGGGTGAGAAAGAGGGTACCTAACACTGACCCCAAAACAACCCCGAGCGCAATCTATCCCCTGTGCCTAAGCCCTAAGGATAGTACTGATGTGGCATTGACAGAGCGGGCGGCCGTGAACCGAAATGCAGGTTATGCGGCCGGTGAAGTAGAGGGTACCTAACCCTGACCCCAACCCGACCCCGAGCGCAATCTACCCCCTGTGCTTAAACCCTAAGGATAGTACAGATGTGGCATTGAAAGAGCGGGCGGCCGTTACCCGAAATGCAGGTTAGGCTGCGGGTGAAAACGAGGGTACCTAACCCTGACCCCAACCCGACCCCGAGCGCAAGCTATCCCCTGTACATAAACCCTAAGGATAGTACAGATGTGTCATTGACAGAGCGGGCGGCCGTTACCCGAAATGCAGGAGTGGCGGCGGGAGAAAAAGAGGGTACCTAACCCTGACCACAACGAGACCCCGAGCGCAAGCTACCCCCTGTACCTAAACCCAAAGGATAGTACAGATGTGGCATTGACAGAGCGGGCGGCCATTACCCGAAATGCAGGTGAGGCGGCGGGTGAAAAAGAGGGTACCTAACCCTGACCCCAACCCGACCCTGAGCGCAATCTACCCCCTGTACCTAAACCCTAAGGATAGTACAGATGTGGCATTGACAGAGCGGGCGGCCGTTACCCGAAATGCAGGTTCTACCCCCTGTACCTAAACCCTGAGGATAGTACAGATGTGGCATTAACATAGCGGGCGGCCCTTATCCACAAGGGAGGTGAGGCGGCGGGTGAAAAAGAGGGTACCTAACCCTGACCCCAACCCGACCCCGAGCGCAATCTACCCCCTGTACCTAAACCCTAAGGATAGCACAGATGTGGCATTGACAGAGCGGGCGGCCGTTACCCGAAATGCAGGTGTAGCGGCGGGAGAAAAAGAGGGTACCTAACCCTGACCCCAACCCGACCCCGAGCGCAATCTACCCCCTGTACCTAAACCCCAAAGGAGAGTACTGATGTGGCATTGACAGAGCGGGCGGACGTGAACCGAAATGCAGGTAAGGCGGCGGTTTAAGAGGGTACCTAACCCTGATCCCAACCCGACCCCGAGCGCAATCTACCCCCTGTACCTAAACCCCAAGGATATTACAGATGTGGCATTCACAGAGCGGGCGGCCATTACCCGAAATGCAGGTGTAGCGGCGGGTGAAAAAGAGGGTACCTAACCCTGACCCCAATCCGAACCCGAGCGCAATCTACCACCTGTACCTAAACCCTGAGGATAGTACTGATGTGGCATTGACAGAGCGGGCGGCCGTGAAGCGAAATGCAGGTTAGGCTGTGGGTGAAAAGGAGGGTACCTAACCCTGACCCCAACCCGACCCCGAGCGCAATCTACCCCCTGTACCTAAACCCTAAGGATAGTACAGATGTGGCGTTGACAGACCGGGCAGCCGTTACCCGAAATGCAGGTGTAGCGGCGAGTGAGAAAGCGGGTACCTAACCCTGACCCCAACCCGACCCCGAGCGCAATCTACCCCCTGTACCTAAACCCCAAAGGAGAGTACTGATGTGGCATTGACAGAGCGGGCGGCCGTGAAGCGAAATGCAGGTTAGGCTGTGGGTGAAAAGGAGAGTACCTAACCCTGACCCCAACCCGAACCCGAGCGCAATCTACCTCCTGTACCTAAACCCTAAGGATAGTACTAATGTAGCTTTGACAGAGCGGGCGGCCGTTACCCGAAATGCATGTGTAGCGGCGGGTGAAAAAGAGGGTACCTAACCCTGACGCCAACCCAACCTCGAGCGCAATCTACCCCCTGTACCTAAGCCCTAAGGATAGTACAGATGTGACCTTGACAGAGCGGGCGGGCCTTACGCGAAATGCAGGTTAGGCTGCGGGTGAAAACGAGGGTACCTAACCCTGACCCCAACCCGACCCCGAGCGCAAGCTATCCCCTGTACATAAACCCTAAGGATAGTACAGATGTGTCATTGACAGAGCGGGCGGCGGTTACCCGAAATGCAGGAGTGGCGGCGGGAGAAAAAGAGGGTACCTAACCCTGACCACAACGAGACCCCGAGCGCAAGCTACCCCCTGTACCTAAACCCTAAGGATAGTACAGATGTGGCATTGACAGAGCGGGCGGCCGTTGCCCGAAATGCAGGTGTGGCGGCGGGTGAAAAAGAGGGTACCTAACCCTGACCCCAACCCGACCCTGAGCGCAATCTACCCCTGTACCTAAACCCTAAGGATAGTACAGATGTGGCATTGACAGAGCGGGCGGCCGTTACCCGAAATGCAGGTTCTACCCCCTGTACCTAAAGCCTGAGGATAGTACAGATGTGGCATTAACATAGCGGGCGGCCCTTATCCACAAGGGAGGTGAGGCGGCGGGTGAAAAATAGGGTACCTAACCTTGACCCCAACCCGACCCCGAGCGCAATCTACCCCCTGTACCTAAACCCTAAGAATAGTACAGATGTGGCATTGACAGAGCGGGCGGCCGTTACCCGAAATGCAGGTGTAGCGGCGGGAGAAAAAGAGGGTACCTAACCCTGACCCCAACCCGACCCCGAGCGCAATCTACCCCCTGTACCTAAACCCCAAAGGAGAGTACTGATGTGGCATTGACAGAGCGGGCGGCCGTGAACCGAAATGCAGGTGAGGTGGCGGTTCAAGAGGGAACCTAACCGTGACCCCAACCCGACCCCGAGCGCAATCTACCCCCTGTACCTAAACCCCAAGGATATTACAGATGTGGCATTCACAGAGCGGGCGGCCATTACCCGAAATGCAGGTGTAGCGGCGGGTGAAAAAGAGGGTACCTAACCCTGACCCCAATCCGAACCCGAGCGCAATCTACCACCTGTACCTCAACCCTGAGGATAGTACTGATGTGGCATTGACAGAGCGGGCGGCCGTGAACCGAAATGCAGGTTAGGCTGTGGGTGAAAAGGAGGGTACCTAACCCTGACCCCAACCCGAACCCGAGCGCAATCTACCTCCTGTACCTAAACCCTAAGGATAGTACTAATGTAGCTTTGACAGAGCGGGCGGCCGTTACCCGAAATGCATGTGTAGCGGCGGGTGAAAAAGAGGGTACCTAACCCTGACGCCAACCCAACCTCGAGCGCAATCTACCCCCTGTACCTAAACCCTAAGGATAGTACAGATGTGACCTTGACAGAGCGGGCGGCCCTTACCCGAAATGCAGGTTAGGCTGCGGGTGAAAACGAGGGTACCTAACCCTGACCCCAACCCGACCCCGAGCGCAAGCTATCCCCTGTACATAAACCCTAAGGATAGTACAGATGTGTCATTGACAGAGCGGGCGGCCGTTACCCGAAATGCAGGAGTGGCGGCGGGAGAAAAAGAGGGTACCTAACCCTGACCACAACGAGACCCCGAGCGCAAGCTACCCCCTGTACCTAAACCCTAAGGATAGTACAGATGTGGCATTGACAGAGCGGCCGGCCATTACCCGAAATGCAGGTGTAGCGGCGGGTGAAAAAGAGGGTACCTAACCCTGACCCCAACCCGACCCTGAGCGCAATCTACCCCCTGTACCTAAACCCTAAGGATAGTACAGATGTGGCATTGACAGAGCGGGCGGCCGTTACCCGAAATGCAGGTTCTACCCCCTGTACCTAAACCCTAAGGATAGTACAGATGTGGCATTGACAGAGCGGGCGGCCGTTACCCGAAATACAGGTTCTACCCCCTGTACCTAAACCCTAAGGATAGTACAGATGTGTCATTGACAGAGCGGGCGGCCGTTGCCCGAAATGCAGGTGTGGCGGCGGGTGAAAAAGAGGGTACCTAACCCTGACCCCAACCCGACCCTGAGCGCAATCTACCCCTGTACCTAAACCCTAAGGATAGTACAGATGTGGCATTGACAGAGCGGGCGGCCGTTACCCGAAATGCAGGTTCTACCCCCTGTACCTAAAGCCTGAGGATAGTACAGATGTGGCATTAACATAGCGGGCGGCCCTTATCCACAAGGGAGGTGAGGCGGCGGGTGAAAAATAGGGTACCTAACCCTGACCCCAACCCGACCCCGAGCGCAATCTACCCCCTGTACCTAAACCCTAAGGATAGTACAGATGTGGCATTGACAGAGCGGGCGGCCGTTACCCGAAATGCAGGTGTAGCGGCGGGAGAAAAAGAGGGTACCTAACCCTGACCCCAACCCGACCCCGAGCGCAATCTACCCCCTGTACCTAAACCCTAAGGATAGTACAGATGTGGCGTTGACAGACCGGGCAGCCGTTACCCGAAATGCAGGTGTAGCGGCGAGCGAGAAAGAGGGTACCTAACCCTGACCCCAACCCGACCCCGAGCGCAATCTACCCCCTGTACCTAAACCCTAAGGATGGTACAGATGTGGCATTGAGAGAGCGGGCGGCCGTTACCCGAAATGCAGGTTCTACCCCCTGTACCTAAACCCTAAGGATAGTACAGATGTGGCATTGACAGAGCGGGCGGCCATTACCCGAAATGCAGGTGTGGCGGCGGGTGAAAAAGAGGGTACCTAACCCTGACCCCAACCCGACCCTGAGCGCAATCTACCCCCTGTACCTAAACCCTAAGGATAGTACAGATGTGGCATTGACAGAGCCGGCGGCCGTTACCCGAAATGCAGGTTCTACCCCCTGTACCTAAACCCTGAGGATAGTACAGATGTGGCATTAACATAGCGGGCGGCCCTTATCCACAAGAGAGGTGAGGCGGCGGGTGAAAAATAGGGTACCTAACCCTGACCACAACCCGACCCCGAGCGCAATCTACCCCCTGTACCTAAACCCTATGGATAGTACAGATGTGGCATTCACAGAGCGGGCGGCCGTGAACCGAAATTCAGGTTAGGCGGCGGGAGAAAAAGAGGGTACCTAACCCTGACCCCAACCCGACCCCGAGCGCAATCTACCCCCTGTACCTAAACCCTAAGGATAGTACAGATGTGGCGTTGACAGACCGGGCAGCCGTTACCCGAAATGCAGGTGTAGGGGCGGGTGAGAAAGAGGGTACCTATCCCTGACCCCAACCCGACCCCGAGCGCAATCTACCCTCTGTACCTAAACCCTAAGGATAGTACAGATGTGGCATTGACAGAGCGGGCGGCCGTTACCCGAAATGCAGGTGATGCGGCGGTTGAAGAGGGTATCTAGCCCTGACCCCAAACCGACGCCGAGCGCAATCTACCCCCTGTACCTAAACCCCAAAGGATAGTACTGATGTCGCATTGACAGAGCGGGCGGCCGTGAACCGAAACAACCCCGAGCGCAATCTATCCCCTGTGCCTAAGCCCTAAGGATAGTACTGATGTGGCATTGGCAGAGCGGGCGGCCGTTACCCGAAATGCAGGTGATGCGGCGGTTGAAGAGGGTATCTAACCCTGACCCCAAACCGACGCCGAGCGCAATCTACCCCCTGTACCTAAACCCTAAGGATAGTACAGATGTGGCATTGACAGAGCGGGCGGCCGTTACCCGAAATTCATGTTACGCTGCGGGTGAAAAAGAAGGTACCTAACCCTGACCCCAACCCGACCCCGAGCGCAAGCTATCCCCTGTACATAAACCCTAAGGATAGTACAGATGTGTCATTGACAGAGCGGGCGGCCGTTACCCGAAATGCAGGAGTGGCGGCGGGAGAAAAAGAGGGTACCTAACCCTGACCACAACGAGACCCCGAGCGCAAGCTACCCCCTGTACCTAAACCCTAAGGATAGTACAGATGTGGCATTGACAGAGCGGGCGGCCATTACCCGAAATGCAGGTGTGGCGGCGGGTGAAAAAGAGGGTACCTAACCCTGACCCCAACCCGACCCTGAGCGCAATCTACCCCCTGTACCTAAACCCTAAGGATAGTACAGATGTGGCATTGACAGAGCGGGCGGCCGTTAACCGAAATGCAGGTTCTACACCCTGTACCTAAACCCTAAGGACAGTACAGATGTGGCATTGACAGAGCGGGCGGCCGTTACCCGAAATGCAGGTTCTACCCCCTGTACCTAAACCCTGAGGATAGTACAGATGTGGCATTAACATAGCGGGCGGCCCTTATCCACAAGGGAGGTGAGACGGCGGGTGAAAAATAAGGTACCTAACCCTGACCCCAACCCGAACCCGAGCGCAATCTACCCCCTGTACCTAAACCCTAAGGATAGTACAGATATGGCATTGACAGAGCGGGCGGCCGTTACCCGAAATGCAGGTGTAGCGTCGGGAGAAAAAGACGGTACCTAACCCTGACCCCAACCCGACCCCGAGCGCAATCTACCCGCTGTACCTAAACCCTAAGGATAGTACAGATGTGGCGTTGACAGACCGGGCAGCCGTTACCCGAAATGCAGGTGTAGCGGCGGGTGAGAAAGAGGGTACCTAACCCTGATCCCAATCCGACCCCGAGCGCAATCTACCCCCTGTACCTAAACCCCAAGGATATTACAGATGTGGCATTCACAGAGCGGGCGGCCATTACCCGAAATGCATGTGTAGCGGCGGGTGAAAAATAGGGTACCTAACCCTGACCCCAACCCGCCCCTGAGCGCAATCTACCCCCTGTACCTAAACCCCAAAGGATAGTACTGATGTGGCATTGACAGAGCGGGCGGCCGTGAACCGAAATGCAGGTTAGGCTGCGGGTGAGAAAGAGGGTAGCTAACACTGACCCCAAAACAACGCCGAGCGCAATCTATCCCCTGTGCCTAAGCCCTAAGGATAGTACTGATGTAGCATTGGCAGAGCGGGCGGCCGTTACCCGAAATGCAGGTGATGCGGCGGTTGAAGAGGGTATCTAACCCTGACCCCAAACCGACGCCGAGCGCAATCTACCCCCTGTACCTAAACCCTAAGGATAGTACAGATGTGGCGTTGACAGACCGGGCAGCCGTTACCCGAAATGCAGGTGTAGCGGCGAGTGAGAAAGCGGGTACCTAACCCTGACCCCAACCCGACCCCGAGCGCAATCTACCCCCTGTACCTAAACCCCAAAGGAGAGTACTGATGTGGCATTGACAGAGCGGGCGGCCGTGAACCGAAATGCAGGTGAGGCGGCGGTTCAAGAGGGAACCTAACCGTGACCCCAACCCGACCCCGAGCGCAATCTACCCCCTGTACCTAAACCCCAAGGATATTACAGATGTGGCATTCACAGAGCGGGCGGCCATTACCCGAAATGCAGGTGTAGCGGCGGGTGAAAAAGAGGGTACCTAACCCTGACCCCAATCCGAACCCGAGCGCAATCTACCACCTGTACCTCAACCCTGAGGATAGTACTGATGTGGCATTGACAGAGCGGGCGGCCGTGAACCGAAATGCAGGTTAGGCTGTGGGTGAAAAGGAGGGTACCTAACCCTGACCCCAACCCGAACCCGAGCGCAATCTACCTCCTGTACCTAAACCCTAAGGATAGTACTAATGTAGCTTTGACAGAGCGGGCGGCCGTTACCCGAAATGCATGTGTAGCGGCGGGTGAAAAAGAGGGTACCTAACCCTGACGCCAACCCAACCTCGAGCGCAATCTACCCCCTGTACCTAAACCCTAAGGATAGTACAGATGTGACCTTGACAGAGCGGGCGGCCCTTACCCGAAATGCAGGTTAGGCTGCGGGTGAAAACGAGGGTACCTAACCCTGACCCCAACCCGACCCCGAGCGCAAGCTATCCCCTGTACATAAACCCTAAGGATAGTACAGATGTGTCATTGACAGAGCGGGCGGCCGTTACCCGAAATGCAGGAGTGGCGGCGGGAGAAAAAGAGGGTACCTAACCCTGACCACAACGAGACCCCGAGCGCAAGCTACCCCCTGTACCTAAACCCTAAGGATAGTACAGATGTGGCATTGACAGAGCGGCCGGCCATTACCCGAAATGCAGGTGTAGCGGCGGGTGAAAAAGAGGGTACCTAACCCTGACCCCAACCCGACCCTGAGCGCAATCTACCCCCTGTACCTAAACCCTAAGGATAGTACAGATGTGGCATTGACAGAGCGGGCGGCCGTTACCCGAAATGCAGGTTCTACCCCCTGTACCTAAACCCTAAGGATAGTACAGATGTGGCATTGACAGAGCGGGCGGCCGTTACCCGAAATGCAGGTTCTACCCCCTGTACCTAAACCCTAAGGATAGTACAGATGTGTCATTGACAGAGCGGGCGGCCGTTGCCCGAAATGCAGGTGTGGCGGCGGGTGAAAAAGAGGGTACCTAACCCTGACCCCAACCCGACCCTGAGCGCAATCTACCCCTGCACCTAAACCCTAAGGATAGTACAGATGTGGCATTGACAGAGCGGGCGGCCGTTACCCGAAATGCAGGTTCTACCCCCTGTACCTAAAGCCTGAGGATAGTACAGATGTGGCATTAACATAGCGGGCGGCCCTTATCCACAAGGGAGGTGAGGCGGCGGGTGAAAAATAGGGTACCTAACCCTGACCCCAACCCGACCCCGAGCGCAATCTACCCCCTGTACCTAAACCCTAAGGATAGTAAAGATGTGGCATTGACAGAGCGGGCGGCCGTTACCCGAAATGCAGGTGTAGCGGCGGGAGAAAAAGAGGGTACCTAACCCTGACCCCAACCCGACCCCGAGCGCAATCTACCCCCTGTACCTAAACCCTAAGGATAGTACAGATGTGGCGTTGACAGACCGGGCAGCCGTTACCCGAAATGCAGGTGTAGCGGCGAGCGAGAAAGAGGGTACCTAACCCTGACCCCAACCCGACCCCGAGCGCAATCTACCCCCTGTACCTAAACCCTAAGGATGGTACAGATGTGGCATTGAGAGAGCGGGCGGCCGTTACCCGAAATGCAGGTTCTACCCCCTGTACCTAAACCCTAAGGATAGTACAGATGTGGCATTGACAGAGCGGGCGGCCATTACCCGAAATGCAGGTGTGGCGGCGGGTGAAAAAGAGGGTACCTAACCCTGACCCCAACCCGACCCTGAGCGCAATCTACCCCCTGTACCTAAACCCTAAGGATAGTACAGATGTGGCATTGACAGAGCCGGCGGCCGTTACCCGAAATGCAGGTTCTACCCCCTGTACCTCAACCCTGAGGATAGTACAGATGTGGCATTAACATAGCGGGCGGCCCTTATCCACAAGAGAGGTGAGGCGGCGGGTGAAAAATAGGGTACCTAACCCTGACCACAACCCGACCCCGAGCGCAATCTACCCCCTGTACCTAAACCCTATGGATAGTACAGATGTGGCATTCACAGAGCGGGCGGTCGTGAACCGAAATTCAGGTTAGGCGGCGGGAGAAAAAGAGGGTACCTAACCCTGACCCCAACCCGACCCCGAGCGCAATCTACCCCCTGTACCTAAACCCTAAGGATAGTACAGATGTGGCGTTGACAGACCGGGCAGCCGTTACCCGAAATGCAGGTGTAGGGGCGGGTGAGAAAGAGGGTACCTAACCCTGACCCCAACCCGACCCCGAGCGCAATCTACCCTCTGTACCTAAACCCTAAGGATAGTACAGATGTGGCATTGACAGAGCGGGCGGCCGTTACCCGAAATGCAGGTTCTACCCCCTGTACCTAAACCCTGAGGATAGTACAGATGTGGCATTAACATAGCGGGCGGCCCTTATCCACAAGGGAGGTGAGGCGGCGGGTGAAAAATAGGGTACCTAACCCTGACCACAACCCGACCCCGAGCGCAATCTACCCCCTGTACCTAAACCCTATGGATAGTACAGATGTGGCATTGACAGAGCGGGCGGCCGTGAACCGAAATTCAGGTTAGGCGGCGGGAGAAAAAGAGGGTACCTAACCCTGACCCCAACCCGACCCCGAGCGCAATCTACCCCCTGTACCTAAACCCTAAGGATAGTACAGATGTGGCGTTGACAGACCGGGCAGCAGTTACCCGAAATGCAGGTGATGCGGCGGTTGAAGAGGGTATCTAACCCTGACCCCAAACCGACGCCGAGCGCAATCTACCCCCTGTACCTAAACCCCAAAGGATAGTACTGATGTCGCATTGACAGAGCGGGCGGCCGTGAACCGAAACAACCCCGAGCGCAATCTATCCCCTGTGCCTAAGCCCTAAGGATAGTACTGATGTGGCATTGGCAGAGCGGGCGGCCGTTACCCGAAATGCAGGTGATGCGGCGGTTGAAGAGGGTATCTAACCCTGACCCCAAACCGACGCCGAGCGCAATCTACCCCCTGTACCTAAACCCTAAGGATAGTACAGATGTGGCATTGACAGAGCGGGCGGCCGTTACCCGAAATTCATGTTACGCTGCGGGTGAAAAAGAAGGTACCTAACCCTGACCCCAACCCGACCCCGAGCGCAAGCTATCCCCTGTACATAAACCCTAAGGATAGTACAGATGTGGCATTGACAGAGCGGGCGGCCATTACCCGAAATGCAGGTGTGGCGGCGGGTGAAAAAGAGGGTACCTAACCCTGACCCCAACCCGACCCTGAGCGCAATCTACCCCCTGTACCTAAACCCTAAGGATAGTACAGATGTGGCATTGACAGAGCGGGCGGCCGTTAACCGAAATGCAGGTTCTACACCCTGTACCTAAACCCTAAGGACAGTACAGATGTGGCATTGACAGAGCGGGCGGCCGTTACCCGAAATGCAGGTTCTACCCCCTGTACCTAAACCCTGAGGATAGTACAGATGTGGCATTAACATAGCGGGCGGCCCTTATTCACAAGGGAGGTGAGACGGCGGGTGAAAAATAGGGTACCTAACCCTGACCCCAACCCGAACCCGAGCGCAATCTACCCCCTGTACCTAAACCCTAAGGATAGTACAGATATGGCATTGACAGAGCGGGCGGCCGTTACCCGAAATGCAGGTGTAGCGTCGGGAGAAAAAGACGGTACCTAACCCTGACCCCAACCCGACCCCGAGCGCAATCTACCCGCTGTACCTAAACCCTAAGGATAGTACAGATGTGGCGTTGACAGACCGGGCGGCCATTACCCGAAATGCATGTGTAGCGGCGGGTGAAAAATAGGGTACCTAACCCTGACCCCAACCCGCCCCTGAGCGCAATCTACCCCCTGTACCTCAACCCCAAAGGATAGTACTGATGTGGCATTGACAGAGCGGGCGGCCGTGAACCGAAATGCAGGTTAGGCTGCGGGTGAGAAAGAGGGTAGCTAACACTGACCCCAAAACAACGCCGAGCGCAATCTATCCCCTGTGCCTAAGCCCTAAGGATAGTACTGATGTAGCATTGGCAGAGCGGGCGGCCGTTACCCGAAATGCAGGTGATGCGGCGGTTGAAGAGGGTATCTAACCCTGACCCCAAACCGACGCCGAGCGCAATCTACACCCTGTACCTAAACCCTAAGGATAGTACAGATGTGGCATTGACAGACCGGGCGGCCGTTACACGAAATTCAGGTTAGGCTGCGGGTGAAAAAGAAGGTACCTAACCCTGACCCCAACCCGACCCCGAGCGCAAGCTATCCCCTGTACATAAACCCTAAGGATAGTACAGATGTGTCATTGACAGAGCGGGCGGCCGTTACCCGAAATGCAGGAGTGGCGGCGGGAGAAAAAGAGGGAACCTAACCCTGACCACAACGAGACCCCGAGCGCAAGCTACCCCCTGTACCTAAACCCTAAGGATAGTACAGATGTGGCATTGACGGATCGGGCGGCCATTACCCGAAATGCAGGTGTGGCTGCGGGTGAAAAAGGGATACCTAACCCTGACCCCAATCCGACCCTGAGCGCAATCTACCCCCTGTACCGAAACCCTAAGGATAGTACAGATGTGGCATTGACAGAGCGGGCGGCCGCTACCCGAAATGCAAGTGTAGCGGCGGGTGAAAAAGATGGTACCTAACCCGGACGCCAACCCGACCCCGAGCGCAATCTACCCCCTGTTCCTAAACCCTAAGGATAGTACAGATGTGGCATTAACATAGCGGGCGGCCCTAATCCGCAAGGGAGGTGAGGCGGCGGGTGAAAAATAGGGTACCTAACCCTGACCCCTACCCGACCCCGAGCGCAATCTACCCCGTGTACCTAAACCCTAAGGATAGTACAGATGTGTCATTGACAGAGCGGGCGGCCGTTACCCGAAATGCAGGAGTGGCGGCGGGAGAAAAAGAGGGTACCTAACCCTGACCACAACGAGACCCCGAGCGCAAGCTACCCCCTGTACCTAAACCCTGAGGATAGTACAGATGTGGCATTAACATAGCGGGCGGCCCTTATCCACAAGGGAGGTGAGGCGGCGGGTGAAAAATAGGGTACCTAACCCTGACCCCAACCCGACCCCGAGCGCAATCTACCCCCTGTGCCTAAACCCTAAGGATAGTACAGATGTGGCATTGACAAAGCGGGCGGCCGTTACCCGAAATGCAGGTGTAGCGGCGGGAGAAAAAGAGGGTACCTAACCCTGACCCCAACCCGACCCCGAGCGCAATCTACCCCCTGTACCTAAACCCTAAGGATAGTACAGATGTGGCATTGACAGAGCGGGCGGCCGTTACGCGAAATTCAGGTTAGGCTGCGGGTGAAAAAGAAGGTACCTAACCCTGACCCCAACCCGACCCCGAGCGCAAGCTATCCCCTGTACATAAACCCTAAGGATAGTACAGATGTGTCATTGACAGAGCGGGCGGCCGTTACCCGAAATGCAGGAGTGGCGGCGGGTGAAAAAGGGATACCTAACCCTGACCCCAACCCGACCCTGAGCGCAATCTACCCCCTGTACCTAATCCCTGAGGATAGTACAGATGTGGCATTGACAGAGCGGGCGGCCGTTACCCGAAGTGCAGGTGTAGCGGCGGGAGAAAAATAGGGTATCTAACCCTGACCCCAAACCGACCCCGAGCGCAATCTACCCTCTGTATCTAAACCCTAAAGATAGTACTGATGTGGCATTGACAGAGCGGGCGGCCGTGAACCGAAATGCAGGTTAGGCGGCCGGTGAAGAAGAGGGTACCTAACCCTGACCCCAACCCGACCCCGAGCGCAATCTATCCCCTGTACCTAAACCCTACGGATAGTACAGATGTGGCATTGACAGAGCGGGCGGCCGTGAACCGAAATTCAGATTAGGCGGCCGGTGAAGAAGAGGGTACCTAACCCTGACCCCAACCCGACCCCGAGCGCAATCTACCCCCTGTACCTAAACCCTAAGGATATTACAGATGTGGCATTGACAGAGCGGGCGGCCGTTACCCGAAATGCAGGTTAGGCTGCGGGTGAAAAAGAGGGTACCTAACCCTGACCCCAACCCGACCCCGAGCGCAAGCTATCCCCTGTATATAAACCCTAAGGATATTACAGATGTAGCATTGACAGAGCGGGCGGCCGTTACCCGAAATGCAGGTGTAGCGGCGGGTGAAAAAGAGGGTACCTAACCCTGAACCCAACCCGACGCCGAGCGCAATCTACCCCCTGTACCTAAACCCTAAGGATAGTACTGATGTGGCATTGGCAGAGCTGGCGGCCGTCACCCGAAATGCAGGTGATGCGGCGGTTGAAGAGGGTATCTAACCCTGACCCCAACCCGACCCCGAGCGCAATCTACCCCCTGTACCTAAACCCTAAAGATAGTACTGATGTGGCATTGACAGAGCGGGCGGCCGTGAACCGAAATGCAGGTTAGGCGGCGGGTGAGAAAGAGGGCACCTAACCCTGACCCCAACCCGACCCCGAGCGCAATCTACCCCCTGTACCTAAACCCTAAGAATAGAACAGATGTGGCATTGACCGAGCGGGCGGCCGCTACCCGAAATGCAGGTGTAGCGGCGGGTGAAAAAGAGGGTACCTAACCCTGACCCCAACCCGGCCCCGAGCGCAATCTACCCCCTGTACCTAAACCCTAAAGATAGTACAGATGTGGCATTGACAGAGTGGGCGGCCGTTACCCGAAATGCACGTGTAGCGGCGGGTGAAAAAGAGGGAACCTAACTCTGACCCCAACCCGACCCCGAGCGCAATCTACCCCCTGTGCCTATACCCTAAGGATAGTACTGATGTGGCATTGACAGAGCTGGCGGCCGTGAACCGAAATGCAGGTTAGGCTGCGGGTGAGAAAGAGGGTCCCTAACCCTGACCCCAACCCGACCCCGAGCGCAATCTACATCCTGTACCTAAACCCTAAGGATAGTACTGATGTGGCCTTGACGGAGCGGGCGGCCGTGAACCGAAATGCAGGTGAGGCGGCGGTTCAAGAGGGTACCTAACCCAGACCCCAACCCGACCCCGAGCGCAATCTACCCCCTGTGCCTAAACCCCAAGGATATTACAGATGTAGCATTCACAGAGCGGGCGGCCATTACCCGAAATGCAGGTGTAGCGGCGGGTGAAAAAGAGGGTACCTAACCCTGACCCCAACCCGACCCCGAGCGCAATCTACCACCTGTACCTAAACCCTAAGGATAGTACTGATGTGGCATTGACAGAGCTGGCGGCCGTGAAGCGAAATGCAGGTTAGGCTGTGGGTGAAAAGGAGGGTAATTAACCCTGACCCCAACCCGAGCCCGAGCGCAATCTACCTCCTGTACCTATACCCTAAGGATAGTACTAATGTAGCTTCGACAGAGCGGGCGGCCGTTACCCGAAATGCAGGTGAGGCGGCGGGTGAAAAAGAGGGTACCTAACCCTGAACCCAACCCGACCCCGAGCGCAATCTACCCCCTGTACCTAAACCCTAAGAATAGAACAGATGTGGCATTGACCGAGCGGGCGGCCGCTACCCGAAATGCAGGTGTAGCGGCGGGTGAAAAAGAGGGTACCTAACCCTGACCCCAACCCGACCCCGAGCGCAAGCTATCCCCTGTACATAAACCCTAAGGATAGTACAGATGTGTCATTGACAGAGCGGGCGGCCGTTACCCGAAATGCAGGAGTGGCGGCGGGAGAAAAAGAGGGTACCTAACCCTGACCACAACGAGACCCCGAGCGCAAGCTACCCCCTGTACCGAAACCCTAAGGATAGTACAGATGTGGCATTGACAGAGCGGCCGGCCATTACCCGAAATGCAGGTGTAGCGGCGGGTGAAAAAGAGGGTACCTAACCCTGACCCCAACCCGACCCTGAGCGCAATCTACCCCCTGTACCTAAACCCTAAGGATAGTACAGATGTGGCATTGACAGAGCGGGCGGCCGTTACCCGAAATGCAGGTTCTACCCCCTGTACCTAAACCCTAAGGATAGTACAGATGTGGCATTGACAGAGCGGGCGGCCGTTACCCGAAATGCAGGTTCTACCCCCTGTACCTAAACCCTAAGGATAGTACAGATGTGTCATTGACAGAGCGGGCGGCCGTTGCCCGAAATGCAGGTGTGGCGGCGGGTGAAAAAGAGGGTACCTAACCCTGACCCCAACCCGACCCTGAGCGCAATCTACCCCTGCACCTAAACCCTAAGGATAGTACAGATGTGGCATTGACAGAGCGGGCGGCCGTTACCCGAAATGCAGGTTCTACCCCCTGTACCTAAAGCCTGAGGATAGTACAGATGTGGCATTAACATAGCGGGCGGCCCTTATCCACAAGGGAGGTGAGGCGGCGGGTGAAAAATAGGGTACCTAACCCTGACCCCAACCCGACCCCGAGCGCAATCTACCCCCTGTACCTAAACCCTAAGGATAGTAAAGATGTGGCATTGACAGAGCGGGCGGCCGTTACCCGAAATGCAGGTGTAGCGGCGGGAGAAAAAGAGGGTACCTAACCCTGACCCCAACCCGACCCCGAGCGCAATCTACCCCCTGTACCTAAACCCTAAGGATAGTACAGATGTGGCGTTGACAGACCGGGCAGCCGTTACCCGAAATGCAGGTGTAGCGGCGAGCGAGAAAGAGGGTACCTAACCCTGACCCCAACCCGACCCCGAGCGCAATCTACCCCCTGTACCTAAACCCTAAGGATGGTACAGATGTGGCATTGAGAGAGCGGGCGGCCGTTACCCGAAATGCAGGTTCTACCCCCTGTACCTAAACCCTAAGGATAGTACAGATGTGGCATTGACAGAGCGGGCGGCCATTACCCGAAATGCAGGTGTGGCGGCGGGTGAAAAAGAGGGTACCTAACCCTGACCCCAACCCGACCCTGAGCGCAATCTACCCCCTGTACCTAAACCCTAAGGATAGTACAGATGTGGCATTGACAGAGCCGGCGGCCGTTACCCGAAATGCAGGTTCTACCCCCTGTACCTCAACCCTGAGGATAGTACAGATGTGGCATTAACATAGCGGGCGGCCCTTATCCACAAGAGAGGTGAGGCGGCGGGTGAAAAATAGGGTACCTAACCCTGACCACAACCCGACCCCGAGCGCAATCTACCCCCTGTACCTAAACCCTATGGATAGTACAGATGTGGCATTCACAGAGCGGGCGGTCGTGAACCGAAATTCAGGTTAGGCGGCGGGAGAAAAAGAGGGTACCTAACCCTGACCCCAACCCGACCCCGAGCGCAATCTACCCCCTGTACCTAAACCCTAAGGATAGTACAGATGTGGCGTTGACAGACCGGGCAGCCGTTACCCGAAATGCAGGTGTAGGGGCGGGTGAGAAAGAGGGTACCTAACCCTGACTCCAACCCGACCCCGAGCGCAATCTACCCTCTGTACCTAAACCCTAAGGATAGTACAGATGTGGCATTGACAGAGCGGGCGGCCGTTACCCGAAATGCAGGTTCTACCCCCTGTACCTAAACCCTGAGGATAGTACAGATGTGGCATTAACATAGCGGGCGGCCCTTATCCACAAGGGAGGTGAGGCGGCGGGTGAAAAATAGGGTACCTAACCCTGACCACAACCCGACCCCGAGCGCAATCTACCCCCTGTACCTAAACCCTATGGATAGTACAGATGTGGCATTGACAGAGCGGGCGGCCGTGAACCGAAATTCAGGTTAGGCGGCGGGAGAAAAAGAGGGTACCTAACCCTGACCCCAACCCGACCCCGAGCGCAATCTACCCCCTGTACCTAAACCCTAAGGATAGTACAGATGTGGCGTTGACAGACCGGGCAGCAGTTACCCGAAATGCAGGTGATGCGGCGGTTGAAGAGGGTATCTAACCCTGACCCCAAACCGACGCCGAGCGCAATCTACCCCCTGTACCTAAACCCCAAAGGATAGTACTGATGTCGCATTGACAGAGCGGGCGGCCGTGAACCGAAACAACCCCGAGCGCAATCTATCCCCTGTGCCTAAGCCCTAAGGATAGTACTGATGTGGCATTGGCAGAGCGGGCGGCCGTTACCCGAAATGCAGGTGATGCGGCGGTTGAAGAGGGTATCTAACCCTGACCCCAAACCGACGCCGAGCGCAATCTACCCCCTGTACCTAAACCCTAAGGATAGTACAGATGTGGCATTGACAGAGCGGGCGGCCGTTACCCGAAATTCATGTTACGCTGCGGGTGAAAAAGAAGGTACCTAACCCTGACCCCAACCCGACCCCGAGCGCAAGCTATCCCCTGTACATAAACCCTAAGGATAGTACAGATGTGGCATTGACAGAGCGGGCGGCCATTACCCGAAATGCAGGTGTGGCGGCGGGTGAAAAAGAGGGTACCTAACCCTGACCCCAACCCGACCCTGAGCGCAATCTACCCCCTGTACCTAAACCCTAAGGATAGTACAGATGTGGCATTGACAGAGCGGGCGGCCGTTAACCGAAATGCAGGTTCTACACCCTGTACCTAAACCCTAAGGACAGTACAGATGTGGCATTGACAGAGCGGGCGGCCGTTACCCGAAATGCAGGTTCTACCCCCTGTACCTAAACCCTGAGGATAGTACAGATGTGGCATTAACATAGCGGGCGGCCCTTATTCACAAGGGAGGTGAGACGGCGGGTGAAAAATAGGGTACCTAACCCTGACCCCAACCCGAACCCGAGCGCAATCTACCCCCTGTACCTAAACCCTAAGGATAGTACAGATATGGCATTGACAGAGCGGGCGGCCGTTACCCGAAATGCAGGTGTAGCGTCGGGAGAAAAAGACGGTACCTAACCCTGACCCCAACCCGACCCCGAGCGCAATCTACCCGCTGTACCTAAACCCTAAGGATAGTACAGATGTGGCGTTGACAGACCGGGCGGCCATTACCCGAAATGCATGTGTAGCGGCGGGTGAAAAATAGGGTACCTAACCCTGACCCCAACCCGCCCCTGAGCGCAATCTACCCCCTGTACCTCAACCCCAAAGGATAGTACTGATGTGGCATTGACAGAGCGGGCGGCCGTGAACCGAAATGCAGGTTAGGCTGCGGGTGAGAAAGAGGGTAGCTAACACTGACCCCAAAACAACGCCGAGCGCAATCTATCCCCTGTGCCTAAGCCCTAAGGATAGTACTGATGTAGCATTGGCAGAGCGGGCGGCCGTTACCCGAAATGCAGGTGATGCGGCGGTTGAAGAGGGTATCTAACCCTGACCCCAAACCGACGCCGAGCGCAATCTACACCCTGTACCTAAACCCTAAGGATAGTACAGATGTGGCATTGACAGACCGGGCGGCCGTTACACGAAATTCAGGTTAGGCTGCGGGTGAAAAAGAAGGTACCTAACCCTGACCCCAACCCGACCCCGAGCGCAAGCTATCCCCTGTACATAAACCCTAAGGATAGTACAGATGTGTCATTGACAGAGCGGGCGGCCGTTACCCGAAATGCAGGAGTGGCGGCGGGAGAAAAAGAGGGAACCTAACCCTGACCACAACGAGACCCCGAGCGCAAGCTACCCCCTGTACCTAAACCCTAAGGATAGTACAGATGTGGCATTGACGGATCGGGCGGCCATTACCCGAAATGCAGGTGTGGCTGCGGGTGAAAAAGGGATACCTAACCCTGACCCCAATCCGACCCTGAGCGCAATCTACCCCCTGTACCGAAACCCTAAGGATAGTACAGATGTGGCATTGACAGAGCGGGCGGCCGCTACCCGAAATGCAAGTGTAGCGGCGGGTGAAAAAGATGGTACCTAACCCGGACGCCAACCCGACCCCGAGCGCAATCTACCCCCTGTTCCTAAACCCTAAGGATAGTACAGATGTGGCATTAACATAGCGGGCGGCCCTAATCCGCAAGGGAGGTGAGGCGGCGGGTGAAAAATAGGGTACCTAACCCTGACCCCTACCCGACCCCGAGCGCAATCTACCCCGTGTACCTAAACCCTAAGGATAGTACAGATGTGTCATTGACAGAGCGGGCGGCCGTTACCCGAAATGCAGGAGTGGCGGCGGGAGAAAAAGAGGGTACCTAACCCTGACCACAACGAGACCCCGAGCGCAAGCTACCCCCTGTACCTAAACCCTGAGGATAGTACAGATGTGGCATTAACATAGCGGGCGGCCCTTATCCACAAGGGAGGTGAGGCGGCGGGTGAAAAATAGGGTACCTAACCCTGACCCCAACCCGACCCCGAGCGCAATCTACCCCCTGTGCCTAAACCCTAAGGATAGTACAGATGTGGCATTGACAAAGCGGGCGGCCGTTACCCGAAATGCAGGTGTAGCGGCGGGAGAAAAAGAGGGTACCTAACCCTGACCCCAACCCGACCCCGAGCGCAATCTACCCCCTGTACCTAAACCCTAAGGATAGTACAGATGTGGCATTGACAGAGCGGGCGGCCGTTACGCGAAATTCAGGTTAGGCTGCGGGTGAAAAAGAAGGTACCTAACCCTGACCCCAACCCGACCCCGAGCGCAAGCTATCCCCTGTACATAAACCCTAAGGATAGTACAGATGTGTCATTGACAGAGCGGGCGGCCGTTACCCGAAATGCAGGAGTGGCGGCGGGTGAAAAAGGGATACCTAACCCTGACCCCAACCCGACCCTGAGCGCAATCTACCCCCTGTACCTAATCCCTGAGGATAGTACAGATGTGGCATTGACAGAGCGGGCGGCCGTTACCCGAAGTGCAGGTGTAGCGGCGGGAGAAAAATAGGGTATCTAACCCTGACCCCAAACCGACCCCGAGCGCAATCTACCCTCTGTATCTAAACCCTAAAGATAGTACTGATGTGGCATTGACAGAGCGGGCGGCCGTGAACCGAAATGCAGGTTAGGCGGCCGGTGAAGAAGAGGGTACCTAACCCTGACCCCAACCCGACCCCGAGCGCAATCTATCCCCTGTACCTAAACCCTACGGATAGTACAGATGTGGCATTGACAGAGCGGGCGGCCGTGAACCGAAATTCAGGTTAGGCGGCCGGTGAAGAAGAGGGTACCTAACCCTGACCCCAACCCGACCCCGAGCGCAATCTACCCCCTGTACCTAAACCCTAAGGATATTACAGATGTGGCATTGACAGAGCGGGCGGCCGTTACCCGAAATGCAGGTTAGGCTGCGGGTGAAAAAGAGGGTACCTAACCCTGACCCCAACCCGACCCCGAGCGCAAGCTATCCCCTGTATATAAACCCTAAGGATATTACAGATGTAGCATTGACAGAGCGGGCGGCCGTTACCCGAAATGCAGGTGTAGCGGCGGGTGAAAAAGAGGGTACCTAACCCTGAACCCAACCCGACGCCGAGCGCAATCTACCCCCTGTACCTAAACCCTAAGGATAGTACTGATGTGGCATTGGCAGAGCTGGCGGCCGTCACCCGAAATGCAGGTGATGCGGCGGTTGAAGAGGGTATCTAACCCTGACCCCAACCCGACCCCGAGCGCAATCTACCCCCTGTACCTAAACCCTAAAGATAGTACTGATGTGGCATTGACAGAGCGGGCGGCCGTGAACCGAAATGCAGGTTAGGCGGCGGGTGAGAAAGAGGGCACCTAACCCTGACCCCAACCCGACCCCGAGCGCAATCTACCCCCTGTACCTAAACCCTAAGAATAGAACAGATGTGGCATTGACCGAGCGGGCGGCCGCTACCCGAAATGCAGGTGTAGCGGCGGGTGAAAAAGAGGGTACCTAACCCTGACCCCAACCCGGCCCCGAGCGCAATCTACCCCCTGTACCTAAACCCTAAAGATAGTACAGATGTGGCATTGACAGAGTGGGCGGCCGTTACCCGAAATGCACGTGTAGCGGCGGGTGAAAAAGAGGGAACCTAACTCTGACCCCAACCCGACCCCGAGCGCAATCTACCCCCTGTGCCTATACCCTAAGGATAGTACTGATGTGGCATTGACAGAGCTGGCGGCCGTGAACCGAAATGCAGGTTAGGCTGCGGGTGAGAAAGAGGGTCCCTAACCCTGACCCCAACCCGACCCCGAGCGCAATCTACATCCTGTACCTAAACCCTAAGGATAGTACTGATGTGGCCTTGACGGAGCGGGCGGCCGTGAACCGAAATGCAGGTGAGGCGGCGGTTCAAGAGGGTACCTAACCCAGACCCCAACCCGACCCCGAGCGCAATCTACCCCCTGTGCCTAAACCCCAAGGATATTACAGATGTAGCATTCACAGAGCGGGCGGCCATTACCCGAAATGCAGGTGTAGCGGCGGGTGAAAAAGAGGGTACCTAACCCTGACCCCAACCCGACCCCGAGCGCAATCTACCACCTGTACCTAAACCCTAAGGATAGTACTGATGTGGCATTGACAGAGCTGGCGGCCGTGAAGCGAAATGCAGGTTAGGCTGTGGGTGAAAAGGAGGGTAATTAACCCTGACCCCAACCCGAGCCCGAGCGCAATCTACCTCCTGTACCTATACCCTAAGGATAGTACTAATGTAGCTTCGACAGAGCGGGCGGCCGTTACCCGAAATGCAGGTGAGGCGGCGGGTGAAAAAGAGGGTACCTAACCCTGAACCCAACCCGACCCCGAGCGCAATCTACCCCCTGTACCTAAACCCTAAGAATAGAACAGATGTGGCATTGACCGAGCGGGCGGCCGCTACCCGAAATGCAGGTGTAGCGGCGGGTGAAAAAGAGGGTACCTAACCCTGACCCCAACCCGGCCCCGAGCGCAATCTACCCCCTGTACCTAAACCCTATAGATAGTACTGATGTGGCCTTGACGGAGCGGGCGGCCGTGAACCGAAATGCAGGTGAGGCGGCGGTTCAAGAGGGTACCTAACCCTGACCCCAACCCGACCCCGAGCGCAATCTACCCCCTGTGCCTAAACCCCAAGGATATTACAGATGTAGCATTCACAGAGCGGGCGGCCATTACCCGAAATGCAGGTGTAGCGGCGGGTGAAAAAGAGGGTACCTAACCCTGACCCCAACCCGACCCCGAGCGCAATCTACCACCTGTACCTAAACCCTAAGGATAGAACTGATGTGGCATTGACAGAGCTGGCGGCCGTGAAGCGAAATGCAGGTTAGGCTGTGGGTGAAAAGGAGGGTAATTAACCCTGACCCCAACCCGAGCCCGAGCGCAATCTACCTCCTGTACCTAAACCCTAAGGATAGTACTAATGTAGCTTTGACAGAGCGGGCGGCCGTTACCCGAAATGCAGGTGAGGCGGCGGTTGAAGAGGGTATCAAACCCTGACCCCAACCCGACCCCGAGCGCAATCTACCCCCAGTACTTAAACCCTAAGGATACTACTGATGTCGCCTTGACAGAGCGGGCAGCACTCACCCGAAATGAAGGTGAGGCGGCGGGTGAAGATGAGGGGACCTAACCCTGACCCCAATCCGACCCCGAGCGCAATCTACCCCTTGTACATAAACCCTCAGGATAGTACCGATGTGGCATTGACAGAGCGGGCGGCCGTGACAGGAAAAGCAGGTTAGGCTGCGAGTGAAGACGAGGGTACCTAACCCTGACCCCAACCGGACCCCAAGCGCAATATATCCCCTGTACCTAAACCCTAAGGATAGTACTGATGTGGCATTGACAGAGCGGGCGGCCGTGAACCGAAATGCAGGTTAGGCTGTGGGTGAAAAAGAGGGTAATTAACCCTGACCCCAACCCGAGCCCGAGCGCAATCTACCTCCTGTACCTAAACCCTAAGGATAGTACTAATGTAGCTTTGACAGAGCGGGCGGCCGTTACCCGAAATGCAGGTGAGGCGGCGGGTGAAAAAGAGGGTACCTAACCCTGAACCCAACCCGACCCCGAGCGCAATCTACCCCCTGTACCTAAACCCTAAGAATAGAACAGATGTGGCATTGACCGAGCGGGCGGCCGCTACCCGAAATGCAGGTGTAGCGGCGGGTGAAAAAGAGGGTACCTAACCCTGACCCCAACCCGGCCCCGAGCGCAATCTACCCCCTGTACCTAAACCCTAAAGGTAGTACAGGTGTGGCATTGACAGAGTGGGCGGCCGTTACCCGAAATGCACGTGTAGCGGCGGGTGAAAAAGAGGGAACCTAACCCTGACCCCAACCCGACCCCGAGCGCAATCTACCCCCTGTGCCTATACCCTAAGGATAGTACTGATGTGGCATTGACAGAGCGCGCGGCCGTGAACCGAAATGCAGGTTAGGCTGCGGGTGAGAAAGAGGGTAGCTAACACTGACCCCAAAACAACGCCGAGCGCAATCTATCCCCTGTGCCTAAGCCCTAAGGATAGTACTGATGTAGCATTGGCAGAGCGGGCGGCCGTTACCCGAAATGCAGGTGAGGCGGCGGTTCAAGAGGGTACCTAACCCTGACCCCTACCCGACCCCGAGCGCAATCTACCCCCTGTGCCTAAACCCCAAGGATATTACAGATGTAGCATTCACAGAGCGGGCGGCCATTACCCGAAATGCAGGTGTAGCGGCGGGTGAAAAAGAGGGTACCTAACCCTGACCCCAACCCGACCCCGAGCGCAATCTACCACCTGTACCTAAACCCTAAGGATAGTACTGATGTGGCATTGACAGAGCTGGCGGCCGTGAAGCGAAATGCAGGTTAGGCTGTGGGTGAAAAGGAGGGTAATTAACCCTGACCCCAACCCGAGCCCGAGCGCAATCTACCTCCTGTACCTAAACCCTAAGGATAGTACTAATGTAGCTTTGACAGAGCGGGCGGCCGTTACCCGAAATGCAGGTGAGGCGGCGGTTGAAGAGGGTATCAAACCCTGACCCCAACCCGACCCCGAGCGCAATCTACCCCCAGTACTTAAACCCTAAGGATACTACTGATGTCGCCTTGACAGAGCGGGCAGCACTCACCCGAAATGAAGGTGAGGTGGCGGGTGAAGATGAGGGGACCTAACCCTGACCCCAATCCGACCCCGAGCGCAATCTACCCCTTGTACATAAACCCTCAGGATAGTACCGATGTGGCATTGACAGAGCGGGCGGCCGTGAACCGAAATGCAGGTTAGGCTGCGGGTGAAAAAGAGGGTACCTAACCCTGACCCCAACCCGACCCCGAGCGCAATCTACCCCCTGTACCTTCACCCTAAAGATAGTACTGATGTGGCATTGACAGAGCGGGCGGCCGTGAACCGAAATGCAGGTAAGGTTGCGGGTGAAGAAGAGGGTACCTAACCCTGACCCCAACCCGACCCCGAGCGCAATCTACCCCCTGTACCTAAACCCTAAGGATAGTACGGATATGGCATTGACAGAGCGGGCGGCCGTTACCCGAAATGCAGGTGTAGCGGCGGGTGAAAAAGAGGGTACCTAACCCTGACCGCAACCCGACCCCGAGCGCAATATACCCCCTGTAGCGAAACCCTAAGGATAGTACTGATGTAGTATTGACAGAGCGGGCGGCCGTTAACCGAAATGCAGGTGTAGCGGCGGGTGAAAAAGAGGGTACCTAACCCTGACCCCAACCCGACCCCGAGCGCAATCTACCACCTGTACCTAAACCCTAAGGATAGTACTGATGTGGCATTGACAGAGCTGGCGGCCGTGAAGCGAAATGCAGGTGAGGCGGCGGGTGAAAAAGAGGGTACCTAACCCTGAACCCAACCCGACCCCGAGCGCAATCTACCCCCTGTACCTAAACCCTAAGAATAGAACAGATGTGGCATTGACCGAGCGGGCGGCCGCTACCCGAAATGCAGGTGTAGCGGCGGGTGAAAAAGAGGGTACCTAACCCTGACCCCAACCCGGCCCCGAGCGCAATCTACCCCCTGTACCTAAACCCTATAGATAGTACTGATGTGGCCTTGACGGAGCGGGCGGCCGTGAACCGAAATGCAGGTGAGGCGGCGGTTCAAGAGGGTACCTAACCCTGACCCCAACCCGACCCCGAGCGCAATCTACCCCCTGTGCCTAAACCCCAAGGATATTACAGATGTAGCATTCACAGAGCGGGCGGCCATTACCCGAAATGCAGGTGTAGCGGCGGGTGAAAAAGAGGGTACCTAACCCTGACCCCAACCCGACCCCGAGCGCAATCTACCACCTGTACCTAAACCCTAAGGATAGAACTGATGTGGCATTGACAGAGCTGGCGGCCGTGAAGCGAAATGCAGGTTAGGCTGTGGGTGAAAAGGAGGGTAATTAACCCTGACCCCAACCCGAGCCCGAGCGCAATCTACCTCCTGTACCTAAACCCTAAGGATAGTACTAATGTAGCTTTGACAGAGCGGGCGGCCGTTACCCGAAATGCAGGTGAGGCGGCGGTTGAAGAGGGTATCAAACCCTGACCCCAACCCGACCCCGAGCGCAATCTACCCCCAGTACTTAAACCCTAAGGATACTACTGATGTCGCCTTGACAGAGCGGGCAGCACTCACCCGAAATGAAGGTGAGGCGGCGGGTGAAGATGAGGGGACCTAACCCTGACCCCAATCCGACCCCGAGCGCAATCTACCCCTTGTACATAAACCCTCAGGATAGTACCGATGTGGCATTGACAGAGCGGGCGGCCGTGACAGGAAAAGCAGGTTAGGCTGCGAGTGAAGACGAGGGTACCTAACCCTGACCCCAACCGGACCCCAAGCGCAATATATCCCCTGTACCTAAACCCTAAGGATAGTACTGATGTGGCATTGACAGAGCGGGCGGCCGTGAACCGAAATGCAGGTTAGGCTGTGGGTGAAAAAGAGGGTAATTAACCCTGACCCCAACCCGAGCCCGAGCGCAATCTACCTCCTGTACCTAAACCCTAAGGATAGTACTAATGTAGCTTTGACAGAGCGGGCGGCCGTTACCCGAAATGCAGGTGAGGCGGCGGGTGAAAAAGAGGGTACCTAACCCTGAACCCAACCCGACCCCGAGCGCAATCTACCCCCTGTACCTAAACCCTAAGAATAGAACAGATGTGGCATTGACCGAGCGGGCGGCCGCTACCCGAAATGCAGGTGTAGCGGCGGGTGAAAAAGAGGGTACCTAACCCTGACCCCAACCCGGCCCCGAGCGCAATCTACCCCCTGTACCTAAACCCTAAAGGTAGTACAGGTGTGGCATTGACAGAGTGGGCGGCCGTTACCCGAAATGCACGTGTAGCGGCGGGTGAAAAAGAGGGAACCTAACCCTGACCCCAACCCGACCCCGAGCGCAATCTACCCCCTGTGCCTATACCCTAAGGATAGTACTGATGTGGCATTGACAGAGCGCGCGGCCGTGAACCGAAATGCAGGTTAGGCTGCGGGTGAGAAAGAGGGTAGCTAACACTGACCCCAAAACAACGCCGAGCGCAATCTATCCCCTGTGCCTAAGCCCTAAGGATAGTACTGATGTAGCATTGGCAGAGCGGGCGGCCGTTACCCGAAATGCAGGTGAGGCGGCGGTTCAAGAGGGTACCTAACCCTGACCCCTACCCGACCCCGAGCGCAATCTACCCCCTGTGCCTAAACCCCAAGGATATTACAGATGTAGCATTCACAGAGCGGGCGGCCATTACCCGAAATGCAGGTGTAGCGGCGGGTGAAAAAGAGGGTACCTAACCCTGACCCCAACCCGACCCCGAGCGCAATCTACCACCTGTACCTAAACCCTAAGGATAGTACTGATGTGGCATTGACAGAGCTGGCGGCCGTGAAGCGAAATGCAGGTTAGGCTGTGGGTGAAAAGGAGGGTAATTAACCCTGACCCCAACCCGAGCCCGAGCGCAATCTACCTCCTGTACCTAAACCCTAAGGATAGTACTAATGTAGCTTTGACAGAGCGGGCGGCCGTTACCCGAAATGCAGGTGAGGCGGCGGTTGAAGAGGGTATCAAACCCTGACCCCAACCCGACCCCGAGCGCAATCTACCCCCAGTACTTAAACCCTAAGGATACTACTGATGTCGCCTTGACAGAGCGGGCAGCACTCACCCGAAATGAAGGTGAGGTGGCGGGTGAAGATGAGGGGACCTAACCCTGACCCCAATCCGACCCCGAGCGCAATCTACCCCTTGTACATAAACCCTCAGGATAGTACCGATGTGGCATTGACAGAGCGGGCGGCCGTGAACCGAAATGCAGGTTAGGCTGCGGGTGAAAAAGAGGGTACCTAACCCTGACCCCAACCCGACCCCGAGCGCAATCTACCCCCTGTACCTTCACCCTAAAGATAGTACTGATGTGGCATTGACAGAGCGGGCGGCCGTGAACCGAAATGCAGGTAAGGTTGCGGGTGAAGAAGAGGGTACCTAACCCTGACCCCAACCCGACCCCGAGCGCAATCTACCCCCTGTACCTAAACCCTAAGGATAGTACGGATATGGCATTGACAGAGCGGGCGGCCGTTACCCGAAATGCAGGTGTAGCGGCGGGTGAAAAAGAGGGTACCTAACCCTGACCGCAACCCGACCCCGAGCGCAATATACCCCCTGTAGCGAAACCCTAAGGATAGTACTGATGTAGTATTGACAGAGCGGGCGGCCGTTAACCGAAATGCAGGTGTAGCGGCGGGTGAAAAAGAGGGTACCTAACCCTGACCCCAAGCGCAATATAACCCCTGTACCTGAACCCTAAGGATAGTACTGATGTAGCATTGACAGAGCGGGCGGCCGTTACCCGAAATGCAGGTGAGGCGGCGGGTGAAGAAGAGGGTACCTAACCCTGACCCTAACCTGACCCCGAGCGCAGTATACCCCCTGTACCTAAACCCTGGCCGCCGTTACCCGAAATGCAGGTGAGGCGGCAATCTACCCCCTGTACCTAAACCCTAAGGATAGTACAGATGTGGCATTGACAGAGCGGGCGGCCGTGAACCCAAATGCAGGTGTAGCGGCGGGTGAAAAAGAGGGTACCTAACCCTGACCCCAACCCGACCCCGAGCGCAATATACCCCCTGTACCTAAACCCTAAGGGTAGTACTGATGTGGCATTGACAGAGCGGGCGGCCGTTACCCGAAATGCAGGTGAGGCGGCGGTTGAAGAGGGTAAGTAACCCTGACCGCAACCCGACCCCGAGCGCAATCTACCCCCTGTACCTAAACCCTAACGATAGTACTGATGTGGCATTGACAGAGCGGGCGGCCGTTACCCGAAATGCAGGTGTAGCGGCGGGTGAAAAAGAGGGTACCTAACCCTGACCCCAACCCCACCCCGAGCGCAATATACCCCCTGTACCTAAACCCTAAGGATAGTACTGATGTAGCTTTGACAGAGCGGGCGGCCGTTACCCGAAATGCAGATGAGGCGGCGGTTGAAGAGGGTATCTAACCCTGACCCCAACCCGACCCCGAGCGCAATCTACCCCCTGTACCTAAACCCTAAGGATAGTACTGATGTGGCCTTGACAGAGCGGGCGGCCCTGAACCGAAATGCAGGTTAGTCTGCGGGTGAGAAAGAGGGTACCTAACCCTGACCCCAACCCGACTCCGAGCGCAATCTACCCCCTGTACCTAAACCCTAAGGAGAGTACAGATCTGGCATTGACAGAGCGGGCGGCCGTTACCCGAAATGCAGGTGTAGCGGCAGGTGAAAAAGAGGGTACCTAACCCTGACCCTAACCCGACCTCGAGCGCAGTATACCCCCTGTACCTAAACCCTAAGGATAGTACGGATGTAGCTTTGACAGAGCGGGCGGCCTTTACCCGAAATGCAGGTGAGGCGGCGGTTGAAGAGGGTATCTGACCCTGACCCCAACCCGACCCCGAGCGCAATCTCCCTCCTGTACATAAACTCTAAGGATAGTACAGATGTGGCATTAACAGAGCGGGCGGCCGTTACCCGAAATGCAGGTGTAGCGGCGGGTGAAAAAAAGGGTACCTAACCCTGACCCCAACCCGACCCCGACCGCAATATACCCCTGTACCTAAACCCTAAGGATAGTACTGATGTATCATTGACAGAGCGGGCGGCCGTTACCCGAAATGCAGGTGAGGCGGCGGTTGAAGAGGGTATCTAACCCTGACCCCAACCCGACCCCGAGCGCAATCTACCCCCTGTACCTAAACCCTAAGGATAGTACAGATGTGGCACTGACAGAGCGGGCGGCCGTTACCCGAAATGCAGGTGAGGCGGCGGGTGAAGAAGAGGGTACCTAACCCTGACCCCAACCCGACACCGAGCGCAATCTACACCCTACGCCTGAACCCTAAAGATGGTAATGGGCCATTATCCACAAGGGAGGTAACATCATGCAAGGTAATTTGTGGGTGAAATTTCGGTCAGGTAGTTACTTGATATGGCAACTAAAAATTCAGTTGTTTCAATTTTAAATGATAATGAGTACTGATACTGTTCATTTACAAGGCTTATATGTAAAGCAAAGTGGGAAGGTGAAATATATCATATATCAGAAATGCTAGGCAAGCAGCGCTGGTAGAAAAGAATTCTGGCTGCTATTGTCATAAAGCACCATGCAGTTATTCTTAAATTCACAATATGTTCTAATTAGTTGTCTGGCACTATAGAACTGCCTATATATATCTATATGCCACACCATACACAGCAAGTCATTGGAGCAGGCTGGGTTGCCTTAAATATTTAAATTCTCCTGATATTTTTGCTTTCTACAATGTTGTTACACTGACAACGTTACAGATATTCGTATTAGTTATAGCTGTAGTCCCTTTTTTAGGATGTTGTGGAGAATGTCTTCAGTAATATCAGTTGCCAGCTATTCTGGAAGGATGCCAAGTTAAGCTTTGCTTTATTTGACATGTATTTCACATGACTCAGCTGAGTATGCTCTGGAATCCTGGCCCTGGTTTGCTGTGAAGGTTCATGAGGCCCATGTATCTTTTCCGGAAAAATTGGGGTTCAGATACCTGGTTGTCATTGCCAAGGCCTCAGTGACCCCTCAGCTTTTGTCCCTTTTGGCCCCCCAGTGGATCGAGGTGGAAAGCAGTGCCGATTTGTGTGTCAGTGATTTTTTCTAGATTCATCTAAATATTTATTTAACTTGCATGTTGTTTCGTAGAAGTCTTCTAGTGTACATAGCAATGCTTTCAATATATATATATACCAACACTTTCTTGAGTCTATTCTATACCAATATATATTCCCACACTTCTATAGCCCAATTTAGATCAACAGTCAAATATAGAAGAAGAATTGTATCATATCATATCAGTCAAACAACCCTGAAATGGGGTTGTTCCAGACCAGAATTTTACTATGGAATGAGACTAGGCTGTGTTTCAGCCCACACAGCCTAGGGTTCTGGGCTATAGTTTAACGGTCGTTTGTTTCAAATGGTCCGACTTTACCAGATCAGTGACATCGTTGCATTAAAACCTTTGAAAGCATAACTTAAGTGGAAGTTCTTTCAGCGTTCCATTGATGTTTAATTTGCATTCAAGACCATCTAACTGAGCAAATGACAGCGGGAGGGGTGTGGATCTCAGAATATTTTAAACCGTCAGTAACCCGGCGGCCAGGGGGGGAAGGGGTTGGTGGGAGGGTTCCGTGGGGTGCCTTGATGCCGGAGAGAGTGGATATTTGTGATGAAAAAGATATCCCTATAGCTATAGAGCCGATGTTTTAAAACTTTTGACCGGGGTGGAAGGGGGGGGGGGGGGGGGCTCTGAAAATGTGCGTTCATAGACGGGTTGCCGCAAAAGATTAAAACGCCCCGACCGAGCGAATTTCGATGGTAAAACCTCGACTGAGCGGACGGGGTGGGGGGAACTTTACTGCGGACCCCCCCATCCCAAACCGAGCAATGAATTAAATAACCTCCCAGCGCCCAGCGGCGGCCCCGGCCCCGGCCCTGGCCCGTCACGGTGACAGTGGAGCATGCACGGGCCAACGGTAACGGCCAACGGCAAGTTGTTTGTGCAATTCTTGGTTCAACGCGAGGAGTACGTAATTTCAGCTCCCGCCGTACGCCGAAGTTACGTTTGTCAGTCTTGCCCCCCCCCCCCCCCCCACCCCGTCCCCACCTCCCGAGCTTGATACCAACAAAGTAGGGGATGCAGTACAAACAGGCGGGGGGCACCAAATTCATTGTTGCTTAGGGATGTTTCAGAAAAGCGGGCGGGTGAGGACTCCCGCCCCTGTGTCAGCCCCTGCTCTCACTAATTTTGTGGGTTTGGGCGGCATCAGGTGTATTCCCCTCCCTCGGAAACGGATGGGGAATGCTGAACAGTTAAGACGAGCACCCACCTTTGGGAAATGCCGGAAAAGTAGCAATTGATCCCGCTCCGACCGTCAGCTACCTTTATTCCCGCCGGAGGGGGGGGGGGGGTATTTTTCATCGAAATACAGCTTCAGAAATAAAATATTCCTAAAAAAAAGTAAATCCACAAAACCCACATTTTATATGAAAACCAACATTAGAAGAGAACGTCTGGAAATTTTGGCTACATTTGGGCGGGTTCCCCATCAACCCCCTCCATACTATTCATCACGCAGGGGGACCCCGCGGCACGAAGCCAGCGAGGAGTCTTTCAGTTACGGCGAGCACACAATTTGTACGTTATTGCGCACCGCTTCTCGGCAGGAAGTGCAACTGCAAACATGGCGGAGCTTGATTCGTTTTCGGTTGTTACTGGTGCAAAGTTGTTGTTTCTCGCGCTCCAGAACGTCTGACAACAATTCTACCGCGCAAAATTAGACGCTAATACCTTTTCCTGCAAGTTATGTTGGTAAGAGAGCGCTGTACAATGTGTAGATTCACTTAAGCGATGCAAAACATCCCGGGTGTTGTCGTCGCTTCCCTCTGCTTCCCTCTAATGAGCGGGGTGCGCTTGGAAGCAAGACGCTGTTCTGTTGGCCGTAGCCACAGCGGCTTGCTAGCTGAACTAAAGTAGTAAAGGGAGTAGTACTTGCAGCCGACTTATTTCCTTAAGACAGTCGTAGAGGCTAATGCTATGAAAGTGCATGAAGTAAGAACAAGAGGTGAGTGCTTTATTTGGAAACCTCCAGCAACTTGTGAAGCGGACCTGTCACAGTGTTTGTCTGTCAAAAAGAGATAGAATATGGTTCCCTTGGATGCGGGTGTTGTTGGACAGGAGCAGTATAAAATGCATCACAAGCAATCGAATAGGACTACTTTGCTACCTTGCCTGGTTTGGCTTTTGACCTGTCACGTCATGTCATTTCTTTGCCGGGGTTGGGTTTCGAACTGTCGTGTCCTGTCATTTTGTTGCCAGGGTCGGCTATAGAACAGTTGGGTCCTGTCATTTCCTTGCCTGGGTTGGCTTCCCACCTGTCACGTCATGTCGTTTTTTTGCCGGGGTTGGGTTTCGAACTGTCGTGTCCTGTCATTTTGTTGCCTGGGTTAGGTTTCGAACTGTCGTGTCCTGTCGTTTCCTTACCACAGTTGGGTTTCGAACTGTCGTGTCCTGTCATTTCCTTGGCAGGGTTGGGTTTCGAAGTGTCGTGTCCTGTCATCTTCTTGCCAGGGTTAGCTTCCCACCTGTCATGTCGTTTCCTTGCCAGAGTTGGGTTTCGAACTGTTGTGTCCTGTCATTTCCTTGCCAGGGTTAGCTTCCCACCTGTCATGTCCTGTCATTTCCTTGCCAGGGTTAGCTTCCCACCTGTCACGTCATGTCGTGTTCTTGCCAGGGTTGGGTTTTGAACTGTCATGTCGTGTCGCTTCAGATGCAGGGAAAGGTTGGGTTATGAACTGTCACATCATGTCGCTTCCTTGCCAAGGTTGGCTTCCAACCTCTCACGTCATGTCGCTTCCTTGCCAGGGTTGGCCTCTGACCTGTCACGTCATGTCACTTCCTTACCAGGGTTGGGTTTCGAACTGTCGTGTCCTGTCGTGTCCTTGCCAGGGTTGGGTTTCGAACTGTCGTGTCCTGTCGTGTCCTTGCCATGGTTGGTTTTCGAACTGTCATGTCGTGTCGCTTTAGATGCAGGGAAAGGTTGGGTTCTGAACTGTCATGTCATGTCGCTTCCTTACCAAGGTGGGCTTCCAACCTGTCACGTCATTCGCTTCCTTGCCAGGGTTGGCTGTCGAACTGTCGTGTCCTGTCATGTCCTTGCCAGGGTTGGGTTTCGAACTGTCGTGTCCTGTCGTGTCCTTGCCAGGGTTGGCTTTCAAACTGTCATGTCGTGTCGCTTCAGATGCAGGAAAAGTTTGGGTTCTGAACTGTCATGTCATGTCGCTTCCTTACCAAGGTTGGCTTCCAACCTGTCACGTCATGTCGCTTCCTTACCAAGGTTGGCTTCCAACCTGTCACGTCATGTCGCTTCCTTGCCAGGGTTGGCTTCTGACCTGTCACGTCATGTTGCTTCCTTGCCAGGGTTGGCTTTCGAGCTGTCGTGTCCTTGCCAGGGTTGGCTTTCAAACTGTCATGTCGTGTCGCTTCAGATGGAGGGAAAGGTTGGCTTCCAACCTGTCATGTCATGTCGCTTCCTTGCCAGGGTTGCCTTCCAACCTGTCACGTCATGTCGCTTCCTTGCCAGGGTTGGCTTTCCAACTGTCCCTCATACCCCTCTCCAACCATCCACCCCTCACACCAAACCACCATTGGCCTGCTGTCATTCTTGTACTGTTCATCTGTGACTGCACAATCTGTACACTAAGGTGCTGTCCATACACATATTCAGTGCTGTATGCCGCTGTACAGATTGTGAGTACATGTTTGTAGACTTTGTATACCTGTTCACTGGCAGGAGTCACTGGCAGGAGTGCCCTCGATTTTCGTGACGGCTTACATGGAAGATGGACCCGTGACAGAGGGCTTCCACCGAACCGGTGCCTTGGTTGAGTAGGCAGCGCCACAGGCTACTGTAGTATGTGGCCCCCCTGCCTGCTTCATGTTCACCGTCTAGTTTCTCTCGCGAGGTGCTATGGCAACCACAGCGGTGATGTCACCGCCTCTGTTTTCTGCAGTCAGTCAGTCAGCGGCAGAGAGGAAAGACATGTGCTTTTGGGAGAATTAGAAAGCTAGCTAGCCGGGAAGGACATGGATTATGGATTAAACATGGATTAATCGGATACACCGTCATGTGATCACACTGCTGCCAGGTGAGTATGTCTATCTGTCTATGGAGCATATCATTGTTTAGTTAAGTTTGGGATTTAGTTGTGTAAATCATCGAAACTTGACCACTGCATTCACCTCCATTGCCTCGGCATCACCGAGTTAAAGCTGCTCATACAGCAATTTTTCATTTACCTCATGCAGAAGGGTTACCAGTCGACTCGTCAGCAGGGGTGGCTCTGGCCGGGGTGGTCCCGGCCGGGATCGCGTATAGTAGGGAGGGGCCGCGGGGTGGCCCTGGCCGGGGTTAGCCTTGACACATGGCTCTCTTGACCTCGCACCTAAAGGAGACGAGAGAAAGCCATGAAGCCAGTTTTGGTTGTGAGCGTTGATTTAAAAATCAGCGCCCTTCGGCCGTCGATTGCAGAAAGTACAGAAATAAACGGTCCTTGTCAATTTGTCAAGTTGTTCTTCATACCTTTATAGTTCCAAGGGGACGGAGCTCGTTCCTCACATCACAATTTTTCCTAGGACTATGGCGTAAGCGTAACGCCCTCTGCCGGGAGATCGACGAGAACTGTGATGTAACAGCGACACGGCGGCGGGAAGAGTTGTTGAAAATTGTTGTTGAAAACTTTCACCATTACAAAAAGTGGTGGATTTTGTTTGTTTTCAATCTCATTGCCCTTGGAACTATAAAGGTATGAAGAACAACTTGACAAATTGATAAGGACCGTTTGTTTCTGTACTTTCTGCAATCGATGGCAGAAGGGCGCTGATTTTTAAATCAACAATCGCAACCGACACTGGCTTCATGGCTTCATGGCCCTCCCGTAGTAGGGAGGGGCTGCTGGGTGGCCTTGGCCGGGGTGGCCCTGGCCGGGGTGGCCCGTAGTAGGGAGGGGCCGCGGGGTGGCCCTGGCCGGGGTGGCCCTGGCCGGGGTGGCCCGTAGTAGGGAGGGGCCGCGGGGTGGCCCTGGCCGGGGTGGCCCTGGCCGGGGTCACCCGTAGTAGGGAGGGGCCGCGGGGTGGCCCTGGCAGGGGTCACCCGCAGTAGGGAGGGGCTGCGGGGTGGCCCTGGCCGGGGTGGCCTTGGCCGGGGTCACCCGTAGTAGGGAGGGGCCGCAGGGTGGCCCTGGTGGCCCTGGCCGGGGTCGCCCGTAGTAGGGAGGGGCCGCGGGGCGGCCCTGGCCGGGGTCGCCCGTAGTAGGGAGGGGCTGCGGGGTGGCACTGGCCGGGGTGAGGGAAAGATTAGGTTTCGAACTGTCGCGTCGTTTCCGATTAAGAGAAAGGTTGGGTTTCGAACTGTCACGTCACGTCACCTCATGGCCAGGGTTGGCTTCTGACCTGTCACGTCACGTCACTTGCTTGCCAGGGTTGGGTTTTGAACTGTCGTGTCGCTTCAGATTCAGAGCAAGGTTGGGTTTCGAACTGTCACATCCTATCGTTTCCTTGCCAGGGTTGGCTTTCGACCTGTCCTGTCATGTCGTTTCCTTGCCAGGGTTGGTTTAAACATATTTTATTTTGCAATTAGGAAACAGGCAGTGCCTATACAAATCCCTCTTGCTTACATGTGATGCACAAGTAACAAGCAGAACATTAGTTAATCTTAAACATACATATTAATGACATTCGATCAGATTGAAGGCGTAACATATATCATCTCCTAAAGCGACCAGACGTGGCATTGTAATCATGCACTTCTTTAAATATAGCTTGATTTTCCCTTAGTGATAGGTTTGGGCTTCCATACAAGATGTTACCAATGGTGGGTGATGTTAATTTCATGACAGAATGGATCAGTTTATCGCGAAGTATAGTGTACCTTGGGCATTCAAAAAAGTAATGGTATGGATCCTCTCTAGGCGAGCCGCATATACACTGAGGGTTATCTACTACGTGCATATCATACAGGTGACCTTCTAATCCACTACAATTCATCCTCATCCGGGCATGGATAACATTAGTAAAGCGATTACCGAATGAATACAATTTGCTACTGTTCTGACATAGGAGATTCATGTTTCAGCAATAATTCTTGGAATAATTTAGGGTCCTGGATAAGCCGTATGTTGTTTGGTAACTCATTCCAAAGCCTGATGGCACTCGGTAAAAAACGAATTATAGTGAGATGCAAGTCTAGCCTTAAGTGTAGTAATATTCATTGTTTGAGCACTGCTTAATCCATACGAGGTTCTGGCTGACACAGATTGAGGAATAAGTTCACAAAGGTAATTTGGAGCCTTATGGTAAAACAATTTATGAAATAAAACTAATTTTAATCTTTTCCGACGAGTACACAGTTTTTCCCATCCAAGCTCGTTGTAGATAAGACTGTGACTAGTATATTTGGTCGCTCCAGATACGAGGCGACCAGCTCTAAGTTGCACCGATTCTAACTTATCCGCGTCTGACTGGGTACAGCCGTCCCATACAATACATGCATACTCCATGACTGGACGTACAAACGTCCGATACATCAAGTCTAATGAACTGCGACTCATTACGCTACGTAGCCGCGATAACATGTCTACTCGCCTGCTGGCTTTTAAGCAAATTTCATTAATATGGGCTGACCATGTTAACTTGGAGGTTATTGTCACACCTAGATGTTTATGTTGCGTAACATTTTCTAAACAGTCATTATTCATTATTAAAACTGGTGCATTGCTAACATGTCTGTTTGATATCACCAGCGACTTAGTTTTAGGGGCACTAAACTTTATGAACCATTGAGACACCCATTTCTCCATTTGACCCAGGTCCTCCCTAAGCTGGGCTCGCGTTAGCATTCGCCAATTATAGCCATTTGGCGAGAAAATTCGGGATTTGGCGATAAGAACTTCCTGGACACTCGCCAAAATGGTGAATAGAAAAAATTTCAACTAGAAACACATTTTTATTCTTGTTTTTTTCAACAACTGGAACCAGAAAATCCTCGAACAAATATTTGGCTAATTTTGGCTAATGTTTTTCCACGGAATTAGCCAAATTGGCTAATGAAAAAAATATCCTAGCGCGAGCCCAGCTAAGGATGCTATTTGCAGGTTCCTGGGTTACATCGTCAACAATTATAAAAACAGTCGTGTCGTCAGCAAATAAATGTATACCCAATTGTAACCCTTCGGCTATATCAGTGATATTAAATAAAAACAGCAGCGGTCCCAGTACTGAACCTTGAGGCACACCGGACCCTATAGCACGCCATGGTGAAGCGGCTCCATCAATCAATACACGCTGATACCTATCTTGCAAGTAGTCTTGAAACCAGTTTAACAGATTCCCACTAAACCCTATTCTCTTAAGATTGTATATCAGACCAGCATGCCAGACTCGATCAAACGCTTTGGAAATGTCGCAAAACACCACTCTGACGTCCTTCTTCATGTCTAGCGCTTCACTAAATAAGTGGTACAGGTGGACAAGCTGATTTGTAGTGCTGTCGCCAGGAATAAACCCTGATTGAAACTTTGATAAAATATCATTATCTCATAGATAATTGAAGGTATGCTGAAACACAATTCTTTTAAAAACTTTACCGACACAACTTATCACAGAAACCGGGCGATAGTTACTCAGAGCATTGCGACTTCCTTTTTTATGAAGAGGTGTGACATTTGCGCTTTTCCATAATCGCGGCATCTTACACTGGGTGAGACATAAATGAAACAGTTTGGCAAGTGACTCGCCTATAGATAACAGAACCTGCCTCTTTCAACATATGGGGACTGATCCCATCCAGACCACTCGCTTTAGTAACATTGATAGTCTTTAGTTGATCGGTAACTTCTTCCTGGCATATGGCAATATCACTTAATCCAGGGTAACCGGCAGAACTCAGTGATTCGAGATCATTGTGTTCATCGACATTTAACATTGACTGCGATACAAAATAGTTATTAAACATCGAGGCCTTGTCTTGAGAATCAGACACCGCGCTACCGTTTTCCTCTATAACTGGATATCCAGCAGATTCTTTCATACCGAGAAGTGTCTTGGCCACATTCCACCATTGCTTTGGCGATATATCGTTTGACTCATTAATCTTCCTTTCTAACTCCTTATCACATTTAGCGTTGGCTGCCCTAAGAGATGTTATATAAGTATTACGCATCCTACGGAGGGTTGGCTTTCGGATTAAAAAAATATGTTGTTTATGGGGAGGAAACTATTATAGTTTCCAATAGAAAATAAAAAATAAAATAAAAAAGCTTTCCATAGTTCTAGGCTTTATTTCACTCCGCAAGTTGTATTTGTGCTCTAAAACGGCCAAATTGCTTCACAACGGTAATATATGTAGTTACGGTGAAGTTTCACCCATAGACAACACAATCCCCATAACCAACACACCAATGAGTTATGTGAATTTCCTTCTGCACAAAGAAGGTGCAATCAGCTTTGCTGTTAATTGAGTCATAAATGTGTTCCTTATGGCGTTGCTGAATGGAAACCATTGGCTACGGGGAATGTGTTCAGGGTTGGCTTTCGAACTGTCATGTCGTTTCCTTGCCAGGGTTGGCTTTCGACCTGTCCCATCATGTCGTTTCCTTGCCAGGGTTGGCTTTCGACCTGTCCCATCATGTCGTTTCCTTGCCAGGGTTGGCTTTCGACCTGTCCCATCATGTCGTTTCCTTGCCAGGGTTGGCTTTCGACCTGTCCCGTCATGTCGTTTCCTTGCCAGGGTTGGCTTTCGACCTGTCCCATCATGTCGTTTCCTTGCCAGGGTTGGCTTTCGACCTGTCCCATCATGTCGTTTCCTTGCCAGGGTTGGCTTTCGACCTGTCCCATCATGTCGTTTCCTTGCCAGGGTTGGCTTTCGACCTGTCCCGTCATGTCGTTTCCTTGCCAGGGTTGGCTTTCGACCTGTCCCGTCATGTCGTTTCCTTGCCAGGGTTGGCTTTCGACCTGTCCCGTCATGTCGTTTCCTTGCCAGGGTTGGCTTTCGACCTGTCCCATCATGTCGTTTCCTTGCCAGGGTTGGCTTTCGAACTGTCCCGTCATGTCGTTTCCTTGCCAGGGTTGGCTTTCGAACTGTCATGTCATGTCATGTCGTTTCCTTGCCAGGGTTGGTTTTCGACCTGTCCCATCATGTCGTTTCCTTGCCAGGGTTGGCTTTCGACCTGTCCCATCATGTCGTTTCCTTGCCAGGGTTGGCTTTCGACCTGTCCCGTCATGTCGTTTCCTTGCCAGGGTTGGCTTTCGACCTGTCCCATCATGTCGTTTCCTTGCCAGGGTTGGCTTTCGACCTGTCCCATCATGTCGTTTCCTTGCCAGGGTTGGCTTTCGACCTGTCCCATCATGTCGTTTCCTTGCCAGGGTTGGCTTTCGACCTGTCCCGTCATGTCGTTTCCTTGCCAGGGTTGGCTTTCGACCTGTCCCGTCATGTCGTTTCCTTGCCAGGGTTGGCTTTCGACCTGTTTATTTCACTCCGCAAGTTGTATTTGTGCTCTAAAACGGCCAATTTGCTTCACAACGGTAATATATGTAGTTACGGTGAAGTTATACCCATAGACAACACACTCCCCATAACCAACACACCAATGAGTTATGTGAATTTCCTTCTGCACAAAGAAGGTGCAATCAGCTTTGCTGTTAATTGAGTCATAAATGTATTCCTTATGGCGTTGCTGAATGGAAACCATTGGCTACGGGGAATGTGTTCAGGGTTGGCTTTCGAACTGTCATGTCGTTTCCTTGCCAGGGTTGGCTTTCGACCTGTCCCATCATGTCGTTTCCTTGCCAGGGTTGGCTTTCGACCTGTCCCATCATGTCGTTTCCTTGCCAGGGTTGGCTTTCGACCTGTCCCGTCATGTCGTTTCCTTGCCAGGGTTGGCTTTCGACCTGTCCCATCATGTCGTTTCCTTGCCAGGGTTGGCTTTCGACCTGTCCCATCATGTCGTTTCCTTGCCAGGGTTGGCTTTCGACCTGTCCCGTCATGTCGTTTCCTTGCCAGGGTTGGCTTTCGACTTTTCCCGTCATGTCGTTTCCTTGCCAGGGTTGGCTTTCAACCTGTCCCATCATGTCCTTTCCTTGCCAGGGTTGGCTTTCGACCTGTCCCATCATGTCGTTTCCTTGCCAGGGTTGGCTTTCGACCTGTCCCATCATGTCGTTTCCTTGCCAGGGTTGGCTTTCGACCTGTCCCGTCATGTCGTTTCCTTGCCAGGGTTGGCTTTCGACCTGTCCCGTCATGTCGTTTCCTTGCCAGGGTTGGCTTTCGACCTGTCCCGTCATGTCGTTTCCTTGCCAGGGTTGGCTTTCGACCTGTCCCATCATGTCGTTTCCTTGCCAGGGTTGGCTTTCGACCTGTCCCATCATGTCGTTTCCTTGCCAGGGTTGGCTTTCGACCTGTCCCATCATGTCGTTTCCTTGCCAGGGTTGGCTTTCGACCTGTCCCGTCATGTCGTTTCCTTGCCAGGGTTGGCTTTCGACCTGTCCCGTCATGTCGTTTCCTTGCCAGGGTTGGCTTTCGACCTGTCCCGTCATGTCGTTTCCTTGCCAGGGTTGGCTTTCGACCTGTCCCGTCATGTCGTTTCCTTGCCAGGGTTGGCTTTCGACCTGTCCCATCATGTCGTTTCCTTGCCAGGGTTGGCTTTCGACCTGTCCCATCATGTCGCTTCCTTGCCAGGGTTGGCTTTCGACCTGTCCCGTCATGTCGTTTCCTTGCCAGGGTTGGCTTTCGACCTGTCCCGTCATGTCGTTTCCTTGCCAGGGTTGGCTTTCGACCTGTCCCGTCATGTCGTTTCCTTGCCAGGGTTGGCTTTCGACCTGTCCCGTCATGTCGTTTCCTTGCCAGGGTTGGCTTTCGACCTGTCCCGTCATGTCGTTTCCTTGCCAGGGTTGGCTTTCGACCTGTCCCGTCATGTCGTTTCCTTGCCAGGGTTGGCTTTCGACCTGTCCCATCATGTCGTTTCCTTGCCAGGGTTGGCTTTCGACCTGTCCCATCATGTCGTTTCCTTGCCAGGGTTGGCTTTCGACCTGTCCCGTCATGTCGTTTCCTTGCCAGGGTTGGCTTTCGACCTGTCCCGTCATGTCGTTTCCTTGCCAGGGTTGGCTTTCGACCTGTCCCGTCATGTCGTTTCCTTGCCAGGGTTGGCTTTCGACCTGTCCCGTCATGTCGTTTCCTTGCCAGGGTTGGCTTTCGACCTGTCCCATCATGTCGTTTCCTTGCCAGGGTTGGCTTTCGACCTGTCCCGTCATGTCGTTTCCTTGCCAGGGTTGGCTTTCGACCTGTCCCGTCATGTCGTTTCCTTGCCAGGGTTGGCTTTCGACCTGTCCCGTCATGTCGTTTCCTTGCCAGGGTTGGCTTTCGACCTGTCCCGTCATGTCGTTTCCTTGCCAGGGTTGGCTTTCGACCTGTCCCGTCATGTCGTTTCCTTGCCAGGGTTGGCTTTCGACCTGTCCCGTCATGTCGTTTCCTTGCCAGGGTTGGCTTTCGACCTGTCCCGTCATGTCGTTTCCTTGCCAGGGTTGGCTTTCGACCTGTCCCATCATGTCGTGTCCTTGCCAGGGTTGGCTTTCGACCTGTCCCGTCATGTCGTTTCCTTGCCAGGGTTGGCTTTCGACCTGTCCCGTCATGTCGTTTCCTTGCCAGGGTTGGCTTTCGACCTGTCCCATCATGTCGTTTCCTTGCCAGGGTTGGCTTTCGACCTGTCCCATCATGTCGTTTCCTTGCCAGGGTTGGCTTTCGACCTGTCCCGTCATGTCGTTTCCTTGCCAGGGTTGGCTTTCGACTTTTCCCGTCATGTCGTTTCCTTGCCAGGGTTGGCTTTCAACCTGTCCCATCATGTCCTTTCCTTGCCAGGGTTGGCTTTCGACCTGTCCCATCATGTCGTTTCCTTGCCAGGGTTGGCTTTCGACCTGTCCCATCATGTCGTTTCCTTGCCAGGGTTGGCTTTCGACCTGTCCCGTCATGTCGTTTCCTTGCCAGGGTTGGCTTTCGACCTGTCCCGTCATGTCGTTTCCTTGCCAGGGTTGGCTTTCGACCTGTCCCGTCATGTCGTTTCCTTGCCAGGGTTGGCTTTCGACCTGTCCCATCATGTCGTTTCCTTGCCAGGGTTGGCTTTCGACCTGTCCCGTCATGTCGTTTCCTTGCCAGGGTTGGCTTTCGACCTGTCCCGTCATGTCGTTTCCTTGCCAGGGTTGGCTTTCGACCTGTCCCGTCATGTCGTTTCCTTGCCAGGGTTGGCTTTCGACCTGTCCCGTCATGTCGTTTCCTTGCCAGGGTTGGCTTTCGACCTGTCCCGTCATGTCGTTTCCTTGCCAGGGTTGGCTTTCGACCTGTCCCATCATGTCGTTTCCTTGCCAGGGTTGGCTTTCGACCTGTCCCATCATGTCGTTTCCTTGCCAGGGTTGGCTTTCGACCTGTCCCGTCATGTCGTTTCCTTGCCAGGGTTGGCTTTCGACCTGTCCCGTCATGTCGTTTCCTTGCCAGGGTTGGCTTTCGACCTGTCCCGTCATGTCGTTTCCTTGCCAGGGTTGGCTTTCGACCTGTCCCGTCATGTCGTTTCCTTGCCAGGGTTGGCTTTCGACCTGTCCCATCATGTCGTTTCCTTGCCAGGGTTGGCTTTCGACCTGTCCCATCATGTCGCTTCCTTGCCAGGGTTGGCTTTCGACCTGTCCCGTCATGTCGTTTCCTTGCCAGGGTTGGCTTTCGACCTGTCCCGTCATGTCGTTTCCTTGCCAGGGTTGGCTTTCGACCTGTCCCGTCATGTCGTTTCCTTGCCAGGGTTGGCTTTCGACCTGTCCCGTCATGTCGTTTCCTTGCCAGGGTTGGCTTTCGACCTGTCCCGTCATGTCGTTTCCTTGCCAGGGTTGGCTTTCGACCTGTCCCGTCATGTCGTTTCCTTGCCAGGGTTGGCTTTCGACCTGTCCCATCATGTCGTTTCCTTGCCAGGGTTGGCTTTCGACCTGTCCCATCATGTCGTTTCCTTGCCAGGGTTGGCTTTCGACCTGTCCCGTCATGTCGTTTCCTTGCCAGGGTTGGCTTTCGACCTGTCCCGTCATGTCGTTTCCTTGCCAGGGTTGGCTTTCGACCTGTCCCGTCATGTCGTTTCCTTGCCAGGGTTGGCTTTCGACCTGTCCCGTCATGTCGTTTCCTTGCCAGGGTTGGCTTTCGACCTGTCCCATCATGTCGTTTCCTTGCCAGGGTTGGCTTTCGACCTGTCCCGTCATGTCGTTTCCTTGCCAGGGTTGGCTTTCGACCTGTCCCGTCATGTCGTTTCCTTGCCAGGGTTGGCTTTCGACCTGTCCCGTCATGTCGTTTCCTTGCCAGGGTTGGCTTTCGACCTGTCCCGTCATGTCGTTTCCTTGCCAGGGTTGGCTTTCGACCTGTCCCGTCATGTCGTTTCCTTGCCAGGGTTGGCTTTCGACCTGTCCCGTCATGTCGTTTCCTTGCCAGGGTTGGCTTTCGACCTGTCCCGTCATGTCGTTTCCTTGCCAGGGTTGGCTTTCGACCTGTCCCATCATGTCGTGTCCTTGCCAGGGTTGGCTTTCGACCTGTCCCGTCATGTCGTTTCCTTGCCAGGGTTGGCTTTCGACCTGTCCCGTCATGTCGTTTCCTTGCCAGGGTTGGCTTTCGACCTGTCCCGTCATGTCGTTTCCTTGCCAGGGTTGGCTTTCGACCTGTCCCATCATGTCGTTTCCTTGCCAGGGTTGGCTTTCGAACCGCTTGTCATGTCGCTTCAGATTGAGGGAAAGGTTGGGTTTCGAACTGTCGTGTTGCTTGACATTCAGAGAAAAGTTGGGTTTCAAACTGTCACGTCATGTCGCTTCCTTGCCAGGGTTGGCTTTCGACCTGTCCCGTCATGTCGTTTCCTTGCCAGGGTTGGCTTTCGACCTGTCCCGTCATGTCGTTTCCTTGCCAGGGTTGGCTTTCGACCTGTCCCATCATGTCGTTTCTTTGCCAGGGTTGGCTTTCGAACCGCATGTCATGTCGCTTCAGATTGAGGGAAAGGTTGGGTTTCGAACTGTCGTGTTGCTTGACATTCAGAGAAAAGTTGGGTTTCAAACTGTCACGTCATGTCGCTTCCTTGCCAGGGTTGGCTTCTGACCTGTCACGTCACATCGCTTCCTTGCCAGGGTTGGCTTTCAAACTGTCCCTCATACCCCTCTCCAACCATCCACCCCTCACACCCAACCTCATTGGTATGCTGTAATTCTTGTTCTGTCCATCTGTGACTGCACACTCTGTACACTAAGCTGCTGTCCATACACATGTCAGTGCTGTATGCCGCTGTACAGATTGTAGACGTTGTATACCTGTCCTCGGGCAGGAGTCACTGGCAGGAGTGCCCTCAATTTTCGTGACGGCTTGCATGGAAGATGGACCGACCATCTGGCTCGAACGTCCATTTGGTTACACCGACCAGCCATCTCAGCGATGATCAAGCTAACTTGACTCACTGATTAGTGAGTATCTGTAATGATAAACACATTATACAGCTTGCAGGTCAACTATATTTACCTTTTTAGTAACATATGTCGTCGCTGCCTTGGGCCGCCGCCGGCTTTATTCTAGGCTTCGTGGCCTTAAGTGCAATGGCTGAGGTTGTCATCTGATATAGATCAATGCAAACTCCGACGCTTGCCGAGCGGGCGCGGTCAATGTTGCCAGCCGCGTAGTCTCCTCCACAGCCGTGTGGAGGAGACACACTCCACACCCCCCCACCCTATCCCCGCTGCGTGGCCAACACTGGTCCGAGGCAGGACCGCTGGGGGACGCCGCACTTCAGTAGAAACTTATCTGAAGTTGTTCCAGATACTTGAATTTTCTGCGTGATCATTAACATGATCAAGGGCTGAAATGGGCTTTCGGGTCGGGTTGTTGAAATGAATAACAAAAACTAACAAATATCTTAACAATTACCGTTGAATGGCGATCTCATCACTTTATTAGATGTAAGACGCAAAAATACGCGAAATCTGACCAATTACCATTGAATGGCGATCTCATCACTTTATTAGATGTAAGACGCAAAAATACGCGAAATCTGACCAATTACCGTTGAATGGCGATCTCATAACTTTATTACATGTAAAACGCAAAAATACGCGAAACCCAACCCAAAAGCCTATTTCAGCCCTTGCTGATGTTAATATATCTATAAAATGTAGGTAGTGGTCGATAGTGGTGGTCCCGGGGCACTCAGCCATAGAACGCTAATCCGGCACCTCCTAGACAAAGACTAATTGTTATTAGTTATTGGCAGACACCCCCCCTCCACCCCCCCACCTCCTTACACTAATCCGGCAGCCAGACACCGCCGAGACGAGACAACGCCCCCACCCCCACCCCTCACCCACCCCCTCCCACTGTCTGGTTTCGGACGGCGGCCGGTTTCGTCTGGTATTCCTTCCACAGCCCCACCTCCGCTCGCTCCATGTGAGCTGGCCACGCATCGGGGGGGGGGGGTGGCTGTAGAGGAGCCTACCAGCCGCGCGGGAACTGCAAGCATAGGGTGCCGTCATGCATGACATTCCGGGAAAGACGCACCAGGTACAACTGCCATCAGGCGGAATATATAGGTCAGCGTCTCCAGTGAGCCAGGTCATGTGAAGTTGTGGGCTGGAGGTAAGTGAGCGTGTCTACGTGGCTGAGAGAGCGACGACTTGAAATAAGAACTCCAGTCTCCTTCACTTCAGGCGACGCTACTTCTCCGAGCGGCCGTTTTGCGACGCGATCAGACTTCACGTGAAACCCTCAGCATTAGGCCCGAGACACGAAGAGAGAACTTTCCTGGATCCCGTTGGTAAGTCACTAATTATATACCCTGTGAATAACTGTCATATTGCGACGTTCCAGAAATCTGCAGGGGCGGATGCATGCTGGGGCCGACCTAGCCATGAATCCATGGCTATGGTTGAAGAATCATAGCCATGTAGCATTCTATAGTGAAAAATCAACTTCACATGACAAATTGAATTGTTTAAGTATAGCTGTCATAATTAGTTTCAACAATGTAAAAGTCCTTTTCTATATATAATTACTGATGTATGAACTCTTCTAAAGTTGTTGAACTCTTCAAAAGGGGCCATAATTGCCTACTAGCATAAAAATGGACAACAACATGCCACCATTTTTTTTACAGGAAGTTGTTCACTGCACATGTGCAAGGTCATCACATGATATTATAAGCCATGCTAATTGGTTCATTGTTCAGGGACCCAGTCATTGGGTCAGTGAAAACACATGTTTTCATGTGAATTTCTGGTGACAGACTGGACTATTGTTGCCTCTCAAGTAAAGGTTACTTATGTGATTAGTGATTACTTGTCAGGAAGTAACAAGAAAAGGATTAAGGTTTGTTTCTGTTATAAAACTTTTCCCACAGCAAAGGACAATCAGAGCTACACTTGGTCAAAGTCAAACAACCCTGAAATGGGGTTGTTCCAGACCAGAATTTATACTATGGAATGCGACTAGGCTGTGTTTCAGCCCACACAGCCTAGGGTTCTGGGCTAGGGCCGACCCAGCCCGGCCCCGCCATCCCGCCCCCCCCTTGTAGGGCCGAACTTTAGACCATTTTTGCATTTAACATACGACAACCGAAACCTGCCCCCCCCCCCCCCCCTATCCAGCATATCTGGATCCGACCCCGGAAATTGGCCCCCTCTATCCAGATCACCAACGCCACGGGTCTCATACCCATCAGCCCTCACCAACCCCGCGGGTATCATACCAGATCAGCCCTCACCAACGCCGCGGGTCTCATACCCCATCAGCCCTCACCAACGCCGCAGTCTCATACCCGATCAGCCGTCTGCAACGCCGCAGTCTCATACCCGATCAGCCCTCACCAACGCCGCGGGTCTCCTACCCGATCAACCCTCACCAACGCCGCGGGTCTCATACCCGATCAGCCCTCACCAACGCCGCAGTCTCATACCCGATCAGCCGTCTGCAACGCCGCAGTCTCATACCCGATCAGCCCTCACCAACGCCGCGGGTCTCCTACCCGATCAACCCTCACCAACGCCGCGGGTCTCATACCCGATCAGCCCTCACCAACGCCGCGGGTCTCATACCCCATCAGCCCTCACCAACCCCGCCGGTATCATACCAGATCAGCCCTCACCAACGCCGCAGTCTCATTCCCGATCAGCCCTCATCAACGCCGCGGGTCTCATACCCGATCAGCCCTCACCAACGCCGCAGTCTCATACCCCATCAGCCGTCTCCAACGCCGCAGTCTCATACCCGATCAGCCGTCTCCAACGCCGCAGTCTCATACCCGATCAGCCCTCACCAACGCCGCGGGTCTCTTACCCGATCAGCCCTCATCAACGCCGCGGGTCTCATACCCGATCAGCCCTCACCAACGCCGCAGTCTCATACCCCATCAGCCCTCACCAACGCCGCAGTCTCATACCAGATCAGCCGTCTCCAACGCCGCGGGTCTCTTACCCGATCAGCCCTCATCAACGCCGCGGGTCTCATACCCGATCAGCCCTCACCAACGCCGCGGGTCTCATACCAGATCAGCCCGCACCAACGCCGCGGGTCTCATACCCGATCAGCCCTCACCAACGCCGCGGGTCTCATACCCCATCAGCCCTCACCAACGCCGCAGTCTCATACCCCATCAGCCATCACCAACGCCGCAGTCTCATACCCGATCAGCCCTCACCAACGCCGCGGGTCTCTTACCCGATCAGCCCTCATCAACGCCGCGGGTCTCATACCCGATCAGCCCTCACCAACGCCGCGGGTCTCATACCAGATCAGCCCTCACCAACGCCGCAGTCTCATACCCCATCAGCCCTCACCAACGCCACAGTCTCATTCCCGATCAGCCCTCACCAACGCCGCGGGTCTCTTACCCGATCAGCCCTCACCAACGCCGCGGGTCTCATACCCGATCAGCCCTCAACAACGCCGCGGGTCTCATACCCAGCAAGAAGAGCATATAACAGTGCCAGGAGAGTATGAAGAGTTTGAAGAGATCTTCCATGCCCCCAAAAAGTATTATTGTAGTCGTTGGTAGGCGCGAGTAATACATGAGATATGCTAAAACAACGATCCATTCTGTTTTATTTGTAAACAGTTTGTAACGCACTTCTTTCATCTCTTTTTCACTTTTTGTTATGGCGAAAATCGCAATCATATGACTGCTCTGTTTGCGTGTGTGTGTGTCTGTCTGTCTGTGAGAACGATAACTGTCGAACACTTGCAGCTATCGTTGTCAAACTTCGCCAACAGATGCCAGAAGTCTAATCTCAGGTCAAGTTCGTTGCCGGGTAAAATCGCTCAAACGTCAACGTCACGGTGACGTCATACGTCCAAAACACATTTCCCTGTCTAACTCGCTTAATATTACAGCTAGAAACAGAAAATTAGTGGCTATATACTCAGCTCCTGAATATCTTTTTATCGCTATCAACTTTACGTGGGAGCAATAGTTTACGCTACGGGCTCTGGAAATTTCAAAATTTTCCACACCAAACTTTTTTTATTAAATCTCAATGCGATTATCACGAGACTTTGCAGGAACATTAAGGGTTCCACTCAAGTACCGTATGTGAAAAATCATCCCGATCGGACAGTTACTTTTTGTTTCCATGGCAACGCAAAAATTGCCCATTTTTGAAATTTACAAGGAGCTCAAAACATAGACACCTATAAGCCACGTGACTTATCTTTGGCACAAAGATTACTTAAGGTCGTATCTTAAAATTGATTATATTTCAGCAACCTGGGTCAAGGGTCAAGGTCGTGTCCTTGACTATTGTAAATGTAAAGTGCTCGGCTGTAGCTCGAAAACTAAACAATATCTGAGCACCAAACTTACCCTGGCGGATAGGGGTGACGTAGCATATGTCAACTCCAATATCAGCTCGAACCCGGAGTGAGAAAGGTAACGGTGCCAGAGCGCCTGGTAGTTCGGGGTTCGAACCCGACTTTTCCATTTGTTTGGAATTTTTTTCGTGCCTCTAAAGTTTCGGTTACTTTTTGGGACTTCGGTTACATGTTTGAATTTGTGTCCGAAACTTGTTTGGGACACAAAGTAACCAAAGTCCCAAAGTAACCGAAACTTAGATGTATCATGGCCATTAGATGCATGCAGCATAAGGGCCCTGGTGTCTGAGTGAAGCGAAATGTGCTATTCGTTTGAGCCGCGAAATTACTACACATGTATATGGTGCATTCTGTTTGCACCCAGGCATTGCACCCAGGGAGCTCACTGTTCGTCATGACCCCTTCTTTGTCAATGTCAGTCAATGAAATAGGTCACTGCAGCGATACACGTAATAAATAAAGCTTGCGTAGCTCGGCGGGCCGACGCCCCCAAGCCCGTCACGGTCTGCCTCCACCCAAGAAAATTCCCTTTCACCCCTCTGTGCTGGGGCCATAAATTATAGGGCGCGGACGGCAAACGTCGGGCGACGGTTTGTGGTGAGGTATGTCAGTCAGTGAAATAGGTGCCTGAAGCGATACACGTCATAAATAAAGCTTTCGTAGCTCGGCCGGCCGACGCCCCCAAGCCGTCACGGTCTGCCTCCACCCAAAAAACATTCCTTTTCACCCCTTTGTGCTGGGGCCATTAATTATGGGGCGCGGACGGCAAACGGCGGGCGACGGTTTGTGGTAAGGTGGGGGTAAGAGTCCGGGTCGGGTCCTCAACAACACTTGAGTCATGTATAGTACAAAGTCAAACAAATAAAGAAACAAGACCAGGAATATATATTACCCTTTCACAGGGTCGCTATGGTGTAAATATTCTTCAGGCATACTCACGCAACTTATTTGGACATAAGGTTTTTCTGTCATGGCTGTCCCCATCCCCCTCACAAGTCTCGCCATAATGATCCTATCGTGTATCACGTGTCTGTATGACGTATCACGTGTCTCGTATTATGTTTTATCACATGCTCGGCGGGCCGACGCCCTCTAGCCGTCTCAGATTAGGGTTGCCTGCCCGAAGAACACGGGCAGCCAGCCGCCCCTTTCACACCGGGTGCCAATTGATGCCGGACAGAGCTGACATTTGTGGTGAAAGAAATACCCCTATAGAGGAAACATTTTAAAACTTGCGACCGGGGGTTGGGGAAGAACGTTCTTTCAAAGAGCGGGTTTGCCGTAAAAAGGGGGTCTGCATGGAACTGCAACATTTCGACGGTAAAACACCACTTCCATGCGGATTTCGGCGGTAAAACGCCTTTTTCGAGCAGATTTTCAGGGTGAGACGCCCCTAAGTGTGGGCGGGTTTCGGAGGTGCAAAAGAGAGGGGCTTTACCGCGCATCCCCCCCCCCGCTCGTAGTTTGCGATTATCTAGATAACCGACCGATACTCAGATCAACTGCTATTTGCAGTAAATTTATTCCACTCTCCTCCTCTGGGTGATTGGCAGATAAGGACACATTGCGTCGCCTAGAATACACATATCACCTTCAGTCTTGCACAAACATTTCGTCTACTATAACAAATCTTAAGATTATTACAAGGCAGTATTTTACAAACTGGCGAATTAATTCTGTCGTGTTCAATCAGCCGCAGGGCGCGTATCTGTGTACCGACAGATTCATTAATTTTAATGTTTGGGCTCTGTAGTACAAATAAAATACATAGATATTTCATTACAGTAACATGTGAATATTTACAGGGTGTATAGGCCAACATACAGCCATATCATCACATATCATGAGCTTTTTCTATCGTCAGACCGTTTTGCGTCACATCTAATGATGGATCGTTCTTGGTACGCTTCAGGAACAACGGGGAGGGCGGGTTGGGGGTTTTTACCCCCCCCCCCTCCCTCACACACACACTCGTATACGCACATCTGTCTGTGGCGTCCTTTAAGCGCCGACACTAATGTACATAGGAGGACATACAAACAAACATACTAACTAAAAATACACTATTGTCAGTTGCAACGCTTTAGCATCAATACTGCGCGAGCGGTGGTTCGTCTAACCAAGAAAATGCACGAAGTCGATTTCCCCACTCACTTATGATGGGCAACGGCAACTGAGCTACGAAGGTACCGCTCTCTGTAGTGACCGCTGGTGCCCACGCCAAGCACACTGTCTGAATTCTGCGCAAATGCCTTTTTATCCATGATTGATCGCTACTAAGTGCCGCAAAGATCGCACCTCTAGCTTGCTTATTTTTGACACATATTCCAATTTGGCCAAGAATCTCTATACTTTAGCAATGGGCTTATATCCGTTACCATGGGTACGTCAACGTGACGTCATGAAACGTCGCTGACGCTTACCAAATTTCTCTGTATCCTCTCCTGACACTCTAATTCTCTCTGTATCCTCTCCTGGCACTCTAATTCTCTGTTTATCCTCTCATGGCACTATAATTCTCTGTTTATCCTCTTCTGACACTCTAATTCCCTCTGTATCCTCTCCTGACACTCTAATTCTCCGTTTATCCTCTCCTGACACTCTAATTCTCTATTTATCCTCTCATGACACTCTAATACCCTCCATATCCTCTCCTGGCACACTCATTCCCTCTGTTTCCTCTCCTGACACTCTAATTCCCTCTGTATCATCTCCTGGCACTCTAATTCTCTGTTTATCCTCTCCTGACACTCTAATTCTCTGTTTATCCTCTCATGGCACTATAATTCACTGTTTATCCTCTCCTGACACTCTAATTCCCCCTGTATCCCCTCCTGGCACACTCATTCTTCTGTATCCTCTCCTGACACTCTAATTCACACTGTATCCTCTCCTGGCACTCTAATTCTCTGTGTATCCTCTCATGGCACTCTAATTCTCCGTTTATCCTCTCCTGACACTCTAATTCCCACTCTATCCTGTCCTGGCACTATAATTCTCTGTTTATCCCCTCATGGCACTCTAATTCTCTGTGTATCCTCTCCTGACACTCTAATTTCCTCTGTATCCTCTCCTGGCACTCTAATTCTGTTTATCCTCTCTTGACACTCTAATACCCTCCATATCCTCTCCTGGCACACTCATTCCCTCTGTTTCCTCTCCTGACACTCTAATTGCCCCTGTATCCTCTCCTGACACACTCATATCCTCTGTATCCTTTCGTGGCACTCTAATTCCCTGTTTATCCTCGTCGGGCACTCTAATTCTCTGTTTATCCTCTCCTTGCACTCTAATTCTCTGTTTATCCTCTCATGGCACTCTAGTTCTCTGTTTATCCTCTTCTGACACTCTAATTCTCTGTTTATCATCTCCTGACACTCTAATTCCCTCCATATCCTCTCCTGACACTCTAATTCACACTGTATGCTGTCCTGGCACTCTAATTCTCTGTTTATCCTCTCATGGCACTCTAATTCTCTGTTTATCATCTCCTGACACTCTAATTCCCTCCATATCCTCTCCTGGCACACTCATTCCCTCTATTTCCTCTCCTGACACTCAAATGGGGGGGGGGCTCCCTGGTGTAGTGGTTAGCGCACTAGACCGCAGATCAATAGATCCTGGGTTCGAATCCGGGCTCGGGCACCTAATCTGGGGCATGTTTCATTCCTTCATCCTTCGTCGTCTCGGGAGGTTCCTTGGCCCAATTTAGCCTGTATGTGCACAAAAGTGGCCTAAAACACCAACATTCCATTCCTGACACTCTAATGCCCTCTGTATCCTCTCCTGACACTCTAATTCACACTGTATCCTCTCCTGGCACGCTAATTCTCTGTTTATCCTCTCATGGCACTCTAATTCCCCCTGTATCCTCTCCTGGCACTCCCATTCCTCTGTATCCTCTTATGACACTCTAATTCCCTCTGTATCCTCTCCTTGCACACTCATTCCTTTGTATCCTCTCCTGACACTCTAATTCACACTGTATTCTCTCCTGGCACTCTAATTCTCTGTTTATCCTCTCCTGACACTCTAATTCCCTCTGTATCCTCTCCTGGCACTCTAATTTTCTGTTTATCCTCTCATGGCACTATAATTCTCTGTTTATCCTCTTCTGACACTCTAATTCCCTCTGTATCCTCTCCTGACACTCTAATTCTCCGTTTATCCTCTCCTGACACTCTCATTCTCTATTTATCCTCTCATGACACTCTAATACCCTCCATATCCTCTCCTGGTACACTCATTCCCTCTGTTTCCTCTCCTGACACTCTAATTCTCTGTTTATCCTCTCATGGCACTATAATTCTCTGTTTATCCTCTCCTGACACTCTAATTCCCCCTGTATCCCCTCCTGGCACACTCATTCTTCTGTATCCTCTCCTGACACTCTAATTCACACTGTATCCTCTCCTGGCACTCTAATTCTCTGTGTATCCTATCATGGCACTCTAATTCTCCGTTTATCCTCTCCTGACACTCTAATTCCCACTGTATCGTGTCCTGGCACTATAATTCTCTGTTTATCCTCTCCTGACACTCTAATACCCTCCATATCCTCTCCTGGCACACTCGTTCCCTCTGTTTCCTCTCCTGACACTCTAATGCCCTCTGTATCCTCTCCTGGCACTCTAATTCCCTCTGTGTCCTCTCCTGACACTCTAATTCTCTGTTTATCCTCTCATGGCACTCTAATTCCCCCTGTATCCTCTCCTGGCACACCCATTCCTCTGTATCCTCTCCTTGCACACTCATTCTTCTGTATCCTCTCCTTGCACACTCATTCCTCTGTATCCTCTCCTGACACTCTAATTCACACTGTATCCTCTCCTGGCACTCTAATTCTCTGTTTGTCCTCTCCTCACACTCTAATTCCCTCTGTATCCTATCCTGACACTCTAATGTTTTTTGTATCCTCTCCTGGAACTCTAAGTCCCTCTGTGTCCTCTCCTGACACTCTAATTCTCTGTTTATCCTCTCATGGCACTCTAATTCCCCCTGTATCCTCTCCTGGCACACCCATTCCTCTGTATCCTCTCCTTGCACACTCATTCCTCTGTATCCTCTCCTTGCACACTCATTCCTCTGTATCCTCTCCTGGAACTCTAATTCCCTCTGTATTCTCTCCTGGCACTCTAGTTTTGTGTTTATCCTCTGATGGCACTCTAATTCGCTGTTTATCCCAACCTGGCACTCTAATTCTCTGTTTATCCTCTCGTGGCACACTCATTCCCTCTGCATCCTCTCCTGACACTCTAATTCCCTCTGTATCCTATCCTGACACTCTAATGTTTTTTTGTATCCTCTCCTGGAACTCTAATTCCCTCTGTAATCTCTCCTGGCACTCTAATTCTGTGTTTATGCTCTGATGGCACTCTAATTCTCTGTTTATCCTCTCGTGGCACACTCATTCCCTCTGTATCCTCTCCTGGCACTCTAATTCCCTCTGTATCCTCTCATGGCAGTCTAATTCTCTGTTTATCTGCTCCTGACACTCTAATTCTCTCTGTATCTTCTCCTGACACTCTAATGCCCTCTGTATCCTCTCCTGGAACTCTTAATTCCCTCTGTATCCTCTCCTGGCACTCTAATTCCCTCTGTATCCTCTCCTGGCACTCTAATTCCCTCTGTATCCTCTCCTTGCACTCTAATTCTCTGTTTATTCTCTCATGGCACTCTAATTCTCTGTTTATCCTCTCCCGACACTCTAATTTCCTCTGTATCCTCTCCTGGCCCACTCACTCTCTCTGTATCCTCTCCTGACACTCTAATTCTCTCTGTATCCTCTCCTGACACTTTAATGCCCTCTATATCCTCTCCTGGCACTCTAATTCCCTCTGTATCCTCTCCTGACACTATAAAGCCCTCTGTATTCTCTCCTGACACTCTAAATCCCTCTGTATCCTCTCCTATCACTCTAATTCTCTGTTTATCCTCTCATGGCACTCTAATTCTGTGTTTATCTTCTCCTGACTCTCTAATTCCCTTGGTATCCTCTCCTGGCACACTCATTCCCACTGTATCCTCTCCAGACACTCTAATTCCCTCTGTATCCTTTCCTGAGACTCTAATTATCTCTGTATCCACTCCTGACACTCTAATGCCCTCTGTATCTTCTCCTGGCACTCTAATTCTCTCTGTATCCTCTCCTGGCACTCTAATTCTCTGTTTATCCTCTCCTGGCACTCTAATTCTTTTTTTATCCTCTCCTGACACTCTAATTCCCTCTGTATCCTCTCCTGGCACTCTAATTCCATCTGTATCCTCTCCTATCACTCTAATTCTCTGTTTATCCTCTCATGGCACTCTAATTCTGTGTTTATCTTCTCCTGACTCTCTAATTCCCTTGGTATCCTCTCCTGGCATACTCATTCCCACTGTATCCTCTCCTGACACTCTAATTCCCTCTGTATCCTTTCCTGAGACTCTAATTATCTCTGTATCCTCTCCTGACACTCTAATGCCCTCTGTATCCTCTCCTGGTACTCTAATTCTGTGTTTATTCTCTCATGGCACTCTAATTCTGTGTTTATCCTCTCCTGACACTCTAATCCCCTCTGTATCCTCTCCTGACACTGCTCAACCAAGCAAAAGTTCAAAGTGTATCATAGCGCAACCATGACTTTTCGCTAAATGAGTTTTTGCAAAAGTGGGAAACATTGGTCCAGTTTGGCAAACCCCCGGCTTTCTGTTTGCATCTTGCCCCTGTGATAATGTAAAGCAATGGCTAACTGATTCTGTAATCTACATGACAGAAGCTGTTATTTGAATTGGATTGGGTATATGCTGCTTCAAGAACAAATGGGGTTGTTGGTGAATGGTCATTAGCTGCTAGGGGCATGGCATGGTTTACGCGAAAACAAGAGAAGCATCCAGCTTCAATTGTTCAAAGTTATGTTTGGATGTGTATATAGGCCTTATTTCTTTAACCAGTAAATGAATGCTGGTGAATCAATCAAATCTTAGGTCTTTTCACAATGTACCTAGCTAATCAGGGGTATCATAGTGCAACCAAGCAACCTACACCCCCCCAGTCCTAATAAGCAAGGACCCAGTCTATGAAAATCTAGGTTATCTGATCACTTTTAAAGAAAAGAAAATCTTGTGGTACAAGGCACAAAGTATTTTGTAGCTGTTTATTATTTATCTAAGCAATAACCTCTCATTCTCCTCTCTTTTCATGAAAATACTGTCTTTTCGCAAAAAGAAGTGTCTTTTCACAATGAAACAGTAACGGCCTACCCGCGACAGGCACCCACTTCAACCCCCAATATCGCACATTTACCGCGCTTGACAGGCCCCATCAACACAGCATAGTTTTTCTAGGTTGTGTTGGCTGAATGGATTCATGGCTAGAATATGCCTATTCCAATGAAATGCACATATCATTTAAATACAGTGCACATAGGGCCACTGGAACCAACATACTCTCAATCTCATCACGTTTCAATCGGCCGCCATCTTCTCGTGAATGTCCTGTTTTTTTAGGGAGGGGGGGCGGGGTAAGTGGTACTTATGTTCCTCGGGAACAGGCCCTTCATTTTACGTGGAAAATAATTCTTGACTTTGTAAACTGGGAATTAAATATTAGCCAACCGTCGTGATCAAGGATTTTCATTAGCTGGAACTGATAATTTGAATACTAAATAGCCGTTAATTAGGAAATCGCAAATTTATATCACGTATCCTTTCAGTATATGTGGAAAGTGCTCCATTCAGTTCATTGTGATCTGGGAATAAGGAAATTTATTCTTCGTAATTTAAGAATACAACCCCCCCCCCCCCTTGCCCTCCTCCCTGTTTTGAATGAGGCACATTAGCATACCAAATCATGGATGTGCGCACATCCATACCCGACTAAAAGAAGTGTCTGGCACTTCGCCAATGTGTAATGTGCATATTGAGGTTACCGCAGGGATACCAATCTACCAAAGAAATGCATCCAATGTTTTTATATATTTCTGTGCATTTGGTGGCAGCGTCAATGCGCATCTCCGGGACCCTATGGTGTGAGCTTGCAACGCGTGGAGTCCCTTGCGGCCAGTTATGCACAAAATAAAATGTCACACAAAAGCTTCAGTGCTAAATCACCCTGGCCAGTATTGTGTACAGGTGTATACTGTTGTGTGCAGGTGTAGACATCAGTGGCCAAGGTGATTTAGCACTAACAAAAGCTTATGACATCTGATAAATGTAATTTGTGTCAGTTGCCAGGCAGTGACAACTTGAGATATTGTGATGTTGTGACTCTGATTTTTGAAAATACCTTGGTAATTATGTAGTTTTTCAGAAAGGAAATTTTTACGTCACACTTACCCATATACTGGTGTATATTTGTTTAGTTTGGAGGCCCTTGGCTTTGTCAATACTAAGTAAGCTTAACGTGTGTGAAAACCCAAATTAAAGTCATTCGCCAATGCCAAGATCCTAAAAAATAACCAAAATATAAACATTTTGACCATATGGGATACTGACAATATTAATTGCCTTTGCGCATGGACGCTTTGAAGTTGCCTTGACTGGGCTATTTTCCCACTTCGCCAAAAACTGACAGAAAGTGCGATGGTGAGTTGTGACAAATAGTCACAAATTGAAGTCATCAATACTCGTCCAGCGCGGAGTATTTGCATGCGAATGTAGGCCAATGCATGTGACTGTCGTAAGTTATTTTATCTGGTCTAATCTATAAAGGCGCAGTAAGATTTTGCAACAATGACAAGACTGATCAAGGTTTCAACAAACCTCGGCTTGAAGAAGACAATGGGTTAACTTTGTTCAGATGCGGTGGAAAGACACCTGGTGTCAGTATGGCCAGCACTATCTGTGGTGGAAAGACTCCTGGTGTCAGTATGGCCAGCACTATCTGTGGTGCTCAATTTGACCGTGGTGGGTTCCATTCTATAACAAGTTTGAATATTAATTTCGATTTACAAAAAAGTATGGTTTGCGCTGTCACTGATTGAGAACATCCAGGTCCATGTCTGTCCATAGGTTACTGCCCCCACTCCCGAAGCTACCATCCCCTGCCCTGCCCTGGGCCTGGCATATATAATTTATCCTACACTGTTCAACGATATAACCACTTAGCATAGGCTTATCCCTGACAACAAATTGCTATACAGGTGATCCAGTTAGAAGTATGTTTACGTAGAGAGAGTCCCTACCCTGATCACGTGATAACTCTTGCCTTGGTTTCTGACTCCTGCTTATCAATATCATGCTTGGGAAAGTCTTTATTTGGCCTATAATCCTTCATTAAACGCCGCTTGTTTTTCTATGTAAACCATTGCAATTGTGAAACATGTATCAGTAGCTTCCTGCAACTGTAATTCCGCGAGAGGGCCTTATTTCGGAGTCTGTAGACTTTTCTGATCTTTTTCAGAACTGACGTACTGGCAGTCGCCTGAACTTCAGTCTTTGTATGGTTGAAATTCCGGCTGAAATATGTATGTTTATGGTTTAAAATTTCGCTTGTGTCTAGACGCGAAGATAATTCTTTTATGTCAGTATCCCCGTCAGTATCCACTCTTGAGATGTAAGCAAATCACTGTTGCATGGATTACGTGACGCCATGTTACACTGGCACTTCGCATCAAATTCTGACTCCTACTTGTGACGTCATAGCGCACTCGGCTATCGTCGGTGCCTGGCCGGGAAAGTCCGTAATTGCTCGCACAAAAATTGATATTGCTACCCTATGTCAGTGAGTATTTGTTAATACACATATCCCTTCCGATTTTGGTAGATAATACATAGTCTTTCAAGAAAATGACCCCGTCTGAGTTTTCACGCACTTCAACTTAAGTAACAAAAAGCTGTGACCCGAGCAGGCGACAATCGGCCATACGTAAACAGAGTTTACTTGGGCATATTTCCGATGTGATATTTTGAATCTCGCAGGACCTTGGTATGGTTGACGTCTCGCGAGAGCGTATTGCCGTCACCGTTGTCCGTGCGGGACATGCACATATGTATCAACTAATTTACATCACATACGCACCAGAGTTATTAGCCCACATACAACGTTTTGTGGCGTATAGCCTACGCAGTATAGACTAGATCTATCAAATCTATTGCCATGCTATTCAGTGAAACTTATTTTTTAGTTTAGTTTACCCTTTAACCCGCTAAGGATCAATGTCTTTTTACTCACACAAAAGGGCCGCGAGTCGAGGCAGTTGAGGTCCACACTACGAATTGAGACCTACATAGATATTTTTAGTATGCATGCTAGAACATTACTTAATATACAAAGTATAAAATAAAATATTTGTAAATTGAAATTTCTTTTTCCACCTGTCGATCGAAACAGTGCATTAATAGTCATGGCGAACCGGATGGGTCTCCACTTTGACAGCCTTTTCCATCTATGGTCCAATATTCAAAACCTGCCAAATTGGGGTAGTATACCAAGTGAGGGGAGGGGAGACACTTCAAGCCCCCGCCCTGTGTCGGTTGATTTCAATATACAACCAAAGTACCTAGTCAACTGGGGGCCGGCGCGACAGCTCAGTGGGCTAGAGCGCTCGCATTGAGTGCTCTGGTCACCTGAGAGCCTAACGCCACGTGGGTCAGTAGTTCGAGCCCTGCTGTGGCCATGTCTGTGTGGTCGCAGGATAAAGATCTCATGTCTTTCTTCGTAAAGAGTAGGGGGTTACCCCCGGGGACATGGCTCCACTCTCCCTTCATTCTCCCATTGACGCGATATGACCAAAAGTGGTTAAAGCGTCCTAAGTAACCAACCAACCAACCTAGTCAACTTTGCACATCCTCAAATGGCGCTGAGGTGTAAAGAGTGGCACAAGTTGCCTGACACCACATTACCCCGCATTGGAGGATATAATTGTCAAGGCAGAGATGTAGATATGTGTTACCGTTGAATAGCTGTTCTTTGAAGAACCAGAACTATCTACAGCATACCACAATGCAGGACATTTGAGCAATTTTGTGTTTACTTCTTCCAGTTGACTGTATTGTTCACCTCACCACGTGGGCTGAGCCGTCGAGACCTCTACCCTGAAGACGACACACCCATAGCCTGCTGTCTGATAACGTCATATACCAATCCGTGTCAGTGAGGGGTTCTCAAGCCTTCTCCAGTAGGCCATTGACCCTTGGACGGGATTATCTGATATATGATTGGATGATATGCTATGCGGTGATCTCCAACCAGCTGGCGCTCGTGATATATAGGTTACCTTACCTACCCGTGACATTCAGAGACTGGCGACAGGGCGCGGAACAAGTTGGACGCATTGGGATCAAAGAGAACTCGGAATTAACTAACTTAAGGTAAGTTGATATAAAGCGGTCTCCATAGTACATGATCTATACACACATTCCCAGATTAAGTGACATTCTGCCTTCAGTGGGGTGAGCTCCATCTTCAATGCCTGTCGTTTCAACAGTCAACCTGTCATCTGCCGCACGGGTGGTAGTATGGTGGCATACCACTCGGGGGCGAGAACACAAGAACTCGAGGGTGAGAACGTGATATTAATCTCGCCCTCACATTCCCGCCCTCGCGTTCTCGTGATCTTGCATGCTCAAGATTTCGCAAACTCGCCCGCGCGTTTGATCGCGCCATCGCGAGCCATAGCCCGAAGTCACAGCCCGGCGATCGGATCCATAGTCGAGCGCACAGAGCCATAGCTTGTGCACGGAGACAAAGCCAGGAGCCCGAGACCTGAGCCATGGCCCTAAACCCATGTCCCGCGCCCTATTCGCACCCGTAGCCAAAGCCCGGAGCCATACCCGGCAGCCGGAGCCATAATCCGGAGCCATAGCCCGTACATGGAGCCGGAGCCCGGAGCCCGGAGCCATAGACCTGCACGGAGCCGTAGACCTGCACGGTGCCGTAGCCCTGCACGGAGCCATAGACCTGCACGGAGCCGTAGACCTGCACGGTGCCGTAGCCCTGCACGGAGCCATAGCTCTGCACGGATCCATAGCCCGGTGCCATAGTCCTGCACGGAGCCATAGCCCAGACCCATAGTTCATCGAACGGAGCCTTAGCCCAGCGCATGGAGCCATAGTTCAGCGCATTTAGCCATAGTCCGCGCCCAGAAAGAATGTCCGTGTCCGGAGTCATAGTCCGAGCCCAGAAAGAATGTCCGTGCCCGGAGCCATAGTCCGCGCCCAGAAAGATTGTCCGTCCCGGAGTCACAGTCCGCGCCCAGAAAGAATGTCCGCGCCCGGAGCCATAGCCCGCGCCCAGAAAGAATGTCCGTGCCCGGAGCCATAGTCCGCGCCCAGAAAGAATGTCCGTGCCGGGAGCCATAGTCCGCGCCATAGGACTGCCCGGAGCCATAGTCCGCGCCCAGAAAGAATGTCCGTGCCCGGAGCCATAGTCCGCGTCCAGAAAGAATGTCCGTGCCCAGAGCCATAGTCCGTGCCCGGAGCCATAGTCCGCGCCGAGAAAGAATGTCCGTGCCCGGAGCCATAGTCCGCGCCCAGAAAGAATGTTCGTGCCCGGAGCCATAGTCCGCGCCCAGAAAGAATGTCCGTGCCCGGAGCCATAGTCCGCGCCCAGAAAGAATGTCCATGCCCGGAGCCATAGTCCGCGCCGAGAAAGAATGTCCGTGCCCGGAGCCATAGTCCGCACCCGGAAAGAATGTCCGTGCCCGGAGCCATAGTCCGCGCCCAGAAAGAATGTCCGTGCCCGGAATCATAGTCCGCGCCCAGAAAGAATGTCTGGGCCCGGAGTCCTAGTCCGTGCCCGGAATCATAGTCCGCGCCCAGAAAGAATGTCCGGGCCCGGAGTCATAGTCCGCGCCCAGAAAGAATGTCCGTGCCCGGAGCCATAGTCCGCGTCCAGAAAGAATGTCCGTGTCCGGAGCCATAGTCCGCACCCGGAAAGAATGTCCGTGCCCGGAGTCATAGTCCGCGCTCAGAAAGAATGTCCGTGCCCGGAGCCATAGTCCGCGCCGAGAAAGAATGTCCGTGCCCGGAGTCATAGTCCGCGCCCAGAAAGAATGTCCGGGCCCGGAGCCATAGTCCGCGCCCAGAAAGAATGTCCGTGCCCGGAGCCATAGTCCGCGCCCAGAAAGAATGTCCGTGCCCGGAGTCATAGTCCGCGCCCAGAAAGAATGTCCGTGCCCGGAGCCATAGTCCGCGCCCAGAAAGAATGTCCGTGCCCGGAGCCATAGTCCGCGCCCAGAAAGAATGTCCGTGCCCGGAGTCATAGTCCGCGCCCAGAAAGAATGTCCGTGCCCGGAGCCATAGTCCGCGCCCAGAAAGAATGTCCGTGCCCGGAGCCATAGTCCGCGCCGAGAAAGAATGTCCGTGCCCGGAGCCATAGTCCGCGCCGAGAAAGAATGTCCGTGCCCGGAGCCATAGTCCGCGCCCAGAAAGAATGTCCGTGCCCGGAGTCATAGTCCGCGCCCAGAAAGAATGTCCGTGCCCGGAGCCATAGTCCGCGATCAGAATCATAGCCCAGCACACAGAGCCATGAGAATGCGAGATAGCGAGTGGCGCCAACATGCCGCCATACGGTACCCCCCCCCCCCCCCCCACCCCCGGCCACTTCGCTGTGACGTGCAGTTTCGAAACTGAAGGGAAGATATTCATCACAGTACGTGATGATGTATCAACACGAGCCAAGAATACATGTGAATCACGATTTAAACCAATAAAACTCAACATCAACATATAATATATCATCTGGGCTCCATAACACACATGTGGCCGAGAGGAGGTAACGGAATAATCATGAATTGAATCCCAACCCCTGCCCCAGTCCTTAGGGTAGCCAAACTTATCTTTATGCTACCTTCTAACGTTGAACAATCGTTCAATGGCGCGATAACGGACACAAAGTAAGCGATAAATCGCCAATAGATGCCAGCATGACCAAATATCGACTTATTTCAGACCAGATGGAACCTACCGAGATGAAGAAGTTAAAATTGATCAGGACAGACTTGCGACAGCGCATGGAGCGCGCTGGCATTGCTGTTCTGGAACGCCGAGACATCACGGAAGAGCATGTGATTGCCAAAGGGATCTATGGAAGAGTCATCGAGGGCACTATTAAGTCAGGTAAGTCGAACCAAGCCACTGAAATCTCACGAGCCTTAGAAGTTGAGCTAAATTTGGGTCCGCCATGATGTTATTCTCGTCATTTGTTCACCTCCTTTAGTTTTAGTCATTGAGTATCAGTCAATAGAGAGGAACCAAAAGATGGGGGGTGGTTGGGTAGGGGAGGGGGGAGGGGGGGGAGGCAATGTAACACATCAGCAATATGATCGGTTTGCCTGTAGGAATATATTTGGATTAGATATATTTGCATACTACATTATCTGTAAACCTATATGTTCGTAAATTATATTCAGATGGTTCTCGAGTCGTGATTAAACGGATGCTGGACTCCAAGTACGACGTCGATAAGGTCAAGCAGTTCGCAAAGGAGACCAAGTTACTCAGCACGGTTAAGCACCCAAATATTGTAAGTCTGCTGGCAGTGTGCATAGAGCCCACAAGCTTCAGTCCTATTATGGAATTCATGGAGTTTAATTTGGAGCAACTGGATATCCACGGTCATTGCAAAGGCAGCACCCTAGCAGATCTGATTGATGTTCTGGAACGAGCCAATCTCGTCGAAGATATTGGCGTGAAGCGGCGCGTGCTTCAAAAAGCAGTAGTTGACGTTGTTACAGGGCTGGCTTTTATTCACCATAAAGACATCTGTCATAGAGATGTGAATCCGGCTAACATTCTGGTAACAAATACGGGGGAGTCGTTTACCTTTAAGCTGACCGACTTCGGTGAAGGTAGGGCCACTAACCTCCAAACTGTATCTGTGCCACATGAGAACACTGACCATGTTCGACGAGGAACAACATGCTTTTTCTCACCGGAACAAATCATGGACTCCTTGAAAAAGGCAGATATCACAGCTTTGAAGCGAATCGACGTTTGGAGCTGTGGCATGGTGATATTCTGCCTGCTCTCTCCTGATATCAGGTTCCCATGGGACAGGGACCTGCCAAGCAAAGCAAATCCAACTTATCAATATGAGGTGCTTAGGACAAGGATCGCTGCCAGACAGTTGCCCAGAGGATCGGACACATACAAGCACCTAGCGGATGAGACTGGTCTGGGTGTCATATACCACCGGTGCTGTCACTTTGACCCTGAGAGCAGACCTGACATTGACGTTATCCAATATGAACTAAACAAGTAAGTATAATACCCTGAAGCCCATTACGGCCATTCAAGCTTAGAAGGTGTGATGTTGTCTTACATATAGACATATATAGTCGTTTCTGCATCATGTTTCATTAGGCGAGAGAGGATAGCATCCCGATAAAAATACACGTTCGTCATGACTATGAGACCAGCACAATACGTCGGTCGGTCGGTTATAAAGGAAAATAAATGACTTGGTGGGTCGGAGTGGTACAGGTTTGGGTAGGTCGGAGTGGTACAGGTTGGGGTAGGTCTGAGTGGTACAGGTTGGGGTAGGTCGGAATGGTGCCGGTTGGGGTAGGTCGGAGTGGTACAGGTTGGGGAAGGTTGGAGTGATACAGGTGGGGGTAGGTTGGAGTGATACAGGTTGGGGTAGGCCGGAGTGGTACAGGTTGGGGTAGGTCGGAGTGATACCGTTTGGGATATGTCGCAGTGGTGCCGGTTGGGGTAGGTCAGAGTGGTACCGGTTGGGGTAGGTCGCATTGGTTTGGGTCGAGGCAGGCCGGAGTTGTACAGTTTGGGGTAGGTTGAAGTGGTACCAGTTGGGGAAGGTTGGAGTGATGCCGGTTGGGGTAGGTCGGAGTGATACAGGTTGGGGTAGGTCGGAGTGGTACCGTTTGGGGTAGGTCGGAGATACAGGTTGGGGTAGGCCGGAGTGGTCCCGGTTGGGGTAGGTCGGAGTGATACCGTTTGGGATATGTCACAGTGGTGCCGGTTGGGGTAGGTCGGTGTGGTACCGGTTGGGGTAGGTCGGAATGGTACCGGTTGGGGAAGGTTGGAGTGATACAGGTTGGGGTAGGTCGGAGTGATACAGGTTGGGGTAGGCCGGAGTGGTCCCGGTTGGGGTAGGTCGGAGTGATACCGTTTGGGATATGTCACAGTGGTGCCGGTTGGGTTAGGTCAGAGTGGTACCGGTTGGGGTAGGTCGCATTGGTTTGGGTCGAGGCAGGCCGGAGTTGTACAGTTTGGGGTAGGTTGAAGTGGTACCAGTTGGGGAAGGTTGGAGTGATACAGGTTGGTGTAGGCCGGAGTCGTACAGGTTGGGGTAGGCCGGAGTGGTGCAGGTTGGGGTAGATTGGAGTGGTACAGGTTGGGGGTAGGTCGGAGTGATACCGTTTGGGATATGTCGCAGTGGTGCCGGTTGGGGTAGGTCAGAGTGGTACCGGTTGGGGTAGGTCGCATTGGTTTGGGTCGAGGCAGGCCGGAGTTGTACAGTTTGGGGTAGGTTGAAGTGGTACCAGTTGGGGAAGGTTGGAGTGATACCGGCTGGGGTAGGTCGGAGTGATACAGGTTGGGGTAGGTCGGAGTGGTACCGTTTGGGGTAGGTCGGAGTAGTGCCGGTTAGGGTAGGTCGGAGTGGTACCAGTTGGGGAAGGTTGGAGTGATACCGGTTGGGGTAGGTCGGAGTGGTACAGGTTGGGGTAGGTCGGAGTGATACCGTTTGGGATATGTTGCAGTGGTGCCGGTTGGGGTAGGTCGGTGTGGTACCGGTTGGGGTAGGTCGGAATGGTGCCGGTTGGGGTAGGCCGGAGTGGTACCGGTTGGGGAAGGTTGGAGTGATACGGGTTGGGGTAGGCCGGAGTGGTCCCGGTTGGGGTAGGTCGGAGTGATACCGTTTGGGATATGTCACAGTGGTGCCGGTTGGGTTAGGTCAGAGTGGTACCGGTTGGGGTAGGTCGCATTGGTTTGGGTCGAGGCAGGCCGGAGTTGTACAGGTTGGGGTAGGTTGAAGTGGTACCGTTTGGGGTAGGTCGGAGTAGTGCCGGTTGGGGTAGGTCGGAGTGGTACCAGTTGGGGAAGGTTGGAGTGATACCGGTTGGGGTAGGTCGGAGTGGTACAGGTTGGGGTAGGTCGGAGTGATACTGTTTGGGATATGTCGCAGTGGTGCCGGTTGGGGTAGGTCGGTGTGGTACCATTTGGGATATGTCGCAGTGGTGCCGGTTGGGGTAGGTCGGAATGGTACCGGTTGGGGAAGGTTGGAGTGGTACAGGTTGGGATAGGTCTGAGTGGTACTGGTTGGGGTAGGCCGGAGTGGTCCCGGTTGGGGTAGGTCGGAATGGTACCGGTTGGGGAAGGTTGGAGCGGTACAGGTTGGGGTAGGTCTGAGTGGTACTGGTTGGGGTAGGCCGGAGTGGTCCCGGTTGGGGTAGGTCGGAGTGATACCGTTTGGGATATGTCACAGTGGTGCCGGTTGGGGAAGGTTGGAGTGATACAGGTTGGGGTATGTCGCAGTGGTGCCGGTTGGGGTAGGTCGGTGTGGTACCGGTTGGGGTAGGTCGGAATGGTACCGGTTGGGGAAGGTTGGAGTGATACAGGTTGGGGTAGGTCGGAGTGGTACCGGTTGGGGTAGGTCGGAGTGATACCGTTTGGGATATGTCACAGTGGTGCCGGTTGGGGTAGGTCAGAGTGGTACCGGTTGGGGTAGGTCGGAGTGGTACAGGTTGGGGTAGGTCGGAGTGGTACCGGTTGGGGAAGGTTGGAGTGGTACCGGTTGGGGTAGGTCGGAGTGGTACCGGTTGGGGTAGGTTGGAGTGGTACCGGTTGGGGAAGGTTGAAGTGATACAGGTTGGGGTAGGCCGGAGTGGTACAGGTTGGGGTAGGTGGGAGTGGTACCGGTTGGGGTAGGTTGGAGTGGTATAGGTTGGGGTAGGTCGGAGTGGTACCAGTTGGGGAAGGTTGGAGTGATACCGGTTGGGGTGGGTCGGAGTGATACAGGTTGGGGTATGTCGCAGTGGTGCCGGTTGGGGTAGGTCGGTGTGGTGCCGGTTGGGGTAGGTCGGTGTGGTACCGGTTGGTGTAGGTCGGAGTGGTACAGGTTGGGGTAGGTCGGAGTGATACCGTTTGGGATATGTCGCAGTGGTGCCGGTTGGGGTAGGTCGGTGTGGTACCGGTTGGGGTAGGTCGGAATGGTACCGGTTGGGGTAGGTCGGAGTAGTGCCGGTTGGGGAAGGTCGGAGTGGTACCATTTGGGGAAGGTTGGAGTGATACCGGTTGGGGTAGGTCGGAGTGGCACAGGTTGGGGTAGGTCGGAGTGATACCGTTTGGGATATGTCGCAGTGGTGCCGGTTGGAGTAGGTCGGTGTGGTACCGGTTGGGGTAGGTCGGAGTGATACAGGTTGGGGTAGGCCGGAGTGGTCCCGGTTGGGGTAGGTCGGAGTGATACCGTTTGGGATATGTCACAGTGGTGCCGGTTGGGGTAGGTCGGAATGGTACCGGTTGGGGTAGGTCGGAGTGGTACCGGTTGGGGAAGGTTGGGGTAGGCCGGAGTGGTACCGGTTGGGGTAGGCCGGAGTGGTACCGGTTGGGGAAGGTTGGGGTAGGCCGGAGTGGTACCGGTTGGGGAAGGTTGGAGTGATACAGGTTGGGGTAGGTCGGAGTGGTACCGGTTGGGGTAGGTCGGAGTGGTACCGGTTTTGGTAGGTCGGTGTGGTACCGGTCGGGGTAGGTTGGAGTGATACCGGTTGGGGTAGGCCTGAGTGGTCCCGCTTGGGGGTAGGTCAGAGTAGTACAGGTTGGGGTAGGTCGGAGTGGTACTGGTTGGGGTAGGTCGGAGTGGTACTGGTTGGGGTAGGTCGGATTGGTACCATCTGGGGTAGGTCGGAGTGGTAGAGTTTGGGTTAGGTCGGGTTGGTTTGGGTCGAGGCAGGCTGGAGTGGTACAGTTTGGGGAAGGTCGGTATGGTACCGGTTGGGGTATCTCGGAGTGGTGCTGGTTTGGGTAGGTCGGAGTAGTACCAGTTGGGGTAGGTCGGAGTGGTACCAGCTGGGGTAGGTGGGAGTGGTACCGGTTGGGGCAGGTCGGAGTGGTTTGGGTCGAAGCAGGCCAGAGTGGTACAGTTTGGGGTAGGTCGGAGTGGTGCCGGTTGGGGTAGGTCGGAGTGGTACCGTTTGGGATATGTCGCAGTGGTGCCGGTTGGGTTAGGTCAGAGTGGTACCGGTTGGGGTAGGTCGGATTGGTTTGGGTCGAGGCAGGCCGGAGTTGTACAGGTTGGGGTAGGTTGAAGTGGTACCGTTTGGGGTAGGTCGGAGTAGTGCCGGTTGGGGTAGGTCGGAGTGGTACCAGTTGGGGTAGGTCGGAGTGGTACTGGTTGGGGTAGGTCGGAGTGTTACCAGCTGGGGTAGGTCGGAGTGGTACCAGTTGGGGTAGGTCGGAGTGGTACCGGTTGGGGTAGGTCGGAGTGGTCCGGGTCGGGGTAGGTCGGAGTGGTCCAGGTCGGGGTAGGTCGGAGTGGTCCTGGTCGGGCTAGGTTGAAGTGGTCGGGGTAGGTCGTAGTGGTCGGGGTCGGAGTGGTCCGGCTCTAAGTAGGTCGGAGTGGTCCGGGTTTGGGGTAGGTTGGAGTAAGTCAGAGTGGTCCGGGTCGGGATAGGTTATGAGTGGTCCGGGTCGGGATAGGTCTTGAGTGGTCCGGGTAGGGGTAGATCGGAGAGGTCCGGGTCGGGGTAGGTCTGAGTGTATGGGTCGGGGTAGGTCTGAGTGGTGCGGGTTGGAGTGGTCCGGGTCGGGGGAATGTCGGAGGGATCCGGTTCTAGGTAGGTCGGAATGCTCCGAGTGGTCTGGGTCGGGGTAAGTCAGAGAGGTCAGGGTAGGTCGGAGAGGTCCGGGTCGGGGTAGGTCGGAGTGGTCCGGGTCGGGGTAGGTCGCAGTGCTCTGGGTCGGGATTGGCCTTGAGTGGTCCGGGTAGGGGCAGGTCGGAGTGATCCGGGTCGGGGTTGGTCGCAGTGGTCCTTGTCGGGCTAGGTTGGAGTGGTCGGGGTAGGTCGTAGTGGTCAGGTTCGAGGTAGGTCGGGAGTGGGCCGGGTCGGGGTAGTCCGGGTCGGCGTAGGTCGGATTGCTCCGGGTCGGGATAGGTCTTGAGTGGTCCGGGTAGGGGTAGGTCGGAGTGGTCCGGGTCGGGGTACGTCGGAGGGGTCCAGGTCGGGCTAGGTTGGAGTGGTCGGGGTAGGTCGTAGTGGTCCTTGTCGGACTAGGTTGGAGTGGTCGGGGTAGGTCGTAGTGGTCAGGTTCGAGGTAGGTCGGATTGGTCCGGGTCGGAGTGGTCCGGGCCGGAGTGGTCCGGGTCGGGGTAGTCCGGGTAGGGGTAGGTCGGAGTGGTCCGGGTCGGGGTAGGTTGGAGTGATCCGGGTAGGGGTAGGTCGGAGTGATCCGGGTCGGGGTTGGTCGGAGTGATCCGGGTCGGGGTAGGTCGCAGTGCTCCGGGTCGGGATAGGCCTTGAGGGGTCCAGGTAGGGGTAGGTTGGAGTGATCCGGGTAGGGGTAGGTCGGAGTGATCCGGATCGGGGTTGGTCGGAGTCGTCCGGGTCGGGGTAGGTCGCAGTGCTCCGGGTCGGGAAAGCCTTGAGTGGTCCGGGTAGGGGTAGATCGGAGTGATCCGGGTCGGGGTTGCTCGGAGGTGTCCAGGTCGGGCTAGGTTGGAGTGGCCCGGGTCGGAGTGGTCCGGGTAGGGGTAGGTCGGAGTGATCCGGGTCGGGGTAGGTCGGAGTGGTCGGGGGCGGGGTAGGTCGGAGTGGTCCGGGTCGGGGTAGGTCGGAGTGGTCCGGGTCGGGGTAGGTCGGAGTGGTCCGGGTCGGGGTACGTCGGAGGGGTCCAGGTCCGGGTACGTCGTAGTGGTCGGGGTACGTCGTAGTGGTCCGTGTCTGGGTAGCCCGGAGTGGTCCGGGTCGGGGTAGGTCGCAGTGCTCCGGGTCGGGATAGGCCTTGAGTGGTCCGGGTAGGGGTAGGTCGGAGTGGTCCGTGTCGGGGTAGGTCGGAGTGGTCCGGGTCGGGGTACGTCGGAGGGGTCCAGGTCGGGCTAGGTTGGAGTACGTCGGAGTGGCCCGGGTCGGAGTGGTCCGGATCGGGGTAGGTCCGAGTGGTCCGGGTCGGGGTAGGCCGGAGTGGTCCGGGTCGGGGGCGGGGTAGGCCGGAGTGGTCCGGGTCGGGGTAGGTCGCAGTGCTCCGGATCGGGATTGGCCTTGAGTGGTCCGGGTAGGGGCAGGTCGGAGTGATCCGGGTCGGGGTTGGTCGCAGTAGTCCTTGTCGGGCTAGGTTGGAGTGGTCGGGGTAGGTCGTAGTGGTCAGGTTCGAGGTAGGTCGGAGTGTTCCGGGTCGGAGTGGTCCGGGTCGGGGTAGTCAGGGTCGGGGTAGGCCGGAGTGGTCCGGGTCGGGGTAGGTCGTAGTGGTCAGGTTCGAGGTAGGTCGGAGTGGTCCGGGTCGGAGTGGTCCGGGTCGGGGTAGTCAGGGTCGGGGTAGGCCGGAGTGGTCAGGGTCGGGGTAGGCCGGAGTGGTCCGGGTCGGGGTTGGTCGGAGTGGTCCGGGTCGGGGTAAGTCGCAGTGCTCCGGGTCGGGATAGGCCTGGAGTGGTCCAGGTAGGGGTAGGTTGGAGTGATCCGGGTAGGGGTAGGTCGGAGTGATCCGGGTCGGGGTTGGTCGGAGTGGTACGGGTCGGGGTAGGTCGCAGTGCTCCGGGTCGGGATAGGCCTTGAGTGGTCCGGGTATGGGTAGGTCGGAGTGATCCGGGTCGGGGTTGCTCGGAGGTGTCCAGGTCGGGCTAGGTTGGAGTAAGTCGGGGTGGCCCGGGTTGGAGTGGTCCGGGTAGGGGTAGGTCGGAGTGATCCGGGTTGGGGTAGGTCGGAGTGGTCGGGGGCGGGGTAGGTCGGAGTGGTCCGGGTCGGGGTAGGTCGGAGTGGTCCGGGTCGGGGTAGGTCGCAGTGCTCCGGGTCGGGATAGGCCTTGAGTGGTCCGGGTAGGGGCAGGTCGGAGTGGTCCGGGTCGGGTTTGTCGCAGTGGTCCTTGTCGGGCTGGGTTGGAGTGGTCGGGGTAGGTCGTAGTGGTCAGGTTCGAGGTAGGCCGGAGAGGTCCGGGTCGGCTTAGGTCGGAGTTCTCCGGGTCGGGATAGGTCTTGAGTGGTCCGTGTAGGGGTAGGTCGGAGTGGTCCGGGTCGGGGTACGTCGGAGGGATCCAGGTCTGGCTAGGTTGGAGTAAGTCGGAGTGGCCCGGGTCGGAGTGGTCCGGATCGGGATAGGTCTGAGTGGTCCGGGTCGGGGTAGGTCGAAGTTGTCCGGGTCGGGGTACGTCGTAGTTGGCGGGGTAGGTCGTAGTGGTCCGGGTCTGGGTAGCCCGGAGTGGTCCGGGTCGGGGTAGTCCGGGTCGGGGTAGGTCGGAGTGGTCCGGATCGGCGTAGGTCGGAGTGGTCCGGGTCGGGGTAGTCCGGGTCGGGGTAGGTCGGAGTGGTCCGGGTCGGGGTAGGTCGGAGTGATCCCGGTCGGGGTAGTCCGGGTCGGGATAGGCCTTGAGTGGTCCGGGTCGGGGTAGGTCGGAGTGGTCCGGGTCGGCGTATGTCGGAGTGCTCCGGGTCGAGGTAGTCCGGGTCGGGGTAGGCCGGAGTGCTCCGGATCGGCGTAGGTCGGAGTGGTCCGGGTCGGGGTAGTCCGGGTCGGGGTAGGTCGGAGTGGTCCGGGTCGGGGTAGGTCGGAGTGATCCCGGTCGGGGTAGTCCGGGTCGGGATAGGCCTTGAGTGGTCCGGGTCGGGGTAGGTCGGAGTGGTCCGGGTCGGCGTATGTCGGAGTGCTCCGGGTCGAGGTAGTCCGGGTCGGGGTAGGCCGGAGTGCTCCGGGTCGGGATAGGTCTTGAGTGGTCCAGGTAGGGGTAGGTTGGAGTGATCCGGGTAGGGGTAGGTCGGAGTGATCCGGGTCGGGGTAGGTCGTAGTGGTCAGGTTCGAGGTAGGCCGGAGAGGTCCGGGTCGGCTTAGGTCGGACTTCTCCGGGTCGGGATAGGTCTTGAGTGGTCCGTGTAGGGGTAGGTCGGAGTGGTCCGGGTCGGGGTACGTCGGAGGGATCCAGGTCTGGCTAGGTTGAAGTAAGTCGGAGTGGCCCGGGTCGGAGTGGTCCGGATCGGGATAGGTCTGAGTGGTCCGGGTCGGGGTAGGTCGAAGTTGTCCGGGTCGGGGTACGTCGTAGTTGGCGGGGTAGGTCGTAGTGGTCCGGGTCTGGGTAAGTCGTAGTGCTACGGGTCGGGGTAGTCCGGGTCGGGGTAGGCCGGAGTGGTCCGGATCGGCGTAGGTCGGAGTGGTCCGGGTCGGGGTAGTCCGGGTCGGGGTAGGTCGGAGTGGTCCGGATCGGGGTAGGTCGGAGTGGTCCGGATCGGGGTAGGTCGGAGTGGTCCCGGTCGGGGTAGTCCGGGTCGGGATAGGCCTTGAGTGGTCCGGGTCGGGGTAGGTCGGAGTGGTCCGGGTCGGCGTATGTCGGAGTGCTCCGGGTCGAGGTAGTCCGGGTCGGGGTAGGCCGGAGTGCTCCGGGTCGGGATAGGTCTTGAGTGGTCCAGGTAGGGGTAGGTTGGAGTGATCCGGGTAGGGGTAGGTCGGAGTGATCCGGGTCGGGGTTGGTCGGAGTGGTCCGGGTCGGGGTAGGTCGCAGTGCTCCGGGTCGGGAAAGCCTTGAGTGGTCCGGGTAGGGGTAGGTCGGAGTGATCCGGGTCGGGGTTGCTCGGAGGTGTCCAGGTCGGGCTAGGTTGGAGTAAGTCAGAGTGGACCGGGTCGGAGTGGTCCGGGTAGGGGTAGGTCGGAGTGATCCGGGTCGGGGTAGGTCGGAGTGGTTGGGGGCGGGGTAGGTCGGAGTGGTCCGGGTCGGGGTAGGTCGGAGTGGTCTGGGTCGGGGTAGGTCGGAGTGGTCCGGGTCGGGGTAGGTCGCAGTGCTCCGGGTCGGGATAGGCCTTGAGTGGTCCGGGTAGGGGCAGGTCGGAGTGGTCCGGGTCGGGTTGGTCGCAGTGGTCCTTGTCGGGCTAGGTTGGAGTGGTCGGGGTAGGTCGTAGTGGTCAGGTTCGAGGTAGGTCGGAGTGGTCCGGGTCGGGGTACGTCGGAGGGGTCCAGGTCGGGCTAGGTTGGAGTAAGTCGGAGTGGCCCGGGTCGGAGTGGTCCGGGTCGGGGTAGGTCGGAGTTGTCCGGGTCCGGGTACGTCGTAGTGGTCGGGGTACGTCGTCGTGGTCCGTGTCTGGGTAGCCCGGAGTGGTCCGGGTCGGGGTAGGTCGCAGTGCTCCGGGTCGGGATAGGCCTTGAGTGGTCCGGGTAGGGGTAGGTCGGAGTGGTCCGTGTCGGGGTAGGTCGGAGTGGTCCGGGTCGGGGTACGTCGGAGGGGTCCAGGTCGGGCTAGGTTGGAGTAAGTCGGAGTGGCCCGGGTCGGAGTGGTCCGGATCGGGGTAGGTCCGAGTGGTCCGGGTCGGGGTAGGCCGGAGTGGTCCGGGTCGGGGGCGGGGTAGGCCGGAGTGGTCCGGGTCGGGGTAGGTCGCAGTGCTCCGGGTCGGGATTGGCCTTGAGTGGTCTGGGTAGGGGCAGGTCGGAGTGATCCGGGTCGGGGTTGGTCGCAGTGGTCCTTGTCGGGCTAGGTTGGAGTGGTCGGGGTAGGTCGTAGTGGTCAGGTTCGAGGTAGGTCGGAGTGGTCCGGGTCGGAGTGGTCCGGGTCGGGGTAGTCAGGGTCGGGGTAGGCCGGAGTGGTCCGGGTCGGGGTAGGCCGGAGTGGTCCGGGTCGGCGTAGGTTGGAGTGATCCGGGTCGGGGTTGGTCGGAGTGGTCCGGGTCGGGGTTGGTCGGAGTGATCCGGGTCGGGGTTGGTCGGAGTGGTCCGGGTCGGGGTAGGTCGTAGTGGTCAGGTTCGAGGTAGGTCGGAGTGGTCCGGGTCGGGGTTGGTCGGAGTGGTCCGGGTCGGGGTTGGTCGGAGTGATCCGGGTCGGGGTTGGTCGGAGTGGTCCGGGTCGGGGTTGGTCGGAGTGATCCGGGTCGGGGTTGGTCGGAGTGGTCCGGGTCGGGGTAGGTCGTAGTGGTCAGGTTCGAGGTAGGTCGGAGTGGTCCGGGTCGGAGTGGTCCGGGTCGGGGTAGTCAGGGTCGGGGTAGGCCGGAGTGGTCAGGTTCGAGGTAGGTCGGAGTGGTCCGGGTCGGGGTTGGTCGGAGTGGTCCGGGTCGGGGTTGGTCGGAGTGGTCCGGGTCGGGGTTGGTCGGAGTGATCCGGGTCGGGGTTGGTCGGAGTGATCCGGGTAGGGGTAGGTCGGAGTGGTCCGGGTCGGGGTAGGTCGTAGTGGTCAGGTTCGAGGTAGGTCGGAGTGGTCCGGGTCGGAGTGGTCCGGGTCGGGGTAGTCAGGGTCGGGGTAGGCCGGAGTGGTCCGGGTCGGGGTAGGCCGGAGTGGTCCGAGTCGGGGTTGGTCGGAGTGATCCGGGTAGGGGTTGGTCGGAGTGATCCGGGTCGGGGTTGGTCGGAGTGATCCGGGTCGGGGTTGGTCGGAGTGGTCCGGGTCGGGGTTGGTCGGAGTGATCCGGGTCGGGGTTGGTCGGAGTGGTCCGGGTCGGGGTAGGTCGTAGTGGTCAGTTTCGAGGTAGGTCGGAGTGGTCCGGGTCGGAGTGGTCCGGGTCGGGGTAGTCAGGGTCGGGGTAGGCCGGAGTGGTCAGGTTCGAGGTAGGTCGGAGTGGTCCGGGTCGGGGTTGGTCGGAGTGGTCCGGGTCGGGGTTGGTCGGAGTGATCCGGGTCGGGGTTGGTCGGAGTGATCCGGGTCGGGGTTGGTCGGAGTGATCCGGGTCGGGGTTGGTCGGAGTGGTCCGGGTCGGGGTTGGTCGGAGTGATCCGGGTCGGGGTTGGTCGGAGTGGTCCGGGTCGGAGTAGGTCGTAGTGGTCAGGTTCGAGGTAGGTCGGAGTGGTCCGGGTCGGAGTGGTCCGAGTCGGGGTAGTCAGGGTCGGGGTAGGCCGGAGTGGTCAGGTTCGAGGTAGGTCGGAGTGGTCCGGGTCGGGGTTGGTCGGAGTGGTCCGGGTCGGGGTTGGTCGGAGTGGTCCGGGTCGGGGTTGGTCGGAGTGATCCGGGTCGGGGTTGGTCGGAGTGATCCGGGTAGGGGTAGGTCGGAGTGGTCCGGGTCGCGGTAGGTCGTAGTGGTCAGGTTCGAGGTAGGTCGGAGTGGTCCGGGTCGGAGTGGTCCGGGTCGGGGTAAGTCGCAGTGCTCCGGGTCGGGATAGGCCTGGAGTGGTCCAGGTAGGGGTAGGTTGGAGTGATCCGGGTAGGGGTAGGTCCGAGTGGTCCGGGTCGGGGTAGGTCGGAGTGGTCCGGGTCGGCGTATGTCGCAGTGCTCCGGGTCGGGATAGGCCTTGAGTGGTCCGGGTAGGGGTAGGTCGGAGTGATCCGGGTCGGGGTAGGTCGGAGTGGTCGGGGGCGGGGTAGGTCGGAGTGGTCCGGGTCGGGGTAGGTCGGAGTGATCCGGGTCGGGGTAGGTCGGAGTGGTCCGGGTCGGGGTAGGTCGGAGTGGTCCGGGTCGGGGTAGGTCGCAGTGCTCCGGGTCGGGATAGGCCTTGAGTGGTCCGGGTAGGGGCAGGTCGGAGTGATCCGGGTCGGGGTTGGTCGCAGTGGTCCTTGTCGGGCTGGGTTGGAGTGGTCGGGGTAGGTCGTAGTGGTCAGGTTCGAGGTAGGCCGGAGAGGTCCGGGTCGGGATAGGCCTTGAGTGGTCCGGGTAGGGGCAGGTCGGAGTGGTGCGGGCGGGTTGGTCGCAGTGGTCCTTGTCGGGCTGGGTTGGAGTGGTCGGGGTAGGTCGTAGTGGTCAGGTTCGAGGTAGGCCGGAGAGGTCCGGGTCGGCTTAGGTCGGAGTTCTCCGGGTCGGGATAGGTCTTGAGTGGTCCGTGTAGGGGTAGGTCGGAGTGGTCCGGGTCGGGGTACGTCGCAGTGCTCCGGGTCGGGATTGGCCTTGAGTGGTCTGGGTAGGGGCAGGTCGGAGTGGTCCGGGTCGGGATAGGCTTTGAGTGGTCCGGGTAGGGGCAGGTCGGAGTGGTCCGGGTCGGGGTTGGTCGCAGTGGTCCTTGTCGGGCTAGGTTGGAGTGGTCGGGGTAGGTCGTAGTGGTCAGGTTCGAGGTAGGCCGGAGAGGTCCGGGTCGGGGTACGTCGGAGGGGTCCAGGTCGGGCTAGGTTGGAGTGGTCGGGGTAGGTCGTAGTGGTCAGGTTCGAGGTAGGCCGGAGAGGTCCGGGTCGGCTTAGGTCGGAGTTCTCCGGGTCGGGATAGGTCTTGAGTGGTCCGTGTAGGGGTAGGTCGGAGTGGTCCGGGTCGGGGTAGGTCGCAGTGCTCCGGGTCGGGATTGGCCTTGAGTGGTCTGGGTAGGGGCAGGTCGGAGTGGTCCGGGTCGGGATAGGCTTTGAGTGGTCCGGGTAGGGGCAGGTCGGAGTGGTCCGGGTCGGGGTTGGTCGCAGTGGTCCTTGTCGGGCTAGGTTGGAGTGGTCGGGGTAGGTCGTAGTGGTCAGGTTCGAGGTAGGCCGGAGAGGTCCGGGTCGGCTTACGTCGGAGTTCTCCGGGTCGGGATAGGTCTTGAGTGGTCCGTGTAGGGGTAGGTCGGAGTGGTCCGGGTCGGGGTACGTCGGAGGGATCCAGGTCTGGCTAGGTTGGAGTAAGTCGGAGTGGCCCGGGTCGGAGTGGTCCGGATCGGGGTAGGTCTGAGTGGTCCGGGTCGGGGTAGGTCGAAGTTGTCCGGGTCGGGGTACGTCGTAGTTGGCGGGGTAGGTCGTAGTGGTCCGGGTCTGGGTAAGTCGTAGTGCTACGGGTCGGGGTAGTCCGGGTCGGGGTAGGCCGGAGTGGTCCGGATCGGCGTAGGTCGGAGTGGTCCGGGTCGGGGTAGTCCGGGTCGGGGTAGGTCGGAGTGGTCCGGGTCGGGGTAGGTCGGAGTGGTTCGGATCGGGGTAGGTCGGAGTGGTCCCGGTCGGGGTAGTCCGGGTCGGGATAGGCCTTGAGTGGTCCGGGTCGGGGTAGGTCGGAGTGGTCCGGGTCGGCGTATGTCGGAGTGCTCCGGGTCGAGGTAGTCCGGGTCGGGGTAGGCCGGAGTGCTCCGGGTCGGGATAGGTCTTGAGTGGTCCAGGTAGGGGTAGGTTGGAGTGATCCGGGTAGGGGTAGGTCGGAGTGATCCGGGTCGGGGTTGGTCGGAGTGGCCCGGGTCGGGGTAGGTCGCAGTGCTCCGGGTCGGGAAAGCCTTGAGTGGTCCGGGTAGGGGTAGGTCGGAGTGATCCGGGTCGGGGTTGCTCGGAGGTGTCCAGGTCGGGCTAGGTTGGAGTAAGTCGGAGTGGACCGGGTCGGAGTGGTCCGGGTAGGGGTAGGTCGGAGTGATCCGGGTCGGGGTAGGTCGGAGTGGTCGGGGGCGGGGTAGGTCGGAGTGGTCCGGGTCGGGGTAGGTCGGAGTGGTCCGGGTCGGGGTAGGTCGGAGTGGTCCGGGTCGGGGTAGGTCGCAGTGCTCCGGGTCGGGATAGGCCTTGAGTGGTCCGGGTAGGGGCAGGTCGGAGTGGTCCGGGTCGGGTTGGTCGCAGTGGTCCTTGTCGGACTAGGTTGGAGTGGTCGGGGTAGGTCGTAGTGGTCAGGTTCGAGGTAGGTCGGATTGGTCCGGGTCGGGGTACGTCGGAGGGGTCCAGGTCGGGCTAGGTTGGAGTAAGTCGGGAGTGGCCCGGGTCGGAGTGGTCCGGGTCCGGGTACGTCGTAGTGGTCGGGGTACGTCGTCGTGGTCCGGGTCGGGGTAGGTCGGAGTGGTCCGGGTCGGGGTAGGTCGCAGTGCTCCGGGTCGGGATAGGCCTTGAGTGGTCCGGGTAGGGGTAGGTCGGAGTGGTCCGTGTCGGGGTAGGTCGGAGTGGTCCGGGTCGGGGTACGTCGGAGGGGTCCAGGTCGGGCTAGGTTGGAGTAAGTCGGAGTGGCCCGGGTCGGAGTGGTCCGGATCGGGGTAGGTCCGAATGGTCCGGGTCGGGGTAGGCCGGAGTGGTCCGGGTCGGGGGCGGGGTAGGCCGGAGTGGTCCGGGTCGGGGTAGGTCGCAGTGCTCCGGGTCGGGATTGGCCTTGAGTGGTCTGGGTAGGGGCAGGTCGGAGTGATCCGGGTCGGGGTTGGTCGCAGTGGTCCTTGTCGGGCTAGGTTGGAGTGGTCGGGGTAGGTCGTAGTGGTCAGGTTCGAGGTAGGTCGGAGTGGTCCGGGTCGGAGTGGTCCGGGTCGGGGTAGTCAGGGTCGGGGTAGGCCGGAGTGGTCCGGGTCGGGGTAGGCCGGAGTGGTCCGGGTCGGCGTAGGTTGGAGTGATCCGGGTCGGGGTTGGTCGGAGTGGTCCGGGTCGGGGTTGGTCGGAGTGATCCGGGTCGGGGTTGGTCGGAGTGGTCCGGGTCGGGGTAGGTCGTAGTGGTCAGGTTCGAGGTAGGTCGGAGTGGTCCGGGTCGGGGTTGGTCGGAGTGGTCCGGGTCGGGGTTGGTCGGAGTGATCCGGGTCGGGGTTGGTCGGAGTGGTCCGGGTCGGGGTTGGTCGGAGTGGTCCGGGTCGGAGTAGGTCGTAGTGGTCAAGTTCGAGGTAGGTCGGAGTGGTCCGGGTCGGAGTGGTCCGGGTCGGGGTAGTCAGGGTCGGGGTAGGCCGGAGTGGTCAGGTTCGAGGTAGGTCGGAGTGGTCCGGGTCGGGGTTGGTCGGAGTGGTCCGGGTCGGGGTTGGTCGGAGTGGTCCGGGTCGGGGTTGGTCGGAGTGATCCGGGTCGGGGTAGGTCGGAGTGGTCGGGGGCGGGGTAGGTCGGAGTGGTCCGGGTCGGGGTAGGTCGGAGTGGTCCGGGTCGGGGTACGTCGGAGGGGTCCAGGTCGGGCTAGGTTGGAGTAAGTCGGAGTGGCCCGGGTCGGAGTGGTCCGGGTCCGGGTACGTCGTAGTGGTCGGGGTACGTCGTCGTGGTCCGTGTCTGGGTAGCCCGGAGTGGTCCGGGTCGGGGTAGGTCGCAGTGCTCCGGGTCGGGATAGGCCTTGAGTGGTCCGGGTAGGGGTAGGTCGGAGTGGTCCGTGTCGGGGTAGGTCGGAGTGGTCGGGGTACGTCGGAGGGGTCCAGGTCGGGCTAGGTTGGAGTAAGTCGGAGTGGCCCGGGTCGGAGTGGTCCGGATCGGGGTAGGTCCGAATGGTCCGGGTCGGGGTAGGCCGGAGTGGTCCGGGTCGGGGGCGGGGTAGGCCGGAGTGGTCCGGGTCGGGGTAGGTCGCAGTGCTCCGGGTCGGGATTGGCCTTGAGTGGTCTGGGTAGGGGCAGGTCGGAGTGATCCGGGTCGGGGTTGGTCGCAGTGGTCCTTGTCGGGCTAGGTTGGAGTGGTCGGGGTAGGTCGTAGTGGTCAGGTTCGAGGTAGGTCGGAGTGGTCCGGGTCGGAGTGGTCCGGGTCGGGGTAGTCAGGGTCGGGGTAGGCCGGAGTGGTCCGGGTCGGGGTAGGCCGTAGTGGTCCGGGTCGGGATAGGCTTTGAGTGGTCCGGGTAGGGGCAGGTCGGAGTGGTCCGGGTCGGGTTTGTCGCAGTGGTCCTTGTCGGGCTGGGTTGGAGTGGTCGGGGTAGGTCGTAGTGGTCAGGTTCGAGGTAGGCCGGAGAGGTCCGGGTCGGCTTAGGTCGGAGTTCTCCGGGTCGGGATAGGTCTTGAGTGGTCCGTGTAGGGGTAGGTCGGAGTGGTCCGGGTCGGGGTACGTCGGAGGGATCCAGGTCTGGCTAGGTTGGAGTAAGTCGGAGTGGCCCGGGTCGGAGTGGTCCGGATCGGGGTAGGTCTGAGTGGTCCGGGTCGGGGTAGGTCGAAGTTGTCCGGGTCGGGGTACGTCGTAGTTGGCGGGGTAGGTCGTAGTGGTCCGGGTCTGGGTAAGTCGTAGTGCTACGGGTCGGGGTAGTCCGGGTCGGGGTAGGCCGGAGTGGTCCGAATCGGCGTAGGTCGGAGTGGTCCGGGTCGGGGTAGTCCGGGTCGGGGTAGGTCGGAGTGGTCCGGGTCGGGGTAGGTCGGAGTGGTCCGGATCGGGGTAGGTCGGAGTGGTCCCGGTCGGGGTAGTCCGGGTCGGGATAGGCCTTGAGTGGTCCAGGTCGGGGTAGGTCGGAGTGGTCCGGGTCGGCGTATGTCGGAGTGATCCGGGTCGGGGTTGGTCGGAGTGGTCCGGGTCGGGGTAGGTCGCAGTGCTCCGGGTCGGGAAAGCCTTGAGTGGTCCGGGTAGGGGTAGGTCGGAGTGATCCGGGTCGGGGTTGCTCGGAGGTGTCCAGGTCGGGCTAGGTTGGAGTAAGTCGGAGTGGACCGGGTCGGAGTGGTCCGGGTAGGGGTAGGTCGGAGTGATCCGGGTCGGGGTAGGTCGGAGTGGTCGGGGGCGGGGTAGGTCGGAGTGGTCCGGGTCGGGGTAGGTCGGAGTGGTCCGGGTCGGGGTAGGTCGGAGTGGTCCGGGTCGGGGTAGGTCGCAGTGCTCCGGGTCGGGATAGGCCTTGAGTGGTCCGGGTATGGGTAGGTCGGAGTGGTCCGTGTCGGGGTAGGTCGGAGTGGTCCGGGTCGGGGTACGTCGGAGGGGTCCAGGTCGGGCTAGGTTGGAGTAAGTCGGAGTGGCCCGGGTCGGAGTGGTCCGGGTCGGGGTAGGTCGGAGTGGTCCGTGTCGGGGTAGGTCGGAGTGGTCCGGGTCGGGGTACGTCGGAGGGGTCCAGGTCGGGCTAGGTTGGAGTAAGTCGGAGTGGCCCGGGTCGGAGTGGTCCGGATCGGGGTAGGTCCGAGTGGTCCGGGTCGGGGTAGGCCGGAGTGGTCCGGGTCGGGGGCGGGGTAGGCCGGAGTGGTCCGGGTCGGGGTAGGTCGCAGTGCTCCGGGTCGGGATTGGCCTTGAGTGGTCTGGGTAGGGGCAGGTCGGAGTGATCCGGGTCGGGGTTGGTCGCAGTGGTCCTTGTCGGGCTAGGTTGGAGTGGTCGGGGTAGGTCGTAGTGGTCAGGTTCGAGGTAGGTCGGAGTGGTCCGGGTCGGAGTGGTCCGGGTCGGGGTAGTCAGGGTCGGGGTAGGCCGGAGTGGTCCGGGTCGGGGTAGGCCGGAGTGGTCCGGGTCGGCGTAGGTTGGAGTGATCCGGGTCGGGGTTGGTCGGAGTGGTCCGGGTCGGGGTTGGTCGGAGTGATCCGGGTCGGAGTTGGTCGGAGTGGTCCGGGTCGGGGTAGGTCGTAGTGGTCAGGTTCGAGGTAGGTCGGAGTGGTCCGGGTCGGGGTTGGTCGGAGTGGTCCGGGTCGGGGTTGGTCGGAGTGATCCGGGTCGGGGTTGGTCGGAGTGGTCCGGGTCGGGGTTGGTTGGAGTGATCCGGGTCGGGGTTGGTCGGAGTGGTCCGGGTCAGGGTAGGTCGTAGTGGTCAGGTTCGAGGTAGGTCGGAGTGGTCCGGGTCGGAGTGGTCCGGGTCGGGGTAGTCAGGGTCGGGGTAGGCCGGAGTGGTCAGGTTCGAGGTAGGTCGGAGTGGTCCGGGTCGGGGTTGGTCGGAGTGGTCCGGGTCGGGGTTGGTCGGAGTGGTCCGGGTCGGGGTTGGTCGGAGTGATCCGGGTCGGGGTTGGTCGGAGTGATCCGGGTAGGGGTAGGTCGGAGTGGTCCGGGTCGGAGTGGTCCGGGTCGGGGTAATCAGGGTCGGGGTAGGCCGGAGTGGTCCGGGTCGGGGTAGGCCGGAGTGGTCCGAGTCGGGGTTGGTCGGAGTGATCCGGGTAGGGGTTGGTCGGAGTGATCCGGGTCGGGGTTGGTCGGAGTGATCCGGGTCGGGGTTGGTCGGAGTGGTCCGGGTCGGGGTTGGTCGGAGTGATCCGGGTCGGGGTTGGTCGGAGTGGTCCGGGTCGGGGTAGGTCGTAGTGGTCAGGTTCGAGGTAGGTCGGAGTGGTCCGGGTCGGAGTGGTCCGGGTCGGGGTAGTCAGGGTCGGGGTAGGCCGGAGTGGTCAGGTTCGAGGTAGGTCGGAGTGGTCCGGGTCGGAGTTGGTCGGAGTGGTCCGAGTCGGGGTTGGTCGGAGTGATCCGGGTCGGGGTTGGTCGGAGTGATCCGGGTCGGGGTTGGTCTTAGTGATCCGGGTCGGGGTTGGTCGGAGTGGTCCGGGTCGGGGTTGGTCGGAGTGATCCGGGTCGGGGTTGGTCGGAGTGGTCCGGGTCGGAGTAGGTCGTAGTGGTCAGGTTCGAGGTAGGTCGGAGTGGTCCGGGTCGGAGTGGTCCGGGTCGGGGTAGTCAGGGTCGGGGTAGGCCGGAGTGGTCAGGTTCGAGGTAGGTCGGAGTGGTCCGGGTCGGGGTTGGTCGGAGTGGTCCGGGTCGGGGTTGGTCGGAGTGGTCCGGGTCGGGGTTGGTCGGAGTGATCCGGGTCGGGGTTGGTCGGAGTGATCCGGGTCGGGGTTGGTCGGAGTGGTCCGGGTCGGGGTTGGTCGGAGTGATCCGGGTAGGGGTAGGTCGGAGTGGTCCGGGTCGGGGTAGGTCGTAGTGGTCAGGTTCGAGGTAGGTCGGAGTGGTCCGGGTCGGAGTGGTCCGGGTCGGGGTTGGTCGGAGTGATCCGGGTCGGGGTTGGTCGGAGTGATCCGGGTCGGGGTTGGTCGGAGTGGTCCGGGTCGGGGTTGGTCGGAGTGATCCGGGTAGGGGTAGGTCGGAGTGGTCCGGGTCGGGGTAGGTCGTAGTGGTCAGGTTCGAGGTAGGTCGGAGTGGTCCGGGTCGGAGTGGTCCGGGTCGGGGTAAGTCGCAGTGCTCCGGGTCGGGATAGGCCTGGAGTGGTCCAGGTAGGGGTAGGTTGGAGTGATCCGGGTAGGGGTAGGTCCGAGTGGTCCGGGTCGGGGTAGGTCGGAGTGGTCCGGGTCGGCGTAGGTCGCAGTGGTCCGGGTCGGCGTAGGTCGCAGTGCTCCGGGTAGGGGTAGGTCGGAGTGATCCGGGTCGGGGTAGGTCGGAGTGGTCGGGGGCGGGGTAGGTCGGAGTGGTCCGGGTCGGGGTAGGTCGGAGTGGTCCGGGTCGGGGTAGGTCGCAGTGCTCCGGGTCGGGATAGGCCTTGAGTGGTCCGGGTAGGGGCAGGTCGGAGTGGTGCGGGCGGGTTGGTCGCAGTGGTCCTTGTCGGGCTGGGTTGGAGTGGTCGGGGTAGGTCGTAGTGGTCAGGTTCGAGGTAGGCCGGAGAGGTCCGGGTCGGCTTAGGTCGGAGTTTTCCGGGTCGGGATAGGTCTTGAGTGGTCCGTGTAGGGGTAGGTCGGAGTGGTCCGGGTCGGGGTACGTCGGAGGGATCCAGGTCTGGCTAGGTTGGAGTAAGTCGGAGTGGCCCGGGTCGGAGTGGTCCGGATCGGGGTAGGTCTGAGTGGTCCGGGTCGGGGTAGGTCGAAGTTGTCCGGGTCGGGGTACGTCGTAGTTGGCGAGGTAGGTCGTAGTGGTCCGGGTCTGGGTAAGTCGTAGTGCTACGGGTCGGGGTAGTCCGGGTCGGGGTAGGCCGGAGTGGTCCGGATCGGCGTAGGTCGGAGTGGTCCGGGTCGGGGTAGTCCGGGTCGGGGTAGGTCGGAGTGGTCCGGGTCGGCGTAGGTCGGAGTGCTCCGGGTCGAGGTAGTCCGGGTCGGGGTAGGCCGGAGTGCTCCGGGTCGGGATAGGTCTTGAGTGGTCCGGGTCGAGGTAGGTCTGAGTGGTCCGGATCAGGGTAGGTCTGAGTGGTCCGGGTCGGGGTGGGTTGGAGTGGTCGGGGTAGGTCGTAGTGGTCAGGTTCGAGGTAGGTCGGAGTGGTCCGGGTCGTATTGGTCCGGGTCGGGGTAGTCCGGGTTGGGGTAGGTCTTAGTGGTCAGGTTCGAGGTAGGTCGGAGTTGTCCGGGTCGGAGTGCTCCGGGTCGGGGTAGTCCGGATCGGGGTAGGTCCGAGTGGTCCGGGTCGGGGTAGGTCGGAGTGGTCCGGGTCGGGGTAGGTCGCAGTGCTCCGGGTCGGGATAGGCTTTGAGTGGTCCGGGTAGGGGTAGGTCGGAGTGATCCGAGTCGGGGTAGGTCGGAGTGGTCCGGGTCGGGATAGGTCTTGAGTGGTCCGGGTCGGGATGGTCCGGGTCGGAGTGGGACGCGTCGGGGTAGGTCTGAGTGGTACCAGTTGGGGTAGGTCGGAGTGGTCCTGGTCGGGGTTGGTCGCAGTGGTCCTTGTCGGGCTAGGTTGGAGTGGTCGGGGTAGGTCGTAGTGGTCAGGTTCGAGGTAGGTCGGAGTGGTCCGGGTCGGGGTAGTCCGGATCGGGGTAGGTCCGAGTGGTCCGGGTCGGGGTAGGTCGCAGTGCTCCGGGTCGGGACAGGCTTTGAGTGGTCCGGGTAGGGGTAGGTCGGAGTGGTCCGGGTCCGGGTAGATCGGAATGGTCCGTGTCGGGGTAGGTCGGAGTGCTTCGGGTCGGGGTAGGTCGGAGTGGTCGGGGTAGGTCGTAGTGGTCCGGGTCGGTGTAGGTCTGAGCAGTCCGGGTCGGTAAAGGTCGGAGTGGATTTTGTGGTGTTATAGCACAGCCATAGTATAAATGTCATCACTATTTGTAACAGCTTTTGTTGTTTACAGCCTGACGTTCAGCCGAATGAACGTTGGAAGTTCTGTCACGCCAGCCGCAGGGGAACACGGTGAGTAAAAACGACCAACGTTATGTCCTAATATAATGATTATAAAGCGACACCAATATAGACCATGTATACGGTTAATATGTGGGCCGCTCCACTGTCCCAAGGTTTACACGTCCGCTGCCCTTGGGGTCGGTGACACATCGAACACAGTATAGACCAGTGTTGGCAAGGGCACCTTTCTTTCGACATTACACAGTAGTACTCCTTAATTCATGTGCATATATAAGCATACGAGGTCATGTGATATATTTGTGGATATCTTATTGGTCACTGTTGGGCAAACATTACACTGTAATTAAGCAAGACGATCTGAAACGTGAAAAGCAATCCTTGACCCTCCGGTCCGCTCTGCGGCCGCTAGACCATGTAACCCCCCCCCCCCCCCCACACACACACCTTTGTAACATCTTCAATAACCCGATAGAACTGCGGAATAACCGCGGTTCAATATATGACGTATTTGATTAGACCACATCAGGCAGGAAACGCATCTGATTGATCATAACTTACACCGATAAAACCTATTTTCACCCTTCAGGTGATGGCGGTGCTCGAGGCTGGGACGTGAAAGAAAACGCCGGAGAGCTTCCGATTGGTGCTGGGAGAAAGCCCGTAGCTGGTGACAACCCTCGAGCCAGGGACGTGCGGCCAAGAAAAGCCAAACAAGTGCCGACTGACGCGGACCGGACACTCAAAGCTGCGGACCAACTTTGGGTAAATATGATGTTTTAGCAGTATTGTATGTGTAGAGGAGCCCAAGAAAGATCTATTTAACACCTATGTAATAAACTAGAGTAACTGTTGTTACAAAACTGAAAAAAAACAAACGTTCGCAACATGGGGAAACAGTTGATACACCGACCCTAGACCGGTAGTTCCGGACTAGTCTGGTCACAGCCACACAGTAAGTCCGCTCACACAACAGGTCCGCCCACACAGCAGGTCCGCCCACACAACAGGTCCACCCACACACCAGATCCGCCCACACAACAGGTCCGCCCACACAACAGGTCCGCTCACACACCAGGTCCGCCCACACACCAGGTCCGCCCACACAACAGGTCCACCCACACAACAGTTCCACCCACACACCAAGTCCGCCCGCACAACAGGTCCATCCACACACCAAGTCCGCCCACACAAACAGGTCCGCTCACGCAACAGGTCCGCCCACACAGCAGGTCCGCCCACACAGCAGGTCCGCCCACACAACAGGTCCACCCACACACCAGATCCGCCCACACAACAGGTCCACCCACACACCAAGTCCACCCACACACCAAGTCCGCCCACACAACAGGTCCGCTCACACAACAGGTCCGCCCACACAGCAGGTCCACCCACACAGCAGGTCCACCCACACACCAGGTCCACCCACACACCAGGTCCGCCCACACAACAGGTCCGCCCACGCAACAGGTCCGCCCACGCAACAGATTCACCCACACAACAGGATCGCCCACACAACAGGTCCGTCCACACAACAGATTCGCCCACACAGCAGGTCCGCCCACGCCACAGGTCGCTCCACACACCAGGTAGCCCCACACACCAGGTGCGCCCACACAACAGGTTCGCCCACACAACAGGTTCGTCCACACAACAGGTCCGCTAACACAACAGGTCCGCTAACACAACAGGTCCGCTAACACAACAGGTCCGCCCACACAACAGGTCGGCCCACACAACAGGACCGCCCACACAACAGGTTGGCCCTCACAACAGGTCCGCCCACACAACAGGTCCGCCCACACAACAGGTCCGCCCACACAACAGGTCTGCCCGCACAACAGGTCCGCCCACACAACAGGTCCACCCACACACCAAGTCCACCCACACACCAAGTCCGCCCACACAACAGGTCCGCTCACACAACAGATCCGCCCACACAGCAGGTCCGCCCACACAGCAGGTCCGCCCACACAACAGGTCCACCCACACACCAGATCCGCCCACACAACAGGTCCACCCACACACCAAGTCCACCCACACACCAAGTCCGCCCACACAACAGGTCCGCTCACACAACAGATCCGCCCACACAGCAGGTCCACCCACACAGCAGGTCCACCCACACACCAGGTCCACCCACACACCAGGTCCGCCCACACAACAGGTCCGCCCACACAACAGGTCCGCCCACACAACAGATTCACCCACACAACAGGTTCGCCCACACAACAGGTTCGTCCACACAACAGATTCGCCCACACAGCAGGTCCGCCCACGCCACAGGTCGCTCCACACACCAGGTAGCCCCACACACCAGGTGCGCCCACACAACAGGTTCGCCCACACAACAGGTTCGTCCACACAACAGGTCCGCTAACACAACAGGTCCGCTAACACAACAGGTCCGCCCACACAACAGGTTAGCCCACACAACAGGACCGCCCACACAACAGGTTGGCCCTCACAACAGGTCCGCCCACACAACAGGTCCGCCCACACAACAGGTCTGCCCGCACAACAGGTCCGCCCACACAACAGATTCACCCACACAACAGGTCCGCTCACACAACAGGTCCGCCCACACAGCAGGTCCGCCCACACAGCAGGTCCACCCACACAACAGGTCCACCCACACACCAGGTCCGCCCACACAACAGGTCCACCCACACACCAAGTCCGCCCACATAACAGGTCCGCTCACACAACAGGTCCGCCAACACAGCAGGTCCGCCCACACAACAGGTCCACCCACACACCAAGTCCGCCCACACAACAGGTCCACCCACACACCAAGTCCGCCCACACAAACAGGTCCGCTCACACAACAGGTCCGCCCACACAGCAGGTCCGCCCACACAGCAGGTCCGCCCACACAACAGGTCCACCCACACACCAGATCCGCCCACACAACAGGTCCACCCACACACCAAGTCCACCCACACACCAAGTCCGCCCACACAACAGGTCCGCTCACACAACAGGTCCGCCCACACAGCAGGTCCACCCACACAGCAGGTCCACCCACACACCAGGTCCACCCACACACCAGGTCCGCCCACACAACAGGTCCGCCCACACAACAGGTCCGCCCACACAACAGATTCACCCACACAACAGGTTCGCCCACACAACAGGTCCGTCCACACAACAGATTCGCCCACACAGCAGCTCCGCCCACACAACAGGTCCGCTAACACAACAGGTCCGCTAACACAACAGGTCCGCTAACACAACAGGTCCGCTAACACAACAGGTCCGCCCACACAACAGGTCGGCCCACACAACAGGACCGCCCACACAACAGGTTGGCCCTCACAACAGGTCCGCCCACACAACAGGTCCGCCAACACAACAGGTCTGCCCGCACAACAGGTCCGCCCACACAAGAGATTCACCCACACAACAGGTCCGCTCACACAACAGGTCCGCCCACACAGCAGGTCCGCCAACACAGCAGGTCCACCAACACAACAGGTCCACCCACACACCAGGTCCGCCCACACAACAGGTCCACCCACACACCAAGTCCGCCCACATAACAGGTCCGCTCACACAACAGGTCCGCCCACACAGCAGGTCCGCCCACACAACAGGTCCACCCACACACCAGATCCGCCCACACAACAGGTCCACCCACACACCAAGTCCACCCACACGCCAAGTCTGCCCACACAACAGGTCCGCTCACACAACAGGTCCGGCCACACAACTGGTCCACCCACACAGCAGGTCCACCCACACACCAGGTCCACCCACACACCAGGTCCGCCCACACAACAGGTCCGCCCACACAACAGGTCCGCCCACACAACATATTCACCCACACAACAGGTTTGCCCACACAACAGGTCCGTCCACACAACAGATTCGCCCACACAGCAGGTCGGCCCACACAACAGGACCGCCCACACAACAGGTTGGCCCTCACAACAGGTCCACCCACGCAACAGGCCAGCCCACACACCAGGTCCGCCCACACAACAGGTCGGCCCACACAACGGTTCCGCCCACACAACAGGTCTGCCCGCACAACAGGTTGGCCCACACAGCACTTCCGCCCACACAACAGGTCCGCCCACACAACAGGTCGCTCCACACACCAGGTAGCCCCACACAACAGGTTGGCCCACACAACCGATTCACCCACACAACAGGTTCACCCACACAACAGGTCCGCCCACACAACAGGTCCGCCCACACAACCGGTCCGCACACACAATAGGTCCGCTCACACAACAGGTCCGCTCACACAACAGGTCCGCCCACACACCAGATCCGCCCGCACAACAGATTTGCCCACATACAACATATTCGCCCACACAACAGGTCCGCCCGCGCAAAAGGTCCGCCCACACAACTAGTCACCCCCACGCAACAGGCCCGCCCATACAACAGGTCCGCCCACACACAACAGATTCGCCCATACAACACGTCCGCCCACGCAACAGGTCCGCTCACACAACAGGTCCGCCCACACACCAGGTCCGCCCACACAACAGGTCCACCCACACACCAGATCCGCCCACACAACAGGTCCGCCCACACACCAGGTCCGCTCACACAATAGGTCCGCCCACACAACAGATTCGCCCACGCAACAGGTCCGCCATACACCAGGTCCGCTCACACACCAGATCCGCCCACACACCAGATCCACCCGCACAACAGGTCCTCTCACACAACGGGTCCGCCCACACAACAGGTCTGCCCGCACAACAGGTTGGCCCACACAGCAGGTCCGCCCGCACAACAGGTCCGCCCACACAACAGGTTGGCCCACACAACAGATCCACCCATACAACAGGTCCGCCCACACACAACAGATTCGCCCATACAACTCGTCCGCTCACACAACAGGTCCGCTCACACAAGAGGTCCGCCCACACAACAGGTCCACCCACACACCAGATCCGCCCACACAACAGGTCCGCCCACACAACAGGTCCGCTTACACACCAGGTCCGCTCACACAATAGATCCGCCCGCACAACAGATTCGCCCACGCAACAGGTCCGCCATAAACCAGGTCCGCTCACACACCAGATCCGCCCACACACCAGGTCCGCCCACACAACAGGCCCACCCAAAGACCAGGTCCACCCACGCAACAGGCCAGCCCACACAACAGGTCCGCCCACACAACAGGTCGGCCCACACAACGGATCCGCCCACACAACAGGTCTGCCCGCACAACAGGTTGGCCCACACAGCACTTCCGCCCACACAACAGGTCCGCCCACACAACAGGTTGGCCCACACAACAGGTCCACCCACACAACAGGTTGGCCCACACAACCGGTCCGCCCACACAACAGGTCCGCCCACACAACATGTCGGCCCACACAACAGGTGGGCCCACACAACAGGTCCGCCCACACAACAGGTCCGCCCACACAACAGGTCCGCCCACACAACAGGTCCGCTAACACAACAGGTCCGCCCACACAACAAGTCGGCCCACACAACAGGTCGGCCCACACAACAGGTCGGCCCACACAACAGGTCTGTCCACACAACAGGTCCGCCCACACAACAGATTCACCCACACAACAGGTTCGCCCACACAACAGGACCGCCCACACAACAGATTGGCCCACACAGCAGGTTCGCCCACACAACAGGTCCGCCCACACAACAGGTCTGCCCACACAACAGGTCCGCCCACACAACAGATTCACCCACACAACAGGTTCGCCCACACAACAAGTCCGCCCCAACAACAGGTCCGTACACACAACAGATTCGCCCACACAGCAGGTCCGCCCACGCCACAGGTTGCTCCACACACCAGGTAGCCCCACACACCAGGTCCGCCCACACAACAGATTCACCCACACAACAGGTTCACCCACACAACAGGTCCGCCCACACAACAGGTCCGCCCACACAACCAGTCCGCACACACAATAGGTCCGCTCACACAACAGGTCCGCCCACAAAACAGGTCCGCCCACACAACAGGTCCGCCCACACACTAGATCCGCCCGCACAACAGATTTGCCCACATACAACATATTCGCCCACACAACAGGTCCGCCCACGCAACAGGACCGCCCACACAACTAGTCCCCCCCCACGCAACAGGCCCGCCCATACAACAGGTCCGCCCACACACAACAGATTCGCCCATACAACACGTCCGCCCACACAACAGGTCCGCTCACGCAACAGGTCCGCCCACACAACAGGTCCACCCACACACCAGATCCGCCCACACACCAGATCCGCCCACACAACAGGTCCGCCCACACAACGGGTCCGCCCACACACCAGGTCCGCTTACACAATAGGTCGGCCCACACAACAGATTCGCCCACGCAACAGGTCCGCCATACACCAGGTCCGCTCACACACCAGATCCGCCCACACACCAGATCCACCCGCACAACAGGTCCTCTCACACAACAGGTCCGTCCACACACCAGGTCCGCCCACACAACAGGTCCGCCCACACACCAGGCCCACCCAAAGACCAGGTCCAACCACGCAACAGGCCAGCCCACACACCAGGTCCGCCCACACAACAGGTCGGCCCACACAACAGGTCCGCCCACACAACAGGTCGGCCCACACAACAGGTCCGCCCACACAACAGGTCCGCCCACACAACAGGTCCGCCCACACAGCAGGTCCGCCCACACAACAGTTCTGTCCACACAACAGGTCCGCCCACACAACAGGTCCGCTAACACAACAGGTCCACTTACACACCAGGTCCGCTCACACAATAGATCCGCCCACACAACAGGTTCGCCCACGCAACGGGTCCGCCATAAACCAGGTCCGCTCACACACCAGATCCGCCCACACACCAGGTCCGCCCACACAACAGGCCCACCCAAAGACCAGATCCACCCACGCAACAGGCCAGCCCACACACCAGGTCCGCCCACACAACAGGTCGGCCCACACAACGGGTCCGCCCACACAACAGGTCTGCCCGCACAACAGGTTGGCCCACACAGCAGGTCCGCCCACACAACAGGTCCGCCCACACAACAGGTTGGCCCACACAACAGGTCCACCCACACAACAGGTTGGCCCACACAACAGGTCCGCCCACACAACAGGTCCGCCCACACAACAGGTCGGCCCACACAACAGGTCGGCCCACACAACAGGTCCGCCCACACAACAGGTCCGCCCACACAACCGGTCCGCCCACACAACAGGTCTGTCCACACAACAGGTCCGCCCACACAACAGTTCCGCTAACACAACAGGTCCGCCCACACAACAAGTCGGCCCACACAACAGGTCGGCCCACACAACAGGTCGGCCCACACAACAGTTCTGTCCACACAACAGGTCCGCCCACTCAACAGATTCACCCACACAACAGGTTCGCCCACACAACAGGACCGCCCACACAACAGGTTGGACCACACAGCAGGTTCGCCCACACAACAGGTCCGCCCACTCAACAGGTCTGCCCACACAACAGGTCCGCCCACACAATAGATTCACCCACACAACAGGTTCGCCCACACAACAAGTCCGCCCCAACAACAGGTCCGTCCACACAACAGATTCGCCCACACAGCAGGTCCGCCCACGCCACAGGTCGCTCCCCACACCAGGTAGCCCCACACACCAGGTCCGCCCACACAACAGATTCACCCACACAACAGGTTCACCCACACAACAGGTCCGCCCACACAACAGGTCCGCCCACACAACCAGTCCGCACACACAATAGGTCCGCTCACACAGCAGGTCCGCCCACAAAACAGGTCCGCCCACACAACAGGTCCGCCCACACACCAGATCCGCCCGCACAACAGATTTGCCCACATACAACATATTCGCCCACACAACAGGTCCGCCCACGCAACAGGACCGCCCACACAACTAGTCCCCCCCCCCACGCAACAGGCCCGCCCATACAACAGGTCCGCCCACACACAACAGATTCGCCCATACAACACGTCCGCCCACACAACAGGTCCGCTCACGCAACAGGTCCGCCCACACACCAGGTCCGCCCACACAACAGGTCCACCCACACACCAGATCCGCCCACACACCAGATCCGCCCACACAACAGGTCCGTCCACACACCACTTCCGCTCACACACCAGATCCACCCACACACCAGATCCACCCGCACAACAGGTCCTCTCACACAACAGGTCCGTCCACACACCAGGTCCGCCCACACAACAGGTCCGCCCACACACCAGGCCCACCCAAAGACCAGGTCCAACCACGCAACAGGCCAGCCCACACACCAGGTCCGCCCACACAACAGGTCGGCCCACACAACAGGTCCGCCCACACAACAGGTCGGCCCACACAACAGGTCCGCCCACACAACAGGTCCGCCCACACAACAGGTCCGCCCACACAGCAGGTCCGCCCACACAACAGTTCTGTCCACACAACAGGTCCGCCCACACAACAGGTCCGCTAACACAACAGGTCCGCCCACACAACAGGTCGGCCCATACAACACGTCCGCCCACACAACAGGTCCGCTCACGCAACAGGTCCGCTCACGCAACAGGTCCGCCCACACAACAGGTCCACCCACACACCAGATCCGCCCACACACCAGATCCGCCCACACAACAGGTCCGCCCACACAACGGGTCCGCCCACACACCAGGTCCGCTTACACAATAGGTCGGCCCACACAACAGATTCGCCCACGCAACAGGTCCGCCATACACCAGGTCCGCTCACACACCAGATCCGCCCACACACCAGATCCACCCGCACAACAGGTCCTCTCACACAACAGGTCCGTCCACACACCAGGTCCGCCCACACAACAGGTCCGCCCACACACCAGGCCCACCCAAAGACCAGGTCCAACCACGCAACAGGCCAGCCCACACACCAGGTCCGCCCACACAACAGGTCCGCCCACACAACAGGTCCGCCCACACAACAGGTCGGCCCACACAACAGGTCCGCCCACACAACAGGTCCGCCCACACAACAGGTCCGCCCACACAGCAGGTCCGCCCACACAACAGTTCTGTCCACACAACAGGTCCGCCCACACAACAGGTCCGCTAACACAACAGGTCCACTTACACACCAGGTCCGCTCACACAATAGATCCGCCCACACAACAGGTTCGCCCACGCAACGGGTCCGCCATAAACCAGGTCCGCTCACACACCAGATCCGCCCACACACCAGGTCCGCCCACACAACAGGCCCACCCAAAGACCAGATCCACCCACGCAACAGGCCAGCCCACACACCAGGTCCGCCCACACAACAGGTCGGCCCACACAACGGGTCCGCCCACACAACAGGTCTGCCCGCACAACAGGTTGGCCCACACAGCAGGTCCGCCCACACAACAGGTCCGCCCACACAACAGGTTGGCCCACACAACAGGTCCACCCACACAACAGGTTGGCCCACACAACAGGTCCGCCCACACAACAGGTCCGCCCACACAACAGGTCGGCCCACACAACAGGTCGGCCCACACAACAGGTCCGCCCACACAACAGGTCCGCCCACACAACCGGTCCGCCCACACAACAGGTCTGTCCACACAACAGGTCCGCCCACACAACAGTTCCGCTAACACAACAGGTCCGCCCACACAACAAGTCGGCCCACACAACAGGTCGGCCCACACAACAGGTCGGCCCACACAACAGGTCTGTCCACACAACAGGTCCGCCCACTCAACAGATTCACCCACACAACAGGTTCGCCCACACAACAGGACCGCCCACACAACAGGTTGGACCACACAGCAGGTTCGCCCACACAACAGGTCCGCCCACTCAACAGGTCTGCCCACACAACAGGTCCGCCCACACAATAGATTCACCCACACAACAGGTTCGCCCACACAACAAGTCCGCCCCAACAACAGGTCCGTCCACACAACAGATTCGCCCACACAGCAGGTCCGCCCACGCCACAGGTCGCTCCCCACACCAGGTAGCCCCACACACCAGGTCCGCCCACACAACAGATTCACCCACACAACAGGTTCACCCACACAACAGGTCCGCCCACACAACAGGTCCGCCCACACAACCAGTCCGCACACACAATAGGTCCGCTCACACAGCAGGTCCGCCCACAAAACAGGTCCGCCCACACAACAGGTCCGCCCACACACCAGATCCGCCCGCACAACAGATTTGCCCACATACAACATATTCGCCCACACAACAGGTCCGCCCACGCAACAGGACCGCCCACACAACTAGTCCCCCCCCCACGCAACAGGCCCGCCCATACAACAGGTCCGCCCACACACAACAGATTCGCCCATACAACACGTCCGCCCACACAACAGGTCCGCTCACGCAACAGGTCCGCCCACACACCAGGTCCGCCCACACAACAGGTCCACCCACACACCAGATCCGCCCACACACCAGATCCGCCCACACAACAGGTCCGTCCACACACCACTTCCGCTCACACACCAGATCCACCCACACACCAGATCCACCCGCACAACAGGTCCTCTCACACAACAGGTCCGTCCACACACCAGGTCCGCCCACACAACAGGTCCGCCCACACACCAGGCCCACCCAAAGACCAGGTCCAACCACGCAACAGGCCAGCCCACACACCAGGTCCGCCCACACAACAGGTCGGCCCACACAACAGGTCCGCCCACACAACAGGTCGGCCCACACAACAGGTCCGCCCACACAACAGGTCCGCCCACACAACAGGTCCGCCCACACAGCAGGTCCGCCCACACAACAGTTCTGTCCACACAACAGGTCCGCCCACACAACAGGTCCGCTAACACAACAGGTCCGCCCACACAACAGGTCGGCCCACACAACAGGTCCGCCCACACAACAGGTCTGCCCACACAACAGGTCCGCCCGCACAACAGATTCACCCACACAACAGGTTCGCCCACACAACAGGTCCACTTACACACCAGGTCCGCTCACACAATAGATCCGCCCACACAACAGGTTCGCCCACGCAACAGGTCCGCCATAAACCAGGTCCGCTCACACACCAGATCCGCCCACACACCAGGTCCGCCCACACAACAGGCCCACCCAAAGACCAGATCCACCCACGCAACAGGCCAGCCCACACACCAGGTCCGCCCACACAACAGGTCGGCCCACACAACGGGTCCGCCCACACAACAGGTCTGCCCGCACAACAGGTTGGCCCACACAGCAGGTCCGCCCACACAACAGGTCCGCCCACACAACAGGTTGGCCCACACAACAGGTCCACCCACACAACAGGTTGGCCCACACAACAGGTCCGCCCACACAACAGGTCCGCCCACACAACAGGTCGGCCCACACAACAGGTCGGCCCACACAACAGGTCCGCCCACACAACAGGTCCGCCCACACAACCGGTCCGCCCACACAACAGGTCTGTCCACACAACAGGTCCGCCCACACAACAGGTCCGCTAACACAACAGGTCCGCCCACACAACAAGTCGGCCCACACAACAGGTCGGCCCACACAACAGGTCGGCCCACACAACAGGTCTGTCCACACAACAGGTCCGCCCACTCAACAGATTCACCCACACAACAGGTTCGCCCACACAACAGGACCGCCCACACAACAGGTTGGCCCACACAGCAGGTTCGCCCACACAACAGGTCCGCCAACTCAACAGGTCTGCCCACACAACAGGTCCGCCCACACAATAGATTCACCCACACAACAGGTTCGCCCACACAACAAGTCCGCCCCAACAACAAGTCCGCCCCAACAACAGGTCCGTCCACACAACAGATTCGCCCACACAGCAGGTCCGCCCACGCCACAGGTCGCTCCCCACACCAGGTAGCCCCACACACCAGGTCCGCCCACACAACAGATTCACCCACACAACAGGTTCACCCACACAACAGGTCCGCCCACACAACAGGTCCGCCCACACAACCAGTCCGCACACACAATAGGTCCGCTCACACAGCAGGTCCGCCCACAAAACAGGTCCGCCCACACAACAGGTCCGCCCACACACCAGATCCGCCCGCACAACAGATTTGCCCACATACAACATATTCGCCCACACAACAGGTCCGCCCACGCAACAGGACCGCCCACACAACTAGTCCCCCCCCCCCACGCAACAGGCCCGCCCATACAACAGGTCCGCCCACACACAACAGATTCGCCCATACAACACGTCCGCCCACACAACAGGTCCGCTCACGCAACAGGTCCGCCCACACACCAGGTCCGCCCACACAACAGGTCCACCCACACACCAGATCCGCCCACACACCAGATCCGCCCACACAACAGGTCCGTCCACACACCACTTCCGCTCGCACAATAGGTCCGCCCACACAACAGATTCGCCCACGCAACAGGTCCGCCATAGACCAGGTCCGCTCACACACCAGATCCACCCACACACCAGATCCACCCGCACAACAGGTCCTCTCACACAACAGGTCCGTCCACACACCAGGTCCGCCCACACAACAGGTCCGCCCACACACCAGGCCCACCCAAAGACCAGGTCCAACCACGCAACAGGCCAGCCCACACACCAGGTCCGCCCACACAACAGGTCGGCCCACACAACAGGTCCGCCCACACAACAGGTCGGCCCACACAACAGGTCCGCCCACACAACAGGTCCGCCCACACAACAGGTCCGCCCACACAGCAGGTCCGCCCACACAACAGTTCTGTCCACACAACAGGTCCGCCCCCACAACAGGTCCGCTAACACAACAGGTCCGCCCACACAACAGGTCCGCCCACACAACAGGTCTGCCCGCACAACAGGTTGGCCCACACAGCAGGTCCGCCCACACAACAGGTCCGCCCACACAACAGGTTGGCCCACACAACAGGTCCACCCACACAACAGGTTGGCCCACACAACAGGTCCGCCCACACAACAGGTCCGCCCACACAACAGGTCGGCCCACACAACAGGTCGGCCCACACAACAGGTCCGCCCACACAACAGGTCCGCCCACACAACCGGTCCGCCCACACAACAGGTCTGTCCACACAACAGGTCCGCCCACACAACAGTTCCGCTAACACAACAGGTCCGCCCACACAACAAGTCGGCCCACACAACAGGTCGGCCCACACAACAGGTCGGCCCACACAACAGGTCTGTCCACACAACAGGTCCGCCCACTCAACAGATTCACCCACACAACAGGTTCGCCCACACAACAGGACCGCCCACACAACAGGTTGGACCACACAGCAGGTTCGCCCACACAACAGGTCCGCCCACTCAACAGGTCTGCCCACACAACAGGTCCGCCCACACAATAGATTCACCCACACAACAGGTTCGCCCACACAACAAGTCCGCCCCAACAACAGGTCCGTCCACACAACAGATTCGCCCACACAGCAGGTCCGCCCACGCCACAGGTCGCTCCCCACACCAGGTAGCCCCACACACCAGGTCCGCCCACACAACAGATTCACCCACACAACAGGTTCACCCACACAACAGGTCCGCCCACACAACAGGTCCGCCCACACAACAGGTCGGCCCACACAACAGGTCGGCCCACACAACAGGTCCGCCCACACAACAGGTCCGCCCACACAACCGGTCCGCCCACACAACAGGTCTGTCCACACAACAGGTCCGCCCACACAACAGTTCCGCTAACACAACAGGTCCGCCCACACAACAAGTCGGCCCACACAACAGGTCGGCCCACACAACAGGTCGGCCCACACAACAGGTCTGTCCACACAACAGGTCCGCCCACTCAACAGATTCACCCACACAACAGGTTCGCCCACACAACAGGACCGCCCACACAACAGGTTGGACCACACAGCAGGTTCGCCCACACAACAGGTCCGCCCACTCAACAGGTCTGCCCACACAACAGGTCCGCCCACACAATAGATTCACCCACACAACAGGTTCGCCCACACAACAAGTCCGCCCCAACAACAGGTCCGTCCACACAACAGATTCGCCCACACAGCAGGTCCGCCCACGCCACAGGTCGCTCCCCACACCAGGTAGCCCCACACACCAGGTCCGCCCACACAACAGATTCACCCACACAACAGGTTCACCCACACAACAGGTCCGCCCACACAACAGGTCCGCCCACACAACCAGTCCGCACACACAATAGGTCCGCTCACACAGCAGGTCCGCCCACAAAACAGGTCCGCCCACACAACAGGTCCGCCCACACACCAGATCCGCCCGCACAACAGATTTGCCCACATACAACATATTCGCCCACACAACAGGTCCGCCCACGCAACAGGACCGCCCACACAACTAGTCCCCCCCCCCACGCAACAGGCCCGCCCATACAACAGGTCCGCCCACACACAACAGATTCGCCCATACAACACGTCCGCCCACACAACAGGTCCGCTCACGCAACAGGTCCGCCCACACACCAGGTCCGCCCACACAACAGGTCCACCCACACACCAGATCCGCCCACACACCAGATCCGCCCACACAACAGGTCCGTCCACACACCACTTCCGCTCACACACCAGATCCACCCACACACCAGATCCACCCGCACAACAGGTCCTCTCACACAACAGGTCCGTCCACACACCAGGTCCGCCCACACAACAGGTCCGCCCACACACCAGGCCCACCCAAAGACCAGGTCCAACCACGCAACAGGCCAGCCCACACACCAGGTCCGCCCACACAACAGGTCGGCCCACACAACAGGTCCGCCCACACAACAGGTCGGCCCACACAACAGGTCCGCCCACACAACAGGTCCGCCCACACAACAGGTCCGCCCACACAGCAGGTCCGCCCACACAACAGTTCTGTCCACACAACAGGTCCGCCCACACAACAGGTCCGCTAACACAACAGGTCCGCCCACACAACAGGTCGGCCCACACAACAGGTCCGCCCACACAACAGGTCTGCCCACACAACAGGTCCGCCCGCACAACAGATTCACCCACACAACAGGTTCGCCCACACAACAGGTCCACTTACACACCAGGTCCGCTCACACAATAGATCCGCCCACACAACAGGTTCGCCCACGCAACAGGTCCGCCATAAACCAGGTCCGCTCACACACCAGATCCGCCCACACACCAGGTCCGCCCACACAACAGGCCCACCCAAAGACCAGATCCACCCACGCAACAGGCCAGCCCACACACCAGGTCCGCCCACACAACAGGTCGGCCCACACAACGGGTCCGCCCACACAACAGGTCTGCCCGCACAACAGGTTGGCCCACACAGCAGGTCCGCCCACACAACAGGTCCGCCCACACAACAGGTTGGCCCACACAACAGGTCCACCCACACAACAGGTTGGCCCACACAACAGGTCCGCCCACACAACAGGTCCGCCCACACAACAGGTCGGCCCACACAACAGGTCGGCCCACACAACAGGTCCGCCCACACAACAGGTCCGCCCACACAACCGGTCCGCCCACACAACAGGTCTGTCCACACAACAGGTCCGCCCACACAACAGGTCCGCTAACACAACAGGTCCGCCCACACAACAAGTCGGCCCACACAACAGGTCGGCCCACACAACAGGTCGGCCCACACCAGAGGTCTGTCCACACAACAGGTCCGCCCACTCAACAGATTCACCCACACAACAGGTTCGCCCACACAACAGGACCGCCCACACAACAGGTTGGCCCACACAGCAGGTTCGCCCACACAACAGGTCCGCCAACTCAACAGGTCTGCCCACACAACAGGTCCGCCCACACAATAGATTCACCCACACAACAGGTTCGCCCACACAACAAGTCCGCCCCAACAACAAGTCCGCCCCAACAACAGGTCCGTCCACACAACAGATTCGCCCACACAGCAGGTCCGCCCACGCCACAGGTCGCTCCCCACACCAGGTAGCCCCACACACCAGGTCCGCCCACACAACAGATTCACCCACACAACAGGTTCACCCACACAACAGGTCCGCCCACACAACAGGTCCGCCCACACAACCAGTCCGCACACACAATAGGTCCGCTCACACAGCAGGTCCGCCCACAAAACAGGTCCGCCCACACAACAGGTCCGCCCACACACCAGATCCGCCCGCACAACAGATTTGCCCACATACAACATATTCGCCCACACAACAGGTCCGCCCACGCAACAGGACCGCCCACACAACTAGTCCCCCCCCCCACGCAACAGGCCCGCCCATACAACAGGTCCGCCCACACACAACAGATTCGCCCATACAACACGTCCGCCCACACAACAGGTCCGCTCACGCAACAGGTCCGCCCACACACCAGGTCCGCCCACACAACAGGTCCACCCACACACCAGATCCGCCCACACACCAGATCCGCCCACACAACAGGTCCGTCCACACACCACTTCCGCTCGCACAATAGGTCCGCCCACACAACAGATTCGCCCACGCAACAGGTCCGCCATAGACCAGGTCCGCTCACACACCAGATCCACCCACACACCAGATCCACCCGCACAACAGGTCCTCTCACACAACAGGTCCGTCCACACACCAGGTCCGCCCACACAACAGGTCCGCCCACACACCAGGCCCACCCAAAGACCAGGTCCAACCACGCAACAGGCCAGCCCACACACCAGGTCCGCCCACACAACAGGTCGGCCCACACAACAGGTCCGCCCACACAACAGGTCGGCCCACACAACAGGTCCGCCCACACAACAGGTCCGCCCACACAACAGGTCCGCCCACACAGCAGGTCCGCCCACACAACAGTTCTGTCCACACAACAGGTCCGCCCCCACAACAGGTCCGCTAACACAACAGGTCCGCCCACACAACAGGTCTGCCCACACAACAGGTCCGCCCGCACAACAGATTCACCCACACAACAGGTTCGCCCACACAACAGGTCCGTCCACACAACAGATTCGCCCACACAGCAGGTCCGCCCACGCCGCAGGTCGCTTCACACACAAGGTAGCCCCACGCACCAGGTGCGCCCACACAACAGGTTCGCCCACACAACAGGTCCGCCCACACAACAGGTCCGCTAACACAACAGCTCCGCTAACACAACAGGTCCGCTAACACAACGGGGGCCTCCCTGGTGTAGTGGTTAGCGCACTAGACCGCAGATCAATAGGTCCTGGGTTCGAATCCGGGCTCGGGCACCTAATCTGGGGCATGTTTCATTCCTTCATCCTTCATCGTCTCGGGAGGTTCCTTGGCCCAATTTAGCCTGTATGTGCACAAAAGTGGCCTAAAACACCAACATTCCATTCCGCTAACACAACAGGTCCGCCCACACAACAGGTCGGCCCACACAACAGGTCCGCCCACACAACAGGACCGCCCACACAACAGGTTGGCCCACACAACAGGTCCGCCCACACAACAGGTCTGCCCACACAACAGATTCACCCACACAACTGGTTCGCCCACACAACAAGTCCGCCCACACAACAGGTCCGTCCGCACAACAGATTCGCCCACACAGCAGGTCCGCCCACGCCACAGGTCGCTCCACACACCAGGTAGCCCCACACACCAGGTCCGCCCACACAACAGATTCACCCACACAACAGGTTCACCCACACAACAGGTCAGCCCACACAACACGTCCGCCCACACAACCGGTCCGCACACACAATAGGTCCGCTCACACAACAGGTCCGCCCACAAAACAGGTCCGCCCACACAACAGGTCCGCCCACACACCAGATCCGCCCGCACAACAGATTTGCCCACATACAACATATTCGCCCACACAACAGGTCCGCCCACGCAACAGGTCCGCCCACACAACTAGTCCCCCCCCCACGCAACAGGCCCGCCCATACAACAGGTCCGCCCACACACAACAGATTCGCCCATACAACACGTCCGCCCACACAACAGGTCCGCTCTCGCAACAGGTCCGCCTACACAACAGGTCCACCCACACAACAGGTCCGCTCACACAACAGGTCCTCCCACACAGCAGGTCCGCCCACACAACAGGTCCACCCACACACCAGATCCGCCCACACAACAGGTCCGCCCACACAACAGGTCCGCCCACACACCAGGTCCGCTCTTACAATAGGTCCGCCCACACAACAGATTCGCCCACGCAACAGGTCCGCCATACACCAGGTCCGCTCACACACCAGATCCGCCCACACACCAGATCCACCCGCACAACAGGTCCTCTCACACAACAGGTCCGCCCACATACCAGGTCCGCTCACACAACAGGTCCGCCCAAACACCAGGCCCACCCAAAGACCAGGTCCAACCACGCAACAGGTCGGCCCACACAACGGGTCCGCCCACAAAACAGGTTGGCCAGCACAACAGGTCGGCTTACGCAACAGGTCGGCCCACACAACAGGTCCGCCCGCACAACAGATTCACCCACACAACAGGTTCGCCCACACAACAGGTCCGTCCACACAACAGATTCGCCCACACAGCAGGTCCGCCCACGCCACAGGTCGCTCCACACACAAGGTAGCCCCACGCACCAGGTGCGCCCACACAACAGGTTCGCCCACACAACAGGTCCGCCCACACAACAGGTCCGCCCACACAACAGGTCCGCTAACACAACAGGTCCGCTAACACAACAGGTCCGCTAACACAACAGGTCGGCCCACACAACAGGTCGACCCACACAACAGGTCCGCCCACACAACAGGACCGCCCACACAACAGGTTGGCCCACACAACAAGTCCGCCAACACAGCAGGTCCGTCCACACAACAGATTCGCCCACACAGCAGGTCCGCCCACGCCACAGGTCGCTCCACGCACCAGGTAGCCCCACACACCAGGTCCGCCCACACAACAGATTCACCCACACAACAGGTTCACCCACACAACAGGTCCGCCCACACAACAGATTAACCCACACAACAGGTCCGCCCACACAACCCGTCCGCACACACAATAGGTCCGCTCACACAACAGGTCCGCCCACACAACTGGTCCGCCCACACAACAGGTCCGCCCACACACCAGATCCGCCCATACAACAGATTCGCCCACACACGACATATTCGCCCAAACAACAGATCCGCCCACACAACAGGTCCGCCCGCACAACAGGTCCGCCCACACAACAGGTCCGCCCACACACAACAGATTCGCCCACACAACAGGTCCACCCACACACACAGGTCCGCCCACACAACAGGTCCGTCCACACAACAGATTCGCCCACACAGCAGGTCCGCCCACGCCGCAGGTCGCTCCACACACCAGGTAGCCCCACACACCAGGTGCGCCCACACAACAGATTCGCCCACACAACAGGTCCGCCCACACAACCGGTCCGCACACATAATAGGTCCGCTCACACAACAGGTCCGCCCACACAACTGGTCCGCCCTCACAACAGGTCCGCCCACACACCAGATCCGCCCACACAACAGATTCGCCCACACACGACATATTCGCCCACACAACAGATCCGCCCACACAACAGATCCGCCCACACAACAGATCCGCCCACACAACAGGTCCGCCCGCACAACAGGTCCGCATACACAATAGGTCCGCCCACACAACATGTCCACCCACACACACAGGTCCGCTCACACAACCGGTCCACCCACACACACAGGTCCGCTCACACAACAGGTCCGCCCACACAACAGGTCCGTCCTCACAGGTTGTTCGCCCACACACCAGGTCCGCCCACACAACATTTCGGCTCACACACCAGATTCACCCACACACCACGTCCGCCCACACAACAGGTCCACCCACACACCACGTCCGCTCACACAACAGGTTCGCCCACACAACAGGTCCACCCACACACCACGTCCGCCCACACAGCAGGTCCGCCCACACAACTGGTCCGCCCACACAACAGGTCCGCCCACGCACCAGATCCGCCCGCACAACAGATTTGCCCACACCCAACATATTCGCCCACACAACAGGTCCGCCCACACAACAGGCCCGCCCACATACAACATATTCGCCCACGCAACAGGTCCGCCCACACAACAGGTCCCCCCACGCAACAGGCCCGCCCATACAACAGGTCCGCCCACACACAACAGATTCGCCCACACAACAGGTCCGCCCACACACAACAGATTCGCCCACACTTCGCCCACCCAACAGGTCCGCCCACATAACAGATTCGCCCACACAACAGTCCGCCCGCACAACAGGTCCGCCCACACAACAGGTCCGCCCGCGCAACAGGTCCGCCCACACAACAGGTCTGTCCGCACAGCAGATCGGCCCACACAGCAGGTCGGCCCACACAACAGGTCGGCCCATGCAGCTGGTCCGCCCGCACGTCCGCTCACTCTGTACGTCCGCCCACACTGTACGTCCGCCCACACTGTACGTCCGCCCACACCATACGTCCGCCCACACTGTACGTCCGCCCACACTGTACCTGTGGGCGTACAGTGGACAAGTAACAATGGTAGAGGTAGCCAGATGGTATGGAATTCAGGCCTGCAATGGATTGAGTCCTTACTTACAAGGCATGAAACCATGCGTTTTGCAATACAAATGGATGTTGGTGAAAACATGAACCGCTTTTCATAGAGGAAAGCAATACCCTGCCCCTCCCCCACCCCCTCTCCCTGCCTCTCCTCCACCCCTCCCCTGCCTCTCCCTGCCCCTCCCCTTCCCCCTCTCCCTGCCCCTCCCCCACCCCCTCTCATTGCCCCTCTCCCTGCCCCTCCCCCACCCCTCCCCTTCCCCCTCTCCCCGCCCCTCCTCCACCCCTCCCCTTCCCCCTCTCCCTGCCCTATCCCCCTCTCCCTGCCTCTCCTCCACCCCCTCCCCTTCCCCCTCTCCTTGCCCCTCCTCCACCCCCTCCCCGTCCCCCTCTCCTTGCCCCTCCTCCACCCCCTCCCATTCCCCCTCTCCCTGCCCCTCCTCCACCCCCTCCCCTTCCCCCTCTCCCCGCCCCTCCACCCCCTCCTCGTCCCCCTCTCCCTGCCCCTCCTCCACCCCCTGCCCATTCCCCCTCTCCCTGCCCCATCCCCGCCCAGATGCCCGGTCTTGAGATGCAGATATATGGCAGGCTAGCTAGGGTGTAAACCGTGAATATGGTAAATATATACATGTAGACCCGCTGGATACGTCACAGGGAACCAGCGTATGTCTCGCTGTGTTCAAAGGGTTCCTTATATAGACATTGAAATTAACAACACTCAGTCTCGGCTCGGCAGACGTCGTCTGCTGTTCAGACTGAGTGATGTCAGCGTGAGAGGGAAGCGTTTTGGTATTGTACTGTGGTGGGTTTAGTAACTGTAGCGGTATTATATCAAATCAAAGCAAATGTCTTACGTAATGGATGTTCAGTAACGTCATGGCTTGTGTACATATGTGTGTACCTGTCAGATCTTAATAGTACATAACGTGTATACTCTCCATTATCTAACTGATGATTTATTTAGCAGCATGTAAATGATATGCCATTCCTTCTTACAAATAGCACCAAGTAAGTAACATTCGGTGATTACAGGACATTCTGAGTGTTGCTTGACCTTTGTGTAAATGTTTAGCATATTAAGAACATCTTGGTTATATCTCAGAACAGTCCCCTAGACCACTTTGTATTGATCTGTCCATTATAGTCCTGTAAGACGTACATCACACCCCTCCCTCTCGAGTTTATGCACGCCACACCCTCACCCCACTGCCCTTCCTATGTTAGCGCGACATAAACCTTCCATTCTGACCCGTTATGTTTGCCAATCTCCTGTGTGTTATACATCACACAATCCGCCCACTCTGTCCGTCGTTCGTTTCTTTGACACAATACCATTCACTGCAACGTAACGTAAAAGTAAATCTTATGTGCATTCTACATCTTAACTCCCTTTGCTATTCCTTGTTTGCGCAAGAGCAAGTCCCGTGATCTGTCTGTACGTACCTGCGCCCCCCCCCCACCCCCCACCCCACCCCCTGTGAGCCTTTGCTCACCTCTATCGTCCACACCCTGCCCCCCCCCCTGTGAGCCTCTCTGTTCACCTCTGTCGTTCAGAGCCTGCCTCCCCCCGCTGTGAGCCTCTGGTCACCTCTATCGTTTAAGCCCCGCATCCTGTTCACCTCTCTGTTCACCTCCATCGTTCAGGCCCCGCTCCCTCCCCCGCCCCCCCCCCCCCTCATGTGAGCCTCCCTGCTCACCTCTATCGTTCAGACCTTGTCCATCGCTTTCTTGAGTCTCTCTACTCACCTCCATCGTTCAGGCCCTGCCCCCCCTTCTGTGAGCCTCTCGGTTCACCTCCATCGTTCAGGCCCTGCCCCTCCCCCCACCTGTTAGGCTTTCTGCTCACCTCCATCGTTCAGGTGCTGCCCCGCCCCCCTCCTGTGAGCCTCTCTGTTCACCTCCATCATTCAGGCCCTGTCCCCCCCCCTCCTTCTGTGAGCCTCTCTGTTCACCTGCATCGTTCAGGCCTTGCCCCCCCCCCCCTTATGTGAGCCTCTCTGCTCACCTCAATCGTTCAAGTCCTGCCCTTTACCTTCCGTGAGCCTCTCTGTTCACCTGCATCGTTCAGGCCCTGCCACCCCCTACCCCTTTGTGAGTCTCTCTGCTCATCTCCATCGTTCAGGCCATATTCGCCCCCCCCCCCCCCCTGTGAGCCTCCCTGCTCACCTCCATCGTTCAGGCCCTGTCCCGTCCCTATGTCCCACTCTCTCACTCTCTTCCAGGCTCTGTTTGGTATTCTAACAACGCAGTATGTACCCCTCCGTGATTCACCTTCTGTTGTTTTTTCTGTTCTCGATATGTTCCCACCTTGTTTCTTGTCCTGCTCCAGTCCCTGCTACCATATATCCCTCTCTGTTTCCCGCACTGTTCCCCGCACTGTTACCTCCCTGTTTCCCGCACTGTTACCTCCCTGTTTCCCGCAATGTAACCCTACTTGTTTCCCGCACTGTTCCCCTCCCTGTTTCCCGTACTGTTACCCACCCTGTTTCCCGTACTGTTACCCACCCTGTTTCCCGCACTGTTACCCACCCTGTTTCCCGCTCTGCTTCCCGGCCTGTTTATAGCACTGTTTTCCGGTCTGTTCCCCGCACTGTTCCCCTGCCTGTTTCCCACACTTTTGCCCGGCCTGTTCCCCGCACTGTGCCCCGCACTGTTCCCCTGCCTGTATGTATCCCACACTTTTGCCCGGCCTGTTTCCCACACTGTTCTCTGACCTGTTTCCCGCACTGTTACCCACCCTGTTTCCCGCACTGTTACCCACCCTGTTTCCCGCACTGTTACCCACCCTGTCTCCCGCTCTGCTTCCCGCCTGTTTATAGCACTGTTTTCCGGTCTGTTCCCCGCACTGTGCCCCTGCCTGTTCCCAACACTGTTTCCCGCACTGTAACACTACCTGTTTCCCGCACTGTTCCCCTCCCTGTTTCCCGTACTGTTACCCACCCTGTTTCCCGCACTGTTAGCCACCCTGTTTCCCGCTCTGCTTCCCGGCCTGTTTATAGCACTGTTTTCCGGTCTGTTCCCCGCACTGTTCCCCTGCCTGTTTCCCACACTTTTGCCCGGCCTGTTCCCCACACTTTTGCCCGGCCTGTTCCCCGCACTGTTCCCCGCACTGTGCTCCTGCCTGTTTCCCACACTGTTCTCTGGCCTGTTCCCAACACTGTTTCCCGGCCTGTTTCCCGCACTTTTCCCGGCCTGCCCACCTGTCCGTTCCAAACTCGGCCAATCTCATTACTGTTCCCCGCACTGCCCCCCACCCCCCCTGCCTCCTCTCTG
>OZ025250.1:49158280-49238666 GCA_964019135.1 Arenicola marina | reverse complement strand
AAACAGGCCGGGCAAATGTGTGGGATACAGGCAGGGGAACAGTGCGGGGAACAGTGCGGGGAACAGGCCGGGCAAAAGTGTGGGAAACAGGCAGGGGAACAGGCCGAGGAACAGTGTGGGGAACAGGCAGGGAAACAGGGAGGGGAACAGTGCGGGAAACAGGTAGGGGGAACAGTGCGGGAGATAGGTAGGGTTACATTGCGGGAAACAGGGAGGTAACAGTGCGGGGAACAGTGCGGGAAACAGTGTGGTCACAGTGCGGGAAACAGTACGGTTACAGTGCGGGAAACAGAGAGGGACAGATGGTAGCAGGGACGGGACAGGACAAGAAACAAGGTGGGAACATATCGAGAACAGAAAAAACAACAGAAGGTGAAGCACGGAGGGGCACATACTGCGTAGTTAGAATACCAAACAGAGCCTGGAAGAGAGTGAGAGAGTGGGACATAGGGACGGGACAGGGCCTGAACAATGGAGGTGAGCAGGGATGCTCACATGGGGGGGGGGGGGGGCGAATATGGCCTGAACGATGGAGATGAGCAGAGAGACTCACAAAGGGGTAGGGGGTGGCAGGGCCTGAACGATGGAGATGAGCAGAGGGGCTCACAGAAGCGGGGGGGGGGGGGTGCAGGGCCTTAACGATATTGGTAAGCAGAGAGGCTCATGGAAGGGGGGCGGGGCAGCACCTGAACGATGGAGGTGAGCAGAAAGCCTAACAGGTGGGGGGAGGGGGCAGGGCCTAAACGATAGAGATGAGCAGAGGCTCACAGAGCGGGGGGGGGGGCAGGGCCTGAACGATGGAGGTGAGCAGGGAGGCTCACAGGGGGTGGGGGCGAATATGGCCTGAACGATGGAGATGAGCAGAGAGACTCACAAAGGGGTAGGGGGGGGGGGGGTGGCAGGGCCTGAACGATGCAGGTGAACAGAGAGGCTCACGGAAGGTAAAGGGCAGGACTTGAACGATTGAGGTGAGCAGAGAGGCTCACATAAGGGGGGGGGGCAAGGCCTGAACGATGCAGGTGAACAGAGGCTCACGGAAGGTGGGGGCAGCGCCTGAACGCTTGAGGTGAGCAGAGAAGCTCACAGAAGGGGGGGGGGGACAGGGCCTGAACGATGGAATGGAATGTTGGTGTTTTAGGCCACTTTTGTGCACATACAGGCTAAATTGGGCCAAGGAACCTCCCGAGACGATGAAGGATGAAGGAATGAAACATGCCCCAGATTAGGTGCCCGAGCCCGGATTCGAACCCAGGACCTATTGATCTGCGGTCTAGTGCGCTAACCACTACACCAGGGAGGCCCCCCCCCCTGAACGATGCAGGTGAACAGAGGCTCACGGAAGGTGGGGGCAGCGCCTGAACGCTTGAGGTGAGCAGAGAAGCTCACAGAAGGGGGGGGGGGACAGGGCCTGAACGATGGAGGTGAACAGAGAGGCTCACAGGAGGGGGGCGGGGCAGGGCCTGAACGATGGAGGTGAGTAGAGAGACTCAAGAAAGCGATGGACAAGGTCTGAACGATAGAGGTGAGCAGGGAGGCTCACATAAGGGGGGGGGGGGCAAGGCCTGAACGATGGAGGTGAGCAGGGAGGCTCACAGGGGGTGGGGGCGAATATGGCCTGAACGATGGAGATGAGCAGAGAGACTCACAAAGGGGTAGGGGGGGGGTGGCAGGGCCTGAACGATGCAGGTGAACAGAGAGGCTCACGGAAGGTAAAGGGCAGGACTTGAACGATTGAGGTGAGCAGAGAGGCTCACATAAGGGGGGGGGCAAGGCCTGAACGATGCAGGTGAACAGAGAGGCTCACAGAAGGGGGGGTAGGCCCTGGACGATGGAGGTGAGTAGAGAGACTCAAGAAAGCGATGGACAAGGTCTGAACGATAGAGGTGAGCAGGGAGGCTCACATGAGGGGGGGGGGGAGCGGGGCCTGAACGATGGAGGTGAACAGAGAGGTGAACAGGATGCGGGGCTTAAACGATAGAGGTAAGCAGAGGCTCACAGCGGGGGGAGGCAGGCTCTGAACCATAGAGGTGAGCAGAGAGGCTCACAGGGGGGGGGGGGGCAGGGTGTGGAAGATAGAGGTGAGCAAAGGCTCACAAGAGATGGGGTGGGGGGTGGGGGGGGGGCGCAGGTACGTACAGATCACGAGACTTGCTCTTGCGCAAACAAGGAATAGCAAAGGGAGTTAAGATGTAGAATGCACATAAGATTTACTTTTACGTTACGTTACAGTGAATGGTATTGTGTCAAAGAAACGAACGACGGACAGAGTGGGCGGATTGTGTGATGTATAACACACAGGAGATTGACAGACATAACGGGTCAGAATGGAAGGTGTATGTAACGCTAACATAAGGGCAGTGGGGTGGGGGGGTGTGCATCAAACTCGAGAGGGAGGATGTGATGTACGTCTTACAGGACTATAATGGACAGATCAATACAAAGTGGTCTAGGGGACTGTTCTGAGATATAACCAAGATGTTCTTAATATGCTAAACATTTACACAATGATCAAGCAACACTCAGACTGTCCTGTAATCACCAAATGTTACTCACTCGGTGCTATTTGTAAGAAGGAATGGCAGGTCATTTACATGCTGCTAAATAAATCATCAGTTAGATAATGAAGAGTATACAAGCTATGTTCTATTTAGATCTTACAGGTACACACATATGTACACAAGCCATGGCGTTAATGAACATCCATAACGTAAGACATTTGCTTTGATTTGATATAATCACCGCTACAGTTACTAAACCCACCACAGTACAATACCAAAACGCTTCCCTCTCACGCCGACATCACTCAATCTGAACAGCAGACGACGTCTGCCGAGCCGAGACTGACAGTTGTCAATTTCAATGTCTATATAAGGAACCCTTTGAACACAGTGAGACATACGCTGGTTCCCTGTGACGTATCCAGCGGGTCTACATGTATATATTTACCATATTCACGGTTTACACCCTAGCTGGCCTGCCATATATCTGCATCTCAAGACCGGGCATCTGGGCGGGGATGGCGCAGGGAGAGGGGGAATGGGCAGGGGAGAGGGGCAAGGGGCAGGGAGAGGGGGTCGGGGAGGGGGTGGAGGAGGGGTAGGGAGAGGGGGAAGGGGAGGGGGTGGAGGAGAGGCAGGGAGAGGGGGAAGGGGAGGGGGTGGAGGAGGGGCAGGGAGAGGGGGAAGGGGAGTGGGTGGAGGGAGGGGCAGGGAGAGAGGGACGGGGAAGGGGTGGAGGAGGGACAGGGAGAGGGGCAAGAGGCAGGGAGAGGGGGAAGGGGAGGGGTGGAGGAGGGGCGGGGAGAGGGGGAAGGGGAGGGGTGGAGGAGGGGCAGGGAGAGGGGGAAGGGGAGGGGTGGGAGGAGGAGCAGGGAGAGGGGCAAGGGGAGGGGGTGGAGGAGGGGCAGGGAGAGGGAGGAGGGGAGGGGTGGAGGAGGGGAGGGGTGGAGGAGGGGCGGGCAGAGGGGGAAGGGGAGGGGCAGGGAGAGGCAGGGGAGCAAAACGCATGGTTTCATGCCTTGTAAATAAGGACTCAATCCATTGCAGGCCTGAATTCCATACCATCTGGCTACCTCTCCCATAGCTACTTGTCCACTGTACGCCCACAGGTACAGTGTGGGCGGACGTATGGTGTGGGCGGACGTACAGTGTGGGCGGACGTACAGTGTGGGCGGACGTACAGTGTGGGCGGACGTACAGAGTGAGCGGACGTGCGGGCGGACCAGCTGCGTGGGCCGACCTGTCGTGTGGGCGGACCTGTTGTGCGGGCAGACCTGCTGTGTGGGCGGATCTGCTGTGTGTACAGACCTGTTGTGTAGGCGGACCTGTTGTGTGGGCGGACCTGTTGTGTGGGCGGACCTGTTGTGTGGGCGGAGTGTGGGCGAATCTGTTGTGTGGGCAAATCTGTTGTGTGTGGGCGGACCTGTTGTGTGGGCGGACGTGTTGTGTGGGCGAATCTGTTGTGTGTGGGCGGACCTATTGTGCGGGCGGGCCTGTTGCGTGGGGGGACCTGTTGTGTGGGCGGACCTGTTGTGTGGGCGAATATGTTGTGTGTGGGGAAATCTGTTGTGCGGGCGGATCTGGTGTGTGGGCGGACCTGTTGTGTGGGCCGACCTGGTGTGTGCAGCCGCCTGTTGTGTGGGCGAACCTGGGGTGTGGGTGGACCTGTTGTGTGGGCGGACGTGGTGTGGGTGGACCTGTTGTGTGGGCGGACCTGTTGTGTGGGTGGACCTATTGTGTGGGCGGACGTGGTGTGTGGGTGGATCTGGGGTGTGAGCCGAAATGTTGTGTGGGCGGACCTGGTGTGTGGGCGGACCTGTTGTGTGGGCGGACAAGTGTGTGTGGGTGGACCTGTTGTGTGAGCGGACCTGTGTGTGTGGGTGGACATGTTGTGTGGGCGGACCTGTGTGTGTGGGCGAATCTGTTGTGTGTGGGCGGACCTGTTGTGGGGGCGGACCTGTTGTGTGGGCGAATCTGGTGTGTGTGGGCGAATCTGGTGTGTGGGCGGATCTGGTGTGTGGGCGGACCTGTTGTGTGTGTGGGCGGACCAGTTGTGTGGGCGGACCTGTTGTGCGGGCGGACCTGTTTTGTGGGCGGACCTGTTGTGCGGGTGAATCTGTTGTGTGGGCGGACCTGGTGTGTGGGGCTACCTGGTGTGTGGAGCGACCTGTGGCGTGGGCGGACCTGCCGTGTGGGCGAATCTGTTGTGTGGACGGACCTGTTGTGAGGGCGAACCTGTTGTGCGGGCGAACCTGTTGTGCGGATGAATCTGTTGTGTGGGCCGAACTGTTGTGCGGGTGAATCTGTTGTGTGGGCGGACCTGTTGTGTGGGCAGACCTGTGGTGTGGGCCAACCTGTTGTGTGGGCGGACCTGTTGTGTGGGCGGACCTGTTGTGTGGAGCGACCTGTGGCGTGGGCGGACCTGCCGTGTGGGCGAACCTGTTGTGCGGATGAATCTGTTGTGTGGGCCGAACTGTTGTGCGGGTGAATCTGTTGTGTGGGCGGACCTGTTGTGTGGGCAGACCTGTTGTGCGGGTGAATCTGTTGTGTGGGCGGACCTGGTGTGTGGGGCTACCTGGTGTGTGGAGCGACCTGTGGCGTGGGCGGACCTGCCGTGTGGGCGAATCTGTTGTGTGGACGGACCTGTTGTGTGGGCAGACCTGCTGTGTGGGCGGTTCTGCTGTGTGTACAGACCTGTTGTGCGGGCGGACTGTTGCGTGGGCGAATCTGTTGTGTAGGCGGACCGGTTGTGTGGGCGGAGTGTGGGCGAATCTGTTGCGTGGGTGAATCTGTTGTGTGTGGGCGGACCTGCTGTGTGGGCGGACGTGTTGTGTGGGCGAATCTGTTGTGTGTGGGCGGGCCTGTTGCGTGGGGGGACCTGTTGTGTGGGCGGACCTGTTGCGTGGGCGAATCTGTTGTATGTGGGCGGGCATGTTGTGTGGGCCGACCTGTGTGTGTGGGTGGAGCTGTTGTGTGGGCGAATCTGTTGTGTGTGGGCGGACCTGTTGTGTGGGCGAATATGTTGCGTGTGGGGAAATCTGTTGTGCGGGCGGATCTGGTGTGTGGGCGGACCTGTTGTGTGGGCCGACCTGGTGTGTGGAGCCGCCTGTTGTGTGGGCGAACCTGGTGTGTGGGTGGACCTGTTGTGTGGGCGGACGTGGTGTGGGTGGACCTGTTGTGTGGGCGGACCTGTTGTGTGGGTGGACATATTGTGTGGGCGGACGTGGTGTGTGGGTGGATCTGGTGTGTGAGCCGAAATGTTGTGTGGGCGGACCTGGTGTGTGGGTGGACATGTTGTGTGGGCGGACCTGTGTGTGTGGGCGAATCTGTTGTGTGTGGGCGGACCTGTTGTTGGGGCGGACCTGTTGTGTGGGCGAATCTGGTGTGTGTGGGCGAATCTGGTGTGTGGGCGGATCTGGTGTGTGGGCGGACCTGTTGTGTGTGTGGGCGGACCAGTTGTGTGGGCGGACCTGTTGTGTGGGCGGACCTGTTGTGTGGGCGGACCTGTTGTGTGGGTGAATCTGTTGTGTGGGCGGACCTGGTGTGTGGGGCTACCTGGTGTGTGGAGCGACCTGTGGCGTGGGCGGACCTGCCGTGTGGGCGAATCTGTTGTGTGGACGGCCCTGTTGTGTGGGCAGACCTGCTGTGTGGGCGGATCTGCTGTGTGTACAGACCTGTTGTGTAGGCGGACCTGTTGTGTGGGCGGACCTGTTGTGTGGGCGGACCTGTTGTGCGGGCGGACTGTTGTGTGGGCGAATCTGTTGTGTAGGCGGACCGGTTGTGTGGGCGGAGTGTGGGCGAATCTGTTGTGTGGGTGAATCTGTTGTGTGTGGGCGGACCTGTTGTGTGGGCGGACGTGTTGTGTGGGCGAATATGTTGTGTGTGGGCGGACCTGTTGTGTGGGCGGGCCTGTTGCGTGGGGGAACCTGTTGTGTGGGCGGACCGGTTGCGTGGGCGAATCTGTTGTATGTGGGCGGGCCTGTTGTGTGGGCGGACCTGTTGTGTGGGCGACTATGTTGTGTGTGGGCAAATCTGTTGTGCGGGCGGATCTGGTGTGTGGGCCGACCTGTTGTGTGGGCCGACCTGGTGTGTGGAGCCGCCTGTTGTGTGGATGGACCTGTTGTGTGGGCGGACGTGGTGTGGGTGGACCTGTTGTGTGGGCGGACGTGGTGTGTGGGTGGATCTGGTGTGTGGGCGGACCTGTTGTGTGGGCGGACCTGTTGTGTGAGCGGACCTATTGTGTGTGCGGACCGGTTGTGTGTGCGGACCTGTTGTGTGGGTGAATCTGTTGTGTGGGCGGACCTGTTGTGTGGGCGGACCTGTTGTGTGGGCGAACCTGTTGTGTGGGTGAATCTGTTGTGTGGGCGGACCTGGTGTGTGGGGCTACCTGGTGTGTGGAGCGACCTGTGGCGTGGGCGGACCTGCCGTGTGGGCGAATCTGTTGTGTGGACGGACCTGTTGTGAGGGCGAACCTGTTGTGCGGGCGAACCTGTTGTGCGGATGAATCTGTTGTGTGGGCCGAACTGTTGTGCGGGTGAATCTGTTGTGTGGGCGGACCTGTTGTGTGGGCAGACCTGTTGTGTGGGCCAACCTGTTGTGTGGGCGGACCTGTTGTGTGGGCGGACCTGTTGTGTGGGCGGACCTGTTGTGTTAGCGAACCTGTTGTGTTAGCGGACCTGTTGTGTGGGCGGACCTGTTGTGTGGGCGAACCTGTTGTGTGGGCGGACCTGTTGTGTGGGCGAACCTGTTGTGTGGGCGAACTTGTTGTGTGGGCGGACCTGTCGTGTGGGCGGAGTGTGGGCGAATATGTTTGTGTGGGCGGACCTGTTGTGTGGGAGGACGTGTTGTGTGGGCGAATCTGTTGTGTGTGGGCGGACCTGTTGTGTGGGGGGACCTGTTGTGTGGGCGGACCTGTTGCTTGGGCGAATCCGTTGTATGTGGGCGGGCCTGTTGTGTGGGCGGACCTGTTGTGTGGGTGAATATGTTGTGTGTGGGCAAATCTGTTGTGTGGGCGGACCTGTTGTGTGGGCCGACCTGGTGTGTGGAGCCGCCTGTTGTGTGGGCGAACCTGGTGTGTGGGTGGACCTGTTGTGTGCGCGGACGTAGTGTGTGAGTGGATCTGGTGTGTGAGCCGGAATGTTGTGTGGGCGGACCTTTTGTGTGGGCGGACCTGTGTGTATGGGTGCAGCTGTTGTGTGAGCGGACCTGTGTGTGTGGGTGGACATGTTGTGTGGGCGTACCTGTGTGTGTGGGCGGATCTGTTGTGTGGGCGAATATGTTGTGTGTGGGCGAATCTGGTGCGTGGGCGGATCTGGTGTGTGGGCGGACCTGTTGTGTGGGCGGACCAGTTGTGTGAGCGGACCTATTGTGTGTGAGGACCGGTTGTGTGGTTAAATCAGTTGTGTGGGCGGACCTGTTGTGTGGGCGGACCTGTTGTGTGGGCGAACCTGTTGTGTGGGTGAATCTGTTGTCTGGGCGGACCTGGTGTGTGGGGCTACCTGGTGTGTGAAGCGACCTGTGGCGTGGGCGGACCTGCTGTGTGGGCGAATCTGTTGTGTGGACGGACCTGTTGTGTGGGTGGACTTGTTGTGAGGGCGAACCTGTTGTGCGGGTGAATCTGTTGTGTGGGCGGACCTGGTGTGTGGGCAGACCTGTTGTGTGGGCGGACTTGTTGTGTGGGCGGACCGGCTGTGTGGGCCAACCTGTTGTGTGGGCGGTCCTGTTGTGTGGGCGGACCTGTTGTGTGGGCCGACCTGTTGTGTGGGCGGACCTGTTGAGTTGGCGGACCTGTTGTGTGGGCGGACCTGTTGTGTGGGCGAACCTGTTGCGTGGGTGCACCTGGTGTGTGGGGCTACCTGGTGTGTGGAGCGACCTGTGGCGTGGGCGGACCTGTTGTGTGAGCGGATCTGTTGTGTGGGCGAATATGTTGTGTGTGGGCAAATCTGGTGTGTGGGCGGACCTGTTGTGTGGGCGGACCTGTTGTGTGAGCGGACCTATTGTGTGTGCGCACCGGTTGTGTGGACGGACCTGTTGTGTGGGTGAATCTGTTGTGTGGGCGGACCTGTTGTGCGGGCAGGCCTGTTGTGTGGGCGAACCTGTTGTGTGGGTGAATCTGTTGTGTGGGCGGACCTGGTGTGTGGGGCTACCTGGTGTGTGGAGCGACCTGTGGCGTGGGCGGACCTGCTGTGTGGGCCAACCTGTTGTGTGGGCGGACCTATTGTGTGTGCGCACCGGTTGTGTGGGCGAACCTGTTGTGTGGGTGAATCGGTTGTGTGGGCGGACCTGTTGTGTGGGTGGACCTGTTGTGTGGGCGAACCGGTTGTGTGGGTGAATCTGTTGTGTGGGCGGACCTGGTGTGTGGGGTTACCTGGTGTGTGGAGCGACCTGTGGCGTGGGCGGACCTGCTGTGTGGGCGAATCTGTTGTGTGGACGGACCTGTTGTGTGGGCGGACTTGTTGTGTGGGCGAACCTGTTGTGTGGGTGAATCTGTTGTGTGGGCGGACCTGTTGTGTGGGCAGACCTTTTGTGTGGGCGGACCTGTTGTTTGGGCGGACCTGCTGTGTGGGCCAACCTGTTGTTTGGGCGGACCTGTTGTGTGGGCCGACCTGTTGTGTGGGCCGACCTGTTGTGTTAGCGGACCTGTTGTGTTAGCGGACCTGTTGTGTTAGCGGACCTGTTGTGTGGGCGGACCTGTTGTGTGGGCGAACCTGTTGTGTGGGCGCACCTGGTGTGTGGGGCTACCTGTGGCGTGGGCGGACCTGTTGTGTGGGCGGACCTGTTGTGTGGGCCGACCTGTTGTGTGGGCGGACCTGTTGTGTTAGCGGACCTGTTGTCTGGGCGGACCTGTTGTGTGGGCCGACCTGTTGTGTGGGCGGACCTGTTGTGTGGGCCGACCTGTTGTGTGGGCGGACCTATTGTGTGGGCCGACCTGTTGTGTGGGCGGACCTATTGTGTGGGCCGACCTGTTGTGTGGGCGGACCTGTTGTGTGGGCGGAACTGTTGTGTGGGCGGACCTGTTGTGTGGCCCAACCTGTTGTGTGGGCGGACCTGTTGTGTGGGCCGACCTGTTGTGTGGGCGGACCTGTTGTGTGGGCCGACCTGTTGTGTGGGCGGACCTGTTGTGTGGGCCGACCTGTTGTGTGGGCGGACCTATTGTGTGGGCCGACCTGTTGTGTGGGCGGACCTGTTGTGTGGGCCGACCTGTTGTGTGGGCGGACCTGTTGTGTGGGCGGAACTGTTGTGTGGGCGGACCTGTTGTGTGGCCCAACCTGTTGTGTGGGCGGACCTGTTGTGTTGGCGGACCTGCTGTGTGGGCCAACCTGTTGTGCGGGCGGACCCGTTGTGTGGGCCGACCTGTTGTGTGGGCGGACCTGGTGTGTGGGCTGGCCTGTTGCGTGGGTGGACCTGGTGTTTGGGTGGGCCTGGTGTGTGGGCGGACCTGTTGGGTGGGCGGACCTGTTGTGTGGGCGGACCTGTTGTGTGAGAGGATCTGTTGTGGGGGCGGATCTGGTGTGTGGGCGGATCTGGTGTTTGGCGGACCTGTTGCGTGGGCGAATCTGTTGTGTGGGCGGACCTATTGTGTGAGCGGACCTGGTGTGTGGGCGGACCTGTTGTGTGGGCGGATCTGGTGTGTGGGTGGACCTGTTGTGTGGGCGGACCTGCTGTGTGAGCGGACCTGTTGTGTGAGCGGACTTGGTGTGTGAGTGGACCTGTTGTGTGAGCGGACCTGGTGTGTGGGCGGACCTGTTGTGTGAGCGGATTTACTGTGTGGCTGTGACCAGACTAGTCCGGAACTACCGGTCTAGGGTCGGTGTATCAACTGTTTTCCCATGTTGCGAACGTTTGTTTTTATTCAGTTTGGTGACAACAGTTACTCTAGTTCATTACATAGGTGTTAAACATATCTTTCTTGGGCTCCTCTAAACATACAATACTGCTAATACATCATATTTACCCAAAGTTGGTCCGCAGCTTTGAGCGTCCGGTCCGCGTCACTCGGCACTTGTTTGGTTTTTGCCCGCACGTCTCTGGCTCGAGGGTTGTTACCAGCTACGGGCTTTCTCCCAGCACCAATCGGAAGCTCTCCGGCGTTTTCTGGCACGTCCCTGCCTCGAGCACCGCCATCACCTGACGGGTGAAAATAGGTTTTGTCGATCTAAGTTATGATCAATCAGATGCGTTTCCTGCCTGATGTGGTCTAATCAAATACGTCATATATTGAACCGCGGTTTTTCCGCATCTCTATCGGGTTATTGAAGATGTTACAAGGTGTGTGTGTGTGGGGGGGGGGGGGGGGGTACATGGTCTAGCGGCCGCAGAGCGGACCGGAGGGTCAAGGATTGTTTGCATACGGTGTAATGTTTGCCCAAAAGTGACCAATAATATATCCACAAATATATCACATGACCTCGTATGCTTATATATGCACATTAATTAAGGAGTACTACTGTGTAATGTCGAAAGAAAGGTGCCCTTGCCAACACTGGTCTATAGTGTGTTCGATGGGTCACCGACCCCAAGGGCAGCGGATGTGTAAATCTTGGGACAGTGGAGCGGCTCACATATTAACCGTATACATGGTCTATATTGGTGTCGCTTTATAATCATTATATTAGGACATAACGTTGGTCGTTTTTACTCACCGTGTTCCCCTGGGGCTGGCGTGACAGAACTTCCAACGTTCAGTCGGCTGAACGTCAGGCTGTGAAAAAACAAAAGCTGTTACAAATAGTGATGACATTTATACTATGGCTGTGCTATAACACGACAAAATCCACTCCTACCTACACCGACCCGGACTGCTCAGACCTACCCCGACCCGGACCATTCAGACCTACCCTGATCCGGACCACTCCGACCTACACCGACCCGGACCACTCAGATCTACCCCGACCCGGACCACTCCGACCTACCTCGACCCGGACCACTCCGACCTACCCCGACCCGGACCACTCCGACCTACCTCGACCCGGACCACTCCGACCTACCCCGACCCGGACCACTCAAGACCTATCCCGACCCGGACCAGTTCGACCTACCCCGACCCGGACCACTCCGACCTACCCCGACCCGAACCACTCAGACCTACCTCGACCCGGACCACTCAGACCTACCCCGACCCGGACCACACCGGGCTACCCCGACCCGGACCACTCCGACCTACCCCGACCCGGACCACTCCGACCTACGCCAACCCGGACCACTCCAAACCTACCCCGACCCGGACCACTCCGACCTACCCCGACCCGGACCACTCCGACCTACCCCAACCCGGACCACTCCAAACCTACCACGACCCGGACCACTCCGACCTACCCCGACCCGTACCACCCCGGGCTACCCTGACTCGGACCACTCCGACCTACCCTGACCCGGATCACTCCGACCTACCCCGACCACTCCGACCTACCTCGAACCTGACCACTACGACCTACCCCGACCAGTCCAACCTAGCCGGACCACTCCGATCTACCCCGACCCGGACCACTCCGACCTACCCCGACCCGGACCACTCCGACCTACCCCAACCCATACACTCAGACCTACCCCGACCCGGACCACTCAGACCTACCCCGACCCCGACCACTCAGACCTACCTCTACCCGGACCACTCAAAACCTATCCCGACCCGGACCACTCTGACTTACTCCAACCTACCCCGACCCGGACCACTACGACCTACCCCGACCACTCCAACCTAGCACGACCAGGACCACTCCGACCTACCTCGACCCGGACCACTCAGACCTACCCTGACTCGGACCACTCAAACCAACCCCGGCCCGGACCACTCCGGGCTACCCCGACCCGGACCACTCCGACCTACCCCAACCAGGACCACTCAGACCTTCCCCGACCCGGACCACTCCGGGCTACCCCGACCCGGACCACTCCGACCTACCCCGACCCTGGACCACTCAAGACCTATCCCGACCCGGACCACTCCTGACTTACTCCAAACCTACCCCGACCCGGACCACTCCGACCTACCCCTACCCTGACCACTCAAGACCTATCCCGACCCTGACCTTTCCGACTTACCCCGACCCACCCCGACCCGGACCACTCAAGACTTATCTCGACGCGGACCACTCAGACCTACCCCGACCCGGCCCACTTCGACCTACCCCGACCCGGACCCCTTCAACCCGTACCACCCCGACCCGGACCACACCGACCTACCTCGACCCTGACCACTACGACCTACGCCGACCACTACGACCTACCCCGACCACTCCAACCTAGCCCGACCAGGACCACTCCGACATACCCCTACCCTGACCACTCAAGACCTATCCCGACCCGGACCACTCCGACCTACCCCGACCCGGACCACTCCGGGCTACCCCGACCCGGACCACTCCGACCTACCCCGACCCGGACCACTCCAACCTGCCCCAACCGGTACCACTCCGACCTACCCCAACCAGTACCACTCCGACCTACCCCAACTGGTACCACTCCGACCTACCCCAACCGGCACTACTCCGACCCACCCCAAACGGTACCACTTCAACCTACCCCAACCTGTACAACTCCGGCCTGCCTCGACCCAAACCAATCCGACCTACCCCAACCGGTACCACTCCGACCTACCCCAACCGGCACCACTGCGACATATCCCAAACGGTACCACCCCGACCTACCCCAACCGGCACCACTGCGACATATCCCAAACGGTATCACTCCGACCTACCCCAAAGTGTACCACTCCGGCCTGCCTCGACCCAAACCACTCCGACCTGCCCCAACCGGTACCACTCCCACCTACCCCAGCTGGTACCACTCCGACCTACCCCAACTGGTACCACTCCGACCTACCCAAACCAGCACCACTCCGACCTACCCAAACCAGCACCACTCCGACCTACCCCAACCGGTACCACTCCGACCTACCCCAACCTGTACCACTCCGACCTACCCCCAACCTACCCCAACCTGTACCACTCAGACCTACCCCAAACTGTACCACTCAGACCTACCCCAACCTGTACCACTCCGACCCACCAAGTCATTTATTTTCCTTTTTAACCGACCGACCGACGTATTGTGCTGGTCTTATAGTCATGACGAACGTGTATTTTTATCGGGATGCTATCCTCTCTCGTCCAATGAAACATGATGCAGAAATGACTATATATGTCTATATGTAAGACAACATCACGCCTTCTAAGCTTGAATGGCCGTAATGGGCTTCAGGGTGTTATACTTACTTGCTTAGTTCATATTGGATAACGTCAATGTCAGGTCTGCTCTCAGGGTCAAAGTGACAGCACCGGCGGTATATGACACCCAGACCAGTCTCATCAGCTAGGTGCTTGTATTTGTCCGATCCTCTGGGCAACTGTCTGGCAGCGATCCTTGTCTTAAGCACCTCATATTGATTAGTTGAATTTGCTTTGCTTGGCAGGTCCCTGTCCCATGGGAACATGACATCAGGAGAGAGCAGGCAGAATATCACCATGCCACAGCTCCAAACGTCGATTCGCTTCAAAGCTGTGATATCTGCCTTTTTCAAGGAGTCCATGATTTGTTCCGGTGAGAAAAAGCGTATTGTTCCTCGTCGAACATGGTCAGTGTTCTCATGTGGCACAGATATAGTTTGGAGGTTAGTGGCCCTACCTTCACCGAAGTCGGTCAGCTTAAAGGTAAACGACTCCCCCGTATTTGTTACCAGAATGTTAGCCGGATTCACATCTCTATGACAGATGTCTTCATGGTGAATAAAAGCCAGCCCTGTAACAACGTGAACTACCGCTTTTTCAAGCACGCGCCGCTTCACGCCAATATCTTCGACGAGATTGGCTCGTTCCAGAACATCAATCAGTTCTGCTAGGGTGCTGCCTTTGCAATGACCGTGGATATCCAGTTGCTCCAAATTAAACTCCATGAATTCCATAATAGGACTGAAGCTTGTGGACTCTATGCACACTGCCAGCAGACTTACAATATTTGGGTGCTTAATCATGCTGAGTAACTTGGTCTCCTTTGCGAACAGCTTGACTTTATCGACGTCGTATTTGGAGTCCAACGTCCGCTTAATCACGACTCGAGAACCATCTGAATATAATTTACGAACATATATGTTTACAGATAATGCAGTATGCGAATTTATCTAATTCAAATATATTCCTACAGCAGATCATATTGCTGATGTGTTACAGTGCCCCCCCCCCCCACCCCTCCACCATCGTTTGGCTCCTCTCTATTGACGGATACTCAATGGCTAAAACTAAAGGAGGCATTTGACGCCGGGTTAACACTAGCAAATAACGAGTATAACGTCACGGCGGACCCGAGTTTAGCTCAACTTCTAAGGCTCGTGAGATTTCAGTGGCCTGGTACGACTTACCTGACTTAATAGTGCCCATGATGACTCTTCCATAGCCCCCTTTGGCAATCACACGCTCTTCCGTGATGTCTCGGCGTTCCAGAACAGCAATGCCAGCGCGCTCCATGTGCTGTCGCAAGTCTGTCCAGATCAATGTTAACTCCTCCATCACGGTAGGTTCCATCTGGTCTGAAATAAGTCGATATTTGGTCATGCTGGCATATATTGGCGATTTATCGCTTACTTCGTGTCCGTTATCGCGCCATGGAACGATTGTTCAACGTTAGAAGGTAGCATAAAGATAAGTTTGGCTACCCTAAGGACTGGGGCAGGGGTTGGGATTCAATTCATGATTATTCCGTTACCTCCTCTCGGCAACATGTGTGTTATGAAGACCAGATGATATATTATATGTTGATGTTGAGTTTTATTGGTTTAAATCGTGATTCACATGTATTCTTGGCTCGTGTTGATACATCATCACGTACTGTGATGAATATCTTCCCTTCAGTTTCGAACTGCACGTCACAGCGAAGTGGCCGGGGGGGGGGGGGGGGGGGTGCCGTATGGCGGCATGTTGGCGCCACTCGCTATCTCGCATTCTCGCCTGGCTCCAAAAGTGGCAAAAACGCGAAAACAAGAGAATGTGCGCTCGAGAACACGAGGGCAACACCGCTAGGGTGAGAACGCGTGAACTTCTAGCACCTCGCGATCTCGCCCTCGCGATCTCGTTTCCAGACGCTTGACTAGGGCTCTGTGTGCTGGGCTATGATTCTGATCGCGGACTATGGCTCCGGGCACGGACATTCTTTCTGGGCGCGGACTATGGCTCCGGGCACGGACATTCATTCTGGGCGCGGACTATGGCTCCGGGCACGGACTATGGCTCCGGGCGCGGACTATGGCTCCGGGCACGGACTATGGCTCTGGGCACGGACATTCTTTCTGGGCGCGGACTATGGCTCCGGGCGCTGACATTCTTTCCGGGCGCGGACTATGGCTCCGGGCACGCACATTCTTTCTGGGCGCGGACTATGCCTCCGGGCGCGGACAATCTTTCTGGGCGCGGACTATGGCTCCGGGCACGGACATTCTTTCTGGGCGCGGACTATGCCTCCGGGCGCGGACAATCTTTCTGGGCGCGGACTATGGCTCCGGGCACGGACATTCTTTCTGGGCGCGGACTATGCCTCCGGGCGCGGACAATCTTTCTGGGCGCGGACTGTGACTCCGGGCACGGACATCCTTTCTGGGCGCGGACTATGGCTCCGGGCGCGGACAATCTTTCTGGGCGCGGACTATGGCTCCGGGCACGGACATCCTTTCTGGGCGCGGACTATGGCTCCGGGCACGGACAATCTTTCTGGGCGCGGACTACGGCTCCGGGCACGGACATTCTTTCTGGGCGCGGACTATGGCTCCGGGCACGGACAATCTTTCTGGGCGCGGACTATGACTCCGGGCACGGACAATCTTTCTGGGCGCGGACTATGACTCCGGGCACGGACATTCTTTCTGGGCGCGGACTATGGCTCCGGGCACGGACATTCTTTCTGGGCGCGGACTATGGTTCCGGGCACGGACAATCTTTTTGGGCGTGGACTATGACTCCGGGCACGGAGATTCTTTCTCGGCGCGGACTATGGCTCCGGGCACGGACTATGGCTCCGGGCACGGACATTCTTTCTGGGCGCGGACTATGGCTCCGGGCACGGACAATCTTTCTGGGCGCGGACTATGGCTCTGGGCACGGACATTCTTTCTGGGCGCGGACTATGGCTCCGGGCCCGGATATTCTTTCTGGACGCGGACTATGACTCCGGGCACGGACAATCTTTCTGGAAGCGGGCTATGGCTCCGGGCACGGACATTCTTTCTGGACGCGGACTATGACTCCGAGCCCGGACATTCTTTGTGGACGCGGACTATTACTCCGGGCACGGACAATCTTTCTGGGCGCGGACTATGGCTCTGGGCACGGACATTCTTTCTGGGCGCGGACTATGACTCCGAGCCCGGACATTCTTTGTGGACGCGGACTATTACTCCGGGCACGGACAATCTTTCTGGGCGCGGACTATGGCTCTGGGCACGGACATTCTTTCTGGGCGCGGACTATGGCTCCGGGCCCGGACATTCTTTCTGGACGCGGACTATGACTCCGGGCACGGACAATCTTTCTGGGCGCGGACTATGGCTCTGGGCACGGACATTCTTTCTGGGCGCGGACTATGGCTCCGAGCCCGGACATTCTTTGTGGACGCGGACTATTACTCCGGGCACGGACAATCTTTCTGGGCGCGGACTATGGCTCTGGGCACGGACATTCTTTCTGGGCGCGGACTATGGCTCCGGGCCCGGATATTCTTTCTGGACGCGGACTATGACTCCGGGCACGGACAATCTTTCTGGAAGCGGGCTATGGCTCCGGGCACGGACATTCTTTCTGGACGCGGACTATGACTCCGAGCCCGGACATTCTTTGTGGACGCGGACTATTACTCCGGGCACGGACAATCTTTCTGGGCGCGGACTATGGCTCCGGGCATGGACATTCTTTCTGGACGCGGACTATGACTCCGAGCCCGGACATTCTTTGTGGACGCGGACTATTACTCCGGGCACGGACAATCTTTCTGGGCGCGGACTATGGCTCTGGGCACGGACATTCTTTCTGGGCGCGGACTATGGCTCCGGGCCCGGACATTCTTTCTGGACGCGGACTATGACTCCGGGCACGGACAATCTTTCTGGAAGCGGACTATGGCTCCGGGCACGGACAATCTTTCTGGGCGCGAACTATGGCTCTGGGCACGGACATTCTTTCTGGGCGCGGACTATGGCTCCGGGCCCGGACATTCTTTCTGGACGCGGACTATGACTCCAGGCCCGGACACTCTTTCTGGACGCGGACTATGGCTCCGGGCACGGACATTCTTTCTGGACGCGGACTATGACTCCGGGCCCGGACATTCTTTCTGGACGCGGACTATGACTCTGGGCACGGACATTCATTCTGGGCGCGGATTATGGCTCCGGGCCAGGACATTCTTTCTGGACGCGGACTATGACTCCGGGCACGGACAATCTTTCTGGCAGCGGACTATGGCTCCGGGCACGGGCTATGGCTCCGGGCACGGACATTCTTTCTGGGCGCGGACTATGGCTCCGGGCACGGACATTCTTTCTGGACGCGCACTATGACTCCGGGCACGGACAATCTTTCTGAGCGCGGACTATGACTCCGGGCACGGACATTCTTACAGGGCGCGGACTATGGCTCCGGGCACGGACATTCTTTCTGAGCGCGGACTATGGCTCCGGGCACGGACTATGGCTCCGGGCACGAACATTCTTTCTGGGCGCGGACTATGGCTCCGGGCACGGACATTCTTTCTGGACGCGGACTATGACTCCGGGCACGGACAATCTTTCTGGAAGCGGACTATGGCTCCGGGCACGGACTATGGCTCCGGGCACGGACATTCTTTCTGGGCGCGGACTATGGCTCCGGGCACGGACATTCTTTCTGGACGCGGACTATGACTCCGGACACGGACAATCTTTCTGGGCGCGGACTATGGCTCCGGGCACGGACATTCTTTCTGGACGCGGACTATGGCTCCGGGCACGGACATTCTTTCTGGACGCGCACTATGACTCCGGGCACGGACAATCTTTCTGAGCGCGGACTATGACTCCGGGCACGGACATTCTTACAGGGCGCGGACTATGGCTCCGGGCACGGACATTCTTTCTGAGCGCGGACTATGGCTCCGGGCACGGGCTATGGCTCCGGGCACGGACATTCTTTCTGGGCGCGGACTATGGCTCCGGGCACGGACATTCTTTCTGGACGCGCACTATGACTCCGGGCACGGACAATCTTTCTGAGCGCGGACTATGACTCCGGGCACGGACATTCTTACAGGGCGCGGACTATGGCTCCGGGCACGGACATTCTTTCTGAGCGCGGACTATGGCTCCGGGCACGGACTATGGCTCCGGGCACGAACATTCTTTCTGGGCGCGGACTATGGCTCCGGGCACGGACATTCTTTCTGGACGCGGACTATGACTCCGGGCACGGACAATCTTTCTGGAAGCGGACTATGGCTCCGGGCACGGACTATGGCTCCGGGCACGGACATTCTTTCTGGGCGCGGACTATGGCTCCGGGCACGGACATTCTTTCTGGACGCGGACTATGACTCCGGACACGGACAATCTTTCTGGGCGCGGACTATGGCTCCGGGCACGGACATTCTTTCTGGACGCGGACTATGGCTCCGGGCACGGACATTCTTTCTCGGCGCGGACTATGGCTCCGGGCGCGGACTATGACTCCGGACATTCTTTCTGGGCGCGGACTATGGCTCCATGCGCTGGACTATGACTCCGTGTGCTGGGCTAAGGCTCCGTTCGATGAACTATGGTTCTGGGCTATGGCTCCGTGCAGGACTATGGCACCGGGCTATGGGTCCGTGCAGAGCTATGGCTCCGTGCAGGGCTACGGCACCGGGCTATGGCTCCGTGCAGGGCTATGGCTCCGTGCAGGGCTACGGCACCGTGCAGGTCGACGGCTCCGTGCAGGTCTATGGCTCCGGGCTATAGCTCCGGCTCCATGTACGGGCTATGGCTCCGGATTATGGCTCCGGCTGCCGGGTATGGCTCCGGGCTTTGGCTACGGGTGCGAAATAGGGCGCGGGATATGGGTTTAGGGCCATGGCTCAGGTCTCGGGCTCCTGGCTTTGTCTCCGTGCGCAAGCTATGGCTCTGTGCGCTCGACTATGGATCCGATCGCCGGGCTGTGACTTCGGGCTATGGCTCGCGATGGCGCGATCAAACGCGCGGGCGAGTTTGCGAAATCTTGAGCATGCAAGATCACGACAACGCCGGAGCGGGAATATGAAGGAGAGATTAATATCGCGTTCTCACCCTCGCGTTCTTGCCCTCTAGTGGTATGCCACCATACTACCACCCGTGCGGCAGATGACAGGTTGACTGTTGAAACGACAGGCATTGACGATGGAGCTCACCCCACTGAAGGCAGAATGTCACTTAATCTGGGAATGTGTGTATAGATCATGTACTATGGAGACCGCTTTATATCAGCTTACCTTAAGTTAGTTAATTCCGAGTTCTCTTTGATCCCAATGCGTCCAAATTGTTCCGCGCCCTGTCGCCAGTCTCTGAATGTCACGGGTAGGTAAGGTAACCTATATATCACGAGCGCCACCTGGTTGGAGATCACCGCATAGCATATCATCCAATCATATATCAGATAATCCCGTCCAAGGGTCAATGGCCTACTGGAGAAGGCTTGAGAACCCCTCACTGACACGGATTGGTATATGACGTTATCAGATCGCAGGCTATGGGTGTGTCGTTTTCAGGGTAGAGGTCTCGACGGCTTAGCCCACGTGGTGACGTGGACATTACAGTCAACTGGAAGAAGTAAACACAAAATTGATCAAATGTCCTGCATTGTGGTATGCTGTAGATAGTTCTGGTTCTTCAAAGAATAGCTATTCAACGGTAACACATATCTACATCTCTGCCTTGACAATTATATCCTCCAATGCGAGTAATGTGGTGTCAGGCAACTTGTGCCGCTCTTTACACCACAGCGCCATTTGAGGATGTGCAAAGTTGACTAGGTTGGTTGGTTGTGACACTGGCCGGTGGTGACGGCGCGGGGGTCTGTCTCAATGGCCGGGGGTGACGGGGCGGGGGTCTGTCTCAATGGCCGGGGGTGACGGGGCGGGGGTCTGTCTCACTGGCCGGTGGTGACGGGGCGGGGGTCTGCCTCACAGGCCGGGATTGACGGAGCGGGGGTCATACAGGCCGGTGGTGACGGGGCGGGGATCTGTCACACGCAAACGTCAGCGAATGTACTTGAAGTAGCTCCACCTGGCGGTTACTATTTAGCGGAATACCACGCAGAAGCGCCTGGGCGCTCATCCCTTTGCACGTTGAGTCTCGGGATCGGCCTATATAAAGGAGTGGTTTTCGAAGATAATCGCTCAACATGTCGTACTCAGTGCATCTGCAGTGTTTATTTCAAACAATTCGTATTACACATTGTACATTTTTATGTCCAGTATTGAAACTGAGTCGGCATATGAATTTACATGGCCATGTCATTTGTAGATATCTCGTTTCAGATTACTAACGTTATAATTTTAATATATATATTATATTGTATATACCTCTGTTGTATATAATATTTTTTAATAGCTTTCAAGCGAGACTCACAAGCATCTGTCTTATCATCAGCCCTTTAAAGGGTCTCATAAGTGACCGGATGTGGAGACTGATAAAGATGGACGTGCATTGTTTTACACGAACGAGACGCCCGATGATGGTAATAATAACATGTTTTATTTAAATGTTCATATTTGAATTTTTGCGAATAACTTTTCTGGCTAATCAGGAATTATGACACATATTAATGCTGTAACGATTGTACTGATAGTTAGTAATAACACATATTCTTTATTACAGGGCGACTTAGGAAAGAATGACGTAATCTTAAAATGTATTATATTTCTATTTATCTATTGACCATTTTCAGACCGAACATTTTTCTCACATGGGAGAAGAATTCTTCGATGTCCAGTTTTGACTGGTATGGAGCCTTGTTGGCCAGCCAAAGCTCCAAAGGCTATTATATTCCGCAGGTAAGTTGATACATAATATTTAAAAGACTTTAAAAAAATGATATGTGTATAATTTTTTTAATAAAACACTCTTTTAATTATAGTTGATCTTTAGTTTGAAACCTAATTAGATAAGAATAAACCTTTGTATTCATTTTTAGAACCATAACGATGATGACTGAGGTGTATGCATATATGAAAAAATATGTACCGTATCGGCCCAGGCAAAGACCAAGAGGCAAATAGGTTTTGCAAATGTACCATGGTCGACTTGGAGAAGCCACTCAAACATCCATACAGGACAAATTTATTCTAGGAACCAGTGTTATTCGATGAGTCATCGCAACAGTTGCACATGGCATGGGAGTGCAATTACCAGATATTGACTATGTGTACATTGGGGTCTTTCTTCAAAGCTGGTTCAGTGCTGGCAAGAAGTCGGTCGTTGTGGTTGGGACGGGAACAAAAACAGGCCTATATATCCCTATATATATATATACAATAATGTTTTTGGCGTAGCATTAGTGCTAACGGATTGTCCATATAGTTCGGTTTAAAACGACAGACCCAATTCATCGGTCAGTTTAAGTATATATATATATATATACATATATATATATATATGTGAGGTGTTTGTCGATATAAGACCCTTGTTGTGGGGTACTGGCCTGACTGTGAGGTATCTATAATACCCCACAAAAATGAGTAGTGTAGGGACCATGCTGGGTTACGCTTTGATGCATTTCACCCCTTATTGCGTAACCCGGTTTCAGGTCCGCAAATTATGCAAATAATTATTTTTAATAGCTTTCAAGCGAGACAGTATTGTGAGGTATATAAACTGACTGTTCGCCAGTATTTCTGTTCAGGGGGAATGTAGGGTATTCTAATAACAGTTCGTGAGTTAGGGTATGTCGTAGCTTGCCGCTTGTAAAAAGATGACATTTTGTGAGGTATATAATCTCACAGATCTTCAGCATATATTATATTATATTATAGCCTGGCATCACTGCTTGTGATATACTTTTGTCGGCTATATATAAACTAACCGTTCTTTAACAGAAATAAACAATACTGTCTCACTCACAGGGATGAGCTAACGCATGAACTCTTAGTTCGTATACCTCACACAAATATCGTATAGGCTCGGACGCCAGGTTATAGGGATTGATCTTAAACACTGACGAACTGTTAACGTATTTGCCTAAAGACCCGCTTGCTTGTACAAATGCGAGGATGTTTACAACGACACCTGACGAGCAGTTAGTTTAAATATTTACCACAACAAAAATAATCGGGCACACATGCAGTGATGTAATAAAATATCCAACAACTACCTGGCCAAATCTCGGTTTATGTACCTCACAAAATGTCTTCCTTGCATATAAGGCAACGAAAGAACAAGATGATGCCAGCCTATAACCAACGCATGGTGAAGAACTGTCAGTTTATATAGCCGATAAAAGTATATCATAGGCAGTGATGCCAGGCTATAATATAATATAATATAATATGTGCTGACGATCTGTGACATTATATATACCTCACAAAATGTCATCTTTGTACAAGCGCCAAGCTACGACATACCCTAACTCACGAACTATGATTGGAATACCCTACATTCCACCTGCACAGATTCAGAGCTTAAGCTAAGAAATACTGGTGAACAGTCAGTTTATATACCTCACAATACAGTATCACTCGTAGAGATGTGCTAACGCGTAAACTCTTACTTTATATACCTCACAAAAATATAACTGCACATTTTCAGGGCTTAGGCTAAAAAATACTGGCGAACAGTCAGTTTATATACCTCACAATACTGTCTCACTTGCAGGGATGTGCTAACACATGAACTCTTACTTCATATACCTCACAATAATATCTTAATGGCTGAAATGCCAGGTTATAGGGATTGCCGCCAAACGCTGACGAACTGTTAATGTATTTGCCTAAAGACCCGCTTGCTTTTACAAATGCGAGTATATTTACAACGACACCTGACGAACAGTTAGTTTAAATATTCAGCACACCAAAAAATCGGACACACATGCAGTGATGCAATGAAATACCAGCTGAATCTCAGTTTATGTATCTCACAAAATGTCGTTCTCCCATAAATGCCTGGGTATATCCAATGACGCGAACAGGTAATTTACAAACCCCACAAACGTATCCCACAGGCAGGAATATGCCAAGCTGTAGTCAAGGCTAAAACATAAACTTTCAGATCATACACCTCACAAAGTCTGGTGGTGACGGGGCGGGGGTCTGTTTCACTGGCCGGTGGTGATGGGGGATACCAATGGAATGTGAGTGCCAGGAGAGGATAAGAAGGGAATGGGAGTGCCAGGAGAGGATAAGAAGGAAATGGGAGAGCCAGGAGAGGATAGGAAAGGAATGGGAGTGCCAGGAGAGGATGAGAAGGGAATGGGAGTGCAAGGACAGGGTAAGAAGGAAATGGGAGAGCCAGAAGTGGATACCAATGGAATGGGATTGCCAGGAGAGGATAAGAAGCGAATGGGAGTGCCAGGAGAGGATAAGAAGGGAATGGGTGTGCCAGGAGAGGATAAGAAGGGAATGGTATAGTGCCTGGAGAGGATACGACGTGAACTGGACTGATGGACGGTCATTGCCATGGTGTCCATTACCCCAGTCCGCCCCACTCCACTCACTACATATATATAAACCTCGCGTATACGCAATATACGCATGATGCAGACGGGGACATTTTGTAACGACCACGTAACCTCATGACTGCCGTGTTGCCTGACGGTTGAGCACCCCAGTAACGTACAGCTTGGAAACGAGGGCCCAGGTACGTAAGTGTCGCATACATGCCAACCTATTTTGAATAAAAAGTGGTAGATCTGCGTGCGACGCTAGGGGGGTCTGGGGGCATCCCCCCCCCCCCAAGAAAATAATGGTGTTTCAATAATGGTGCTAAATGGTGCCTTCTCCTGCATTCTGGGGAGTAATTTGACTGCAATAGAATACATGATTTATTAGAGGTAAAATGCGGTAGGAATAATGTTAAAAGCGGTAGGCGGTAGAAGTCTTCAAAAAGCGGTAGTCTACCGCGTAAAGCGGTAGGGTTGGCGTGTATGGTGTCGGAGTGGCTGTTCGTTACATATACGGACCCCTGTCCACCCTACTCCACCCACTACATGTACATAAATCTTCAGTCCCCATGGCAGTTTTAGGTTTGTTGACTCACTCAGACTTATGTATTGAATTATATGCAAGTATTCTTTTAAATCCAAAGCACGTATTCGTCTAGTCCCATAAATGTCTGTGCCTGCTGGTTTATCTGTGGTGCAGGGCATAACGACGGCAGTTTATCATTCCATAAGTGCCTGTTTGTTAGCAACGTCGGTCACACCTTCACCGTCGCGCTACTTTAAGCCTCTCAACCTGTCCCTCATACAGATCACCTTTGACCAGTCAGACCCCACACAGGACGAGAGTCCTTAAAGCTGTCAGCCCCAGTGATGTACAGCATGGATACGAGGGCCCGCGAGACGTCCCCTCTGTGTCATGATCATTAGGCTTGACTGCGAGGTGGTACGGGGAGGGTGTGTCTGGGCCGGGGGCAGGCGTTGGTACGGGGAGAGTGTGTGTGGGCCGGGGGCAGGCGTTGGTACGGGAACTGTGCACAACGACAGACACATCAAGATTATATAAAATACCGCTGGGCACGACCCCCAAGCCTGACCCCTCACACGCCCAAGCCTGACGCCTCACACACCCATGCCTCACACCTCACACGCCCAAGCCTCACACCTCACACCCCCAAGCCTAGGTGGCCACGCGTTAGCGATTAATTAATCTTAGCTTGTGTCTCCCAACTTGCAATACCTCTGTAATGCGTATGTATTCATGTAACAACAGATTTATTTGTTTTGGTTAAATAAATGAAATGAACTCTGAACTCTAACGCCTCACACCCACCAGCCTGGCGCCTAACACGTCCAAACCTGACGCCTCACACGCCCAAGTCTGACGCCTCACGCGCCCAAGCCTCACACCTCACACGCCCAAGCCTCACACCTCACACGCCCAAGCCTCACACCTCACATGCCCAAGCCTGACGCCTCATACGCCCAAGTCTGACGCCTCACACGCCCAAGTCTCACAGGTCACACGCCCAAGCCTCACACCTCACACGCCCAAGCCTGACGCCTCACACGCCCTAGCCTGAGGCCTCACACGCATAAGCCTCACGCCTCACACGCCCAAGCCGGACACCTCACACGCCCAAGCCTGATGCCTCACACGCCCAACCCTGATGCCTCACACACCCAAGCCTGGCGCCTCACACGCCCGACCCTGATGCCTCACACACCCAAGCCTGACGCCTCACACGCCCAAGCCGGACATCTCACACGCCCAAGTCTGACGCCTCACACGCTCAAGCCTGACGCCTCATGCGCCCAAGCCTGGCACCTCACAAGCCCAACCCTGATGCCTCACACGCAGAAGACTGACGACTCACAAGTCACAGGGGGTTCGCATGTGACGTATACATAGCGGCCATGGTCTCTCAGAACCGATCCACAAGAGAACAAATGGAATAAGGGCGAATTTTTTTATTTACAAAGCGACCAATTTCTGTTCCCCTGCGTTTCTTGCTGTCTGCATGTGTCCTGTTAGCCGTCCGTGTCATGTTGGCTGTCCGTGTCCTGTTGGTTGTTCGTGTCTTGTTGGCTGTCCGTGTCCTATTGGCTGTCCGTGTCCTGTTGGCCGTCTGTGTCCTGTTAGCTGTCCGTGTCCTGTTGGCTGTCCGTGTCTTGTTGGCCGTCCGTGCCATGTTGGCTGTCCGTGTCCTGTTGGCCGTCTGTGTCCTGTTAGCTGTCCGTGTCCTGTTGGCTGTCCGTGTCTTGTTGACCGTCCGTGCCATGTTGGCTGTCCGTGTCCTGTTGGCCGTCTGTGTCCTGTTAGCTGTCCGTGTCCTGTTGGCTGTCCGTGTCTTGTTGGCCGTCCGTGCCATGTTGGCTGTCCGTGTCTTGTTGGCCGTCTGTGTCCTGTTAGCTGTCCGTGTCCTGTTGGCTGTCCGTGTCTTGTTGGCCGTCCGTGCCATGTTGGCTGTCCGTGTCCTGTTGACTGTCCGTGTCCTGTTGGCTGTCCGTGCCATGTTGGCTGTCCGTGTCCTGTTGACTGTCCGTGTCCTGTTGGCTGTCTGTGTCCTGTTGGCTGTCCGTGTCCTGTTGGCTGTCCGTGTCTTGTTAGCCGTCCGTGCCATGTTGGCTGTCCGTGTCCTGTTGGCCGTCTGTGTCCTGTTAGCTGTCCGTGTCCTGTTGGCTGTCCGTGTCTTGTTGGCCGTCCGTGCCATGTTGGCTGTCCGTGTCTTGTTGGCCGTCTGTGTCCTGTTAGCTGTCCGTGTCCTGTTGGCTGTCCGTGTCTTGTTGGCCGTCCGTGCCATGTTGGCTGTCCGTGTCCTGTTGACTGTCCGTGTCCTGTTGGCTGTCCGTGCCATGTTGGCTGTCCGTGTCCTGTTGGCTGTCTGTGTCCTGTTGGCTGCCCGTGTCCTGTTGGCTGTCTGTGTCCTGTTGGCTGTCCGTGTCCTGCATGCTGTCCGTGTTCTGTTGGTTGGCCGATTATGGTTGCTTGACCGTGTTCTGGTTCATGACTCGGTCGAGCTATACATCATATTAAAAGCAAAGTTTTTTCTCTCGACTCATTCAAGTCCCTGGTCTATTTGATCGCACACCTCCAACACCTGTTACCCCCGAAATCCCACCTGTCAAGCCCTAACCCCCCCCCCCTCCCCCCCATTTTACCCCTATATCATGTAGTGTGCCTAGGGTGTATGTGGCAATATCGCACTGCTGTCAGCAAAACTGTAGTGCTGAAGGTGTATGTTCTCGGCGTAATGTCAGGAAGAGAAGTCTTATGCTGCGCTATCGCTAAGCATTTTCGGTTGCCTCAGTTAAACCCAGATTAAATAGCCCAGCAATAAGGTAATGGGAAAGTAGTTACAGTTCAAATGATTTATTGAGGGTTAACTAAACCAATTGCTACAACCACATACACATGTAAAACAAATCTGTCAATATCACTAGAATATATACATGCCATCAGCCTTATGGTAAATATACCGATAACAATATCACACCACCATACCTGTTACCCCCGAACTTCCACCTCACACCCTCCTCCCATCCCCACATTTTACCCATATTTATCGCATCATGGGCATCTTTCACCTTGATGTCATACCACCGACATCTGTTAATCCTAATTTGATCAGTGACACTCGAACAGAACGTTATACACAATTGATACACAGAGAGACCGAAATTGCAGATGATGTTGCCCAGCTCGTGGGATCCAAAGGAATTTTAGATGTCCTACATGGCGCGTCACAAAATCAACAGACGACCATGTAACGTTTCGTGACGTAAATGTAAGTTTCGGTTTGAAGCACTGATGCGCTTTGCCCAGGGGCCGTATTCATAAGCCACACTTAGGCTACCGTAACGGTGGATGTTCTGATTTAAGAAAGTGCTAAACTTATGTTGAATAAGAGTTGAAGAATGTAGCACCCTGCATTGTTCACATATCAGAAGATTATAGGTTCGCCATTGGCCACTTGCCTATTCAATACTGGAACGTACATACCATTTACTTAGGACCAATTTGGCTGAACCAACTAAGATTATTACAATGTGTGATGCTTCACTGAGCAGGGCCGCCACATCCACTGCACTACATAGATACAGCATCGGCCAAAGATACTTCCATCCATCAGTTAATTATTAGACTCAAGACGCCTCCCTGTGACAACCTCCCGGGGAAAACCATTCAAGATGATCTCGCATGTACCAATGAGATATATACCTAATCATAAGGAAGATAGAAACGCTCGCAGATATTGAAAAAAAAACAGCATTTGGTTACAATTAAACAAGGTTTATTGTATCGCATGTTGTTTGTTAATGCTGAACACATTAACAAGCACGACGAACACACATTGTATTACATCATTAATGTATGCATAACATCATAAAGTACAGTATCGTATTGTATGAGTGTGTATATAGAGTACCACCAAGTAACGTGACGCGATATGCTACATCAGCATAACCTCGACCTAAGGAACTGGCTTACCACACCATTAGCGTGAACTCTAATCGTCATAGCAATAGCAAGAGTTTTCAGTGTGGCAGACACATTTTTGCGATCGCCATCAGGAGGAGCTAACACTCTATACAATAGCAATGAACCGTTATGACCAGCATCACGGTGAGTGGGTGTGGTTCCCACACAAATCTGGCAACATATTTTCATCTCTATTCCACGACTTTTCCATGACAAATTCATGCTTTCCAAGAGGCGTTCTTTGATCTGCATGTATACATGGGTTGTATACTAATAGCGAGCGCAAGCGAGCTCTTAAGGTAACATGCATGCATATTCAAAGTCCATTTCAAGCATAGGCTTTGGACTTTCATTTCGCGTAACAACCCCAATGAGAGGTTTTCGAGTTCGGAGTAAATATCAGCTGTACATAAATATATTCAAGCAAAGAGAGGTCGAAGCCTATTATGTCATGTGTTTAATAATTAAATCAGCTGTCCCCAAAAATTAACCAATAAATTATTCAATGTTAACGCTGGATGTATACTTAAACATAAAGTTCATTTATAAACGACGCGCTAAATGTCTGTTGCCAATCTCCAAGCAGAGCGCTCTTGGTGACCGCCCATCGGCTGCTGTCATACTGAGTATTATATTGTGATTTTATATTTAGCCATGCCTGGACCAAAGCAAACAAAAAATAGTTTCACACCCACTCGATTCTTCACGCACAAACCGCGCAGCCGGCCGGTTCCAAACACTAAAACGTTGACTACAATGAGTGCGAGTCACGCAGTTGCAGCAAGGCACCAGCGTGATGCGCACTCGTTCTAAGAGCACGTGTTTTTTTGTTGGTCCCCAAAAGACCTAAACCGGAAATAGAACCCGCGAGAACTGTATAGGCCCTATAAATATACGCTCGCATTTTTTAGGTAGCACCTATCCGTAATAACGGTATCCTCCTTCCATTATACGCATCCGACTCACCCATTTGATTGGTATTTATTATACATGGCACATGGAAACTTAACATCTACACATACATAGGCGTCCCTAAGAAAGGTAACATACGTGTAACAAGTAAAGGAAGGGAACTGTTATACGATTTTTAAATTGTCAGTAGAAAAACGCCATAGCCAAGATTCCAACACTAACTCGGTCATAACGCCCCAATTATAACGCCTTCGGTTTTTCCAATAAGTTGGTGCCGGTAGGACATGTGACCGCCGATGCCCTTATCGGGAAGTCCCGCCTGGCGTCGCCTCGGGCGATGCCTGGGAGCGACAAAGGCTTCTGAATCTAGCAGAACCAGGGCAGGCAGCTGGAGACATCGGACAAGTGGACGGGTTCTTCTGAGGATCGGAGATTGTGTTGAGGATAACTATTCAGAAAAGTTGTTGTGGCACCTCTGACTTCGGTGAGCTACGGCGCCTGGTCCTTAGGCATGTAGCAATCTACATCCCCAGGCCCATTACAAACTGGATAATAGCCTGATACACTGATTTGTGTGATTTGGGGGTTAGTCACGGTGATGTGGTGTGGAGGGGGGTTAGTCACCGTGATGTGATGTGGAAGGGATTAGTCACGGTGATGTGGTGTGGAGCGGGGTTAGTCACGGTGATGTGGTCTGGAGGTGGGTTAGTCACAGTCATGTGGTGTCGAGGGGGTTAGCCATGGTGATGTGGTGTGGAGGGACCTTAGTCACAGGGATGTGGTGTGGATGGGGGTTAGTCACGGTAATGTGGTGTGGATGGGGGTTAGTCACGGTGATGTGGTGTGAAGGGGGCTTAATCACAGTGATGTGGTGTGGAGCGGGGTTAGTCACGGTGATGTGGTCTGGAGGTGGGTTAGTCACAGTCATGTGGTGTCGAGGGGGTTAGCCATGGTGATGTGGTTTGGAGGGGGCTTAATCACAGTCGGAGTCGTGTTTGCCGGGTAAGGACCTGCGGACCGTGAGCAGGAGGTCATTATTGTACCAGAGCGGGTCATTATAGTTCCGTCACAATAATGACCTCTCGCTCACATACTCCATGCCATCGCCACCTCCTCGGAGGAAGCAATAGAAGTATGCATTAAGCCAGATAAGGAATGAGTTGTAGGTCATTATTGGGATCTCACAACTGATCCCAATAATGACCTACAACTCATTCCTTATCTAATACGTCAGGGACATGTGAAAGGCGAGGTGGGGTCTGGGGGAGGGTATATGAGTGGGGACATGTGAGAGGCGAGCTGGGGTCTGAGGGAGGGTATATGATTGGGGACATGTGAGAGGCGAGGTGGGGTCTGGGGGGGGGGGGTATATGGGTATATGGGTGGGGACATGAGTGAGTCGAGGTGGTGTCTGTGGGCGGGTGGTGGGTGGATGGGTGAGTCAGGGACATGAGAGATGCGAGGTGGGGTCTGGGGGAGGGTATATGAGTGGGGATATGTGAGAGGCCAGGTGGGTTCTGGGGGAGGGTATATGGGTGGGGACATGAGAGAGGCGAGGTGGGGTCTGTGGGCGGGTGGTGGGCGGATGGGTGAGTCAGGGACATGAGAGATGCGAGGTGGGGTCCGGGGAAGGGTATATGAGTGGGGACATGTAAGAGGCGAGGTGGGGTATGGGGGAGGGTATATGCGTGGGGACGTGAGAGATTCTAGGTGGGGTCTGAACGAGGGTATATGGGTATATGGGTGGGGACGTAAGAGAGGAGATGGTGGGGTCCGGGGGAGGGTATATGGGTGTGGATATGTGAGAGGCGAGGTGGGGTCTGGGGGCGGGTGGTGGGTGGATGGGTGAGTCAGGGACGTGAGAGAGACGAGGTGGGGTCTGGGGGGGGGGGGGTATATGAGTGGGGACATGTGAAAGGCGAGGTGGGGTATTGGGGAGGGCACATGAGTTGAGACATGTGAGAGGCGAGGTGGGGTATTGGGGAGGGCACATGAGTGGGGACATGTGAGAGGCGAGGTGGGGTATTGGGGAGGGCAAATGAGTGGGGACATGTGAGAGGCGAGGTGGGGTATTGGGGAGGGCACATGAGTGGGGACATGTGAGAGGCGAGGTGGGGTATGGGGGAGGGTTTATGGGTATATGAATGGGGACATGTGAGAGGCAAGGCGGGGTATGGGGGAGGGTTTATGGGTATATGAATGGGGACATGTGAGAGGCGAGCAAGCATGAGTGAAGGTGTAAGAGTGGGGACATGAGAGAGGCGAGGTGGGGTCTGGAGGAGGGTATATGAGTGGGGACATGTGGGAGGCGAGGTGGGGTATGGGGGCGGGTGTAAGAGTGGGGACATGAGAGAGGCGAGGTGGGGTCTGGAGGAGGGTATATGAATGGGGACATGTGAGAGGCGAGGTGGGGTATGGGGGAAGGTATATGGGTATATGAATGGGGACATGTGAGAAGCAAGGTGGGGTATGGGGGAGGGTATATGAGTGGGGACATGTGAGAGGCGAGGTGGGGTCTGGACGAGGGTATATGGGTATATGGGTGGGGACATGAGAGAGGCGAGGTGGGGTCTGGGGGAGGGTATATGGGTATATGAGTGGGGACATGTGAGAGGCGAGGTGGGGTCTGGGGGAGGGTATACGGGTGTATGGGTTGGGACGTGAGAGGCGTATTGGCTCCCCACCTACCCATTAACGGATGTCCCCGCCTGTTATCGGATGCCCACCTGGCGGTTAATAAATGCCCACCAGGCGGTTAATGGATGCCCACCTGGCGGTTAATGGATGCCCACCTGGCGGTTAATGGATGCCCACCTGGCGGTTAATAAATGCCCACCTGGCGGTTAATGGATGCCCACCTGGCGGTTAATGGATGCCCACCTGGCGGTTAATGGATGCCCACCTGGCGCTTAATGGATGCCCACCTGGCGGTTAATGGATGCCCACCTGGCGGTTAATGGATGCCCACCTGGCGGTTAATGGATGCCATCGCCCGTTAACGGATGCCCGCCTGGCGGTTAACGAATGCCCACCTGCCCGTTAACGGATGTTAACGTTAACGGATGCCGTTAACGTATGCCCACCTGCCCGTTAACGGATGCATTGCAGGGTAAACTAGAGTTACGATGCAATTAACACGAACATGTTAACACGGAGGCTGGCTGGACCACACGCAGGCCGTTAACGGGATGTGTTTGTCTAAATTAAATATACCAGAGCGTTGGTTCAAGGGACAGTACACCTTCTTGCGCCAGTAGTGCTATCAAACCATTTCGTTTTATCTTATTGTATCCGTTGGTTCAATACAAATACAACGTTTTCCAGAGTTAATAAATGATTTGCACAAAAAAAGATTTTAGAAAGTGCTAAATTACTACTTGCCAATGCTTCCAGGATGTCTACTTAAAACATGGTACAAACTTTAACAAACCGAACACACCGACATAAGACGAAAAGATATGATTTATTCCGACATAAGAATTTGAAAAGCGGCATACAAAATGTTTGAATTGCATTAATGCATTCATAACATCATAACGTCCAGTTTAACAATGTGCTGGTTTCATAGAGTGTATGTACCGTTAGCATAAGCAGAGCGTGAACTGCACTCATTGGAACATTTTATTAGAGTTCACAGTGCGGCAGACACATTATTGGGGTCACCTTCATAATGAGCCAACACATTATAGAATAGCAAGGAGCCAATATTACCAGCATCAAGGTGAGTGGGTGTGCCTCCCACACAAATTTGTTAACAAAATGTCCTTATTATTCCATGACCTTTCGATGACAAATTGGTACTTTTCCGTGACAAATTCATACTTTTCTATTAGGATTTTCTTGATTAGCATGTATACATGGATTATATGGATGTTGTTGATTTTATTTCTGTTTCCAAGGCCATCAGGCCCAAAGTACATCATATAAACGAACCAATGAAAACTAAATACAAAATGAACGAACAAATGTTGGGCGTACACAATAAATTATCAAGTATTGATCAAAAATATCCCTCTTTTCTCAACAGTGTAAATATACATAGCCAAATTTCTTTGAGTTTCAGTATTGTTGCAAGACATTAATATGAGAAAGTTTTCAAAGGTTGGTGGGTTCCAATAAGTGCTTTCTATGTATAGTTCTCTGATATCTTTATAGCGCGGGCAACACAACAAGGCATGGTACTCATCTTCGAGTACTACAGTATCCATTTGATTACAATAAGTGCAAATTCTATCTGCTAACAATGTTCCATTTCTTCTTCCGAGCTCTACTGCAAGACGATGGACGGAACACCTGAAACGCGACAATGCTTTTCTAATTCTTGCACAATTTACTACAGACAGATACGTTTCACAATTCAAATCGAATTTAAACAGTGTATAAGTGCTCAGTCGACTCTGGTTTCGGGTTGTTGCGTACCACTGATCGGTCATACAGATAGTTAATTTATTGTTAAAATCATTGAGAAATTCTCGTTCAGTTTCACAAATATACTCCTGCATTTCCCACACACCATTGAAGTCATATTTTTCAAGGAGATTTCTTACAGAAGATGCCCATGTTGGCCTATCATGTTCATCAAGATCCCTCAGCATATCATAGCAACACCTGGCGTATCGAGTTTGTGGCATTTTCAGAAGTTTAATCCAGTATTTCACACATTTAGTTAAATAAATACGCGCCAAAGGCAACCTTCCACACTCACCAAGGGCGGCTTGGTCAGATGTATGCTTGGGTAGCCCAAGTAATCTCTTGCAGAATCTTGTTTGAACTTTTTCAATCTCATCATAAACTTTGAAACCCCAAACTTCTGCTCCATATGTCAAAATCGGTACAATAATTCTATCAAAGATTGTCAAAGCAGCATCTATAGGCAGTCCATTTACATTCTTGTCGAGCTCGAAAATTTTCGCCATTGCTCTAGTTGCCTGTGAGGCCAGCGTTTTAACAGCGCCTGACCAAGAGAGTGTGCTCGTAAACGTTATACCTAAATACTTGTACGATGATACCACTTCCACTCTTTGTCCTTTGAAATACCATTTTTCATTTTTCTTAACAATTCCACCGCGACGAAAGACTATGACCTTTGTTTTTTGCATATTAATTTTGAGGCCCCATTTGTGTGAAAAATTTTCTAGCACATTTATCGTAGCCTGTAGTCTCCCCATGGTTTCTGCACAGTTTGCCAGGTCGTCCGCAAACATAAGGGTTGTGATACTTGGTGAACTGGCGTTAACAAAGATACCAGGACATGCTGAGCCAGATAACATATTTACATATTCACTGATGTATAAGGCAAACATAAGAGGACTTAACATGCACCCCTGACGCGTTCCCACCGTACACATAAAATAATTCGTTATTCCTTGGGGTGTTTTTATAGCAGTTTTAAGTTTGGTATACATGGACCGTATAACTTTGAGTACCTTGCCGTGAATGCCTTTGTTAATTATGCTATACCAAAGTGCAGAGTGTGGTACACTGTCGAAGGCTTTAGAGAAGTCTATGTACAGAACATAAAATCGACCCCTTTCTCTAGAGAGATACTTCTGTATAATAGCTTGTAGCGTGAATACATGGTCAACCGTGCTATAGCCTTTCCTGTAACCTGCCTGCTCCTCTTGCCTCAGTCCATGAGATTCAACCCATTCTGTTAACCTGCTGCACAGTAACTTCGTAAACACTTTACTGAGCGCCGACAATACGGAGATCCCCCTGTAGTTATTCGTGTCGGTTTTTGACCCTTTCTTATGTACAGGGGTAATGAGCGCCTGTCCCCAACTCTCGGGGTAAATTCCAACGCGAAGTATGGTGTTGAACAGACCTTGTAAGTGAGGGGTGATCTCCACACGGATAGCTCGCAGCATTTCATTTAAAACTCCATCATACCCAGGCGCTTTGCTACTAGGGAGTTCGTCTATACATTTGATAATTTTTTCATAAGTAAAATCTTCATTTAGCTCATTAGTAATCGCCGTCTTATTATCACACTGATCACATTCCCCGTCATGACCACATAAGAAATCTGTTACTTCTTGTTGGAACCCGGGTTCTACTTCAGCTTCAGTGTTATTTAACAGAGTATCGAAGTAATCCCTCCATATGTCACCAGATATTTCTACACTCTGTCTAGTCGTTGTCATTTGGTTCTTCACACATCTCCAGAACTTAGACGGATCCCCACTACTGTCAACGATATCATCCTGTATTTTCTTCGCATACGTCTTCTGTTTTGCTCTACATAAGTACTTAAAGCTTCTGCGACAGCCTTTAAAAAAAGTGAGGTCATTATGTGCGTTCGTGTGACGAAAGACATTGAGTGCTTCTAGTTTTCGTCTCTTAGCCTTGTCACAATCGTCATCCCACCAGTTTGGTTGCCTTTCCTGTCGAACACTTAACCGTCTGTTCACGCGGTTCCTGACCTGCATACTCTCTCCTGCCTTATGAATAACGTCAGTGATAAACGAGACTATACCGTTTACATCATCTGTGCTAGATAGATCACTTAGCGTTTCTTCGCCTTCCAGCAACGCACGCGTGACGGCTGCTGTGAAATCAAGCCCCCTGTCTTCCCTCCACACAAATCGCGGAGGCCTAGCCAAACTCGAGTTCGCCAACCTGACATCAGCTTTACACCGCTTGAGATCACAGGTTACAGGAAAGTGATTTGTCAGCCCGGAATAGTCATCCCGCGCGACTTTAAATTGTAGTATTTCATCAAATATCGCACTCGAAGCTATTATGTAGTCTACCACACTGGATCCATTCTCCGTAATATGCGTAAAGTTACCAGTCTCATCTCCGCTACACCGGCCATTCATTTCATGCATACCAAGTGTAACACACAGCTGTAAGAGTGACTTACCGAATTGATTTAAGATATTATCTCTTGACGCGCGCGCCGTATGAAACATATCATTTACATACCAATCCATGTTCGGCATATACTTAACACTGTCATCTATGTAATCTTTCTCTTGTCCAATACGCGCGTTTAAATCCCCAAGCAAGATTAACCAGTCATCTGGGCACTCCGCACTAATGTTTATCAAAAGGTCACTCAAAAGTTCGACTCCATTTATTTCTTGACCTTGGTGCTCATAGTCATTGGCACCTTCTGGTGGTAAATATGAGCATATTAAGGTGACATTTTGCTTCAGGTTAGAGACGTCGCGTGTTACTCGCAATATAACCGCATATGGAAAATCGCGGAACAACCTGGTAACCCCTTCTACGAGACACTCTCTATAATACACAGCGATTCCACCGCCGGGGCGCCCACGTCTATGGTATCTTCTGGCCTGTACAGTTTCACATACATAACCGCTTGGAGTTTCAACATTTAGGGAATCGTAGCTCTCATACCATGTTTCGTTTACTGTAACTATATCGTAAGGTTGCACAAAACTATTTAAACTTAAACCTGCCTTAATAATTCGTGTCAGTCCGTCAGGATTCCATGTACACAGCTTGAATGGGGCAATGTCCACAGGCGTACTGTTAGCACATCGGGCCTGGCCAGTCTCTCAGCTACCGTTGGAGTCCTCTGGTAGCGGGTAAGTAAAGGAACTATGTATTTATATACTAATAATGGTATCCTCCTTCCCTTATACGCATCCGACTCACCCATTTGATATTTATTATACATGGCACATGGACAATTTACATTTACACATACATAAGCGTCCCTAAGACAGAAAGAGAACTGTTATACCATTCCCAAATTGTCAGTGGTAAAGCGCCATAGCCAAGATTCCAACACTAACTCGATCAAAACGCCCCAATCATAACGCCTTCAGTTTTCTCGATAAGTCTGTGCTGCCCACCTACCCATTAACGGATGTCCCCGCCTGTTATCGGATGCCCACCTGCCCGTTAACGGATGCCCACCTGCCCGTTAACGGATGCCCACCTGCCCGTTAATGAATGCCCACCTGCCCGTTAACGGATGCCCACCTGCCCGTTAATGGATGCCCACCTGGCAGTTAACGGATGCCCACCTGGCAGTTAACGGATGCCCACCTGGCAGTTAACGGATGCCCACCTGGCAGTTAACGGATGCCCACCTGGCAGTTAACGGATGCCCACCTGCCTGCTAACGGATTTACATTTGTACATCTTCACACGATTGTTACTTGCTTCCTGCCGGGGCGGGCCCGGTCGCTCAGTGGGCTAGAGCGCTCGCCTTGAACGCTCTGGTCACCTGAGAGCCTAACGACACGTGGGTCGATGGTTTGAGCCCTGCTCTGGCCATGTCTGTGTGGTCGCAGGATAAAGATCCCATGTCCCTCTTCGCACAGAGTAGGGGGTTACCCCCGGGGACATGGCTCCACTCTCCCTTCCTTCTCCAATTGACGCTATATGAAGAAAAGTGGTTAAAGCGTCCTGAATGACTAACCAACCTGCTTGCTGCTTCCAGTACGTAATCTCTGGGGCCCTGGCGATCGAGGCCGGGAGACGCGCCAGACGAGGGGTGGTGGTGGGTAGCCTGGTGATGGCCACTGTGTCCGCCGTCATGGATTGGGTCCACATTGGCTGCGCCCTCGTCCCTCTCATGTTCGGGACGCCATGTTACTGGGGCGCCTCCCCGGAAGAGTACTCCCATCAGATCAAGGTGAGTACAACAGACGACGAGACAATCCCATATCTACTATATTTTTCTATGATTACTTTGTTTGTAGTATGTACACATTTTGGGCAGAGAATTGGTCCGATGTGCTATGTCAGGAGAAATGCGTGGATATGTTTGTCCAAAGATCAAATGGGCAATTAACAATCTTGTCAATCGATCGATAACCCATGAGAGCTGTCAGCCTCTAGTGAGGTAACCAAGGACTTGTTTTTAATGGCTCCGAACTGACAGTAACTGTCATAGAGTTTAAAACTGAACCTTGGGCCTCCGGGTGACTTTAGCGGCACCACTCTGAAAGGTATTAGCTCCATGGCGAGGTTTCCAATTGATACACATATATTTATAGTGTGTCTTTATTGCACTTTCGGGCCACGGGCCCATGGAACATATAAAAACATTTACATAATAAGTTGCACGCTACTTAAGATAAGATAAGATAAGATAAAGTTTTATTTAACGTCGGTATGTAAAAGTCAACAATAAACATTAGCACAGGTGCTATTGACCGACAATGATAAAATGACATGAGCGGATGAGATATATATACATATGACAATGAAAATATAACAATCTTTGCATCTCATAAAACCTTACCCATTAGCTATGTTACATAATGTGCACGAATTACAGTGACACAAGAACACATCCGAGGTTGACAGCGTTGTTTTAAATTGCTTGGCAGATTTGGCTAACTTCGTTTCCTTGTTGAGCATGTTCCATAGCTTGCTAACTTGATACTTCAATGAATTATGGCCATAAGCTGTTGTCTTAACGCGTGGCATACATAAATTTGGCCCATTTTTTAAAATGTAATTGTTTTCCTTCACGTTATACATATCCTGAAGATAACTAGGCCCAATTTTGTTGATACTCTTGTAAACTTCTAATGATATGCAGCGCAATCGTTCAACATATAGCAATGGTCTACCCGCTCTCTTCCTCAACTCTGCGTATTCTGATCTAAAGTCATTAAACACATACCTCAATGCCCGCTCCTGTATCTTTTCAATCTTACGCATATTTTTCATATCACAAAAATGCCATACAACGGGACAATAATTAAAATGTGAAAGAATAAAAGCATGAAATAACGTAAGTTTGCTATCAACATCCATTAATTTAGAAACTCTAGCTAAAACATTGAGACTTTTTCCAGCCTTCTTGCATAAACTTGATATATGGTTGCCGAAAGTTAACCTAGCGTCCAGTTGAATACCTAGTAATGTTACTTCCTGCTGTGCTGCCAGTTCTGTTCCAGAAATCGAAAACGATCTGTGCTGACTTAATTCGTTTCTCTTTTCAAACACGATTGCCTGGTACTTACTTGGGTTCGCTTTCATGTAATTGTCGACGAACCACGTTGTTATCTCCGATAACGCCTTCTCTAGAGTTACTTTAATCTTGTTAAACTCCTTACCTTGAGCCGCCACAGTATTATCATCAGCATAATTATACTTATCGGTTCCCCGTGCGGTGGATACAAGCAGGTCATTCGTAAATACATTATACAGATGTGGACCAAAAACAGATCCCTGTGGTGCTCCTTTCTTGAGGGTAAGCCACTCGCTCCGATTATGTCCTAGTTTTACCCTCTGTTCGCGGTTCGTAAGATAGCTTGCAACTAGCGTACATGATTGTTTACTTATGCCATAAGCGTTCATCTTGGTAATCAATAATCTATGTGGAAGACAATCGAATGCTTTTGAGAGATCCATTAGTATAGCTCCCATAACTTGATTATTATCTAATGCATTTTTGGAGTCTTCAACTAAGCGCATCAGTAGGCTTTGACAACTGTGTCCCTTTCTAAACCCAGATAGTCTGGGTGATAACCTGGGTTCCATAAAGGACATAAGCTGGTTACACAATATTTTTTCATATATCTTGGAGATACAGGGGAGAACACTTACTGGCCTGTAGTTTTCCTTATTTAAGTTGTCCTTCTTCTTGAAAATTGGTGTGACTTCAGCGTATTTTAGTTCTTTTGGAAACGTATTACAATTAATCGTCATATTTAACACATACCTTAATGGCTCACACAGGATGGCAGCTCCCAGCTTGATAAGCTTCGGAGGTATCTTGTCGTAGCCACTAGCCTTCGACACGTCAATGCCTTTAAGTGCATTGTATATTTCGTGGCTACTTACTGCCCGAAAGTTAAAAGTTTCCGTTATACCTTGGTTACCTTCCTTTATAGCCATAACGGATTTATGGTCTTTGTGATAAAGAAGGGTTTCGTCTATTGGTTGATCATCTGGTATGTCATCTTGTTGGCCTATGTCTTTGGCAACGTCTATGAAATATTGATTAAATATGTCACTTACCTTTGATGGATCTGATATTATTTCGTCTCGCTCTTTCAGTAACACGTTTCTGCTGCTTGCGTTTTTTCTTGATATCAGTGGTTTTACAACTTTCCAGAATTCCTTCCCGTTAGTCGTAGCTTCGCTACATTTCCCCTTTATGTACTTTTGCATGCTTACTTTCCGAAGACGTCCTATGAGATTCCTTTGCTTTCTGTATTTTTCCCAATTCTCATGGCTACTCAATTGCTCGTACTTCCGTCTCAGCATATTTTTTACATTTATGGCTTTGCGAAGATGGCTATTCATATAGGGCACACAGTTATTCTTAACTACCCGTTGCTTGGTTGGTGCATGCCTATCAACGACCTCTTTGATCAATGTGCTACAAAACCAATATGAATCATCAACATCTTCAAAGACTTCACTTACATGAAAAGGTACCGATGCTAGATCGTCTTTGTATTTAATCTCATCAAAATGTTTAAAGCTTCGATAACAGACACGTTTCTGCTGCCTAATGGGAACTTCTATTTTCGTTGCTACGCAAACCATATGGTGAAAATCGCTGAGGCCCGTATCTATACATGATACATCTCGTAAGCGCTTCGACACATTTGTAATCACAACATCAATTAAGGTCGGTATTTTACCTTTGAAACAAGTTGGTGACTTAACGAAATTTTAGTACCATAGACCTCTAATACGTCATTCAGACAATTTTTATGGTTTAACATGTTTACATTTAAATCTCCCAACAGTACAAGGTTAACCTGTTCAGCAGCGATTGCATTCAGAAGGCTATCGATCTTTGTCACAAGTAATGCGTTTTTTACCTTCGGCTGCTTGTATACACTGAGAAAGAGCCACTTTTCAGCATTCAGCGTCACTTCTATTGCCAGGGATTCGATACGCCCCTTCTCGTCTTCATTAATTTCTATATCCTTGCGCCGCCGGTGTGGTATATCGTCTCTTACCTGCACCATTATGCCTCCAGAGCTGTCTGTATTATCATTTCGGTGGACCTTGTACCCATTTAAAGTAAATTGGCCTGCCAGAAAGCTATCGTCCAACTTAGTCTCTTGAATGAACAAGACATCTAATACGCCTTTTCCCAGTGCTTGGCTAAGCGGTCCAAACTTATGTCGTACGCTGTTTATGTTAATGTGGGCTATCTTGAGATTTTTTACATTTCTCTGATGAAATGGCGCGAGCCCAAATAACTCTTCATCTTCGTTGGTTTCGATCGCTGCCACTAAATTCTCCTGTCGTTCACTTACCTTTTCATGATTGCGGCAGTCCTGGACAGATGTGGGGTCGTACCTTACCTCATTATTCTTAGGTGTAGCTATTATGTCGCTAGGGGCACATGTATGATCCTCATTCATCATAAAAGGCTGATCAGGCCGGTATCCTACACTATCTGCAGCACGGCTTAAAATATCTTTTGACTCTTTTACCTTGCATGGTATCGTTAAAACATCACGTGACATGTCATCTTCCATAAAACAAAGCTCATCATTACAATGTACAACATCTGTGTCGGTTAGATCGCTTAAAATATGGGCTTTACTGTCTAGTTGCCCAGTAAAATCACATTGACAGCTCCCCTCATTCATAAAATGTAAATCAGACTTGCTACATAATATGAAATCGTCAGTGGAGCCATCACTTAACATATCGGCCCTTCCTCCGTTGCCGAATACCTATTTACAAAACTTGGCCTTGTGGCCCGAGCGACCACAAGTGTAACAAGTGACGTAGTGTCCATGTCGGCAGTTGTCAGTAACATGTCCTTCCTCCGCGCAGTAGTAACACCTAGGCTGGTCGTTCGTCTTCTCTGTCGCGCGGGATCTGTCTGTCACCTCTCGTCGGGCTCGGTGCCGTCGCTCTACATGTGTCCACTCGCCTCCGTCACGGTGCCGTCCCTCTACCTGCGTCCTCTCGCCTCCGTCACAGTGCCGTCGCTGTCCCCGCGTCCACTCGCCTCCGTCACGGTGCCGTCGCTGAACCTGGGTCCAGTCGTCTCCGTCACGGTCCCGTTCTCCGCGGTCGGCGATGCGATACGCAGGTCTCCTGTCTACTGTCGCGTTATGTCGTCGTCCTGGTCCCGTCGCCGGTCCGTCCTGATCCGTCCGGCTGCGTCCACGTCCGTCGTGATCCTTGGGGGTCTTACGGGGTCGGGTACAGACGTCTTTGTCCTTGTCCGCATCGTCTGTTGGTGTCAACTTGAGCAGTTGGCAGAGTCTGTTCTGCCCCTTGCACGTCAGATGTGTCGCGTCATTCGTCATGTATCCGTCGTTGAAGGATCCGTCATTAAGCCTAAACAGGGGGGAGTTGTCGGTAAAGTCGCATTCCATGTCGTCGCATAGTCCTTGCAGGCCGGAGTTAACCATGTCGATGCGTTCCCTCATGTCCGTGCCAAGTCGTGGACAGATGGCAGACACCATCACGGAGGCAGCTTTGTTCTTGGCAGCCCGGATGAGCTTACTGAAGCGCTCCACGATGGTGTCCAGGGAAGCGCCGCGATTGGAGCAGTCGTTGCCCCCTCCCACGATGACAATGCGCTTGAACGTCTTGGGGATGGCCTTCAGTCGGTCCGTCAGGGTCGGAAGTGTCGCTCCAGAGACACTGATGACGCTCGTGTCCTTCAGCTTCCTCTCGTCAACGTCTCTGATGAGGCTTGTCCCGATGAGGAGCGTCTTGTCTGGCTGTCCGGCCCGTAGTGTTGTCCATGTCGTCTTCTGGGTGTTGGCAGTCAGCTTGGCGTTTTCCCGTCTCACGTCTGAAACCTCCTTCGTCAGCTTGTCGCAGCGGTCGGTCTTGTCCTTTACGCCCTTCTGCAAGCCGCTGTTTCGGTCCTCCAGTCTGGTCAGTCGCTTGTTGACTGCCGTCAGGGTGGTCGTCAGTGTTGTCACCATGGCGTGGAGGCTCATGACAACACTGGGTACCGTCCGACATGTGGGGCAAGTCCACAGGCCCGCCGCCTCTGCCTCCGTGGCCCCGACGCACAGCTGGTGGAACCACACCAGGCAGAGAAAGCACCGTATGGTGTCCAACTTGGAGTCCGTCTTCCGGCAGGCATCCACACAGAGGCCGGGGTTCGGCTGGGAGGGGGGCGGGGCTCCCCCGCAGGCTGGGAAGCGAACGTCGCGGCAATGGGCGCACAGCGTCAAGTCGCCCTGTGTGAGCTCTGCGCCGAGCCCGTCACGGCTGAAAGGACACGAGCCGGTGGGCACTCCTTCGCACTTCATACCTGCTGTTAGGGGATTAGCACCTGGGCTTAACTCGTAACAGGCAGCAGGTGCGAGAATAAATATGTCGCCTTGCCTGTTCAATAGTCCTTAGGTATAAAGTTTATATGGTTCACAGTCACCACAAATGCAGAATTTCCGTCGTTTTGAGTATAGAAATATCTTCCTGGAGTATTCCTATAACTTATGTAGCGAAATATTTTTGAAGACTCGTTCAATTCGTAGCGAAAATCGGTTGTAAATCGAGAGCTCGTTTGCTAAGCGTGCGTGCGATCGGTTTAAATAAGATTTAAACAGTGTAATTTTGCTGCATGGTAGCAGAATGCACCTAGGTTATTCAAGAATACAATATTCGTGGAGCACATAAGTTTCATAAATTTTACTTTACTTGGAAAGTTAAAGCTAGGTAAATATTTTATTCATCTTTCAATACATCGATTCCCTTACTCTTACTTACAGTATGAACAAAATCTTTGGCTTCGTTCCTTCTGACCCCTCTCTCTCTCGACAGCAAGTCTATGATTACTACAACGTAGCTTGGTAAGGGCTATCCTGTGTCGCCTTTGGTTAATTACATGTAAATACATTTCTGGTTCTAATAATGATTTCATTTCACAATAAGTATCTAACTTTGTTAAAGCTTGAGACTCTTCTATCCAAGTTTGCTTTGCAATATCAGACACTCTGGCTTTCAATTCAAATATAAAACTTTTCGTATCTCCCACACTTTGGCTAAGCCACACCACACCAAATCCATTGCGAAATAATAAATTCTTCACATGCGTTACCCATGTGGTTCTGCCTGCCTGGTCTAAATTGGACAACATATTGTAGCAACTCTCCGGATATCTCGATCTATCATAATCTAACACAATTCGTAGCCAGTACGTGATACATTTTATCATATAATAAACGCTCATGGGCAGCCGACCACATTCGCCGATCGCTGCTACATTAGACGTTTTCGACGACACTCCGGATACACTTTTGCAAACTCTCGTTTGCACCCTTTCTATTTCTAGATTTTGAAAAAATTATATGGCAGCGAATTTATGAATATTTATTCCCACAACGTGTGTTAACTGTTGTGTGGGCTAATTCGTATTTTAATCCCACTGTCTTGGTATTGACTGATATGTTTTTGATTAATCATTATCTAGTACGCATATGTCTATGAGAACAATAAGGATTGGTATTCATCGGCAGCTCTCCGATGTCAGCCTTTTTTCAAACCTGGTCTCGACATCAAAACGATGCAGGGAACAGCGCTTTGTTTTCTGAATGGTTTTCTTATTTCAACTTCCGTCTTTACTGGTATAGCGTCATGAAATTACTGGATATATCGACTACACCAAGGGTAAACATGTATACATTTCTCGTTTTATCACGTTTGTGTACGCCTCACATATGTAAACTTATAGCGCAATAACTGTCAGAAAATCTGTATGCTCATAATGTTATTGCTACTCCGGGGCTAGTGCTGGATTCACGTGGTCCAACCGTGTATATCTTTAATCTACGAATGCCATAATTACAGGGCTATTCTTGGTGAATATGTACCATATTTGAACCAACACATATCAACACTTCGTAAAAAAAATTGTTATCTACAACTGCTTTGATGTTGGTATCGTTAAAAACCTTCACAAATTATTGTAGATCAATGCCTTCGTTACATTTTTGCAGTGTGTGTTAGTAAATTTAAATTTAACAACTAAAGTCCTAGAAACTTTGTTGTGTTTTAGGTTTCTTTTGCGATGACCCTAGCTGCGGATTGCAGCCGAATATTCTTGTATTCGACGGGACGGCACTTGCCTTTCATATGTGTTTAATAGGTGCGTCTATTGGCCAATCTTCGTTTTGTGTTTACTTGCTAAACGAAAAGAATTATTATAGTAAAAGTACATTTTAAGTTTCTCTGTAACATATATTTGAATGAGCTGATATGCATGTCAGAAGATGGTTGTCATTGTATATCCCAAATGATCCCAAATGTAATGTAGATGATCATGGGCAAGGAGCCAGCGCTATCGGTGGACTGCAGAGAGTGTTTAATGTTTAGATCATATTAATATTAATATCGAAAAGAGTGTGATCATGGGTTTTAGAAATCATGGTCGCATTAGAGGTAATGAAAAGTGGTATATTGAAGGAAAATTCTGCAAGTGATCCCGTACGAATATTTGGGTATGCTATTATCTTTAAGGTTGGTCTCTGTTGAAACCCAGATCACATTTTAGCTTTATGATAACGCCAATAATAACTAATGTAGCCAGCATGGGAATATGATGTCCGATATTCTATTGAAAGAATCCATACAAAGTATTGTCAATATGTCCTATTTACCATGGGATTCACCAAATGCTGCTTCATGTAGAATGTTGAGACTTCCTGTAATAATAACATGTACCATCGCTTGTATAAAGTATTGGGTTAAGAGCCGGATGATAGATTAGAAAAAAACGCCAACAATATGCTCTATAGTCTAACACAAGAGGGTAGGGTTACTTAAAATAAAAGAATTATTACTCAGCAGAATGCAGACTCTTCCCGAAAATTTAGAAATAATCATATACATAACCATCCGTATATTGTAAAAAGTTATGTTCCCATGCCACTGTTTTGAATGAAACACTATATAATAAAATATTAACATTAAGTTTTATAATTGCCAGTGTCCCACTATTTAACTGTTTGTCAATTACTCTGTTTATCGTTAGTGAGCTCCAGTGGCTCATTGCTACAAAGCTAAACGCTTCATGTCCATTACGTGGACTCATTCAGACTCTCGTACCCGATAATGGTTTATATTACAGATATGTCGCCAGATTACTAGCGTTTTTTGGGTCTGTTGGCCAGCGCGTCACCTGTCTCTGCCACCGTTCACTTCCCATATTTAGATATCACCGAGTCTCTACTTGCACTGGAAGCAGAAAGTCAAATCCCCAAAGCTATCCTGAAAAGACTACAGCACAACATTCCTATTCTCTATGACCTCTTCTCCACCATGCAGCATTTACCCAACCACCTTTTCCCAATTTTCAAAGAAATAATTAAGAAAGTCCACCCCTCCCCCTCAAAGCCAGACAGATTAACTATACCTCTCCTCCACCTGCTACTCCACCGCCTCTGACGTGCTACCCGTCACTTGTGCAGGGGTGATTACGCCATGGACAGCAAGAAGCCATCATCTGTTTGTTCGAAGAAAAACTCACGACATCCGTCGCTGCTCCTTGGCGTGTTTGCCGTCTATTGTCCACATGGTGAGTCATTGAGGGTCTTGATCGATAATAACGTAAGATAATATTATAATTTCTTAGAGGGACAAGCCTACACGATATTCGCATACACGATATACATACATTAAAAATGTTACAAATCACTCTAGACTTAAGGGAGTATGACAAAGTAACTTTTTTCTATCAAGATATAACGATGACTTCATCTTTTCTGACCAATGTCTAATGTATTTTGCTAATTACCGCGAACAATGGCTAAGGACATATCATTTTGTGCTCCGAACGCTGGCACATGCATATAGGGCAGGTTTCGTTGTCCCCGTTGGTTCAAAAGAGTGGCCTAAACATCCCTGTTTCATTTTCGTTTTCGTTTCTTTCATTGTAGGTCACGATTAACTGTTTGGATATGTCATGGCCCCGTTCATCAAATGCCTCTTAATTGTTTTAGGTGTGTGTTACGAATTTGAAGTCATGGCTGTCACAGAGTCGCCGAATGCCCCATTCACGTTCTTGAAAACCATTCTTGGGAGTTTTGAAAATGCTTTTACACAACACGTCTCTTTAAGAGAGAACTTTGTGGTCAATGCATATCTTAACCAAGCGTTTAAATTTAAATTTATTTATGTTGGTTGTAATTTTTTTTATATGAATTTTTCATACCTAAATACGAATATCGTTGTTTGGTCACATTCATCGTATGTCATGATCCTGTGTGATCCGTATCATAAAACCCTTGGTAACTGTGGTCACATAATTGTTTTGCAGCACCTCCTCGGACTGTCATTTATGACAACGCCTGTAAACTGTTCGAGTTCTGCCTCAACCGCGATCCACATATTTCTTTGTGGATGGTTTACACTGGTATAACCACAAAAGTACGTAATAATAATACTTTACTTATGCCTGAGGTCATAGGCTAACTAGGGGGCCACCCGTGGTCTAGTAGGTAGCGCGTTCGGCTAGTGCCCAGCGGACTCTGCCTGGCCAGCCCAAGCGGCCGGTGCGTGGTTTGACCCCCAACTGCACCTATATATGTTTGTGCAGGATAAACGTCCCGTGCCTTTGTGCTTAAGAGTATGGGGTTACTCCCGGAGATATGACTACCCGCTAACTAGAACCTTGCCATTGTCGTCATAGAACCTACACAGCGTCCTTAAAGCCTTCTACTTAGGCAAATTTGTTTGATACTGACTGAAGCTTTTACGATATAAGATACATCTTTAGATTACAGTGCTGCGAGAGCTATGACCCGAAACACGAAGTGTTTTTTTTAAGCTTGCTGTCGTCAGGGGCATCTGTAGCTTGGTAATAGAGGCTACGGATCACGGTTTGAATCCCTGTGGTCGAAAGACTGCGACAGATGTATGAGGTGTGTAAATTTTTGTGGTATAAATGTAAAAACGTTTGTGACACCGCTGTTTAATGAAATACGTTGAACCAGGGATGTGTAACAGCGTAAGGGAATACTTAAATACTTAAACGTTCATCTGTACTGTGAGGTGCAACTATATTAGATGACGGGCATTGTAGATACACGTTATGTTCGTTTGCCTTGTACCCAATCCATATATCAGCTCATGGGATTACCCCGCATGTTGTGTAAGGCAAAGCATTCCCGGTTATTAATGAAATGTGTTAGATGGGCAGATTCTGAAATAATTTCTGAATGGACAAAGTCAAGCTCCCCGAACGGTGGCGCTATGCAAGTTAGCTTTGACCGCTGCTGTCTGCCGGGGGCAAATTTCAAGATTCTTGAAAAACGGTCAAATCAGCTGTAATTGCTTGCAACATTAGAGTTTTCAAGAATAAAACGTAAAAATAACATATTTAATACAACAAAAAACATGTTGTACCCTTTCGAAAAAGTTATAACTGTGACAGAACTCTTCCTTTTCATCACCTGATTTCATGTGCTATTAGGCTTAGACTGGGTCCCAGCACTAATTGGTAGAAATGCGCGACGCATTTTTCCTATCAATATGCGCAGCGCCGCCCTGGCGAGTGAGTGTGAAAAGGCATTGATGCCGTAGGCGACAACAGAGATGTAATGGAGCCCTTGCGGAGTGAGTCGACGGCAGAGAGTGGAACAAAGTATCGATAATCGTTTCTTTTACGCTACAAGCTGCTCCTACAGTAATTGTCAAAAGCAGAGGCTATGTTGTACTGTGCATTTTCACTCTTACGCTGAGGCAGTATGTGGTGATATAATCAAGGTCCTTTATTCCAACCTCTGAATTAAGTTTTTGTCGCCACGTCTAGCAATAATATTGGTAGACGACGGCGTCCATGCAGTGAGTAGCTTCCTCTTCAATTAAACGAATTGTTTACACATGCTGTTTGAAGGTGTTTATGTGAATGATTCTTTCCGTGTTGTATTTTGGTAAATGATTGCAGATGATATTGTTCATGTATCGGACACGCATGGTCGTCTACAGGTGCTATATAAGGAGAAATTGATTTCCTTGCAATATGAAGCAAATATTACGCTCAATACACTCCCGCTTTCAAGCCTTTGAAGTTCGTACCGCTTTGTTCGTTACTGTTGCAGCACTCCTGATGTTAGTAAAATACCATAGAACCAGGCTTCCCGCCAGTTATGTACTACAAAAGCACGCCTGATATTCAGCATAAAATATATGGAAGAAGCGAACACAAACGCATCAGTTCTTATATGTATTTATTTTTGGTGGCGATGTTCGCTTATGGTATGGTATAAAAACGATGAAAACATGATACCTAAATATTTGTAGCTTGGGACTATCTCTAATTTCTGACCCTCGTAATACCATCTCTCGTTTTGTTTGACTCTACGACCTCTTCGAATGACAACCACCTTCGTTTTGGCTAAATTTATGTTGTGGTGTATAATATTCTTATAAAAATCGCAAATAGCAAGGGGCTTAATGGGCAACTCTGACGCGTACCAACTGTACATATATGCTCTCTACGACCAACTTATCACCAGCAATGATGGTGCGGCGTCAGTGTGACGTCGTCGGTGTTATGATCTGAAAGAAGAAAGTGCAGCAAGACATGAATGTGGTACGTATAAAATCACGTATTATGTTGACTATCGTGTCATCTGCTGAAGTATATCAGCTGTATAATCGGGACGCTCGTTGTATATATCTGGGTAGACATCGGTTTCTTGGGGACCCTTTTTGATGGTAGCAGTTTCAGGTGAACCTACATTCGGTACATTCGGCAAAAATTCCCTTTTACACACTGGGCAGACAAACAAAGTGCTGCTGTTCTGGCCCTGCGAGGAACGCGATTGGTGGACCCAGTACGTCACGCAAGCATCACATCCAATCTGAAAATGTACAAGTACTTATAAAGAGCGTTGCCATTTATCTGGTGCGTGGGCTTCGGCCGCTTGGTTTCTCAATGAGAATGTCTCCCACTCCAAGCATAAGGTATTTGGGGGTTTTTTTCGAACAGTTTTCTGGAGGTGAAAAGTGTTAACTATAGCATTACCGACTTCCAGATTTGCGACATAGGGTAAATATACATACATACATATACTAACCCATTTAACCTGTCTCGACTTGCACCCGCGCGGGATTTGCCTTGCACAACGCCGACAAATCCTTCAATGCAGCTATCGATCTGTAGACAAAGTGAATGTTGTCATTATGCACCCACTGTAATTTGCATTGTAAGCGTCTGTATATGAGTAAAACATCTTCATGTACATATTGCAAACAATGAAAGTGAAATACCGGTACATGATATACAGGTTTGATGGCACGTTACCTTATTCCACTACTCTGAATATTGTTGTCTCTGTAAGTAAATGTAATCGACCAAGGCATAGAGGCCTACCTCAATTGGCAATGACATCGTGGACCACTGCTATTTCGAACTGTTCCACCTCGGTGCCATGCAGTGACGTCACTCTCGTGTTGGACATATAGGCCTCGACGAACTGGAGGACATGTATATATTGTATATTTCAACATATTTAAGCAACAAACGCTTGCGTCTAGATAAAAGTCAACCCGCATACGCTGGCGTGTTATAAAGCTTCTATGTAATAAAGCAAATGAAAGACATGATCGAAGTGAGTCGAACAAATTGTCTTCCATATTTAATATCCATAGTTAGTTTTAAAGTGCCATGCACAAGTACTAATGACTGATGAATATCTGACAATGATAGGAACCGCCATGCTGTACAGGCCACACGAGCGGCCATCGTGCTGCCTGGCATGGGCTGGAATATCCAGTTTCCGTAACCCTCGCCGATAGACCTTGTGAAGTGTCAGGAACTTTCTATAAAATAATGTATTGCCAAAACACAATAATGTAAGGGGCATGAATCTTAGAATGTAGAATATTATGAAAGGCCAATGCCATAAGTAGTAGTATGGGTTCTGAATGGTCCGCCTAGAATGACTTTTATGATTAGTTATTTTGTTCTTGCCGCTTAAGAAAACATCCAAATAAGTACCACCAAAGGGCACGTACGTCAACGGTGTCAACAGCTCCCGACATTGCGGGAGTTTACCGCCCAGCGGGTCCATGACAGTTAGGCTTTTATTCACGATATCAATGGCCTGAAATTAGATTTGAGATGTCTAACTGTTGACACTTAATATGTGGAAATTATAGACGTTAAGACCTAGGACGTAACTATTATACAAGTATATGAATATAATGAGACCTTACACGCATTATGGACAAAAACGTGAATAAAATATGTTTGGGTGTAATAATACTAACGAATAATATACGAACTGCATCAGTGACATCTCTGCCTTCATTTGAACCAGCCCAAAATGTAGAGGACGGTAATGACTTAATAATTAGTGACCACAACAAGACTGACGACAAAGACCCAGTGCTGGCCATGCCTGTTGACGACCCAGACGTAATGTCTTCCGTGTGAGATGTCCTGCGCCGGAAAACAATTACTGATGCATGGACTAATACATTGTTCACTATTTTTTGATTGCAGCTAGCCTTGAGATGAATCATTTAACGTACAATGAAAAAGAACCTTAAGTAAAGCAGCTGAGCATGAACAACAAATGCGCACCAATACGTATACCAACGTTATAACTTTTGGCCAACATGTAGCTTATTTCTCTTACTTTTGCAAGTTTCTCTTGGTGACTCCAGTTAAATAGCATCGCGGCAACCCAACACGGGATGTAGTCGTATTTGTGAAAAATATTGACACATATGTTAAAATATGTACGCTAACACTGTTGTCTTTATGAAAATTATAAAGGAAGATCATACTAGCTAGCTTCTGTGTGAGTCCTATGATTGACCTTAATAATAATGTCATAGCATAGTTGATTACATATCTGGTCGAGAGCTCGAACTCTATATTATAGGGGCATAAACAACTTGGTTTCAAGACGTATAATGTCAAAATGATAACTCACCGGGCATCGATGACCTACAATGCAATACGGCATGCCTCAGTTACATCCTCCAAGCTGATGTTATACACCATGAATTAAACCTGGTTATAATCAAGCTTCTTCGCGGCCAAAATCATATCGATGTCTCATTGTAACCGTTTGTGACTGCATGCATGGCCTCAATCGTCGTCACTGTCCGGACGCAGGTCCGGAGAGTTGACCCGAGCACGGCCTCCTCCCGGACCCTGTCGTCGTCACTGTCCTGGCGCAGGTCCGGGGAGTTGACCCGAGCACTGACCTCCTCCCGGACCTGGCCGTCGTCACTGTCCTGGCGCAGATCCGGGGAGTTGACCCGAGCACCGGCCTCCTCCCGGACCTGGCCGTCGTCACTGTCCGGAGGCAGGTCCGGGAAGTTGACCCGAGCACCGGCCTCCTCCCGGACCTGGCCGTCGTCACTGTCCGGGCGCAGATCCGGGAAGTTGACCCGAGCACGGGCCTCCTGCGGACCTGGCTGTCGTCACTGTCCGGGCGCAGATCCGGGGCGTTGACCCGAGCACGGGCCTCCTCCCGGACCCTGTCGTCGTCACTGTCCTGGCGCAGATCCGGGGAGTTGACCCGAGCACGGACCTCCTCCCGGACCTGGCCGTCGTCACTGTCCGGACGCAGGTCCGGAGAGTTGACCCGAGCACGGCCTCCTCCCGGACCCTGTCGTCGTCACTGTCCTGGCGCAGGTCCGGGGAGTTGACCCGAGCACCGGCCTCCTCCCGGACCTGGTCGTCGTCACTGTCCGGACGCAGGCCCGGGGAGTTGACTCGTGCACGGGCCTCCTCCCGGACCTGGCCGTCGTCACTGTCCGGGCGCAGGTCCGGGGAGTTGACCCGAGCACGCGCCTCCTCCCGGACCTGGCCGTCGTCACTGTCCGGGCGCAGGTCCGGGGAGTTGACTCGTGCACGGGCCTCCTCCCGGACCTGGCCGTCGTCACTGTCCGGGCGCAGATCCGGGAAGTTGACCCGAGCACGGGCCTCCTGCGGACCTGGCTGTCGTCACTGTCCGGGCGCAGATCCGGGGCGTTGACCCGAGCACGGGCCTCCTCCCGGACCCTGTCGTCGTCACTGTCCTGGCGCAGATCCGGGGAGTTGACCCGAGCACGGACCTCCTCCCGGACCTGGCCGTCGTCACTGTCCGGACGCAGGTCCGGAGAGTTGACCCGAGCACGGCCTCCTCCCGGACCCTGTCGTCGTCACTGTCCTGGCGCAGGTCCGGGGAGTTGACCCGAGCACGGGCCTCCTGCGGACCTGGCTGTCGTCACTGTCCGGGCGCAGATCCGGGGCGTTGACCCGAGCACGGGCCTCCTCCCGGACCCTGTCGTCGTCACTGTCAGGACGCAGATCCGGGGAGTTGACCCGAGCACGGGCCTCTTCCCGGACCCGGTCGTCGTCACTGTCACTTTCCAGCGAAAGTTCACTACTCTCGTCCTGCAATATCGGGTACATTTTCGTAATATGTATATTTATACCAATACATATAATGAACGTCACTTGTCTTATATATTTACAGGGAAAAGTTATGCTGAGCAATAATGATCCAAAAACCACAGATACTACAATGCAAAATCTGTTATAACATAAAGTAGTCAGTGTCTACATATTTTGGAGGGCATTATATATTATAACACATTTGAATCATATAAGTGATTCTTATATCAATTCTCATTGATAATAAATTAATCAACGACATAAAACATTACCTTAGGTAAGTATAAGATAATTGGTAATAATTAATGACAGGTTAAAACGGCATTTCACACAGTTAAAGGGGAAGCCAAGACCGTGGATGATTGATTTTTCTTTTGAAGTATGTAGCCTAAGGAGTCTATCCCCAAAAGAACATATTTTTCAGTGACATAATAGCGAAGTAATCATCAGTTGTATCCTACCCCCTACCCCAGTCATGGAGGCTGACATTTCCAGGTAGTGATGACGTCACAGAAGCGGACACCGAAACGCGATTCGAGATCCGCATTTTAGTTTTTATGTGGAGTTTCCGTACTGTAGTAAGAAATAACTTATTTCCGGTTGATTTCAACATGGCGGAACAAGATGCGGTTCGATCAAGTGATTCGGAAGAAGACATAGTTTTGCCGTCGCATTCTGCAGTAAGCAGTGGTTTATTAGGTTACCAGTTTGAACCAACGCGAGGCGAAGAAAGGGAAATGAAAATAGGCGAGGAATACTCCGATGGCGATGAGTCATCTGATGAAGAACCGACTGATTCTGAGCGGCTTCGCAGCACGAATTGGTGTCGTTGTGACCGATGCCACACCGACACAATTCAGACTGAAAAGGAGTGTATTTGCTGCGCAGAAGTGGAGCAAATGCGGCAGAAATCTACAAAAGGAAAAACAGGTAGGCCTGGATCTAATTACTTTGAATGACTACAAAGTTTTAATAGCTCACTTACTTACTTCAAAACCTTGGATGCATAACACCTGAACACCTAGCCTGAATGTTCAGACGTTAGTCTTGACACTTGTTCTTGTGACTGTTACAGTCACAAGAACAAGTGTCAAGACTGTAACGTCTGAACATTCAGGCTACTGAACACCCAATTTGCAATTCTAAACTGATTTTTAAGCTAAAATGCTAAATCATAAACAAATATCAATATGGCAAGCATTGTATACAAATCAGTTATAAAAACTTAAAGTTTAAGATTTAAAAGTTATGATGCAGTCCCTTAACTATACGATTCCCTCTGTTATATAGGTTTTTGCAGTGTTAAATCCCTTTTATTTCGCAGTTCCCTCGCTAACGTGACTTATGACCAATATTTCGACCCATTAATTATTAACCGGCATATAGATCTAGCAGGGTATTAGCCAGAATTTTTGTGGAAAGTGGGTACATTTCTATATTGTATATATGTTTACAAGTATCGTTGGTGGACCAGTGATTGCGCAGGGGTGTGGGGGTACACACAGAATGTGTCGTTCACAGGTCTACCAGCGATTGCGATCTTGGAAAAATGCACTTTCGTAATTTTATTCCTATGAATTTCTGTCCAAACTTTTACCAGGCAGATGCTTTGATGTGAGACAGCTATTTTGATGCCTATTTTGTAAGATTCTAAGCGTTGGCATATTACTTTTAGCATCTTTTGCCCAGTGAGTAATCACTGGTACCTGTGCAATCCCTGGTCTGATTACTGTACACAATGCAAACTGGGTGATCAGTAATTTTCAAAGGTGTTCCAGAACTTATGATGTCATTGGCCCTGTATCCCAATCCTCCTTTATTGGATATATTCTTATAAATCTAAAACCTAGCCAAGCTAATCATATGAATTTGTTTAAAATCAGCTAAGAAACCTCCCAGGGTGATGAATGCATAAAATATGCTCCCAGAGTTAGATACCCAGATCTGTGGTCTAGTGCACGAACTACTACACCAAGGTGTGATATGGGATAAATGTGATAACGTATATGTTCTTCAAAACAATTGGGGATCCTGGAATGTAAACTCTTATATTTAATTATTATCATTAAAGGCAATGATGTGGGTCCTATTCAAAATGAAAATTTCCTGAGCTGGCACCTTTAGCATAAGAAACAAAATGAAGATATTTTGGGATATCATAAAAAAAACATACACTGCTTTTCAATTGACACTATTGGTCCTTTTTTTAAAAATTTTAGATCACTGCTGTGTGACGTTCAATCCGGACTTCATGACCCTGTGTCTGAATGAGGCAGTGTTACGCAATGTGCTTGTTGCACTGAACCATGTTCGAGGAGATATGTGGCCAGTGGATCCATGTGGAAATGGGTAAGGCTACTTTTAGTTCTGTGTGTGATTTTCAGTGACATATTTAAATCTCAAATCTGGTTTCAAGCTTCTAATATTTCACCTTATCAACAGATAATTCCTCATATACAACAATGTGTAGTGATTTATAACAATAGTGTAATTATATTAATCTTTTCAGGTGCAAATGTTAGTAAATATTAAAAAGAAATCTGATCATTTAGGATAAAAGTAGGATGGTAAGTTGTTGTACTGGCATTCTACCATTTATCAGTGCAATTGATTTCTGTGCTTTAGAAACATATTTGTTTAAAGTTAAATGCATTGAAACTTTTTTTTACTAGTTTTTAAATGCATTAATTTCCTTTCAGCTCTTTGAGATGGGCGGCATACAGGCAGTTTAGCTGGTGGGTCTATGGAAAGTTGGGACGGAAGCAACGGAGAGTTATCCCAGTTTGTGTGGTTGACAAAATACGAAGTTCCTTTCCCAAAGCTGAAGATGGGGATTACACAGGCTACCATTCGACGGAGTCTGAGTGATTTAAGTTCAAGTATTGCCCAAAATGTGGAAGTTAATGATCGAAATGAGTATGCATACCTGGTGCTAAAAGGATCTCTTATGTTACTTGTAGCGTGGTTAAAACTTACCAGGTTAATAATACCAGCATCACGTATCTACTTCTTGTAACAATTTTATTTATTTTTATTCTTCTGTATGTATCATGTGGACTTCAACATGTAATTGATAATAAATTTTCTGTGGAGCTTTTATGTAAGACATTTTATCTGTTCTGCATTACCAGTAATAACTTCATATTTCATTGAAAATATTTATTTACAATCAGCACGATCAGTTACATTTAACAACACAGAAGAACTATGACTGTACACAAATTTATTTGAAAATCAAGAAAAATCCACGCCTTCGATTGATAGGTTGACAATGTAAGCAACTATAACTTTTAATCGGAATTTCTATGAACAGGCAGAATATCACGTTATTTGGCTAGTACACAAATGCACCTGATAGTTGATCAATAGACAACACTGTCACGAGGGGTTTAAAGGCTATATACCTACAAAACTAACCAGGCATGATGGAATACAGGGTTATTTCACCGCAAACATAACTCATTAAATTAATACACACCGCAGTTTTACAGAGATATGACTCTTATCTAGTTCATGCATCGAACAATCGATGAAGTTCGCTTATTTGGTAAAGCGACTCTTTCGTTGGGCCAAAAGCTCTTCCTTTGCTGGCTTGACTTGCGATGACATATGCGCAGGCATGTCATCGGGTCTTGCCATGGGCGGGAGGTGGACCTGGTCCCGATGGACCTCTTCTACACGCTTCATCAAAGGTCCCACGTGGGCGCCTCCACCTTTGGTTTTGTAGGCTGCGCGCAGAACCCAACGCTTTCGGCGCTTTGAGAAGACCGTCTGATACTTATGTTGGCCCTCCGCATCCACACTAGCCTCTCGTTCTTGGCTGTTCCAGTCTAAGGCAGCCAACATCATCCGCGCCTTCATAGCTGGGAAAAAGGATTGTCATACATTGAATGTTGTGAGCTCAGCTCAGAAATTATGTGCACATTATTGTCAAGTGTACGCAGAATATAATTATCCACTAAAGAAAATTGACAGCTCTTCTAGCTTGATATGTATGAGGCGCCAAGTGTAACCCCCTTCATTCTGTCGACAAAAGTAATTTTGTGAAGACAAGCCGGTCTGTCGAGACAAAATGCCGTTCTGTCGACAAAAGTAATCAGTCATCTGGATCCAGACAATAGGGCAATACACCTGGCGTAAAACGTGGCTCGCCCAGCGGGACCAGGAGATGAAAGGGGTCACACAATTGATGTGTATCTCTCTGACTGCCATCTGGATCAGGACAATAGGCCCATATACTTGGCGTCGAAAGTGCCTAGCACAGCGGGGCAAGGAGATGAAAGGAGTCCACACAATTGATGTGTATCTCTCTGACCACCATCTGGATCAGGACAATAGGCCCATATACTTGGCGTCAAAAGTGCCTAGCACAGCGGGGCAAGGAGATGAAAGGAGGCCACACAATTGATGTGTATCTCTCTGACCACCATCTGGATCAGGACAATAGGCCCATATACTTGGCGTCAAAAGTGCCTAGCACAGCGGGGCCAGGAGATGAAAGGAGGCAACACAAGTGAAGTGTATCCTGGATACGTACATAAGTAAAGACATCACAGAGAGCAGTTTCTCTTATTATAGACCTCCGGGGTCCGGTAGCTGCAGAGCGGGGTTTCGTTTTAAACATTCTTCACCCTCGTAAAAATGTCATCGCAAATTTAATACAATATAGTGCTGGACTTATTTTATAGAGCCCCTCCCCCAGCCCCCTTTGGGTGCGATTCCTCCTCCGTCTTACGCCCCCCCCCCTCCCAGTCGTCCTTACATCCTCCCTTGTAATGCAACATGTAATGCATGTAATGCAGGTTTAGAATACGCGGTCGTGGGAGGTAGATATGCACTTGATACTAACCGTCGTATCCGAAGTGAAGTCTCTTCGGGCAGTACTTTAGCAGCATGCTATGGAACACCTCCAGGTTTCCGGTGTGGCAGAAGCTTGTCATGTGTGGCAGGGCCTTGATGAGGGACTTGTCCATGACTACATCCTTCAGCGCTTTGTAAGCTGGCGATTTGTCGTTCAACCACGCTACCTTGCGTTCGGCCTTTTTCAAGCGTGGATGCGTGCACTTGTTGTACACGCGACCGCCAACCCAAGCATGGCAGTTGGTGACATGCTTCAGTATTGAAGTCCACATTTCCCTGTTGCAATGAAAGAGTAATTTTTGTGAACTCTGTTTTGTGAACTCTGTTTCTGTTTTAACAGTAGCACGTACTAAGTACAACTTATAGCACAAGTAAGACCAGCCGTTTTCTACATCCGATTTATATCGTTATGATAACGGTGATTAATAAAAACACAGCTTTTGTTCTACGCCGAGGTGAACTATAACACTTTAGTTGAGACACTTACGTCAGAAGTTGAGAATTGCCATCGCATGTCGCCGCACACCACCACAGGTGGTTGGTCACACTTTGAATCCACGGTAATAAGTCCTCACATTGTTTGGTCAGGGCTTTGGCGGTAAGCTTCTTGGTCACGCCTTTGGCCAAATGCCAAACATCAAACTGGTGGTCAATCTAACAAGTAAACACGAACAACCAGTATAGATTATATGGAACTCAAAGGTTGGCTGTCAATAGGAAAGCAAAAAACATGCAGAAATATTGACGTACATTTCTGATCTATTTTAACCATTGTCAAAATGCTGACGAGAAGGATTGTCATTGTGTGTAGGAATATTTGAAATAAGTAATTCTGTTTGATTCTTTTAAATCTAGTAATTACCATATACGACACTTGATATACATACATATGAAACTAACCGTGGCATAATCCTTCTTCATTATGCTGCCAACCATAAGATGCCTGTCCGTCGCCAGAATGGGAGGTGTCAGGCCTTCCGCTGCTAATGCATTCAAGCCCCTGCGGAGTCCTTCTGGTTCTAAATGATTAGAATTCTTGACCTGTGATGAAGCAAAATAGAGGCCAGGGATTCAGTTACTTGTTCCCAATCAGGATAACGCTTCGTTTAGAGAACTTTCTGTCAATTAACAACATGCCCAAAATTGTATTTTGTTCAAATTGGAGTCGCTTTATTTTTTGTCACTGTACTATATGTATAACCTACATTGAGTCATCCGTAATAATGATAACAAGTACCCGACAGCGGCACAATTGACAAAGCTTAATCACCATTGGATAAAAGTGGAGCAACATTTCAGAAAGTAATTATTAATGACGAGAAAAAACACATTACCTCTGACACTTGTACGAGCTCTGTTGAAATTATCTTTCTGCTGCCGACTATGCCGGCGCCGTCCACGTGCATGAGGGTATACGACCCGTACTTGGCAGTGTGACCCGGGCTGTCACAGCGGCCATCTCCACCAAGCACGAAGCGTCCTGACTTTTTCATCTCTTCGATACACTTGGTTTGCTCGGCTGACCAAGCCTCTTGTACCACTGGTATGAATAGTTCTTTTTGCAATTTGTCGAACACTGGTCGGGTAAAGAATTGAATGTTTGCTGCCTTAGCAAAGGAACTGATAGCACTATAAGTCGTCCCGGAGAAGAGGATGGCAGCGGCCTGGACCATATTGCCTTGGGGAAGTCCATTTACCACCGACTGTGAGTTCCATATGTACTCATGTCCCAAATGGCACGACAACTTAATGCTTAACATGCTCCCAGAAGTCCTCGTCTCCCTGTGTAGAATGGGACTTCCACAGGATCCACAGAACTTTAGCAATTTAATTAACTGTTCGTAATGTACGACGTATCGTTTGCCTGTCAGCTCATTCCCATCATCATCGTCGATATCGGATCCTGTTGTTGAAGACGAACTGGGGATGAAATCTGAATCACTTTCAGGCGTAACAGAAAGAGGTTCGATGTCTGACAGGTCGCTGCTTGGCCCAGGTGAAGACGGTGTGGAGCCAGTAACTACCGGTTGTGTAGGGTCCACTAAGTCCGCTTTCCATTCTGTTTGGGTGGATGCAGATGTCGACGTAGCTTTGGAGGCGTACGGATGGTCGAGTCTCGTTCGTTTTGGGGTGCCGTACCTGACACTCGGCGAGAACTTAGGCTGCATAGAAAGATGACGAAAAGAGCAATTAGATTCCCTCTTTTTAATTTTACAGGAAGTGTTCATCTAGCGTGCCACTTATAAAATGTAAGTCAACCACATATTGTATGCCACTCTCTATCATATAACTAAATAATAAACATATTCTTCTGTTAGAACTGCTTTGATAAACAATATTATGGTTTCTCCATTATGTAGTTGTAAGGATTTAGATTAATGGAATACAAAGTAAAATAATTACTCTGTCTGGATTACAACAAAAACAATAAACAGGGTATTCATGGGCAGAGAATAATGAAATAAGAAAAATATGTCAATAAACTTACTTTTTTTGGTGGACTAGGGGGCTTCAGCGGTGTACCAGGGGATTCTGTCTTTTGCTGTATATCCAGCTAAAATAATATGTGTAGTATGATAATATGATAACAAAAATCCACGTATTATCACTGATCACAAACATTGACTACATTGGTACCGTATTTCACGTATGTTTTTAGACACTAATAAATAATAACTAACATGATTAGTGTAATCCATTCCTATTAACCCTGGTTTCTCCTCCTACATTGTTCAAAATGCTACTCTAACCTTACCGTGGCAGTAGCCGCACTTGTTTAATATAGCCAACCCCGACAGGCTCTGCCAAATACAACTTCACATCAGCAGTGATCGCATGACTTTGATAACTCATACCTGATACTTGACTGCGGCGACCACGTCCTCCTCATCAAGTTCGCCTGAAGTAACTGTTTCTATTCTCCTGGCTTTCTTTGGTACTACAGAAGGCCTCTTAGGTGCTGTAGAATCTTTGCTTGTTGACGGTTCAACTTTCAACAGCTGAGCCACAATCTGATGACAAGCAATAATATGCAAATTATTCTTTACTAATTCTATATATCCCCATCAGACCAGGTTATCTGCCTGAGCAGCATACAAAGCTACTTTAACTGACTAATCAGTGTCCAATAATCCCTTCCTGCCCTGTTTTCTTGTAAACAAAGTCAGCACAGGGATTTACTTTGTCAGTGGGTATTTCTACAGGCTCACCCCCTTTAACCAGTAGTATGGTTTACAATGTAATTGCATGGCCAGACTGTTATAATATCTTAATCCCCTTCGAATAATCTGTCACTTCTGCTTCCTGTGGTGCATGTAGAGTGGGTGGGGGCGGCAGTAATAATAACTAATAGATGTGCATTGGCTTCTATACCTGGATAAGTCCCATACCTGGAGTGTGTGAAGGAGGTTTCTAGTGGCTAGGTACTGGGGTCTTTTTAGTGGCGGGGGGGGGGGGAGGGGGCGATGATGCGTCGAGGCTGTGGGCGAGGTGTGAATTGCGTCTGCAGGGGATTATATCCTACATCCAAACAGATTAAAGCTAGATCCCATTGTTCAGTTGTTGTGGGCGAGGTGTGAATTGCGTCTGCAGGGGATTATATCCTACATCCAAACAGATTAAAGCTAGATCCCATTGTTCAGTTGTTGTGGGCGAGGTGTGAAATGCGTCTGCAGGGGATCATGCCCTACATCCAAACAGAGTGAAGCTAGATGCCATTGTTCAGTTGTTACACCAGGATAAGTTTTTATATGCTTGGTTATGAGATGATGCATGCATCTCAATGTTACACCTACATTTTTTTTGATTTATCATAAGTCATCAATAGATTGAAGGATTTACTTGGTTATGAGATCATGCATGCATCTCAAAATGCATTTCATGTTTTAAAGTAAAGACAAGTATTGCTTTCTTATGTGCTATCTCATGACTATGCTCATGACTCCCATTAATTTCTGAATTTCTGCCAAGACACAGCCAAGGATCTATTTATTGCACAGTTTAGGCATGATAACAGGTCATAGACAAGGAACTTTAATGCAAATGAAATATTACAAATTTGTAATGTCAGTCATTCTCTGTTGACATATTGCATAGAAATTTGCAATTACGAGTTGATAGAGCAAGTGAAAAATGCTCTTTATACTGACTTGACATAACTTATATATAGCTTTGGGCTGCATATCCTACAAATGATTTATCTGCATCTCCTTGGAATGAGTGAGAGTGATTTATTTTGTTTCCAAGGCCATCAGGCCCATAATTCATAATACATTAAATACACACAAATTCAACATGGTTGGAACTACACTAAATAGTTGTGTAAACAATCACTGGAAAAAATAGATATTGAATAAGAAAACTATGTCACTCCAACAATATGTTACATTAGGGTTTATCATATCATATTGTAATGTACAAGACACTATGGTAAGCTGTTAACCCATTAACAGATTAGAAGAGCAAGTTTTTCCATGAGGAACCTTTCAATCATTCAAGTTCAAGTGATGTATTTTATTGCATCAAACTACACATTTAGTGTGAAATAAATAAGAGCATAGTGCACTTGCATGCATCTGGATTAGCAAAATATAGCCTTCTATTACCATACCATCAAAATTTAGAAAGCATTGCTACTTTTTTACCTGCCAAATCATGCTAAATTTGCACTATTCTATTGTTTGATTGCATTGTTTGTGTTCTTGTCACATTCTCTAGGGTTTGTTATCATCCCAAGTAATAAAGTTAACTGATAAAGTGTCTATTAGTTCTGAAATGAACTTATTTTGGCTCAAGGTATTTAAATGGATTGTCATGGAAAAAATGCTAGATCTATAGGTGTAACGGTACCGGTGTAACTACATTTAAATTGCATGTACAATCTCCTAACAATGTAAATCCCTTCTATCTTTTGCTATCTTATGATAAATCAGATATTTGAACATGCACCACCCCTTTCAGTCTATAGACAGGCCAGCCAAACCAGATACCTGACCAGGCACCACCCTGGCCTCATTAGATGGCTTGTTATGGATTTTATACTGTTTTATACAAGTCTGCCATATCCATTATCCCCAGGATTAAATATTTAATACAGATCTGTATTAAATATTTAATACTGATTAAATATTTAATACAGATTGCCTAATACAAATTAAAGTGTATCTGTATTAGGCGTTTCATAAAAGAAAATGTGAGTAGTATTAGTTAATCCTGATTACGCTCTCGCTAATATGAATTAACAGCATTATTTGAATGCATTTACCGCCTTGTTGACGATTTCATGACGTGACGCATTCGTACATGAAATCATGCATAGGTAAGTCATACACTGACGCAAAGTAGTGACAATCAGATGCTTGTAAATACAGCCGAAAATGTATCAAGTATTAACTTTTAACTAAAGGATTAACTTTTATGAAATGCACACAAATTCATATATGTATTAACTATAATCCCTAATACAGTTTTATGAAACGGACCCCAGGTATTAATTACACATTATAACAACACTATCTATATCTAGCCTGCTGTCTGGAACTGGGACCTTTGTCTAGACATGATGTGCAGTTGCAAAGCTGATAACAACCACCCCACCCCCTCTGGTAAGACCTGCCACCCCACCATCTACATTCCTCATCCCCACCACCCCCAAATATTAGCCCAGGTATCAAATATATAATAGCATCCCTTAGACCTATTTATTCTTTGGTATATACATAATAAATCTAAAAAACTATGTACACTACAAATTAAATATAAAAGCCATTGTTAGAGATCTATGCCTATTTACCTATAGTTTATTTATAATTGTTGCGACTAAGTAAACTATTTAAAACTTTCAATTCAAGCTAGACATTTTTCCCTGGTAGCAAAGACCCTTAGATTTTTAGTCATCACCTTCAGGCTGATACAGTGATAGGGTATTCAAAATCATAGCAAGGTCTTTGGGGTATTGACTACAATTAACTGGTCACTGAAAATGTTAATTTTGTTATATTGATAATAATATCCCAACCCCCTAGATCAATTGACTGTTTAAATATATGCTTACCTTTTGCCGTTCACGGCGCTGTAGCCTATCCTGGGTGTGTTGTCGCGCTGCAGCCTGGTGTGGTCGATGTGAGAACACGGACGGTACAGCACCAAGCTTCAATATCCGTCTCTTCTGCTCAGAAGCCGTTCGCCCTACGTATCTTTCAAACAAATCTTCCTCGAAGCAATTGTCAGTAAAATGTTCCGAACACAACGTTGAATATTTTGTCGGCCAAAATTGCGCTCGGGACATGTTGTGGAGCCATTGCTTCAACAGTGCCGCATCCTTGATGGGAAACTTGTGAAAAGATAGCGTACTCCCTTTCGGCTTGTTGGCGGATGAATTCGAACAATTCACAGCTGCACAATGCGGCATTTTGTTCAGGGATAATCCCTTTTCTTGTTGGTATAGTTGTTCGCTTGCGAAGTGACATGTGCGAGTCCCACAGACCAAGTAATCGGTGATCCCGAAATCTCTCCATATTTATTTTGCTGTGTTTACATGCTAACAGGGCATGCCAGCGGAAGTGATCCCTCCGCTACTGTGACGTAGTGACCTTGTTTCGGGCTTGTTTCTGATTGGTTGATACGAGGCCCGGGGGAATTAAATGTCTGCGCCCACAGAAAGTACACTTATGGGCGACAATAGGGGTTTTTAAGCCTAAAATATTTTTTTTCTCTGCGAATTTAGTAATTATAATTTTTTTTCTTTAGGAAACGTATCTTTAGACTATATTCTCTCATTGGCACCGCATTTGCGGCCGGAATTGCTTTCCCCTTTAAATTTGCGAGTTTTAGATGATATATATCAACCATCGCATGGGCATGCATATAAAGGACTTACGCATCCTATGTATATATATGCATATAATCATTGAAAACAAATAAACGTAAAACCGATAATGTTGAACTGCCAAAACTGAGTTTGTCACATATAAGAACATTGCGACAAAAAGTATAACAATAACAAAAGATATTGTATACCTTCCAAGCCATATAAGAAAGAAGTACTTCATCCATATCTTTGCTGGACAAGGTCCGTTCTAGAAGAGAGACAAAAAATAAGACTGTGAAGGGTTTTCACGGAAAAATAATAGAAAGAAGGAGAGAGACAGTCGAGAGAGAGACACATTTATAGATATTGTAGTTCCGACAAAGACCCCAATTGTAATGAAATCATATTACTAAGTAGCAGACTAAACTACGAAATAAGCTTCCATGTGCTCAAATCACATTTTGGCCACTTACAAAAATTGATTTAAAAAGTAAAGAAATGTCTTAATATTATTCGCAATTATACATGTGTATCGTATGTTAGCAACATTCCTTTAAAGTGCTAAATAATGTAATGTTGGGCAAAAACTGGCTTTAACCTCCCGCCTGCTTATCAATTTTTGTATGAGATAAAAGATAAAAAGTAATATATATATATAAGCAAGTTATATGAGATGTTATCATGGAGATGATGTTTACATATATACGTACCATACTGGCGAACCAATTGACTTATAATGGTCCTCTGGTTTTCCATAGACCATGGAAGGATCGTCAACGGCTCCATTACTGTGGAAACATTGAGGTGCGTTTTTCTACTTCACTTCACTTTAAAAGTGGGTACTTTTAATTGAAAAAAAAGCAGGTCTACTCGGGTATGCTAATATTATTTTTTTACTAATATCTTGACAATGCAAATGACCTTCGCGTACAGATGGCGACGCCTTGACTACGCCCGACGAAAGACACGCCTGGTACAGGGCCTGTCGGACGGAGGCAGTGTCCAAAAACTGTTTCCGTTTGGGCGACCCTGTAACAATTATATGACTGTACATTCTAATTTATTACCACAAAGTTCGATGCAAATTAGAAAAATCTATGCTATTGCATAAACGTGACACAAATGTTGCGTGTTGAACAAGGTACATATCAATGTTAAGACATACCAACATTAAAAACTAATTAGTATGGCCACGGTCTGTGTTCATGCATATATTTAACATATAACAGTTAGTTCTATGAGAAGTAGGTGTCGCTAACGTGGTAACATTTGACAAACTGCTACTAGCATCAACCTCTCATTAGCCACAACAATCTCAACCCGATGATTAACCGAAGAACCAGTACCTTCAGACTTCACAGTTGCTACCGGGTTTTTGGAACTCGGTTTGGCGGTATATATAACCCAGACCGCATGGCCTGTCTTCTCTGTCCAGTTGTTCACCTTAATAAGTAAGACAGATATAAATAGCGGTCGGGACTTTAATACAATTTACTTTGGAAGAAAAAAAAACTTATGTTAGAATTGGTATAGATCTATTAAAGCGACCATATTTGTTCAGCGTATACTATTGTAAAGGACCTAACTGTAGCGATTTTTTTTTATTATTATTAAACGTTTTCATACAAATACACACGCAGCTGATAACAATATCAGTCAAAACTGTAATGCATTAATTACTAATTCGATATCAGAGCAATGTTCTTCGAGTTTCGTTAATTTATATATTTCACTCTATCGCTGCAGATAGTGTATTATAACTTGATTAACACTGTTTTTACTATTCTGGTTCTCCAATAACAACCAATATTTATAGATGCCATATGATATGAGTGACAGAATAAAATGATTGACCGGCTTATTCTGAGCAACCCGAATATAACTTTTGCCTCAATGTTGTCGATATTTAAAACATCACCCGCTGTGGTCCACGCTGCCTTTGCTGCTTGCATTCAAAGATCATATGTGTTACTGTGTGAGTCACTTTACACATGTTACACATATTGAGCTCACGTTTGTTCCATTTGAACAGGTTAGAACCACATGGCAAATAGCGATTGAAACACTTACAATCAGCAACTGGATTAGTAAATTTCTGATCAATATAGTAACGGTAGAAATCCCTAGTTTTTGTATAACTTAATATCGGTTGCGACTGCAAGTCTTGTGTTAGAAATAATACGCTATGTAATGCTTTCACATATGGTTTGAGTGCTTCCTTTACTTGTGCTTCGACTATATAGTGATCCGATTTATCCCTCAGGATACTCAAAAATTCCTGTTGCTTAAAACACCCATCCCTCGAAAGAACATATCCTTAACAAAAATGATACCTGATGATAGCCATCGTTCGCTAAATAAACAGCGTTTCCTCTTACGTTTAAGTTTCCTGGTATCATTATATGTTAAAAACCGGTTTCCCCACAACACCTGATTTCTTAACATTTCCATATTTGTTGGCTTGATATTGCTATGATTCGCCCTATTACAAGCCAGAATGACTTCCCTATAGAACGTCGGAATATTATCCAGATAGGGGAACTCATCTTCATTTTTGGAAATTCATATCACTTATCAACAGTGTGGGGTATACGATCAGGTAGCTTTTGGGAAGACGCGCCCAATCACCACCAGTCAGTATCCTTGGAACCCATGATGCCTTAATAGCCTGGAATCTTGATTCCACATCGACCATTTCAAGAACTCCTTTGGCTTTCGGTCCAATCAGTGTGCGCCTGTTTACTCGATCCACCCCTTTGCAAACAAATTTAAAGAACATCCTCCCAATTGCATTGCTTATATCTTTTGAGCACCCTATGACTGTTGCCAGATATGTTATCATTGGTAGAGCTACAGTCTCTACAATGTTAATCCTCCCTAAGAGAGTTACAGATCTTATTTTCCAATTATCAAGAAGTCTCTGCATTTTAGCCAGTTTGTTTTCCCAGTTAAGTTTGTCTATGATCTCCTTAGATTCTCCAATATAGACGCCTAGAAATTTAAAATTCCCTTTAACTCATTGCATCTTACTAAATGTCTTCTCATAAGACTTTTGCCTGCCCAAAAGCACTCATTGAGTGTCTTCATTTGGTCGCAGCCCTGAAACTCTACCAAAGTCGCTTATTACTTGCAGTGCCTTAGTGATATACGTCGAGTTTTTCTGAAGCAAAGTGAGATCATCCGCCAGTTGCGACAACCTATATTTCGTGGACTGACCCTGACTAGCCACCACAATACCGATAAAATCATGCGATTTCATAATATCTATAGCAAATATCTCCACGCATAAGACAACAGCAATGCTGACACTGGGCACCTCTGACGGATACCTCTGCATGCATCTAATTGTTCAGTGAGCCATCCATTTACTTTCAGAGTTCCAGTTGGGTTATGATATAAGATTTGTATCCAGTTAATAAAGTCTTTTCCAAAACCGAATTTGGTCAGGGTTTCAAACATAAAGGGCCATTTGACAATATGCCGTCTACGCAAGCTTCATTAAACGATCCCATAGGTAAATCTTTGATATCTTCCCAGAAAGTTGCATAAAACTCGATTGGAAGACCGTCCAGGGTAGAGCTCTTATTTTTTTTCATGGTATTTACAGCGCTTTGGCACTCATTTAGTGTTATCTTTCCCTTGCAACTACTCGTATTAGTTTTCGGGAGTTTATCATTAATACGATCTAGATATGCCAAAACCTCACAAGTACTCACATTGTTTGACGCGAAGAGGACTTTATAGTAGTCTGTTACCGCCCCAGGGATGGCATCTGTAACTGTATCTATATTGCCCACATTATCTTTACGCCTATATATCGTATTATTACATTGCCTCCGTTTCTCTAATCCTAAAAAGTATTTTGTATTTCTCTCTCCGTGTTGTACGTAATTGGCTCTCGCTCTAATCTGCGCTCCCTTTTCCGTCTCGTTTTCAAGGTTTTTCTTTAATGTGTATAGGGCACTTCGATCATCGCCATGGCTTCCGTGCAATGCTTCCCTTGCACTTAGTTATCTCTATTGACAGATTATTCATTTTCTTGGCTCCTCTATTCTTAAGCCTGAGCGAGTAATCAATAGAGAATTCTTTAATGCGTAATTTACACATATCCCACATGCTGCGCGCGTTGATAATTCCTTTATATATCACCGTGGTCTCCTCTATTACACCTAATACACCAGCTATATATCCGGGATCCGACAGAAGTGACGTGTTTAACTTCCAATAGCCTGGGCCACGTTGTAACTGTGACCTTGCAATTCGTTAAGATATTACATAGTATCGGCGATAGAAAGATATAGTCGATACGGCTGCCCAATTTGCTCGTTCTATCATAGTACGTATATACTCTTTTATCCCCATAGAATTTTCTCCATGCGGCAAACACACCCAGCCACGTTACTAAGCGTAGGAGGAATACGCGGGTCCCATCCAAATCGTCGTTCTCTCTATCCAAGCTACACATACCACAGTTCATACCACCACATAATATAGTAGGAGTTCCTATATCAATGCTACACATACCACAGTTCATATCACCACATACTATAGTAGGAGTTCCCATATCAATGCTACACATACCGCAGTTCATATCACCACATAATATAGTAGGAGTTCCTATATCAATGCTACACATACCGCAGTTCATATCACCACATAATATAGTAGGAGTTCCTATATCAATGCTACACATACCGCAGTTCATATCACCACATAATATAGTAGGAGTTTCTATATCAATGCTACACATACCACAGCTCATATCACCACATAATATAGTAGGAGTTCCTATATCAATGCTACATATACCACAGTTCACATCACTACATAATATAGTAGGAGTTCCTATATCAATGCGACACATACCACAGTTCATATCACCACATAATATAGTAGGAGTTCCTATATCAATGCTACACATACCACAGTTCATATCACCACATAATATAGTAGGAGTTCCTATATCAATGCTACACATACCACAGTTCACATCACCACATAATATGGTAGGAGTTCCTATATCAATGCTACACATACCACAGTTCATATCACCACATAATATAGTAGTAGTTCCTATATCAATGCTACACATACCACAGTTCATATCACGACATAATATAGTAGGAGTTCCTATATCAATGTTACACATACCACAGTTCATATCACCACATAATATAGTAGGAGTTCCTATATCAATGCTACACATACCACAGTTCATATCACCACATTATATAGTAGGAGTTCCTATATCAATGTTACACATACCACAGTTCATATCACCACATAATATAGTAGGAGTTCCTATATCAATGCTACACATACCACAGTTCATATCACCACATAATATAGTAGGAGTTCCTATATCAATGTTACACATACCACAGTTCATATCACCACATAATATAGTAGGAGTTCCTAGATCAATGCTACACATACCACAGTTCATATCACCACATAATATAGTAGGAGTTCCTATATCAATGCTACACATACCACAGTTCATATCACAACATAATATAGTAGGAGTTCCTATATCAATGCTACACATACCGCAGTTCATATCACCACATAATATAGTAGGAGTTCCTATATCAATGCTACACATACCACAGTTCATATCACCACATAATATAGTAGGAGTTCCTATATCAATGCTACACATACCACAGTTCATATCACCACATTATATAGTAGGAGTTCCTATATCAATGTTACACATACCACAGTTCATATCACCACATAATATAGTAGGAGTTCCTATATCAATGCTACACATACCACAGTTCATATCACCACATAATATAGTAGGATTTCCTATATCAATGCTACACATACCACAGTTCATATCACCACATAATATGGTAGGAGTTCCTATATCAATGCTACACATACCACAGTTCATATCACCACATAATATAGTAGGAGTTCCTATATCAATGCTACACATACCACAGTTCATATCACCACATAATATAGTAGGAGTTCCTATATCAATGCTACACATACCACAGTTCATATCACCACATAATATAATAGGAGTTCCTATATCAATGCTACACATACCACAGTTCATATCACCAAATAATATAGTAGGAGCCCCTATATCAATGCTACACATACCACAGTTCATATCACCACATAATATAGTAGGAGTTCCTATATCAATGTTACACATACCACAGTTCATATCACCACATAATATAGTAGGAGTTCCTATATCAATGCTACACATACCACAGTTCATATCACCACATAATATAGTAGGAGTTCCCATATCAATGCTACACATACCACAGTTCATATCACCACATAATATAGTAGGAGTTCCTATATCAATGCTACACAGACCACAGTTCATATCACCACATAATATAGTAGGAGTTCCTATATCAATGCTACACATACCACAGTTCATATCACCACATAATATAGTAGGAGTTCCTATATCAATGTTACACATACCACAGTTCATATCACCGCATAATATAGTAGGAGTTCCTATATCAATGCTACACATACCACAGTTCATATCACCACATAATATAGTAGGAGTTCCTATATCAATGTTACACATACCACAGTTCGTATCACCACATAATATAGTAGGAGTTCCTATATCAATGCTACACATACCACAGTTCATATCACCACATAATATAGTAGGAGTTCCTATATCAATGCTACACATACCACAGTTCATATCACCACATAATATAGTAGGAGTTCCTACATCCAAGCTACACATACCACAGTTCATATCACCACATAATATAGTAGGAGTTCCTATATCAATGCTACACATACCACAGTTCATATCACCACATAATATAGTAGGAGTTCCTATATCAATGCTACACATACCACAGTTCATATCACCACATAATATAGTAGGAGTTCCTATATCAATGTTACACATACCACAGTTCATATCACCACATAATATAGTAGGAGTTCCTATATCAATGCTACACATACCACAGTTCATATCACCACATAATATAGTAGGAGTTCCTATATCAATGCTACACATACCACAGTTCATATCACCACATAATATAGTATGAGTTCCTATATCAATGCTACACATACCACAGTTCATATCACCACATAATATAGTATGAGTTCCTATGTCAATGTTTCGCTTGATATTTTTTTCGCATGTTCGATAAAAATCATTCCTGGCTTTCTCTGAGTTAGGTGCGTACACGGTTATGACATTTAGATGACAGCCATTAACATTTATCTTTACAGTAACCTGCCGACTCTCTCTATCATGTGACTCGCTAAGTAATTCGAAATCGACGGACTTTGGAATCAGGATTGCAACGCCACAGGAAGTTACAGACTTTGCAGGAGAGAAGTAAATGTCGCCGCTAAAGTAATTAAACTTATGACCCTTGCGGGTTGTTAAAAACGTTTCTTGAAGACAGAGAATGTCAATGTTAATTTCTTCACACCAAGTGAAGAGGGCTCTTCGTTTTCTATTTGCATTTATGCCCCTAACATTTAGGGACAGTATGTTGCATGTCGAGTTCTTTCCCGCCAAAACTAAGCCTAGGCGAAATTTATATCAAACTTTGCAGAACACTCTATTGTTTCATTCTATAAATTCAGAAACCTGATAAACATCGCCGTTTCGGCTGTGGTGTGGCAAACGTGTCTATCCCGCGACACCACAGAACTCGGTCGCGGCACTGCTACTTATACCAAAGCATCGCGAAGCACACAAACTGATGACGTTTACCACTAAAATGAATACTTGTGTTAAATTGATATCACGGACAAGGCTAAGAGACACTATTTGGCAGTCTGGCATGGGTGGAGTATAGATAAAAGAAGTCTTGAATGATTCAAGGACTGATTCTTACTTGTAGTTTGACTTCTTTAGTTTTGGCGGGAAAGAGCTCTCTTGATCAGATCAGTCATTTATAATTTGTAACTGTAGCGAGCGGGGGTGTGAGTGCGGTGCACGCAGGCCGGCCCAACGACCACGCGTCACTATACACTGGCAGAACAGCGAATGTTGGTCCTTCCACAGTTGTAGAACTGGCCGCTCTCCGGGTTTAGAAAGACCCAGCATAGAAGGAGGCGGGGGGGGGCGATACCTAGAGTATCAAAGACACTCAAAGAGAGAGAAACGCATGAAGAGTTGAAATGTTGTACACGTTAGTCACGTGTACACGTTAACGCGCCGTCAGGAACGCAACATGATATGACAACTAGAGATTACAATATTCAACATGATATGACAAGTATAAATTATAATATTCAACATGATATGACAATTAGAAATTACAATATTCAACATGATATGAGAAATAGAAATTACAATATTCAATATGATATGACAACTAAAAATTACAATATTCAACATGATATGACAACTAGAAATTATAATATTGGCATAAGTAAACTAATACATAAAATCTAAGTTGCCTTCTTCTGCACCGACTCCCAGTTGGTTCTATCAATCTTGACATTTTGTTCTGTAAGCACAGAAAGGAGATATAGTCCACGGTAAGTGTAACCGCTGTAAGAAAGCTTTGGCATGAGGAATGAACAATACTTACCAAAGAGTAACCATATGTACGTCTTAGTAGAATTTTTTTAAAGAAGGCCTAAACACTGCCAATAACAAGACAGCCGTAGGCTGAAAGAACCGACAGAAGTAAGTTCTACCCACATCGTACATCTCTCTACGCCGTCTTTCACACACTGGGATCCGAACCGCAACGTTTTAGCATCAATACTGAACGAGCGGTGGATATACTGGTCAAGAAAATGTCCATGGGCGACCGAGCGCATATAACCGGCAATTCGGGCCTAACAGACCATCAAACGTGCCATTTGGGCTGCAAAGTGCCTTCAACGGGCCATATGGGCTAAATAGCGCATATACCGGGCAATCCGCGCACTGTAGTCGCTATGTGGGACAATTACTCGGTTGGGTGGGGCGTTATGCGAGGCAAATTGCACGCTACAGGTTCTATGTCAAGCCATGTGCGAACTGCATTAAACAATATTAACGGAATTAAAGGTACAAGGTACAACGTAACAAGGTACAACGTAACAAATGGACTTCTATTTTTCTTCATTGTATTTCCTTGTAAACTTACAACAATGGAAACTATTACTTGTAGATCTATGTCAACTAAACGACGCACACGTTTCGGTACCGCAAAAATGTTTAAAATCAAGGTGTAGTATCTGTTCTTATCAGCTTAATATCTGATACGTGGCTCACTGAGCCACTTTGATGTTAAACTGATTTTTGGACATGGGCGAGGTGTAAGAGGCTTGCTCCACCCTTGCCATGGGTTGTCCTGGTATTTGTACCTGGGTTGAGTTGCGAAGCACGCTCGATCGCCGCGAACATTTTTGGTCACTCGGAGCTCGCTATGCAACGACATTGGTCACAGCCGATTTTTTATTTTTCCCAGAATTCTCGCGCGAGGGTTTGTTTCAAAATGGCGCACAAGGAACAAGATGTGTTGCTAACCGCCGTCTCGGATAAACTTTTTGCGATTGGTGATGAGCCTAGCTGTGGCAGTTATGTGTCCGTGCCTCCATTGGCGTCCAACGAACATTTTGTCTCTTTGGGACAGTATCGCGTCTCCAACACATTGCTCTAAATCATTTATTAAATTCCTAAATGCATAAAAACAATGTTGCACTCAGTGACACTGGCAGTGCCAGTCTGTAACAGTCAGTGTCACTGACACTTGAGTCTTGACCGTCCGATAGTGTCGTGAGGTATACTATATCAGTGTATATTCACATCAGCCACACTAAATCAGCATACAGAGAAAGATCAAAGGGGTGGGGGGGGTGTTCTTCCATTTAGGGGCATGCCATTAATTGTTTCAGCATAGGTCACGTATTACGTACAGGGGCAGATCCGTGCCGACCATGGGGAAGTCTTCTATTTAACATATGAAAACCAAAAGCAGCCACCCCCCTATCCAGCATATCTGGATCCGACCCACACATTAGCCCCCCCTATCTAGATTTTCTGGTTCCCCCCCTGTACGCATGCCTAGCATTTACTACAATAATGCATTTTGTAGGCTCGATCATGGCCGGAATATGGAATGGATCGAGGATCCATATTGCCTACTGCTTTGCAACTCCTCCCCCCCCTCCAACCCCATTTCTGTGTCAGTTAATTTACTGTGGCTGTGGTAATTGGTAAGATTTGGATTCATATTTTATAAAAAAAATCACATTCATGTCATAATTATTTTATTACCATATAGTATTCTTTTTTTCTTTGATATCTATACCTTTATGCTTTAAAGTCTACTATATTAATAATGAGCCCCATTCCAGTGCTATGGTAACGAATACTTCTTCTTTGATAAAGCCTACTTGCCGTGTTTTGCACAATTGAAGGCCAGTCTAAGTTTCCATTGAAGTAACTTACATGTTTGAAGGTCAAACTTTCACCGGCTTCATATTTTAGCGGGATTGATTTAACAACATAACAGTAATCATTTGGTCTTTGTTATCACTGTTTCACTGGGAAATAATATGTTCTGTTGGCGTTACAGTGTAAAAATATAAATTGGATCTTTTTGTTTCTGCAGGCACTATATGTATAGTTGCAATGGAACGTTTAAATTATAGGACACCCATTTTACATTTCAGAATCCTGTGTCACGCATTGGCCCCATCCCTCACTGACTGGTGCCAAACTGTGGAGAAGAGTGTTAAGTTTGCTGTGGCTGCCTAGCAATCAGGAGTCCTTCCGCAGGGTTTGACTTGAGCAAGGGGTCTCTGCACTGTCTTGTAATGGCGGTGTGTAGTGCGTTGAACGGACCTTGCGAAACTTCATCAAGTGGCCTGATAGGGCGGCTATGGAATTACATCGCAATTCTACCATGCCAATTTTGGATTGCCTGGAGTCATAGGCAGTGTGGATGGCACCCATATTGCCATACCGGCACCATCCGAGTTCCGGGATTATTTCATCAATATCTAAGGGCCGTTTGTCCGTCATGGAGAAGAAATTCAATAAGATCGACACAGTCCAGTCATCGGCCAGATGTGGAGAGAACAGTTGGACTTTGAAAGTGTACAAGAGACATATGACATTTTTGGAAATGTGCAATGTGAAAGATATCCCTGGGGTGATGATGGCGGCATAAATGGTTCCGGTTCATTCAGAGCACGAAAATGCCGAATTCATGGACATCTTTGAAGAACGCCAGCGTTTTTCCCTTTTAATAAGTGGTTATTGTGTGATGCTCTATATTCCCCTTGTCAGTTCAAAGTTCCATATCGGAAGATGATAAATATTTGGGGTTTCGCTTGTCGCAATAATTGATAAATCATTTAACAAAGAAATCCATATCTACATTTGGCCAACCCAGTAAGACCATTGTATTCATCTTGCGGATATGTAGCTTAAAACTGTTTGTAAACGTGTTTTCGTCGATACATGTTCTTCTACAAGATTTTCTGTATTCGTTTAACTGTCCATGAATGTCTTTGGATCACGCTTTGTATTAGTCTCCCTTTCTCAAATAAGCCGGAACACAATGCTGTGGTTTGAGAGTTTCTTTTCATTACGCATTGAATAGGATGGGTGTTGTAGTATAGCGACTTTAGCGACAAGGTTGTGAAGCCGATCGCCCACCATTCATTACCTAAGCAGATTGTCTGAAAGGAAAGCACGAGACCAGGCATCTGTCCACAGTGCAATTTATTTCATTTCTTAACTTTCGAACATAATGCACGCATGATAGCGTTTCTTTCTCGTGTGGTGACGTTGCGCTGATGCTCCAGCACTAAGGAGCGCGCCCTGAGTTTCTGTAGCTGCTGCTGCTGACTGTCTGTGCTCTTCCAAGAAAGTGCGGAACCACACTGGGGGCTAGCCGGCTCGCCGCTTACGTTGACGTCGGGCGGCGACGTTTCTATGACGCTGACGTGGAGCTGTAGTCGCCAGGCTCCTTTACCTATCGGTCACTATGTCACCTGCAATGAATCACACCACTCAATTATGCACTCCAATTATGAGTGCCATCAAAGTTGTACAGTAAATATCACTAACCACCAGTTCTTTCCGGCTTGCTTATTGGCAGTATATGTCGTCATGGCCACTATAATTCCTGGCGGTCAGGAACACGTACTAACCGTACCATGTGGTGTTGCTAATAACACAGGCCGGGGTTGCCCTTGCTAGAGTTTCACTTGTTACTGGCCGCATATGGCAGAGAAATTTCTCTACACAACCGCGCCATTATATCGCGTTTTCCTTCGCATTTTTTCATCAGCATAGGACTCACGATGGTATGACAGGAAAGCACTTCCACCTCTATTCCATTGCGTTATTTAAGAACACACTACAGATGCACTTGCAGCTCCTTTAGAGTTTGTAAATGAATGTCTCGCCTTAGCATCGAATCTACCTGCAGTGCAGGAAAACAGCAATCCTACAGCAATCGCACTCCTGGGTTGCCGGCATTTTCCCGCGATCAACCACGATGGTCTTGAAGCTGTGCAAGCTAAGATAAATACATATATAAGATACCAGATAAATTTGGTCCAAAAATGGGGAATGAATAATTTGAAAAGTTTACAGATCTACTCAATAACTGTACAAGAAATGTGAAGTCAAACGAATATTTAAAAAAAATATACATGTATTCCGTCTTTTTAGCGAGCGCAGTGTTTTGTAAAAGACATCAGGGCTGAAAGCGTGACCATATGCAATCATGGGTTGGGCAATTTGACGCCACACGTCGGCTCCCCTGACATTTGGTGATGAACAGCGGCTCGACTGCTCTGTACGTCTCCACCAATACAACAGAAGTACAAACGCTTGCTCCCACTGGGTTGCTGCGAAGAAAAACAGAGCTAGCTGCATAGGCCATATGCCGCAACACCCATCATGCATGTATTCTGACGCTAATATCGCTGAGTAACCGGAACAAGGACTTGGTATTATCTCGGATTATTTTACAGGTGTCGCCTCACATAGTTAACCTTCACTTACTGCTGAAGTCCTGAAACAATATCTGAGACACATGCCTGTAGTTTACATAGATTCTGGCTTCATTGTCTATGTAATTTTTTCATCAAGGTGAAAACAATGCAACTCAATCTTAAAACAAATGCAATTCGGCATCATGCAATTGAACATTATTGCCACAATAAAAAGCATTTAGCCACATCTTAAGCAACCGGTACATTACATGTTTGAATGGAAAGACTGCTAATATTCTGATAATGATTGATAAATTGACATGTACATTTTTGACAAAAAAGACTTACCCATTTTCTATTACCTCATTTGTGGAAACCATATGGGAGGTGTGTCCATAACCATGTGACACTCTCTTAGCCTGATGTTCACCTTCGCCAAGAACGACAAGACATAGGAACATGCAGAACAGCTCCTGTACTTCCTGCCACATGTTTCATCAGTTTTATACCTGACATACATCAGTTAAGCATTGCAATAATTCAATACACATGCCCTCCCCAGTTCTAGAGGATGTGGGGAAAATGGAACTTCCCTCATCAACTACAGGCTTGGGACTGACAACTACCTATACCTTTATTGCATGTGGATGACTTGTTGGTAATTGCGAATAAGTGATCTCAGTCTAAGTTTCATTATTGAAACCTGCATATGAGTGCAAAAAGTACAGGCAGTTGGCGGGTTACATGTGTTGTTACATGTAAAAGCTCTTTAGTTAACAGCCCACTAGAATAGAATCAATAAAATTAGGGCATAGGGATGTGTTCCAGTTAAAAGGAAAGTGACATTTCCACAAATCTGTTCAATAGTTATTGCAGACCTAAAATCTAACATTTATATGTATTACAGTACTTATCGATATGGTGTTGATGCTATATAGTGTGACTACAATCTTAAACAGCGAATATAACAGTGCAATAACATCATCTTCGACATTACCAATGACCATTATTACATTTGAGCATATATTAATGCAGGTGACTAGCTTAATGGATATGCCTATTGCAATCAAATACATATTCACTGTTTGAGCTAGATACAATTGGCATGCCAATTAAACATACATGCACTGAACCTGTGCGAATGAAGTGTCAGGGGGGTAAACAGGCCACTAAACTAATGCCCCCAGTAAATCAGTAGAGGGAGGGGCTAGGGGGAGGGATCAAGCCTGGGGTACCACACACACATTGTAGATACAATGTAGTCCACCCCCCCCCACCCTATAACCCCATCCCTCTACTGATTTACTGTGTCTGGGTCCATGGTCCATGCCATGGGGCCAGGCCGGTATAAAACATGCCTATAAATCTCTGGTTAGGGGTCGACATCCGTGTCAGCGCCTGTGCATTTTCCCCATTGGTCTAAGCTGGGCACTTTCGGTTTTCACGTTTTTTTACAGTGTTTATGGTAATTTGAGTCATATATCACAGGTGGCACAACTTTTCATACATACAACGCACGTATCGGATTGAAACTTGTTTGGTCACACATCGTTACCACGAGAATGGTCTAGTAATAACGAGAAATCGGTGAATATAATCTTGTAAGTCGCACACTTGTAGCTTCTGGCGGCCATGCTTATCGTCGTGTGCGGGACTACTCTTGCAGCGCCACCCTGCGGGAAGCAAAGAATTTTAATCGCGGCGTACCATACCCCACTTCCGGTTCAAAATTGTACGCGTCCTTGACCAATTCGCCAAGTTCAAATCCTTATTTGTCGTTGCATATGGCGTGAAAACCGGCTTGACAGCCATAAGCAACGCACCCCTGGGTTGAGTTGCGGAGCACGCTCGACCGCCGCGAACATTTTTGGTCACTCGGAGCTCGCTATGCAACGACATTGGTCACATCGAACTATTTCCATTTGTTGCGGGATATCCACTAAATAAATGTCTTTACTTTGGAAACAGCAGCACAATCTAAATAGTGTAAATATTGATAAATAAAAGATA
>OZ025250.1:49121805-49158080 GCA_964019135.1 Arenicola marina | reverse complement strand
CGGTGTGACGGCTGCACTGGGCTGACGGTCGGTGTGGCGGCCGCACTGGGCTGACGGTCGGTGTGACGGCCGCACTGGGCTGACGGTCGGTGTGACGGCTGCACTGGGCTGACGGTCGGTGTGGCGGCCGCACTGGGCTGACGGTCGGTGTGACGGCCGCACTGGGCTGACGGTCGGTGTGGCGGCCGCACTGGGCTGACGGTCGGTGTGACGGCCGCACTGGGCTGACGGTCGGTGTGACGGCCGCACTGGACTGACAGTCGGTGTGACGGCCGCACTGGGCTGACGGTCGGTGTGACGGCCGCACTGGGCTGACGGTCGGTGTGGCGGCCGCACTGGGCTGACGGTCGGTGTGACGGCCGCACTGGGCTGACGGTCGGTGTGACGGCCGCACTGGACTGACAGTCGGTGTGACGGCCGCACTGGGCTGACGGTCGGTGTGGCGGCCGCACTGGGCTGACGGTCGGTGTGACGGCCGCACTGGGCTGACGGTCGGTGTGACGGCCGCACTAGGCTGACAGTAGGTGTGACGGCCGCACTGGGTTGACGGTCGGTGTGACTGCCGCACTGGGCTGACGGTCGGTGTGACGGCCGCACTGGGCTGACGGTCGGTGTGACGGCCGCACTGGGCTGACGGTCGGTGTGACGGCCGCACTGGGCTGACAGTAGGTGTGACGGCCGCACTGGGCCGATGATCAGTGTGACGGCCGCACTGGGCTGACAGTCGGTGTGACGGCCGCACTAGGCTGACAGTAGGTATGACGGCCGCACTAGGCTGACAGTAGGTATGACGGCCGCACTGGGCTGACGGTCGGTGTGACTGCCGCACTGGGCTGACAGTAGGTGTGACGGCCGCACTGGGCTGACGGTCGGTGTGACGGCCGCGCTGGGCTGACGGTCGGTGTGACGGCCGCACTGGGCTGACGGTCCGTGTGACGGCCGCACTGGGCTGACAGTCGGTGTGACTGCCGCACTGGGCTGACGGTCGGTGTGACGGTCGCACTGGGCTGACGGTCGGTGTGACGGCCGCACTTGGCTGACGGTCGGTGTGACGGCCGCACTGGGCTAACGGTCGGTGTGACGGCCGCACTAGGCTGACAGTCGGTGTGACTGCCGCACTGGGCTGACAGTAGGTGTGACGGCCGCACTGGGCTGACAGTCGGTGTGACTGCCGCACTGGGCTGACAGTCGGTGTGACGGCCGCAATAGACTGACCGTCGGTGTGACGGCGGCATTGGGCTAACGGTCGGTCTGACGGCCGCACTAGGCTGACAGTCGGTGTGACTGCCGCACTGGGCTGACAGTAGGTGTGACGGCCGCACTGGGCTGACAGTAGGTGTGACGGCCGCACTGGGTTGACGGTCGGTGTGACGGCCGCAATAGGCTGACGGTCGGTGTGACGGCCGCACTGGGCTGACAATCGGTGTGACTGCCGCATTGGGCTGACGGTCGGTGTGACGGCCGCAATAGACTGACGGTCGGTGTGACGGCGGCACTGGGCTGACGGTCGGTGTGACGGCCGCAATAGGCTGACGGTCGGTGTGACGGCCGCACTGGGCTGACGGTCGGTGTGACGGCCGCACTGGGCTGACAGTCGGTGTGACTGCCGCACTGGGCTGACGGTCGGTGTGACGGCCGCACTGGGCTGACGGTCGGTGTGACGGCCGCACTGGGCTGACGGTCGGTGTGACTGCCGCACTGGGCTGACGGTCGGTGTGACGGGCGCACTGGGCTAACGGTCGGTGTGACGGCCGCACTAGGCTGACAGTCGGTGTGACTGCCGCACTGGGCTGACAGTAGGTGTGACGGCCGCACTGGGCTGACGGTCGGTGTGACGGCCGCAATAGGCTGATGGTCGGTGTGAGGGCCGCACTGGGCTGACAGTCGGTGTGACTGCCGCACTGGGATGAAGGTCGGTGTGACGGCCGCAATAGACTGACGGTCGGTGTGATGGCCGCATTGGGCTGACGGTCGGTGTGACGGCCGCACTGGGTTGACAGTCGGTGTGACTGCCGCACTGGGCTGACAGTCGGTGTGACGGCGGCACTGGCCTGACGGTCGGTGTGACGGCCGCACTGGGCTGACAGTCGGTGTGACTGCCGCACTGGGCTGACAGTCGGTGTGACGGCGGCACTGGGCTGACGGTCGGTGTGACGGCCGCACTAGGCTGACAGTCGGTGTGACTGCCGCACTGGGTTGACAGTCGGTGTGACGGCCGCACTGGGCTGACGGTCGGTGTGACGGCCGCACTGGGTTGACAGTCGGTGTGACGGCCGCACTGGGCTGACGATCTGGTCGGTGTGACAGCCGCACTAGGCTGACGGTCGGTGTGACGGCCGCACTGGGCTGACGATCTGGTCGGTGTGACGGCCGCACTGGGCTGACGGTCGGTGTGACGGCCGCACTGGGCTGACGGTCGGTGTGACTGTCGCACTGGGCTGACGGTCGGTGTGACGGCCGCACTGGGCTGACGGTCGGTGTGACGGCCGCACTGGGCTAACGGTCGGTGTGACTGTCGCACTGGGCTGACGGTCGGTGTGACGGCCGCACTGAGCTGACAGTCGGTGTGACTGCCGCACTGGGCTGACGGTCGGTGTGACTGCCGCACTGGGCTGACAGTCGGTGTGACGGCCGCACTGGGTTGACAGTCGGTGTGACGGCGGCACTGGGCTGACGGTCGGTGTGAAGGCCGCACTAGGCTGACAGTCGTTGTGACTGCCGCACTGGGCTGACAGTCGGTGTGACGGCCGCACTGGGCTGACAGTCGGTGTGACGGCGGCACTGGGCTGACGGTCGGTGTGAAGGCCGCACCAGGCTGACAGTCGGTGTGACTGCCGCACTGGGCTGACAGTCGGTGTGACTGCCGCACTGGGCTGACGGTCGGTGTGACGGCCGCACTGGGCTGACGATCTGGTCGGTGTGACGGCCGCACTGGGCTGACGGTCGGTGTGACGGCCGCACTGGTCTGATGGTCGCACCCGCCCCCAACTCAAAGACAACGAGGAATGTTCGTCGTGTAACTGCGCAAATGTTATTGTCTGCACAGCAAACAGTTCAGCCGGAGGCTGAGTGAGGGTCGAAGCGTTAAACGGCCCAGGCGAAAGAGAAAATGTGACTTTTATATGTTTGCCAACAAATAGAACAGTGCGGGGTAACTGACTGGTTTCATTTTCTTTGTTATTAAGGTAGGGACCGACATAAATATACATTCTTGCAAGCTTATATCCTACCCTCTTTTATTTCATGATGATGAAATAATTAAAGGTTGGACTCTAATGACATATTGTTTTCACTTTATAAATGTCTTGATAAAACCAATGTGGTAGGGTTTGCATGTACGGCAGGTTGGAGGCAAATGTGAGCGACGGAGCGACACTGAGAGTCTTTTTAGATGTTTATTTCATTTTTTAACATCCTGTGAAAAACAGGAAAATAATAAAAGTTTCCCGCATGACAGATACGTCTTGTTTCTCGGACAAGTCAATGTTATCTGCACAGAGGACAGGTTGCCCAGGTGCAAGTTATATTTGACGCCAGCTAATGCTAGATTTTTGTTGGCTGTTGCTAACGACGCGTTATTATTCAATGGATAGATGGCGCTTGCCACAATAGAACCACACTATGACTATGGCAAGCCAAAAGAACGAGTACTTAGTTGACATATGACAACCTTGTAGCTCACAAAATACGGCAAGCCAAATCGCATAAATAAATAAATTAATAATCGACATTATCACACCAAGAATATATAAGCTTACATTGGGAATAATATAAGTAAGTTTATATGGTCCCTTGAGTTCTGGAGGAAATAGGGAGAATGACCCAAAAGATATAATTGCAGTAAAAAACTCCAAATGATGTGTTGAAAATACTGAAGTTATTCAGAGGGAAGGTATAAAAAATTAAACAATCATTGGGAGGAAAATATCGTCATCTAAACAAGGTTTTATTGTCAATATAAAAATGTTCTTACAATTAAAAGAATATAATTTCAATTTAGATATTAAAATTAAGTAAAGTAATATTACTTTTTTTCCACAGAAGTAAAAAAAAATGTACATACATGTACAATGTCTGCTTTTCACATTTATCATAATAAAAAGCATTTACTGAATAATGTAATTATTATAATAAGTTGTATGGCATTATTGATAATCTATTTAACAACTCAAACATTACCAGAAATATGAATGAAAAATAATAAATAGATTCAAAATAAAATGAATGAATATTTATCTCTTGGTAAACCTGGTAGTTCTGCTTTCACATTTTTTGTAATACATACAAATGTGTACAGTAATTCTGAATGTAAATTTCAACTAGGTAGTTGCTTTAGCTTTAAAACTATTTTTTTCATTTATGTTCTTTTAGTCAAATTTCCTGTACTAAATAAAGCTTCAATATTAATTGGCAATAAATGTTAAGCACATGTATATATATTTATCCCTTCGCATACCATATTTGATTGGTTTCACCTAGAGGTAATATTTGTACATTTTAATAATAAAACAACTCAATACTGTTTGTGCTTCATTATTTTTAAACCAAAAACAACCCATAGAATCAGATATAATAGTATCAATACCTTTTCTGTTGTATCCTAGAATGACATTTTTGTATTATATATGAAATTTATATGTTAATAAAATATCTTAGATGAAAAAAAAAATCTTTTTAAAAATATGATCAAAGATCCAAATACCATGCTGCGTAAAAAGATATACACATGTGGATAATCAAGCACAATATCATATAAGTAGGGGGGTGGGTGGGTGGTCATGTTCTCAGATCACCCAGAAGAATTTTCTTTATTCCCTGGTCATGATCAATTAAAAAAGAGAACTCCCTGTGCTCAAAGAAAGGGTGGCTGCATGTTATAAGACGGTTATTTCCCGATGTATAGTTATTTAATATGAAAATCCTTGATCACAAAGGGCTAATACCCCACTCTCAGTTCACAAATAATTATTTGCCTCATTGCCAGTTCATGGTGAAATGAAAAGCTCATTCCCAAGAAATGTAAATACCCCTTGCCACCCCCCTAAGTAGTCTAAGCGTATAGTTATATATAGATCAGTAAAATTATAGACCAAAGTTTTCATAAGCTTACAAAAAATAATAATTTTACATAAATTTAAAAGTAGAATAAGATCAATCGTTTTCATTGTAACTAGTAGATTACATTTTGTGATATATGTAGCTCTAATACTGAATATATCAGGGTTCCCACAGGAAACAAAAAAAGAAATTCCCTGATTTTCCATTAGCCATTGAAAGTTTCCCTGACTTGTCGAAAAAGCATGGGGCCCTTCAACATCCCAATTATAGCCATGCCAACTCCACCAAATAATTGCCCTTAATTGTTAGATATCACGCTAATTACAACCCTAATGCAGCGAAGGACATGAAGTTTGTGGGGGGTTTGGTGCTTGGGGTCACTGTTATATGAATGTGATGGGGGGGTTCTGCAGGTAGCCCTTGATGCCTGAAGGAGCAGACATGTGTGTGAGAATGTGCGTTCATAGAGCGACAAAATATCTCTTTTAAAAAGAAAATGCCCGACCGGGCAGGTTTACCATGGAATCCCCCCACCCACAGCAATGTATTAAGTAACCCCCCACAGGGTTTCAGTGAGCCCTCTTTTTGGATTATATTAAGGATTAGGTGTTTCACAAATGGTGCACTTTTCAGTATTTACAGAAAGCTAGATCAATTAGAGTTAATCAGGGTTACATTCAAGTTTTAATTGTAAATGAATTTTTGCTTCACATGAATCACCCACAGCAAAGCAATGCAAGGAACATGGCTTGATTTCTTGACTTAGTTGGCAAACAGTTCCAACCACATTGTTGTGAACCTCGTAAAATAAATGAAGTTTATATAAAAAAAAACACACATCCTTAGAATTCACATAACAAAAAAAAATGTCTATTACGTCATCAATATTACTGTCTGCTAACACCGACAACTTCCATATATTTGTGAATGGAATGCATTTCAATGCAACACACCTCGTACAATAGAACAAAAAAAAGCCACATTGTGTTCTGTGAACACAAATTAACTAAAGACTCCGAGACAAAGGTTGCTTAAATTTGTTTTGGCGCCAAGCACAGTCTTTAATTATAGATATGTACATGTATACTGGCCACATTTAGCAGAGATATGTTTTATGATCTTTGCTAATTGCAGAAAACCACCAGAAGTAAATCAAGTCAAAATTGCATTTTTAACAAAGAACGAATTGGAAAGCTTTACTGCCTTTAAATCAGGTCTCAATGCAGCATGAACAAAAATGGTAGCAAGAGAACTTATGTCATAGATCTACATGCCATTGCGTAATGGTACAGATCGGGTCTATAACCATTTACTCATTCGAATATTAATAACCATATAAGACAGGGAATGCATAACCTTCTAGATAGTACTGACTGGGATTAAACAGTGACCAACATGCCATCTAGGCTTCTGAAATTCCTTGATTTTTCCCTGATTTTGTCTTGAAAATGAAATTCCATGATTTTTCCCTCCAGGGACTTTTTTGTCATCATTTTCCCTGACCTGTGGGAATCCTGATATATACAGAAATGTTATAGCTTGATCATTAAAAATAAATGAGAGAACTCCCATAAATATGGGATCTCAATGCTATCAAGATAGCAAGTGTAACTGGTAAATTGCAACGGATAATTTAACTTTTTTATTTATTAATAGTTTGTAATTAGTTTTCATATATATATATATTCTAGTTTATATGTAAACAATTAGAGACATTATTCCACGGATTTGACATGCTCTTCAAGTTATGCAGAAGATAACTGTCAGTGAACAGTGAGTGACAGTGTTAGTGTTCTGCAATCTCTCAATCGCTGGCTCCCAAAATCCCACTTCGCTGTCACATCTATTAAACTCATTCAAAGAAACTTTTCGCTCTAGCCTATCCCAAACTCGAATCACCCCCTGTGGCCATTTCCCACATTTGTTTATTTTGTGAGTCCAGCACAAAACATCATTTCCGCTATATTCATGAGATATTCATAAAATTGCGAATGGTGTAAAATAAGCGCTTGTCAAACCGAAATATCATGTTTTATGTTTTTTTGGGGTAAAATGAAATACCCCGGTAAATAACTCAGCCATATAACATAATTTTAATGTAATTAGACTACAAAATTATTATTACTGGTATTAATAGCACATGTAATTCTGTTATTATGGAGTCTTTAAACGTTAAAGGTGGCAGTGGCAGAAAGGGACCATATTAATGGGGGGGCTCGCAAAATAATATGGGGCATCCATATCATTGGCAGCGTATAGTTACCATTTAAAATAATAGCATCTTCGCTCAAAAATGGAGAAGCGGGGGGGGGGGGTTGCAGTCCCCAGGACCTCTCCCCAGCACCCTCCTCCCTCTATCCACCTCTGGGCAGGCATGTAACTTTGCGAAATTTACTGGGGCTATGTTATCAGGTTGTGGGTTTGTAAACAGTTTAGTGTCCATTTTAATCATGTGTTGTCACATGACCAAAAAGCGCTGCCATGTGACAGTGAGTCCAGTTAAACAGGGTATATCAAACATAAAGTTTTGGACAACATTTTTTTCCATTTTTTCAGAAATGAGTGATCATGGTGATTGTGTGCTAGAAATTAATGATGAATATGTACAATATGATGTTCTGGTTTAGCATGGCGGCCTGGGAGAGTTATTTCCTCAAAAGTTGGGACTGATAAAGCACAGTGGACGTCATTTTAGAAAGTTTAGTAGGTAGATCTAGAACTAGAATTTTAGTAGATCTAGAAGTAAGCTTAAATAAATCTTACCTTGCTCAAGTTGCTGTGTTCGTTCTTAGTAAGTTAACCAGTTAACCGAGATCAATATCTCAGTGATGTTTAATTACTTGCCGCTCTCTTTTTCGTTACGTTGTCCCCTAATAAACTGGCCTCCTCTTGCGTTACTCCATTTGCTCCAAAGACAAAGTGGTTTCCAAACTTGACCAAAGTTAACTTCTTTGCCTGATTACTTCCTGGTCTGTGGTGCGCGGCCCCCCGCTTGTCAGGTGAAGATACTTCCTCAATACAGTTTCACTCGCTCACCAGGGCGGCGCTGCGCAAATTGATGGGAAGTTCTTTTTCGAAACGGTATAAGATTTTTTGCTGTATTAAATACACATAGATCTAGCTCGTTATTTTTATGTTTTATTCTTAAAAAATAAACATATAACGTTGAAATCAATTACAGCTGATTTCACTTTTTTTCAAGAATCTTGAAATTTGCCCCCGAACGCGGTATCTTTAGGTTACACAAAAGGCCTTGGGTCACACACCATGGAAATAGCAATAGAATCCATCGGGTACAGCGTTATACCGAAACCGACCGAAACTGACCGAAACCGGCATGAATATAACAAAACCGAGTTGCATGAAACAGTTTAACTTCACAGATGTGTAGCGTGAAAATCGCGGGGCGTTAAGAATTAGTACCCAGTCGGACCCGCATTTTTCACACAGTTTGTATTTGACCCTATGAAAAGTTATGAGCATGGCGGCTGGGTAAAATATATTTCGGGCGACTCCTATACTTTGCCGTTGCAACGCAAGAAATCCTAAGCTGCGAACGGCAATGGAGATATATATATAGCTACACCTGCCGTGCCGCGTATCATGCTATTGAAAACACAGAACCTTTATAACCTATTCAGCTTATTAAAATAATATGTCATAGGTAAAACCTAAAGGCGAGCGTAGCCTCCAATGCTCCATACCATAGCGATACAACTTGTTTGGAACCTTTTGTTTAACCCCCACTGCTTGGTGAGAACCATTTACTGAACCCCTGATAACTTATACATTACTCATTAATCCAGAGGCGCTCAGATCTGCTGACAAAACCCCAGCATTAATGGCCGGTCAATTAAAACATGTAGGACCATCAACTTTCATGTCTTGCTTTTCTAATTCTGTGATAAAGAAATAATATCAACTCTTGTTCTGTGTTGCCGGGTAGTCTGAGCGGTTTTCGGTATTTAGTTTAGTTATGTTGATTTTGTGCGGGATTTTGCGGGCTTCCGGTGCGCCAGATTCCGGTGGTCCTCAGAACATCACTTGCTGCTGAGGATCCACAGAGAGAACACGTACATCAAGATCCAGTCATCACGAAACATCTTTTTACCCGTTCAGACCACTCGGCCACAACTCCCGGTTTTTCTTCTGACCCGAAATACATATCAATGCCACTTTGCTGGGTTGCGTAAGTGCATACGGAAAACAGCAGCTTACCTCCCCCTCCACGTAATAAATCATATCAACTCTCGGCTCATACAATCTTCTTTTTGTAGTTTTGAGGTCATAAATACCTGCAGCTATAACTATACAAACTGATTTTCACAAGTAGGGAAGCTATATGCATGTACTATAGCAAACACCTCTCTTTTAATTGTCTCAAGTTTAGCTGCAGGTGTGTATTTAGGTATTGAGACAACTATTACATAATAGCTTCAGGTATTGAGACAACTATTACAATAATGGCTCCAGGTATTAAGACAGTTTTTAGTTTTAATAAATTCCTATTCTTGTCTGAATTTTGTTTAGGCTTAAAGCAATATATTCCGTAATTTGTTGTATTACCGACCTCTTCTCCATGTAACATAAGTACATCCTGTCTTGAATTTAAATCCTGAAACCCTGCGGTCTATCCGGAGAGAAGCATTTTGGTCAATGGAGCAGAAGTTGGTGGCCGGCTTTATATCCTTGCGCGCCTGTTCGCAGTTCGCTATTTTGTGTGCAATGTCGACCGCGGCTCGCTATCACGTCCGCGCGCGATATAAATAAACCGCGCAGTTTTATGTTGAAATCTTGTTTTACAGACTCAATGAGATGTAAAACATATGCACCATACATTTTGAGATACTTTTAGTTTTGCTTCTAAAATTAAAAAAATCTAAGATGGCGCATGTAAGTGTATTACTTTAAATCCAATTTCGTACATTAAGTTCTCCTGCTTCAGTAGCTGAGATTCAGTAGGTAAGTTTCTGTTTTTAACATTGGCTAAAAGAAAGTCATCCTAACTTAGTCCAAATCCAGGAATCGGTCAACTTTGTTCGACGCATCCTACACGGACGCCTGATAACGTGATATTAGTGATGAACTGACAACTGTCAAATAAACCCAGTTGAATGTGACACAAACTAAACTTATGTGGTAAGGTGAATGTTTCTAATGAGACCTAAGCACCTAATGTATCATCAACCTTGATCTAAATTTACAAAAGCTAGACTAAATAATAATGTAAAAAGGTTATAACGTCAACGAAGCTGTGAACTGTTGACCAATCTGCCGTGAACCGTCGTCTGCGCGTTCGACTTGTGCTGCCACCTGGCGAATACAGCGAGCGCTCAGTCGGGAGAGTGAAAACATGTTGTCGCTATGATAAGCCCTTCATCTCTTTTCCAGTAACTTGTGGATTATGTACCAATTGTTGGTAAATATCCCGCGGTGCGCTGCGCGTAAGTTTGTAACAAAAAAAAATGAACATGACGTTTCCCAGAAGGCAGTTAACGCATGCGTAAACAATGTGTCACATCTTCCGCTTCCGCTTTTCCCACTGGGGTTCGACTTGCGGTTGATTTTTCGCTCTTTACAGTATGGGATTGAGATACAGATTTTGTCAGTTTTTTACGTGTGTATTATCTAAAGAGCTCGCTACGCTCGCTATGATCAACAGTGCATCAACAGTTCAATTTACAGCACAAAAACAAAAATGAAAGCATGCGCCTGCCTCCAGTGTGGTGCGCGGGTTACAACGCGTTGAGGGTACGGTGTGTGGTATGATTCCGGCCGCCTCTCTGGATCTGACGGCCCCCGGCCAGCCAGATCCCAAACCCTTTGTCGCCCCGGGCATCGCCCGAGGCGACGCCAGGCGGTTCTTACCGATAAGGGGCGTCGGCTGTTCCGGCTGTTCCAGGAACTACCGACACCCCTATGGGGAACCGAAGGCGTTATGATCTGGCCGTTATGACTGGTCTAAATTCCCAAATACTACATTCAAATACTACAGCAACATTCATGCACAAGTACTAATGACTGATGAATATCTGACAATGATAGGAACCGTCATGCTGTACAGGCCACACGAGCGGCCATCGTGCTGCCTGGCATGGGCAGGAATATCCAGTTTCCGTAACCCTCGCCGATAGACCTTGTGAAGTGTCAGGAACTTTCTATAAAATAATTTATTGCCAAAATACAATAATATAAGGGGCATGAATTTTATAATGTAGAATATTATGAAAGGCCAATGCCATAAGTAGTAGTATGGGTTCTGAATAGTCCGCCTAGAATGACTTTTATGATTAGTTATTTTGTTATTGTCGCTTAAGAAAACATCACAATAAGTGCCACCAAACGGCACGTACGTCAACATTGCCAACAGCTCCCGACATTGCGGGAGTTTACCGCCCAGCGGGTCCAGGACAGTTAGGCTTTTATTCACGATATCAATGGCCTGAAATTAGATTTGAGATGTCTAACTGTTGACACTAATTAATATGTGGAAATTATAGACGTTAAGACCTAGGACGTAACTATTATACAAGTATATGAATATAATGAGACCTCACACGCATTATGGACAAAAAGGTGGATAAAATATGTTTGGGTGTAATAATACTAACGAATAATATACGAACTGCATTAGTAACATCTCTGCCTTCATTTGAACCAGCCCAAAATGAAGAGGAAGGTAATGATCTAATAATTAGTGGGCACAACAAGACTTACGACAAAAACCCAGTGCTGGCCATGCCTGTTGACGACCCAGACGTAATGTCTTCCGTGTGAGATGACCTGCGCCAGAAAACAATTACTGATGCATGGACTAATACATTGATCACTATTCTTTGATTGCAGCTAGCCTTGAGATGAATCATTTAACGTACATTAAAAAGAATATTAAGTAAAGAAGCTGAGCATGATCAACAAATGCGCACCAATACGTATAAAACTACTATTCTTTTAGCTACAACGCGTGTAGACTACACATTTAACGCCGCTACCAACGTTATAACTTTTGACCAACATATAGCTTATTTCTCTTACTTTTGCAAGTTTCTCCTGGTGACTCCAGTTAAATAGCATCGCGGCAACCCAACACGGGATGTAGTCGTATTTGTGAAAAATATTGACACATATGTTAAAATATGTACGCTAACACTGTTGTCTTTATGAAAATTATAAAGGAAGATCATACTAGCTAGCTTCTGTGTGAGTCCTAGGATTGACCTTAATAATAATGTCATAGCATAGTGGATTACATATCTGTTCGAGAGCTCGAACGCTATATTATATGGGCATCAACAACTTGGTTTCAAGACGTATAATGTCAAAATGATAACTCACCGGGCATCGATGACCTACAATGCAATACGGCATGCCTCAGTTACATCCTCCAAGCTGATGTTATACACCATGAATTAAACCTGCTTATAATAAAGCTTCTTCGCGGCCAAAATCATATAGGTGTCTCATTGTAACCGTTTGTGACGGCATGAATGGCCTCAATCGTCGTCGTCCGGGGGCAGATCCGGGGAGTTGACCCGAGCACGGGCCTCCTCCAGGACCTGGCCGTCGTCACTGCCCGGGCGCAGATCCGGGGAGTTGACCCGAGCACGGGCCTCCTGCCGGACCTGGCCGTCGTCACTGTCCGGGCACAGATCCGGGGAGTTTACCCGAGCACGGACCTCCTCCCGGACCTGGTCGTCGTCACTGTCCGGGGGCAGATCCGGGGAGTTGACCCCAGCACGGGCCTCCTCCCTGCCCTTGCCGTCGCCACTGTCCGACGGCAGATCCAGGGAGTTGACCCGAGCACGGGCCTCCTCCCGGACCTGGCCGTCGTCACTTTCCGGGCGCAGATCGGGGGAGTTGACCCGAGCACGGACCTCCTCCCGGACCTGGCCGTCGTCACTGTCCGGGCGCAGATCCGGGGAGCTGACCCGAGCACGGACCTCCTCCCGGACCTGGCCGTCGTCACTGTCCGGGCGCAGATCCGGGGAGTTGACCCGAGCACGGGCCTCCTCCCGGACCTGGCCGTCGTCACTATCCGGGCGCAGATCCGGGGAGTTGACCCGAGCACGGACCTCCTCCCGGACCTGGCCGTCGTCACTGTCCGGGCGCAGATCCGGGGAGTTGACCCGAGCACGGACCTCCTCCCGGACCTGGCCGTCGTCACTGTCCGGGCGCAGATCCGGGGGGTTGACCCGAGCACGGACCTCCTCCCGGACCTGGCCGTCGTCACTGTCAGGACGCAGATCCGGGGAGTTGACCCGAGCACGGGCCTCTTCCCGGACCTGGCCGTCGTCACTGTCCGGGCGCAGATCCGGGGGGTTGACCCGAGCACGGACCTCTTCCCGGACCTGGCCGTCGTCACTGTCCGGGCGCAGATCCGGGGAGTTGACCCGAGCACGGGTCTCCTCCCGGACCCGGTCGTCGTCACTGTCACTTTCCAGCGAAAGTTCAGTACTTTCGTCCTGCAATATAGGGTACATTTTCGTAATATGTATATTTATACCAATACATATAATGAACGTCACTTGTCTTATATATTTACAGGGAAAAGTTATGCTGATCAATAATGATCCAAAAACCACAGATACTAAAATGCAAAATCTGTTATAACATAAAGTAGTCAGTGTTTACATATTTTGGAGGGCATTATATATTATAACACATTTTAATCATATAAGTAATCCTGATTGATAATAAATTAATCAACGACATAAAACATTATTTAGGTAAGTATAAGATAATTCATGACAGGTTAAAACGGCATTTCACACAGTTAAAGTTGCGAGTTTTAGATGATATATCAACCATCGCATGGGTATTTATATAAAGGACTTACGCATCCGATATATATATATATATGCATATAATCACTGAAAATAAATAAACGTAAAACCGATAATGATGAACTGCCAAAACTGAGTTTGTCACATATAAGAACATTGCGACGAAAAGTATAACAATAACAAAACATATTGCATACCTTCCAAGCCACATAAGAAAGAAGTACTTCATCCCTATCTTTGCAGGACAAGGTCCGTTCTAGAAGAGAGACATAAAATAAGACTATGAAGGATTTTCACGGAAAAAAGATAGAAAGAAAGAGAGAGAGAGTCGAGAGAGAGACACATTTATAAATATTGTAGTTCCGACAAAGACCCCAATTGTAATGAAATCATATTACTAAGTAGCAGACTAAACTACGAAATAATGTGACAATATGCGGTCTACGCAAGCTTCATTAAACGATCCCATAGGTAAATCTTTGATATCTTCCCAGAAAGTTGCATAAAACTCGATTGAAAGAGCGTCCAGGGTAGGGCTCTCTTTCCTTTTCTTGGTATTTACAGCGCTTTGGCACTCATTTAGTGTTATCTTTCCCTTGCAACTACTCGTATTAGTTTTCAGGGGGTTTATCATTAATACGATCTAGATATGCCAAAACCTCACAAGTACTCACATTGTTTGACGCGAACAGGACTTTATAGTAGTCTGTTACCGCCCCAGGGATGGCATCTGTACCTGTAACTATATTGCCCACACCATCGTTACGCCTATATATCGTATTATTACATTGTCTCCGTTTCTTTAATCCTAAAAAGTATTTTGTATTTCTCTCTTCGTGTTGTACGTAATTGGCTCTCGCTCTAATCTGCGCTCCCTTTTCCATATCGTTTTCAAGGTTTTTCTTTAATGTGTATAGGGCATTTCGATCATCGCCATGGCTTCCGTGCAATGCTTCCTCGCACTTAGTTATCTCTATTGACAGATTGTTCATTTTCTTGGCTCCTCTTTTCTTAAGCCTGAGAGAGTAATCAATAGAGAATTCTTCAATGCGTAATTTACACATATCCCACATGCTGCGCGCGTTGATAATTCCTTTATATATCAACGTGGTCTCCTCTATTAACCTAATACACCAGCTATATATTCGGGATCCGGCAGAAGTGACGTGTTTAACTTCCAATAGCCTGGGCCACGTTGTAACTGTGACCTTGCAATTCGTTAAGATATTACATAGTATCGGCGATAGAAAGATATAGTCGATACGGCTGCTCAATTTGCTCGTTCTATCATAGTACCTATATACTCTTTTATCCCCATACAATTTCCTCCACGCGGCAAACACACCCAGCCACGTTACTAAGCGTAGGAGGAATACGCGGGACCCATCCAAATCGCCGTTCTCTCTATCCAAGCTACACATACCACAGTTCATATCACCACATAATATAATAGGAGTTCCTATATCAATGCTACACATACCACAGTTCACATCACCACATAATATAGTAGGTCCTATATCAATGCTACACATACCACAGTTCATATCACCACATAATATAGTAGGAGTTCCTATGTCAATGTTACACATACCACAGTTCATATCACCACATAATATAGTAGGAGTTTCTATATCAATGTTACACATACCACAGTTCATATCACCACATAATATAGTAGGAGTTCCTATATCAATGCTACACATACCACAGTTCATATCACCACATAATATAGTAGGAGTTCCTATATCAATGTTACACATACCACAGTTCATATCACCACATAATATAGTAGGAGCTTCTATATCAATGCTACACATACCACAGTTCATATCACCACATAATATAGTAGGAGTTCCTATATCAATGCTACACATACCCCAGTTCATATCACCACATAATATAGTAGGAGTTCCTATATCAATGCTACACATACCACAGTTCATATCATCACATAATATAGTAGGAGTTCCTATATCAATGCTACACATACCACAGTTCATATCACCACATAATATAGTAGGAGTTCCTATATCAATGCTACACATACCACAGTTCATATCACCACATAATATAGTAGGAGTTCCTATATCAATGCTACACATACCACAGTTCACATCACCGCATAATATAGTAGGAGTTCCTATATCAATGCTACACATACCACAGTTCATATCACCACATAATATAGTAGGAGTTCCTATATCAATGTTACACATACCACAGTTCATATCATCACATAATATAGTAGGAGTTCCTATATCAATGCTACACATACCACAGTTCATATCACCACATAATATAGTAGGAGTTCCTATATCAATGCTACACATACCACAGTTCATATCACCACATAATATAGTAGGAGTTCCTATATCAATGCTACACATACCGCAGTTCATACCACCACATAGTATAGTAGGAGTTTCTATATCAATGCTACACATACCACAGTTCATATCACCACATAATATAGTAGGAGTTCCTATATCAATGCTACACATACCACAGTTCATATCACCACAAAATATAGTAGGAGTTCCTATATCAATGCTACACATACCACAGTTCACATCACCACATAATATAGTAGGAGTTCCTATATCAATGCTACACATACCGCAGTTCATATCACCACATAATATAGTAGGAGTTCCTATATCAATGCTACACATACCACAGTTCATATCACCACATAATATAGTAGGAGTTCCTATATCAATGCTACACATACCACAGTTCATATCACCACATAATATAGTAGGAGTTCCTATATCAATGCTACACATACCGCAGTTCATACCACCACATAATATAGTAGGAGTTCCTATATCAATGCTACACATACCACAGTTCATATCACCACATAATATAGTAGGAGTTCCTATATCAATGCTACACATACCACAGTTCATATCACCACATAATATAGTAGGAGTTCCTATATCAATGCTACACATACCGCAGTTCATATCACGACATAATATAGTAGGAGTTCCTATATCAATGCTACACATACCACAGTTCATATCACCACATAATATAGTAGGAGTTTCTATATCAATGCTACACATACCACAGTTCATATCACCACATAATATAGTAGGAGTTCCTATATCAATGCTACACATACCACAGTTCATATCACCACATAATATAGTAGGAGTTCCTATATCAATGCTACACATACCACAGTTCACATCACCACATAATATAGTAGGAGTTCCTATATCAATGCTACACATACCACAGTTCATATCACCACATAATATAGTATGAGTTCCTATATCAATGCTACACATACCACAGTTCATATCACCACATAATATAGTAAGAGTTCCTATATTAATGTTACACATACCACAGTTCATATCCTGTTGTACACTAGTGATTACCGTTACAGGTACAGGTACTGGCCTGCTGTACATACTGTGATTACCGTTACAGGTACAGGTACTGGCCTGCTGTACATACTGTGATTACCGTTACAGGTACAGGTACTGGCCTGGTGTACATACAGTGATTACCGTTACAGATACAGGTACTGGCCTGTTGTACATACAGTGATTACCGTTACAGGTACAGGTACTGGCCTGCTGTACATACAGTGATTACCGTTACAGGTACAGGTACTGGCCTGCTGTACATACTGTGATTACCGTTACAGGTACAGGTACTGGCCTGGTGTACATACAGTGATTACCGTTACAGATACAGGTACTGGCCTGTTGTACATACAGTGATTACCGTTACAGGTACAGGTACTGGCCTGCTGTACATACAGTGATTACCGTTACAGGTACAGGTACTGGCCTGCTGTACATACTGTGATTACCGTTACAGGTACAGGTACTGGCCTGCTGTACATACAGTGATTACCGTTTCAGGTACAGGTACTGGCCTGTTGTACATACAGTGATTACCGTTACAGGTACAGGTACTGGCCTGCTGTACATACAGTGATTACCGTTACAGGTACAGGTACTGGCCTGCTGTACATACTGTGATTACCGTTACAGGTACAGGTACTGGCCTGGTGTACATACAGTGATTACCGTTACAGATACAGGTACTGGCCTGTTGTACATACAGTGATTACCGTTACAGGTACAGGTACTGGCCTGTTGTACATACAGTGATTACCGTTACAGATACAGGTACTGGCCTGCTGTACATACTGTAATTACCGTTACAGGTACAGGTACTGGCCTGTTGTACATACAGTGATTACCGTTACAGGTACAGGTACTGGCCTGCTGTACATACTGTGATTAACGTTACAGGTACAGGTACTGGCCTGTTGTACATACAGTGATTACCGTTACAGGTACAGGTACTGGCTTGCTGTACATACAGTGATTACCGTTACAGGTACAGGTACTGGCCTGGTGTACATACAGTGATTACCGTTACAGATACAGGTACTGGCCTGTTGTACATACTGTGATTACCGTTACAGGTACAGGTACTGGCCTGTTGTACATACAGTGATTACCGTTACAGATACAGGTACTGGCCTGCTGTACATACTGTGATTACCGTTACAGGTACAGGTACTGGCTTGCTGTACATACAGTGATTACCGTTACAGGTACAGGTACTGGCCTGCTGTACATACTGTGATTACCGTTACAGGTACAGGTACTGGCCTGGTGTACATACAGTGATTACCGTGATAATTATGTTCGTACGTTGTGGCGAAAACAAGGTGTAGCTGTCACTTAACCTGGCAAGTGTACAATTTCCACGGTCACTTCGTACCTTGTATGTGTATAGTGTCCAGTTACTTCGTACCTGGTAAGTGTACAATTTCCACGGTCACTTCGTACCTTGCATGTGTATAGTGTCCAGTTACTTCGTACCTGGTATGTAAACACAGTCCAGTAACTTCGTACCTGGGATGTGTACAGTGTCCACGGTCACTTCGTACCTGGTATGTGTACCGTGGCCATCCCCTGCCGCCCATGACATGGCCATCCCATGCCGCCCATGCATGACATGGCCATCCTCTGCCGCCCATGACATGGCCATCCCCTGCCGCCCATGACATGGTCATCCCCTGCCGCCCATGACATGGCCATCCCCTGCCGCCCATGACATGGCCATCCCCTGCCGCTCAGGACATGGCCATCCCGTGCCGCCCATGACATGGCCATTCCCTACCGCCCATGACATGGCCATCCCCTGCCGCCCATGACATGGCAATCCCCTGCCGCCCATGACATGGCAATCCCCTGCCACCCTTGACATGGCCATCCCCTGCCGCCCATGACATGGCCATCCCCTGCCGCCCATGACATGGCCATCCCCTGCCGCCCATGACATGGCCATCCTCTACCGCCCATGATATATCCATCCCCTGCCGCCCATGACATGGCAATCCCCTGCCGCCCATGACATGGCAATCCCCTGCCGCCCTTGACATGGCCATCCCCTGCCGCCCATGACATGGCCATCTCCTGCCGCCCATGACATGGCCATCCCCTACCGCCCATGACATGGCCATCCCCTGCCGCCAATGACATGGCAATCCCCTGCCGCCCATGACATGGCAATCCCCTGCCGCCCTTGACTTGGCCATCTCCTGCCGCCCATGACATGACCATCCCCTGCCGCCCATGACATGGCCATCCCGTGCCGCCCATGACATGGCCATCTCCTACCGCCCATGACATGGCCATCCCGTGCCGCCCATGACATGGCAATCCCCTGCCGCCCATGACATGGCAATCCCCTGCCGCCCTTACATGGCCATCCCCTGCCGCCCATGACATGGCCATCCCCTGCCGCCCATGACATGGCCATCCCGTGCCGCCCATGACATGGCCATCCCGTGCCGCCCTGGACATGGCCATCCGCTGCCGCCCATGACATGGTCATCCCCTGCCGCCCATGCATGACATGGCCATCCCCTGCCGCTCATGCATGACATGGCCATCCCCTGCCGCTCATGACATGGCCATCCCCTGCCGCCCATGCATGACATGGCCATCCCGTGCCGCCCATGACATGGCCATCCCGTGCCGCCCATGACATGGCCATCCCCTGCCGCCCTGGACATGGCCATCCGCTGCCGCCCATGACATGGCCATCCCCTGCTGCCCATGACATGGCCATCCCGTGCCGCCCATGACATGGCCATCCCCTGCCGCCCATGCATGACATGGCCATCCCGTGCCGCCCATGACATGGCCATCCTGTGCCGCCCATGACATGGCCATCCCCTGCCGCCCATGACATGGCCATCCGCTGCCGCCCATGACATGGCCATCCCCTGCCGCCCATGACATGGCCATCCCGTGCCGCCCATGACATGGCCATCCCCTGCCGCCCATGACATGGCCATCCCCTGCCGCCCTGGACATGGCCATCCGCTGCCGCCCATGACATGGCCATCCCCTGCCGCCCATGACATGGCCATCCCGTGCCGCCCATGACATGGCCATCCCCTGCCGCCCATGCATGACATGGCCATCCCCTGCCGCCCATGACATGACCATCCCCTGCCGCCCATCACATGGCCATCCCCTGCCGCTCATGACATGGCCATCCCCTGCCGCCCATGCATGACATGGCCATCACCTGCCGTTCATGACATGGCCATCCCGTGCCGCCCATGACATGGCCATCCCCTGCCGCCCATGACATGGCCATCCCGTGCCGCCCATGACATGGCCATCCCCTGCCGCCCATGCATGACATGGCCATCCCCTGCCGCCCATGACATGACCATCCCCTGCCGCCCATGACATGGCAATCCCCTGCCGCCCTTACATGGCCATCCCCTGCCGCCCATGACATGGCCATCCCCTGCCGCCCATGACATGGCCATCCCGTGCCGCCCATGACATGGCCATCCCGTGCCGCCCTGGACATGGCCATCCGCTGCCGCCCATGACATGGTCATCCCCTGCCGCCCATGCATGACATGGCCATCCCCTGCCGCTCATGCATGACATGGCCATCCCCTGCCGCTCATGACATGGCCATCCCCTGCCGCCCATGCATGACATGGCCATCCCGTGCCGCCCATGACATGGCCATCCCGTGCCGCCCATGACATGGCCATCCCCTGCCGCCCTGGACATGGCCATCCGCTGCCGCCCATGACATGGCCATCCCCTGCTGCCCATGACATGGCCATCCCGTGCCGCCCATGACATGGCCATCCCCTGCCGCCCATGCATGACATGGCCATCCCGTGCCGCCCATGACATGGCCATCCTGTGCCGCCCATGACATGGCCATCCCCTGCCGCCCATGACATGGCCATCCGCTGCCGCCCATGACATGGCCATCCCCTGCCGCCCATGACATGGCCATCCCGTGCCGCCCATGACATGGCCATCCCCTGCCGCCCATGACATGGCCATCCCCTGCCGCCCTGGACATGGCCATCCGCTGCCGCCCATGACATGGCCATCCCCTGCCGCCCATGACATGGCCATCCCGTGCCGCCCATGACATGGCCATCCCCTGCCGCCCATGCATGACATGGCCATCTCCTGCCGCCCATGACATGACCATCCCCTGCCGCCCATGACATGGCCATCCCCTGCCGCTCATGACATGGCCATCCCCTGCCGCCCATGCATGACATGGCCATCACCTGCCGTTCATGACATGGCCATCCCGTGCCGCCCATGACATGGCCATCCCCTGCCGCCCTGGACATGGCCATCCGCTGCCGCCCATGACATGACCATCCCCTGCCGCTCATGACATGGCCATCCCCTGCCACCCATGACATGGCCATCCCCTGCCGCCCATGACATGGCCATCCCCTGACGCCCATGACATGGCCATCCCCTGCCGCCCATGACATGACCATCCCCTGCCGCCCTTGACATGGCCATCCCCTGCCGCCCATGACATGGCCATCCCCTGGCGCCCACGACATGGCCATCCCTTGCCGCCCATGACATGGCCATCCCCTTTCGTCTATGACATGACCATCTCCTGCCGCTCATGACATGGCCATCCCGTGCCGCCCATGACATGGCCATCCCCTGCCGCCCATGACATGGCCATCCCCTGCCGCCCTTGACATGGCCATCCCCTGCCGCCCATGACATGGCCATCCCCTGCCGCCCATGACATGGCCATCCCCTGCCGCCCATGACATGGCCATCCCCTACCGCCCATGACATGGCCATCCCCTGCCGCCCATGACATGGCAATCCCCTGCCGCCCATGACATGGCAATCCCCTGCCGCCCTTGACATGGCCATCCCCTACCGCCCATGACATGGCCATCCCGTGCCGCCCATGACATGGCCATCCCCTACCGCCCATGACATGGCCATCCCCTGCCGCCCATGACATGGCAATTCCCTGCCGCCCATGACATGGGTATCCCCTGCCGCCCTTGACATGGCCATCCCCTGCCGCCCATGACATGGCCATCCCCTGGCGCCCATGACATGGCCATCCCCTGGCGCCCATGACATGGCCATCCCCTGCCGCCCATGACATGACCATCCCCTGCCGCCCATCACATGGCAATCCCCTGCCGCCCTGGACATGGCCATCCGCTGCCGCCCATGACATGGCCATCCCCTGCCGCCCATGACATGGCCATCCCCTACCGCCCATGACATGGCCATCCCCTGCCGCCCATGACATGGCCATCCCCTGCCGCCCATGAAATGGCCATCCCCTGCCGCCCATGACATGGTAATCCCCAGCCGCCCATGACTTGGCCATCCCCTGCCGCCCATGACCTGGCTATCCCCTGCCACCCATGACATGGCCATCCCCTGCCGCCCATGACATGGCCATCCCCTGACGCCCATGACATGGCAATCCACTTTCGCCCATGACATGGCCATCCCCTGCCGCCCATGATATGGCAATCCCCTGCCGCCCACGACATGGCAATCCCCTGCCGCCCATGACATGGTCATCCCCTGCCGCCCATGACATGGCCATCCTCTGACGCCCATGACATGGCCATCCCCTGCCGCCCATGACATGGTCATCCCCTGCCGCCCATTACATGGCTATCCCCTGCCACCCATGACATGGCCCTCCGCTGCCGCCCATGACATGGCCATCCCCTGACGCCCATGACATGGCAATCCCCTTTCGTCCATGACATGGCTATCCACTGCCACCCATGGCATGGCCATCCCCTGCCGCCCATAACATGGTCATCCCCTACCGCCCATGACATGGCCATCCCCTGCCGCCCATGACATGGCAATCCCCTGCCGCCCATGACATGGCAATCCCCTGCCACCCTTGACATGGCCATCTCCTGCCACCCATGACATGGCCATCCCCTGCCGCCCATGACATGGCCATCCCCTGCCGCCCATGACATGGCCATCCCCTGCCGCCCATGACATGGCCATCCCCTGCCGCCCATGACATGGCCATTCCCTACCGCCCATGACATGGCCATCCCCTGCCGCCCTTGACATGACCATCCCCTGCCGCCCTTGACATGGCCATCCCCTGCCGCCCATGACATGACCATCCCCTGCCGCCCTTGACATGGCCATCTGCTGCCGCCCATGACATGGCCATCCCCTGCCGCTCACGACATGGCCATCCCTTGCCGCCCATGACATGGCCATCCCCTGCCGCCCATGACATAACCATCCCCTGGCGCTCATGACATGGCCATCCCGTGCCGCCCTTGACATGGCCATCCCCTACCGCCCATGACATGGCCATCCCGTGCCGCCCATGACATGGCCATCCCCTACCGCCCATGACATGGCCATCCCCTGCCGCCCATGACATGGCAATTCCCTGCCGCCCATGACATGGCAATCCCCTGCCGCCCTTGACATGGCCATCCCCTGCCGCCCATGACATGGCCATCCCCTGGCGCCCATGACATGGCCATCCCCTGGCGCCCATGACATGGCCATCCCCTGCCGCCCATGACATGACCATCCCCTGCCGCCCATCACATGGCAATCCCCTGCCGCCCTGGACATGGCCATCCGCTACCGCCCATGACATGGCCATCCCCTGCCGCCCATGACATGGCCATCCCCTACCGCCCATGACATGGCCATCCCCTGCCGCCCATGACATGGCCATCCCCTGCCGCCCATGAAATGGCCATCCCCTGCCGCCCATGACATGGTAATCCCCAGCCGCCCATGACTTGGCCATCCCCTGCCGCCCATGACCTGGCTATCCCCTGCCACCCATGACATGGCCATCCCCTGCCGCCCATGACATGGCCATCCCCTGACGCCCATGACATGGCAATCCACTTTCGCCCATGACATGGCCATCCCCTGCCGCCCATGATATGGCAATCCCCTGCCGCCCACGACATGGCAATCCCCTGCCGCCCATGACATGGTCATCCCCTGCCGCCCATGACATGGCCATCCTCTGACGCCCATGACATGGCCATCCCCTGCCGCCCATGACATGGTCATCCCCTGCCGCCCATTACATGGCTATCCCCTGCCACCCATGACATGGCCCTCCGCTGCCGCCCATGACATGGCCATCCCCTGACGCCCATGACATGGCAATCCCCTTTCGTCCATGACATGGCTATCCACTGCCACCCATGGCATGGCCATCCCCTGCCGCCCATAACATGGTCATCCCCTACCGCCCATGACATGGCCATCCCCTGCCGCCCATGACATGGCAATCCCCTGCCGCCCATGACATGGCAATCCCCTGCCACCCTTGACATGGCCATCTCCTGCCACCCATGACATGGCCATCCCCTGCCGCCCATGACATGGCCATCCCCTGCCGCCCATGACATGGCCATCCCCTGCCGCCCATGACATGGCCATCCCCTGCCGCCCATGACATGGCCATTCCCTACCGCCCATGACATGGCCATCCCCTGCCGCCCTTGACATGACCATCCCCTGCCGCCCTTGACATGGCCATCCCCTGCCGCCCATGACATGACCATCCCCTGCCGCCCTTGACATGGCCATCTGCTGCCGCCCATGACATGGCCATCCCCTGCCGCTCACGACATGGCCATCCCTTGCCGCCCATGACATGGCCATCCCCTGCCGCCCATGACATAACCATCCCCTGGCGCTCATGACATGGCCATCCCGTGCCGCCCATGACATGGCCATTCCCTACCGCCCATGACATGGCCATCCCCTGCCGCCCATGACATGGCAATCCCCTGCCGCCCATGACATGGCAATCCCCTGCCACCCTTGACATGGCCATCCCCTGCCGCCCATGACATGGCCATCCTCTGCCGCCCATGACATGGCCATCCCCTGCCGCCCATGACATGGCAATCCCCTACCGCCCATGACAAATCCATCCCCTGCCGCCCATGACATGGCAATCCCCGGCCGCCCATGGCATGGCAATCCCCTGCCGCCCTTGACATGGCCATCCCCTGCCGCCCATGACATGGCCATCCCCTGACGCCCATGACATGACCATCCCCTGCCGCCCATGACATGGCCATCCCCTGCCGCCCATGACATGGCAATCCCCTGCCGCCCATGACATGGCAATCCCCTGCCGCCCTTGACATGGCCATCCCCTGCCGCCCATGACATGGCCATCCCCTGCCGCCCATGACATGACCATCCCCTGCCGCCCATGACATGGCAATCCCCTGCCGCCCATGACATGGCAATCCCCTGCCGCCCTTGACATGGCCATCCCCTGCCGCCCATGACATGGCCATCCCCTGCCGCCCATGACATGACCATCCCCTGCCGCCCATGACATGGCCATCCCCTGCCGCCCATGACATGGCCATCCCCTGCCGCCCATGACATGGCAATCCCCTGCCGCCCTTGACATGGCCATCCCCTGCCGCCCATGACATGGCCATCCCCTGCCGCCCATGACATGACCATCCCCTGCCGCCCATCACATGGCAATCCCCTGCCGCCCTGGACATGGCCATCCGCTGCCGCCCATGACATGGCCATCCCCTGCCGCCCATGACATGGTCATCCCCTGCCGCCCATGACATGGCCATCCTCTGCCTCCAATGACATGGCCATCCCCTGCCTCCCATGACATGGTCATCCCCTGCCGCTCATGACATGGCCATCCCGTGCCGCCCATGACATGGCCATCCCCTACCGCCCATGACATGGCCATTCCCTGCCGCCCATGACATGGCCATCCCCTGCCGCCCATGACATGGCCATCCCCTGCCGCCCATGACATGGCCATCCCCTGCCGCCCATGACATTACTATCCCCGTGCCGCCCATGACATGGCCATCCCCCGACGCCCATGACATGGCAATCCCCTTTCGTCCATGACATGGCTATCCACTGCCTTATCGTTTTTGAACTTGGCATCAGCGCACAATTTTGTGAGCAGCTTAATAATATATCTAATATGCATTTATCAAGCTCAGCGCCAGATCTATGAGTCAAAATCATTTTATTTATTTGTTGTTTTAATTTATGGATGGAATTTAAAAAAGATATGTATTACAACAATATCAAGTGGCTCAGGCTTTGATGTGCTGACTTATGTAAACCTTGTAGTTAAGTTAAGGTATCATCCTTACCAAAGGTTGGTGTCAAGATTAAAGTGTCGGGAGTATTTTTCTGTATCTAACTACATTGCCAAATATAAGTAATATAAGTTTGTGACGTAGAGGAGGTGGTGGTGGGGTGGCCATGATATATACCATGGGGTCACCTCCCCCAGCTCCACCCTGGTGACCGCCTCCCCCTCCAGCCTCACCCTGGTCACCGCCTCCCCCTCCTGTCTCACGGCGTGCAGAGAGTGACCCCACCTGTCACACACCACAAAGTGATCCCCGTTGCGTGTGATGTCCCAGATGTCCGTGAGTCCTGGGAGGTCCAGGACGCGGCCCGTACAGCACCAGGAGCGCGGTGTACGTCATCAGGATCGTGTCCTGGAGGACGGACACATACCTCGGCCGCCACCCCTCCCCCTGCACCTCCGGCGGCGTGTTGAGGGTGGCCACCACCCCGCCCCCCGCCACATCCACCACATGCACCCCATCCTTACAACAGACAGAGTGTCCGGCTGGGCTCCTTGTAGGCTTCGATACTATATGGAAAGACGCTATGTGGCAGTGTCTGGATCAACGTTTGGAGAACTTATCGGTGCTGGAATACTGGCCAAATCTCGACTTAATAGCAAATGAAATGTGACAGTTGGCGGCCGGCTGTGAAAGCAGGCCACCGTCACGAGGAAATGAGAACAACTGAGGTGGCGGTCAAGAGGTTTATTTACCTGTATGGTGAATAAATACAGATAGAACATAAAACAAATGAATGATCAGCCGTTGACGGTCTGTCCACGGCTACGAATAGAGAGGAAGTAAAGTTTATTACACGCTGCTTACATGAGAACTGTATCGTCACTTATGTGCATAAGACTAATACTATTATATAAACAATAAGATACCGTTTAAACTAGTCTCATAATTATGTAATAATGAACGAGAGTACGAGTTGAAAGTGAAATGAAAATGAGAGGCACATACCTGTATGGTGAATAAATACAGATAGAACATAAAACAAATGAATGATCAGCCGTTGACGGTCTGTCCACGGCTACGAATAGAGAGGAAGTGAAGTAAGTTAGGCTTTCAAACCAGCGTCACATGCCACTTCTCTCTGATGACCAATGAGGGATGAATATGATGTGACTGACCAATGAGATGTGGTTATAGCGGGTAGTCATGACTACATGATAACAATTATGGAGTCACCAAGTGAGAGAATGAAACTATGGAAAGCCAATGAACTAATGTTATATTGTTATAATGCTATGGAAGACCACTCAAATAATAATCCTGCTACAATGCCCCCGGGGTTAAAATCATGTCGTCCCTTGACATGACTAGTGATATCTTGTTGAAAAAGAAGAAAAAGAACATTAGTAGCTTCTGTTACCAAAATTCCACCTAAACTACTTGCGGAATTCTTCAGCATCTGTGGTATAAATCATCAATACTGCGTGTCGTCATGTAGTAGCTCACGGCGTAACTACATGAGTACATTATACATATATCATCAGCATCGACAGATTTATTTAATACACTTATACATTCACATTCATAAGACCATTCATACAAATATTTCTTGCTCTTGCTCGTCGCTCCCTACGACCATTGCGTGAGACTGAGCAAAATCGTTAGACGTGAACCAGTCTGGGCGGCGAGTTGTGCGCCCTGAGCGACGCGGCACCGCCTCGAAATCTATACCAATATCTGGAGGACCAGGCTCTCTACCATCTGCGTGAGCCTCAGTCGCAGCTTCAGCCTCAGGTTCAGCCGGCTGATGGCTTTCACTCGAAGACATTAGTCCTTCCTGTCCACTATATACACTATTTACATCATGAGCTATAGCTATATCTGTCGTCCCTGCAGTCTCCTCCACAGCGGTAACTCCAACTTCTAGAGTATCCACTGGCGGGTTCACTGGGAATTGTACACTTCCGACAACCTCAGTGGGTTGGTCAAGTGATTGTAAGGGCAACTGTGACTGGCTTTGTCTAGTCACTCTAGTTGGTGCCTTATACGACAAACTGAACTCAACCTCAGAGTCTGACGTATCACTGAGGTCAACGTCCTTGTTACTTGGTCGTTTGCTAGGCGCGACTGACACCTTTGCGACACTGCCAGACGCAGTGTCAAGTGAACCGATAGGTAATAGCATATTTCTATGCAAAGTCCTAATTTTCCCGCCTTCCTTCCGTACCTTGTATACAGGGATTGCGTCATTGGGCTGTTTTAGCACAATATAGGCCTCATCGGACCAGCGATTAGCCAGTTTATGGGGTCCTTCCATCCCAGTCACCTTCACCAGCACCCGATCCCCCGCAGATAACGTTACATTGGTAAGTAATCGACGGGCATCATAATTACTTTTCTGTCGGTCTTGTTGCGTATCTATCCGACACGCTGCGACCTTGTACGCGTAATCTAATCGCGCTTTTAACTTGTTGACGTAATCGGTATGATACTGGTGGTGAATAGCTTCTTCTTCGCGAACGCCTATAGCAATGTCGACGGGTAGCCGAGGCTGCCTGCCAAACATTAAGAAGAAGGGGGAAAAGCCAGTGGTATCATTCTTGGTACAGTTATAAGCATATACTAGAGGCGATACGAAGTCCTTCCAATTGTACTTTTGCGTTGGCGATAGAGTACCTAGCATGCCGAGTAATGTGGCGTTAAATCTCTCAACCTGGCCATTACCCATGGCGTGATAGGGAGTGGTTCTGGACTTCCTGATGTTACACAATTTGCACATTTCAGCAATGACACGGGACTCAAAATTCCGTCCTTGGTCGCTATGCAGTTTCTCGGGTAGGCCATATGTAGTCACAAACGTCTTAAAAAGAGCATTCGCAGTAGTGCGAGCCGTCTGGTCTTTAGTCGGGATTGCCATCGCGAAACGCGTAAAATGGTCTGTAATTACCAGTACGTCTTTGACTTTGCCTTTAGACTCCTCTAGTGATAAGAAATCCATGCATAGCAGTTCTAGCGGTCGTGTTGTCTTAATGGTGATTAATGGCACCGTTTGCGTCTTGGATTTACGCTTTATGCATGTCATGCATCTTTTAATATGATCGTCAGCGTCTCGTGACATGCCAGTCCAGTAATACCGTTGTTGTAAGAGATCAATGATCTTGTCTCGGCCCAAATGACCTATATCATCATGTACCCCTCGCAGGGCAGTCCTACGAAAATGATTTGGTAAAATCAGTTGGAAAATCTCCTCCTCGTGGTGAAGACGTTTCCGATATAGCACTCCGTTTCGGAAGACCAGAGAATCAGAATGGCGTAAGAGAGCCCTTACATTGGGATCAACACTTCCAGTCGTATCTCCTCTCAGAGATTTGATGACAGCTGAAATAGCTGGATCCGTCGATTGCCATTTTATCCAATCATTTGCTGTCAATGTCGGTAAAGGGGTAGTTGTTAACTGTTCCACAGCTGATGGGGTCGTTAATAACGTTTCTACACTAGGAACACACTGAGAATGACAGATTGCAGACGTCACCTCAGCTGTTATCGTAGACGGCATCCTTGAGAGGGCGTCTGCATCTACGTTAGACTTCCCACTTCGATATTTTATTTCAAAGTCAAAGTTAGCGAGGGCAGACAACCATCTATGGCCCGTGGCATCAAGGCGAGCGGTCGTTAGTACATAAGTCAAGGGGTTATTGTCCGTCATAACGACAAATTTTGATCCGTACAAATAGTCCTTGAACTTATCGGTGACTGCCCACTTTAATGCCAAGAATTCTAGCTTATGAGCCGCATAATTCTTCTCTGATGGAGACAGACCTCTACTCGCATATGCTATGACACGGTCAATTCCATCTTGCTCTTGATAAAGTACAGCCCCGAGACCTTGCATACTGGCATCGGTGTGCACCTTGAAAGGTAGGTCAAAATTGGCATAGCTGAGAATTGGAGCCGACGTAAGGACCTGTTTCAGTTCCTGAAAAGAGCGTTGCTGCGCTACATCCCAACAGAACAAAGTCTTTGTTTTGCCCTTCGGGGGTCCTTTTAAGAGATCATACAAGGGTCTCGATATCTTGGCGTACCCCTTCACAAATCTACGGTAAAAGCCGGTAAATCCCAAAAACCTTCTGAGACCTTTGACATCAGCCGGGGCGGGCCAGTCTTTGACCACACTTATTTTCTCGGGATCAGTGTGTATACCTCGCTCCGAGATAACATGTCCAAGGCATTTTACAGAGCTTTGCAGGAATGAACATTTAGATGGCTTGAGTTTAAGGCCATGTTCCTGCAATCGCTGGAAGATACGCTCTAGTCTCTGTAAATGCTCTTCGAGCGTAGATGAGTAGACTATAATATCGTCTAGGTACAACAAACATTCTGTGAGATGCAAATCACCCATACATTTTTCCATTAGACGCTGGAAGGTAGCCGGGGCATTGGTTAGGCCGAACGGCATGCGGTTAAATTCCCAGAAGCCTAACGGACCTGCGGTAAAGGCAGTCTTTTCTTTGTCACGTTCCCTCACTTTCACTTGCCAATATCCAGATTTGAGATCTAAGCAAGAGAAGTAACGGGCTCCTGAGAGTGCATCTAATGTCTCTTCAATTCTGGGGATTGAATGAGCGTCCTTCACTGTACGGGCATTTAGCTTCCGGTAGTCAATACAAAATCGTAGACTTTTATCTTTCTTTCTCACTAAGACTACAGGTGAAGCAAATGGACTGTTACTACGTCGGATCACGCCACAATCCAGCATATTACAAAGATGTTCCCGGACTTCCTGATACATATTGGGAGGAACTCTTCTGTATCTTTCCTTGAATGGGACATCATCGTGTAAAAGGATAGGGTGCTCGACGGCCTCAGTACATCCTAAGTCATTATCTGTGGTTGAAAACACATCTTTCCACTTCACTAACAACCGGGCTAAATGTTCCTGGGTATCCACCTTCGAGCTGAACAAAGACAGAAACTCCGAGTCTGGATCAGAGTGTTCCGTTGAACCGGAAACTTCCTGCATTTGGGCTGATACAGAGGTGATCGGCTTTGGTACCATGGCAACGGGAGTTAGTTCACACAACGATGACTTGGCAGGGATGATTACATCATGCCTCGTCATATTGTGTATCTTGATAGGTATACGCGTACACGTATTAGAATAAGATTCTGTGTGTTGTACTGAAGGAACAAGCATTAGACCTTTGGGTAAGGATTGCGATTTGCCTTCTTCAGTCAGAGTCAGTAGCTTCCCTACATCCCCTGCGCGTACTGAGCCATGAACGGTAACTTGCATATTCCCAGGAATAAGAACCTGCTTGAGGCATTTAACTTCCCCGATCGTAGAATCTGGAGAGTCTAAACACTTCCGCGATTGTAACACCCGAGCTGCTGCTTGCCAGGCATCAGCGCCTGGGGCATCACTGTGTAGTGGACCAAAGTTAAAATCAGGATCAAAGACACGACAAAGTACGTTTGTACCAACAACAAGCGGAACCTGTCTGTTATATCGAGTCTGATCTACAACAAGTACAGGTGTTAGGATATCAACATGTTTGCCAAATACATCGAATCCCAATTCCAATTCTACAACTCCTCTAAAAGCAAGCTGGTGTCCTCCTGCACTCTCAACGTTTAGCAGGGTTGAGACCGGCAAAACATCAAGTTCAGGAAACTGTTCGTCTAGGAACGAAGATCCAACTGTGGTAACCTGGGAGCCTGTATCTAAGAGGGACATACAATCCTTACTGTAGACTTTGATATGTACCTCATTGGCTCCACCGACTAACTGGGCTCGAGATTCAACTTTCACTGTGGTGGGGCCAGCATTTGTACACCCTCGCTTTCGCCCCTTTGAGAGAGTGTCTGGGAGTTTAAAGAATGGCCTTCTTTGTGAAAGCGAGCTCTGCATCTGTCTTGTGTGTGTCCAAACCGGGCACAACGATCACAACGGATTGAGGGAGGCTTTCTCCGAGGAGAGACTCTACGCTGCTCAGTGTGTCTATTCTTATTCTCTTCTAGATTTGAGATACGTTTCCCCATATCATCAACTTTCTTCAAGAGAAGATCCATCTTTGTCAAAAGTTCATCCTGAGTCACACTCTGCTGATAAACTTTAGCCCTAGGTTTACCTGAACATGAAAGTTCATGTTCCACCTGTCTGATTTGTTTGAACAACACATCATAACGTGACTTGACGTCAAAGTGATGTCTAGTTGCCTCTTTCAATAGGTGATCGCTAAGACCCATCCAGAACTTAGTACGAAGCATTTGGTTACTAGCCTCAACCGTCAGTTGGTCCCGATCTCTAATTTGAACTAAGAGCTCCTCTAATCGGCAACCACACAGTTTCAGCTTCACGTTGCTTTGACGAGTAGAAATCTTCAAACAACTGTTCCGTGGTGAGCACAATACCAAACACAGAATCAAATTTCTGAAAAATTTCATTCTCAGTAGCGTTTTCGCCCAAGTAACGGAGAACCCTTGCTGCTGTACCACGAAGGGAGCGACGAATAGCCTGGGGAATGACATGAGGAGGATGTTCTTCATTCAAAAGACATCTAACCTCGTACTTCCATTCAAAGTAAGACAATTCACCTTTCCCTCCATCTCCCGAAAACAGAGGTATTCTAATTTCCCTTGATGCTGACGGTATTTGGATCCCTGGGTTAGAGTGGTGTGGTGATACATGTACTTGTGCAGGGGGAGTAGCCGTGGACACATACGCGTTGTTTGCCAGTCGTGCTGTATCAGAATGTGTGAACACACGGCTACCGGTATTATTCCTATCAGGAGTAACATTTCCGTCAGGTTCCTCAACCCGCGAAGTCTCTGCCACGGTGATCATTTTGTCAATCAGGTGTTGCAAAACATCCGGGGGGAGGGCCTTTAGCTGCTGTTCTAAGTCCACACACCTAGCTTGGACCCCCTCTGTCTCAGACTTTGGCACCAGAGCCTTCAGTGTAGACTCATGGTCTACCCCACAAGCAATGAGAGTTAATTGTCTATCTCTCAATGTTTTTCCAGATATTTCACTCACAGCTTGAGTCACAAGTTCTGTACTATAGAATAAGACAAAAGCTACCTGTAGGACACCAGGGTCTGGGGAACCTTTAAATAGCACATGTTCTACATCCCCAATGTGGGAGAAAAGGCATTCTACCTCAGCAATGGCGACATCATCTGGCAAACCAGTAATACACACTGACCTCTTGTAAAGAGACATGATCTCCACAAGATGGTAATCCACACAGGGATACACAATTCAATTTCTGTTAAGTGCTAGTCTTGCTGATCGAAATGTGACCAACTATATCAATCACTGTGACACTGTTCAAAGAAATTCAAAGATTTCTTCAAACAAAAAATACAAATTAAATGTTCACACAATGCGGTACATATAACACATTCAATTGTAAGTTCAAACTCAGATGCACAACTGCCACATTATCACAAGACAAGATTGCATCAAGTTTCTGTACACATACGAGATAACATACAATTCATCATGCTACTAGATTTGTATGAAGTGTAGATTGGTACCTGAAATCAGAATTGATCAATAAATCAGGAGTAAATCAGATGAGAATCTGAAGAAAGAAATTAGAAAGTTCATTTCTAATGTTCCAATCTGAAATAAATTGCAGACAAATGGAAAGGAGATAATAATGAACTCAATCACTTGGAAAAGTGATATTTATGAAAATGTAGAGGTTGATACAAATGAATATATAACCAATTCCCACAAAACAAGAATAGGAATTGATCAAAAGTACGAAGCAAATGATAAGCGCAATTGAACAAGTCAGTTGCGACAAAGAAGAAACCTTCTACATATGGGGTATAAGATAAGATAATGATTGAAAATGATAACTGATCAGTCACATATGAATATATGATCTATGGAAGTTGAGGGTGAAAAATGAAAATGATAGAATATATGATAGGTGCTGTCGATTAAACTTATTAGTTTTAGGCTTAATATTAACTAGGATTTCTAAAATATTAATGTAAAGGATATAACTACTTAACTGCAACCACGAAACTTACCAAATATTAAATTATTGCACCTAAATATTAATTAAATGTACCACTTGACACAAATATAAACCAACACTGATCTGGTTCAATACAATATCAATAGCAGTCAATAGCAGTCAATGTTAATAATAGTATGAATGCATAGGCCTATGGCGGTATGACTCATCTAACCAAAATCTAAGTCTATTTAAAAAATATAATCACCAGTGATTGTGTCACCTGATGCTAAATAAAGAAAAATAGTGTAAATTGAGACACTACTTACACCCAATATTCTAACACATGTCTGCTTTGAAAAGCTGAAAACTCAAACACTGCCACTGTTGCTGTTAGGGGGCCAACCCACCAGTCAGCTGTTAGACAAGGTCAAGGTCGTGATGTTAACAAATCTATGGGCGCCCATTCAACACTTAATTACGGATTATAATATGTGCCTTATTATTTCACCACTTCTACAAGTGGAGCTTAAATATGACACCATGCAAGTACTGAAGCTGAGCGTGATAAATTCCCTTAGAAATAGCCGGCATATAAAGGAATGTATCCAGCACAGATTCTGTACAGTTAATACTTTAAATAATGTGGCTCCTATATATAATAGATAAATCAAATGGCCATACAACGCTAGCGAAAGTAAATAGTGCACTTAATTATATACGTATACCAGAAGCGCTTAAAGTCTCACCATGATTTATGATGACGATCAGCGACGAGCCGATGCGAGTCGACGACAGGCGACGAGAGCAGAACGATGCCGACGATCGATACAGGCGAGACGAAAGGTTACGAAGACCTTAGCGATGACAGCCGATGTGTGTTCCACGATCGGTGTGACCGACGTGAAAAGCCGAACGCGATCAACGTTGAGACGAAGTTGCCGTGGAGAGAGAGCTCACTTGTCCAGTGAGTGCTAGGGCAGGGTCCCCCGGTGATGCGATGTGACTCGTTGTCGGTGATGCATTGACTCCTCGATGCGGATGAAATTGACCATATGCCACTTGTCGATTCTCAGAATAGCTCATCCTGTTCATGACGCCATTTGTGACAGTTGGCGGCCGGCTGTGAAAGCAGGCCACCGTCACGAGGAAATGAGAACAACTGAGGTGGCGGTCAAGAGGTTTATTTACCTGTATGGTGAATAAATACAGATAGAACATAAAACAAATGAATGATCAGCCGTTGACGGTCTGTCCACGGCTACGAATAGAGAGGAAGTTAAGTTTATTACACGCTGCTTACATGAGAACTGTATCGTCACTTATGTGCATAAGACTAATACTATTATATAAACAATAAGATACCGTTTAAACTAGTCTCATAATTATGTAATAATGAACGAGAGTATGAGTTGAAAGTGAAATGAAAATGAGAGGCACATACCTGTATGGTGAATAAATACAGATAGAACATAAAACAAATGAATGATCAGCCGTTGACGGTCTGTCCACGGCTACGAATAGAGAGGAAGTGAAGTAAGTTAGGCTTTCAAACCAGCGTCACATGCCACTTCTCTCTGATGACCAATGAGGGATGAATATGATGTGACTGACCAATGAGATGTGGTTATAGCGGGTAGTCATGACTACATGATAACAATTATGGAGTCACCTAGTGAGAGAATGAAACTATGGAAAGCCAATGAACTAATGTTATATTGTTATAATGCTATGGAAGACCACTCAAATAATAATCCTGCTACAGGAACAAAATATTTTGTGTTACTTTTAGTTTACTTGTAAAATATCTTTCATTGAACATTTGTTAATGTTTGTGATTGTGCAGATACCAGTAATGGTGACCTAAAGTAAAATTGCCTTGATGACTTTAATATAGTCATATATATAGTCATATAAATTGGAGAAAACCTGTACCGAAAGGTTGTATAAATGGATAAAAAAAAATTGCAAGATTCTAAGCAAGCTAATATTACCAGGTTTTTCCGCTTGAGACTTAAT
>OZ025250.1:49103356-49121605 GCA_964019135.1 Arenicola marina | reverse complement strand
AATGCCCCCCCCTGCCCCCTGCCTCCCTTCTGTTCCCCCCATACCTCCTCTCTTTTCCCCGCACTGCCCCCCCTGCCTCCTCTCTGTTTCCCGCACTGCCCCCCCCACCTGCCTTCTGTCTGTTCCCCGCACTGCCCCCCCCCCCCTGCCTCCTCTCTGTTTCCCGCACTGCCCCACTGCCTCCTCTATGTTACCCGCACTGCCCCCCCCCCGCCTCCTCTATGTTTGCCGCACTGCCCTCCTGCCTCCTCTTTGTTACCCGCATTGTCCCCCCCCCCCTCCAACCTGCCTCCTCCCTGTTCCCCGCACTGTTCGCCGCCCCCGCCTATTCTCTGTACCCCGCGCTGCCCCCCTGCCTCCTCTCTGTTACCCGCATTGTCCCCGCCCCACCTGCCTCCTCTGTTACCCGCATTTCCCCCCCCCCACACGTGCCTCCTCTCTGTTCCCCGCACTGTCCCCCCCACCCCCCCCCCCCTGCCTCCTCTGTGTTTCCCGCACTGCCCTACTGCCTCCTCTGTTACCCGGATTGTCCCCCCCCACCTGCCTTTTCTCTGTTCCCTGTACTGTACCCCTCCCTGCCTCCTCGCTATACCCCGCACTGCCCCCCCCCCCCCTCCTGCCTCCTCAGTGCCCCACACTGCCCCCCCCCCGCTGCTTCCTCTGCTCCACGCACTGCCCCCCCCCCTGCCTTGTCTCTGTTGCCCGCACTGTTCCCTCCTGCCCCTCCCCCCCGACCCTGTTTCCCGCTCTGCCCCCGCCCCCCGCCTTCCCCGTCCCCCTCACAACACCTGGCCCGTTCCCCGCCGATTTGCCTGTCTCTTTACTCTTTCTGTTCCCGCTATATGCCGCTCTTTGACGGTCGTTTAATTCTTTCAATTGTCTCAATGCATATCGGTCGGCCAGTCAGGGTTTGTCAAGCCGCGTGCTGCCTTCTGACATCCGCTCAGTGCAGTCTACCATCTATCACCAGTGCAAGTGTACCCCACTCCCCACTCCACCTCCCCTGATACACCCAGCCAGCCAGTCGCACTGAGGTATCATATATAACATGGACGACATATTAATAGTTTTTGTTTACATTATTTGCAGACGACAGGCATTGAATTTAAACTTTTAAGATAAACATCCTTTGTCTTCACAGACTGCAGTCCGCCGTGAGTTGTTTATTTCAGTCTCCAAGTCGCCGCCAGAACATTCTTCAGACATCGGTGGAAATGTACAACACCAAAGGCGGCACGTGCGGCCTTGACCTTGACGCCTGACATACACCCCCGCCACCCCCCCCCCCCCCCACGTCAGTTATATGTCTGGTTGTCACTGAGATGTTTGTCGTTGTAGGATGCGGTGGCGTATGGCGGTCTGCGGGTGACGGGGGTGGTGGGGGAGGAGGCCGGACCCGGGCGGCTGCAGGACCCCCGGGGTGTGGCCGCCCACGGGGACTTGGTGTGGGTGGCGGACAGGGGCAGCAACAGGGTGGTGGTCTTTCGGCGGACCACAGAAGGCGGCCACACAGCCCACCGCTACGTGGCGCAGTCCCCCGTCCAGTCTCCAGAATGTATCACCGCCACAGACACGGAGAACTGGATCTCCCAGTACAATAGCGGCCAGCTCCAGGGAGTCCGGCTGTTGGGTGGAGAGGTCGTCCTGACGCGCAGACTGCCGACCACCGGACGCCTGACAGAGCCAGGGGGACTGGCCTACAGGGAGTCCACCAGGACTCTCTATGTCTGCTGCACGGACGGCCTCCATGTGGTGCATGTGGCGGGGGGCGGGGTGGTGGCCACCCTCAACACGCCGCCAGAGGTGGAGGAGGAGAGGTGGCGGCCGTGGTATGTGTCCGTCCTCCAGGACACCATCCTGGTGCAGTACGGCCTCTCCCGCCTGGTGCTGTACACCGGGGACGGCGCTCCGGGCCGCGTCCTCAACCTCCCAGGACCCTCGACTCCCCGTGACATCACCCACAACGGGGAACACTTTGTGGTGTGTGACTGGCTGGGTGGCTTTCTCCTCGTGGTGAGCCGGGAGGGGGAGGCGGTCACCAGGGTGGGGCTGGAGAAGGTGCTGCCCTGGTGTATATCATGGCCCCCCCACCACCACCTCCTCTACGTCACGGACTGGAACCACAAACTGTTTGTCGTGAGCCGCTGACGACAACAACGCGCCGTCCGCGTAAGTAACAGTGACGTCATCACGTCACTCACACCTTGTTAAGATGATTGTTGATAAGGACAACATACCCCACACCCTCTCCCCTACCCACACTCTCCCTGGTGGGGGGGGGGGGGGTGGTGAAGGGTCGGGGGTGGGGGGTGGTGCTGTGTGGGGGGTGGTGCAGCTTTAAGTGATATTTGACATGTTGTTTACGTTTAGAAAGGTGTCACTGTAAAGGTCTCTGTGAGGGAGGGACAGGATGCCACTCCCACCCCCTCCCCCCCACCCACCTCAGCCACACTAGGCCCTCCCTACCCTACCTTACAAGACCTACCTACCACTCTTTCTCCTATTATCGGGGGGGGGGGGGGTTCAGTCGGCTAAGCTGCCCTCAACTGACGTTAGTTGAATTGTTTACGACTCGATGTTTGTAATTGTAATTGTGAAATGTGACCGCCTGCTCCACCCCTTAACTCTCTCACCTACCCCCCTCTCCCTCCCCCTCTCCCTCCCCCTCTCCCTCCCCCTCTCCCTCCCCCTCTCCCTCCCCGTCTCCCAACACCTTTAAGTTTTTGCTGATTGAAATCAAGTTGATTCCCAGGACTCAAAGGGATCTTAATAGATTTAAACGCACGACGGTTATGCTCGCTGGAGTCTAAATAACGTTTTTAGCATTGGGCTTTAAATATATTTATCGTTAGCATTTGAGGTAAATGTAAGACTTGATAAGATCAGCAATAATAGATAATTAATCAGTGACATGAAAATAAAATCAAAATATGAACATTTCTTTGAACATTAGCCTAATTTACTGAGCAAATATTCTGGGTCTCGTCCGTTGTGGAGCTGTGTTCGTCACACCGCTCACTTATTACTCTTCCACGGTCTGTTCACATTCATGTTTTCTTTTCTGTTTGCTACGCCAGGTTCCTGCGTTGTTGCCTCCTTGTTTGCCGCTCTGTTTCCTCTCAGTTGTTGTTCTGTTTGCTGTTCTGCTGCTCCTCCCCACCCCCACCCCCACCCCCACCCCAGCCCCACCCCGGGCATCTTCCTGTATGCCATGGGACTTTGATTACTGTTATTAGAAGGACTGTATTAACGAACATTAGCAGTATTGTACATTGGAGCATAGGATATACATGTACCAATTAATATAGTGATGGCGAGGGGAATAAGTTGAAATATACCCATGGAAGTTGACCATGTATACCCCCCCCCCCCCCCCCGCCGCCCTTGCCTGACACCCTTACATGCAGTCCGGGTGTTCCTCTCGCTTGAATAGCAGTCATACCTGCCGAAAATAAATCGAAGTTGCTCAATCAGTTTCAATGGTTGCCACGTATATACCACTTGTATAGGTAGGACAATTGTCTCTTGTATTTCTATTAGATCCAAATACTATGGAGAAGAAAAAATGAACTTTCATTTTGGTAAAAATCATTCAGTGGGTGTATTATTTGTTGCTGAAATGTTCGCTTGCCCATCCCGCGACGCCACTATCACAGCCCCCCCCCCCCCCAATTAGACCAATATATATATATAAAATCTAATATATAATAAGTTTGGCCTAACGACGGCTGTAAATTTAATTTAATCTTACAATCATATTTGACCCTTTGATTAGACATTTAAAACGATAGAAAAGGCAATAGTTGTCGTAACTACACGCTAACTTTGTTAATTTGTTTTACTGGTTGATCCGGTTATTAGATAATCAATATGTCAATGTACAGTAGGGGTTTATGCTATGGACTGTAAGGACAACATATTAATTGTGTTTTTCTCGTCGTTTCAGCTGGACACATGGCCTAAAGATCCTCACTGGAAGCTTGAATGAATAAATGAATTGTATCATCACCCACCAAGATGCTGGTCATAACGGTTCATTGCTATTGTATAGAGCGTTAGCTCCTCGTGATGGTGATCACAATAATTGGTCTGCCTCACCGACAGCTCTTGCTATTGCTAGGAGTTCACGCTCTGTTTATGCGTCGGCGTTCACATGACCGACCGGCACAGACTTATCGGGAAAACCGAAGGCGTTATGATTGGGGCGTTATGATCGAATTAGTGTGTGAATCTTGGCTATGGCGCTTTACCACTGACAATTTGGTTACCTGACTTAGGGACGCTTATGTATGTGTTAATGTAAAGTGTCCATGTGCTATGTATAATAAATACCAATCAAATAGGTGAGTCGGATGCGTATAAAGGAAGGAGGCTGCCGTTATTAGTATATAATCCATGTATACATGCAGATCAAGGAAATCCTAATGGAAAAGTATGAATTTGTTACGGAAAAGTACGAATTTGTGATGGAAAAGTACGAATTTGTTACGGAAAAGTCATGGAATAATAATGACATGTTGTTAACAGGTTTGTGTGGGAGGCACACCCACTCACCTTGATGCTGGTAATATTGGCTCCTTGCTATTCTATAATGTGTTGGCTCATCATGAAGGTGACCGCAACAATGTGTCTGCTGCACTGAGAACTAATGTTAAATAATGTTATGAGGAGTGCAGTTCACGCTCTGCTTATGCTAATGGTATATATACTCTATGAAACCAGCACATTGTTAAACTGGACGTTATGATGTTATGAATGCATTAATGTTTTTAATGTTTTTAATTTTTATTGTCGTTGGTCGTTTGAATATAGGCCTCCTGTTATACGCGGACGATATGGCACTTATATCAGACTCGGAGGAAAAAATGCAACAGCTTATAGATTGTGTTAACCGCTGGTGTGGGAAATGGCGAATGACGGTTAATGAGTCAAAGACTGGGATAATGCACTTTCACCCGAAGAGAACCAGTCTCACGTCGGCCAATTTTGTTTATGGTGGTAACGTTTTAGAAAAAGTGAATAGTGATAAATATCTTGGAATAATTTTTGGCGAGTTTGTAACTTTGGACAATTGTTGTCATACTCTCGCGGATTCAGCTGGTAGAGCTCTTGAAGCACTCATCTCTCAGTATCGTTGTGTGAATACCTTAGGATTTAATACCTTCACTGGACTGTTCGAAATCGTTTTTGCTCCCATAATGGATTATGCGTCGGGAGTCTGGGGCTTCGTAAAGGCTCCTTGTTTGGATACGATACAGTATAGAGGCGGAAAAAATACTTTCTGGGCTTGCATAAATTTGCCCCAAGTGCAGCTGTGTGTGGTGATCTGGGATGGCCTACACCTAAATATAGGCGTCAATTAGCCATGATTAGGAGATGGAACCGACGTGTAGCCATGGATGAGTAAAGACTGACAAAAAGTGTATATATGTGAGATAGGAAGCATAACAAGAGAAAGTGGTTGTTTGAAATGAAGGCTGTTGGACCGTATCGAGATGGGGGAATCTTATCGCGAATTACGAAAATGTGACATCGCTGTCGTGAAAGTTAAACTGTTAGAACGCATGTCCAATGAGTGGAAGGGTCATATGTGAGAAAAGCCTAAACTAAGATCTTATGTACAGTTCAAAAGCGATTTTGTAACAGAACAATATGTGAAAGCTATTAGTACATCGAAACAAGACCGATCGCTATTTGCTCAACTTGGAACTGGAATCGCACAATTACGAATTGATTCATATGAGATCACCTTTAAAGGTTGCCCCCAAGAGGGTGTCCCCGGGAGGTTGCCCCCGAGAGGGTGTCCCCGGGAGGGTATTTTCGGGAGGTTGTCCCCGAGAGGTTGTCCCCGAGTGGTTGTTTTCGGGAGGTTGTCCCCGAGTGGTTGTTTTCGGGAGGTTGTCCTCGAGAGGTTGTCCCCGAGAGGTTGTCCCCGAGAGGTTGTCCCCGTGAGGTTGTCCCCGGTTGTATCTGGGAGGTTGTCCCTGAGAGGTTGTCCCCGAGGTGTTGTCAACCGGAGGTTGTCCCCGGGAGGTTGTCCCCCGGGAGGTTGTATCCGGAAGGTTGTCCCCAAAAGTTTGTATCCGGGAGGTTGTCCCCAAAAGGTTGTCCCCGGGAGGTTGTCCCCGGGAGGTGGTTCCCGAGAGGTTTTTCCCGGAAGGTTGTCCCCAATGGTTGTTTTCGGGAGGTTGTCCCCCAAAGGTTGTTTCCGGGAGGTTGTCCCCAAAAGGTTGTCCCCGGGAGGTTGTCCCAAGGAAGTTGTCCCGAGAGGTTTTCTCCCAGAGGCCGGCCCCCAGGAGGTTGTCCCCGAGAGGTTGTCCCCAAGAGGTTGTCCCCGAGAGGTTGTCCCCGAGAGGTTGTCCCTGAGAGGTTGTATCCTGGAGGTTGTCCCCGGAAGCTTGTATCTGGAAGGTTGTCCCCGAGAGGTTGTTTTCGGGAGGTTGCCCCCGAGAGGTTGTCCCATGGAAGTTGTCCCTGAGATGTTGTCCCCGGGCGGTTGTCCCTGAGATGTTGTCCCCGGGAGGGTGTCCCCGAGAGGTTGTCCCCGAGAGGTTGTCCCCGAGAGGTTGTATCTGGGAGGTTGTCCCCGAGAGGTTGTTTTCGGGAGGTTGCCCCCGAGAGGTTGTCCCATGGAAGTTGTCCCCGAGATGTTGTCCCCGGGAGGTTGTCCCCGGGGTGTTGTCCCCGGGAATTTGTATCCGGGAGGTTGTCCCCGGGAGGTTGTATCTGGGAGGTTGTCCCCGAGAGGTTGTTTTCGGGAGGTTGTCCCCGAGAGGTTGTCCCCGATGTGTTGTCCCCGGGAGGGTGTCCCCGAGAGGTTGTGCCCGAGAGGTTGTTCCTTGGAGGGGGTCGCCGAGGTGTTGTCCCCGGGAGGTTGCCCCCGAGAGGGTGTCCCCGGGAGGGTATTTTCGGGAGGTTGTCCCCGAGAGGTTGTTCCCGGAGGTTGTCCCCTGGAGGTTGTCCCCGATGTGTTTGTCCCCGGGAGGTTGTTCCTTGAGGTTGTCCCCTGGAGGTTGTCCCCGAGGTGTTGTCCCCGGCGGGTTGTATCCGGGAGGTTGTCCCCGGGAGGTTTTATCTGGGAGGTTGTCCCCGAGAGGTTGTTTTCGGGAGGTTGTCCCCGAGAGGTTGTTCCCGAGAAGTTGTTTTGGGAGGTTGTCCCCTGGAGGTTGTCCCCGAGAGGGTGTCCCCGGGGGGTTGTCCCCGGGGGGTTGTCCCCGGAGGGTTGTATCCGGGAGGTTGTCTCCGAGAGGTTGTATCTGGGAGGTTGTCCCCGAGAGGTTGTTTTCGGAAAGTTGTCCCCGAGAGGTTGTTTCCGAGAAGTTGTATCCCGATGGTTGTCCCCGGGAGGTTGTCCCAGAGTGGTTTTCCCCGGGAGGTTGTCCCCGGGAGGTTGTCCACGAGAGGTTGACCCCGGGAGGTTGTATCCGGGAGGTTGTCCCCGAGAGGTTGTCCCTGGGAGGATGTATTCGGATGGTTGTCCCCATGAGGTTGTCCACGAGTGGTTTCCCCCGGGAGGTTGTCCCCGGGAGGTTGTCCCCAAGAGGTTGTCCCCAAGAGGTTGTTTTAGGGTTGTTCCCGGGAGGCGTCTCAGAAATAAATGACGAATGAAAGTATCTTTGGCCGGTGCTATATGTTTGTTGTGTGTAAGATGAGGCAATCTTACTCAGTGAATCAGAACACGTCGACATATTGTAATAATCTGTGTTGGTTCCTTCGTGGCTAAGGTCCGAAGTAACCGGTGTGTACACTCGCGTATTAGATAGGCAAGTGGCAAATGGCGAAAGTATAATCTTCTGGTATGTGCGCTACATTCTTCAAGTAACATTAAGCATGTTCGCCCTTAAATAAGACGCCATCGGTAATACTTTAGTCTATGTATTTATTACCCAAATATGTAACAACGACAAAATCACCTATACATCAATGCCGCAATAGAGACTTACATCCAGTTACCGAATGACGCTGGTCTTTTCGATAGAATCCATGGCCCTTTCCGTTAGAGCAACCATAGATCTAGCGCTCTCAACCAAAACGCGGTCCCTTTGCAACAATCATTGCATTCATTGGTGCTCATGATCAAGAAATCCTACTCAATATAAGTGTAGAACTTTTTCTTAATTCAGAAAATCCACCGATACAAGAGCCTAAGTGTGGCTTATGAATAGGTCCCCTGGGCACAGCGCACTAGTTATTCAAAGCGAAACCTGCATTTACGTCACGAAACGTTGATTGGTCCTCTCTTGATGGTGTAACGCGCCATGAAGGACATCCTAGATTCCTTTTGGAGCCCACGAGCTGGACAAAATCATCTGAAATTTTCGACTCTCGGTGTATCATTTGTGTATAACGTTCTCTTCGACTGTCTATACTAGAGTCTCACATAGAAGTGAATTCAGCTAATACTTTTATTTGGTATTATTATTCATTACAAATTTAGACTGTTTTGTCTTGGCTGGGCTTGTTCAGGATGTGTTCGAAAAGGTGTTAATGGTTGTCAGTAAGTGGCCGGTAAGAGATAGTGGGTAAGGAAAATGGGATAGAAATGGTTGTCAGTAAGTGGCCGGTAAGAGATAGTGGATAAGGAAAATGGGATAGAAATGGTTGTCAGTAAGTGGCCGGTAAGAGATAGTGGGTAAGGAAAATGGGATAGAAATGGTTGTCAGTAAGTGGCCGGTAAGAGATAGTGGGTAAGGAAAATGGGATAGAAATGGTTGTCAGTAAGTGGGCGGGAAGAGATAGTGGGTAAGGAAAATGGGATAGAAATGGTTGTCAGTAAGTGGCCGGTAAGAAATAGTGGGTAAGGGAAATGGTTGTCAGTAAGTGGCCGGTAAGAGATAGTGGGTAAGGAAAATGGGATAGAAATGGTTGTCAGTAAGTGGCCGGTAAGAGATAGTGGGTAAGGAAAATGGGATAGAAATGGTTGTCAGTAAGTGGCCGGTAAGAGATAGTGGGTAAGGAAAATGGGATAGAAATGAAGATCATGCGTAAGGAGTGTGGGGGTGGGGGGGGGGGACAAGATAGGGACAACATGTTTACGTTTGGGATTAACAGGTGCGGATGGTGTGACATAAAGGTGAAAGATGCGGATGATGCGATGATTCGGGGTAAAATGTGGGGATGGAAGGGGGGTGTGATGTGGAAGTTCGGAGGTAACAGGTGGTGAGAGATAAGGATTAGATGTTGAGAATCTGAGGGTTGAAAGGTTGGAGTGTGAGGGTAAAAGTGTGGGGTGTGTGAGTGTAGCAAACTAGAGGAACTAGCGGTCCAGTAAAAAGTAGAAGGGCGGTTACTCGGAAGGGGGCGCAGGGCTGAGATTGGGTCGGATATATCCACCAGTATAGGAAAGAAAGCAAGTTCGGCATATTCGTGTAATCAGTAATTGTTTATGTTGTCGGTTTCGACCTGTAATTGCATTGTATATTCATATAAGTAGCTTTCGTTGCTGAAGGAATAAAATAATGTATTTAATTGATAGCTAGCATATTTATGAAGAGTTTATGTATCTTTTTATGCAAGCAAATTTCGCAGTTGTTCGAAGGTTTATATTTCCTTTCATTATCGCCCATTGGTCAGTTTGGGGGATATATTGGGTTAGCGAGGAAAGGTATGCAGCATGTGTTATTTGACGCAGTGATATTTGACACAGTGATATTTGACACCGTGATATTGGTGGTTCTTTGTGACATTGCTATCCGTATATTTACCGAGAGGCTGATGCCCTGTATATATTCAAGGTGTTATTGACAGATTTTTCATACATTTGTATGTGGCGGCAGCGCCTGGTTTAGTTAACCCTCAATAAACCATTTGAACTGTAACTACTCCCATTTTACCTTATTATTGGGTTATTTAATCCGGGTTTAACCCAGGCAACCAAGAATGTTTAACAATTTCGCTGCATAAAACGTCTCTTCCTGACATTACACCGAGAACGTACACCTTTAGCACGCTAACAGTTTTGGTGACGGCAGTGGGACATTGCCACATACACCCTCGGCACGTTGCATGAGATAGAGGTCAATGTGGCGGGTTAGGGGTTAGCAGGTGTGAGATCAAATAGATCAGGGACGAAGGATACCAAATGAATGAGTCGAGAGATGAAGCTTTATGCTTTTAATATGGTATATAACTAGACCGAATGATAAACCGGGGCACGGTCAGAAAACGGGACGCGGACAAGCAACAGGACACGGACAGCCAACAGGACACGGACAGCCAACTGGACACGGACAGGCAACAGGACACGGACAGCCAACTGGACACGGACAGGCAACAGGACACGGACAGGCAACAGGACACGGACAGCCAACAGGACACGGACAGCCAACAGGACACGGGCAGCCAACAGGACACGGACTGCCAACAGAACACGGACAGGCAACAGGACACGGACAACCAACATGACGCGGATTGCCAAACAGGACACGGACAGCCGACAGGACACGGACAGGCAACAGGACACGGATTGCCAAACAGGACACGGACAGCCAACAGGACACGGACAGCCAACAAGACACGGACAACCAACAGGACACGGACAGCCAACAGGACACGGACAGCCAACAGGACACGGGCAGCCAACAGGACACGGTCAGGCAACAGGACACGGACAGCCAACAGGACACGGACAGCCAACAGGACACGGACAGCCGACAGGACACGGGCAGGCAACAGGACACGGACAGGCAACAGGACACGGACAGCCAACAGGACACGGACAGCCAACAGGACACGGACAGCCGACATGACACGGTCAGGCAACAGGACACGGACAGCCAACAGGACACGGACAGCCGACAGAACACGGTCAGGCAACAGGACACGGACAGGCAACAGGAAACGGAGAGCCGACAGGACACGGGCAGGCAACAGGACACGGACAGTCAACAGGACACGGACAGGCAACAGGACACGGACAGCCAACAGAGCCCGAACAGCCGACAGGACATGGACAGCCAACAGGACACGGTCAGGCAACATGACACGGACAGGCAACAGGACACGGACAGCCAACAGGACACGGACAGCCGACAGGACACGGGCAGGCAACAGGACACGGACAGTCAACAGGACACGGACAGCCAACAGGACACGGGCAGGCAACAGGACACGGACAGCCAACAGGACACGGACAGCCAAGAGGACACGGGCAGTCAACAGGACACGGACAGCCAACAGGACACGGACAGCCAACAGGACACGGACAGCCAACAGGACACGGATAGCCAACAGGACACGGACAGCCAACAGGATACGGACAGCCAACAGGACACGGACAGCCAACAGGATACGGACTGCCAACAGGACACGGACTGCCAACCGGACACGGACATCCATCAGGACACGTACCGCCAACAGGACACGGACCGCCAACAATTAAGAACAGTTTGTCAAGATGTCAGGAGTTCGACCTTAATTCGGCTTACAGTATGTCACAATGCATCCCTTAAACGCAGTGAGACCTTTCAAACGCCACCACCCTCTCCACACGCAGATAAATATTACGTTTTTTTGAAGCATAATCCTTTGCGCCACTTCGAGGGCGAAAATACAGCGAAGCCATACCAATACCTGCCCCAGGCCCACGCACACCCTCCCCATACCAACGCCTGCCCCCGGCCCAAACAAACCACCCCTCCACCAACACCTGCCCCCAGCCCACACACACCCTTCCCATACCAACGCCTGCCCCCGGCCCACACACACCCTCCCCATACCAACGCCTGCCCCCTGCCCACACACGCCCTCCCCGTACCAACGCCTGCCCCCGGCCGACACACACCCTCCCCAGGCCGACACACACCCTCCCCATACCAACACCTGCCCCCGGCCCACACACACCCTCCCCGTACCAACGCCTGCCCCCGGCCGACACACACCCTCCCCAGGCCGACACACACGCTCCCCCATACCAACACCTGCCCCAGGCCCACGCACACCCTCCCCGTACCAACGCCTGCCCCAGGCCCACGCACACCCTCCCCGTACCAACGCCTGCCCCCGGCCCACACACACCCTCCCCGTACCAACGCCTGCCCCCGGCCCACACACCCCCTCCCCGTACCAACGCCTGCCCCAGGCCCACGCACACCCTCCCCGTACCAACGCCTGCCCCAGGCCCACGCACACCCTCCCCGTACCAACGCCTGCCCCAGGCCCACGCACACCCTCCCCGTACCAACGCCTGCCCCCGGCCCACACACACCCTCCCCGTACCAACGCCTGCCCCCGGCCCACACACACCCTCCCCGTACCAACGCCTGCCCCCGGCCCACGCACACCTTCCCCATACCAACGCCTGCCCCCCACCCACACACACCCTCCCCGTACCAACGCCTGCCCCAGGCCCACACACACCCTCCCCGTACCAACGCCTGCCCCCGGCCCACACACACCCTCCCCGTACCAACGCCTGCCCCCGGCCCACGCGCACATTCCCCATACCAACGCCTGCCCCCCACCCGCACACACCCTCCCCGTACCAACGCCTGCCCCAGGCCCACACACACCCTCCCCGTACCAACGCCTGCCCCCGGCCCACACACCCTCCCCGTACCAACGCCTGCCCCCGGCCCACACAAACCCTCCCCGTCCCCCCTTGCAGTCAATCCTAATGATCCTCGACACAGGAGGAACCCTATCGCGGGCCCTCGCGTCCATGCTGTACATCACTGGGGTGCTCCACACTGCTGGTGGCTTTAAGGGCTCTCAGGACGAGGGATCTGACTGGTCAAAGGTGATCGGTGTGATGGACAGGCTGAGGGGCATAGGGCGAGAGCGTGATGGTGTCATCGACGTCGCCAAAAACCAGACGCTCTGATACTTAAATATACTTACAAAATACCATCATAAAGTCCTACACAAATACTAAACAAGGAGCTGCACACATCTTCCGGGCTTGTCGGATATATTATTTTGGGTTTAACTGAGTGTTCGCACATATGTTTGTCCGAATTGGTCGATACTATCAAACACACCTCGGCCATGTTGGTTGGCTAGGGGACTGTGCTCACCCAGGCTATGCATGTATCATCAGTGGGTTATGTTACGGGGCAGTGCCCACCCGGGCTCTGCATGTATATTTAGTGGGTGAGGTAGGGGACTGTGCCCAACCTGGCTCCGCATGTATATGTAGTGGGTAGGACAGGGGACTGTGCCCACCCTGGCTCTGCATGTATATGTAGTGGGTGGGGCAGGGGACTGTGCCCACCCTGGCTCTGCATGTATATGTAGTGGGTGGGGCAGGGGACTGTGCCCACCCTGGTTCTGCATGTATATGTAGTGGGTGGGGCAGGGGACTTTGCCAACCCTGGTTCTGCATGTATATGTAGTGGGTGGGGTAGAGGACTGTGCCCACCCTGGCTCCGCATGTATATGTAGTGGGTGAGGTAGGGGACTGTGCCCACCCTGGCTCTGCATGTATATGTAGTGGGTGGGGTAGGGGACTGTGCCCACCCTGGCCCTGCATGTATATGTAGTGGGTGGGGTAGGGGACTGTGCCCACCCTGGCTCTGCATGTATATGTAGTGGGTGGGGTAGGGGACTGTGCCCACCCTGGCTCTGCATGTATATGTAGTGGGTGGGGTAGGGGACTGTGCCCACACTGGCTCTCCATGTATATGTAGTGGGTGGGGTAGGGGACTGTGCCCACCCTGGCTCTGCATGTATATGTATTGGGTGTTGATTATTTATAGTATAAGCACTGTATAAACAAACATTAGCAACATTGTAGATTAGCCCATAAGATATGCCAATTGATACAGTGATGGTGCGGGGAATAATTTGACTGACACAGACCCAAAGAAGTTATTGATGTATACCCCCCCCCCCCACCCTTGCCTCACACCCTTACAGGAAGTCCTTCCGTTACTCTCGCTTAAATAGACAAATCATATCTGCCTAAAATAAATAAAATGTGCTCAATTCGTTTCAATGGTTGCCACGCATATACCACTTGCATAGATAAGATTGTCTTTTGTCTTTGTATTTGATCCAAATACAATGAAGAATAAAAATGTACTTTAAATCATTCAGTATGGGTATTTTCTGACCAGTATTAATCCTTAAAGAAGAAAAGATGTGACGAATGGAAATTCAATGTACTTGTCGCAGTAATTTTCTCTTGCCAAACCCCCGCCGCCACTACCAACCCCCACAATTAGACCAATATATATATATATATAATCTAATGTACAATTCATTTGACCTTGTGACAAATGTAAATGTGATTTAATCTTACGAGCATATCTGACGCTTTGCTTAGACATACAAAATGACGATGCACGTTTACTGAACTAATTTGTTTTACTGGTTGATTTGGTTTCCGGATAATCAATATGTCAATGTGCAGTGGGGGTTTATGCTATGGACTGTACTGACAACATATTAATTGTGTTTTTTAAGTCGTTTCAGCTGGACGCATTGCCCACAGATCCTCACTGGAAGCTTAGATTAATGAATGAATTGTATCAACACCCACCATGATGCTGGTCATAACGGTCCCTTGCTATTGTTCATCATGATAACGGCCACAAAAGTTGGTCTGCCGCACTGAAAGCTCTGGCTAATTTATGACGATTGAAGTTCACGCTCTGTTCATGCTAATAGTGTCCTTATATCGGCGTTATGCTGATTATATAACATATCGCATCACTTTACTTGTTGGCAGTGATGCTGGACTTTATCATGTCATCGAGGCATTAAGGATATAATGCAATGTGAGCCAATCGTGCTTTTTAACGTGTTCAGTCATTAACATGCGATACAATAAACATTGTTTAATTATAACCAAATGCTGTTTTCTGTTTAATATCTGCGCGCGTTTGTGTCTTCCTAATTACGTGTCCCATTGATACAGGTGAGGCCATGCAGACCACAGTTGGTGCCGCGCTCAGGGGCGTAGCCAGGGACTTTAGCAAGTGTACGCACATGCTGCACATGAAATGAAAAACAATTACTCCCGAACAACAGGATTGCACGTACCGGCACAACCCAACGTGTACGCACGTCCGTAGCTGCGTACGTCTGTCAGAGTCAGAATTCGTTTATTTGACCAAGAAATGTAGTACATATCATACAAAACATAGATATACGGATTGGCCAGGAGACTCCCATTAAGACACAGGTAGGTCGCTATCATGGGAGCCACCTATATATATGTATATATATATATACCGGTAAATATAAACAGTTGACAAGGTAGGTTGGGACTGCTGCTAATTACTGCGTTTTATAGACTAAAGAAATGGGGAGCTATATTCAATACATTAAGTAGCGGAGCTAAATAATAATTAGATTCTTCATAATAATGGTTAAACGCCTCTGACCCCGAAAAAACTTTAGCTTATATTATTATTCTGGGTTTACTTTCTTACATTCCTGGGTTATAACCCCCTAAATAGTAGACTGGAGTACTTTTTTGCAATGCCGATTTCAATTTTAGGAACGAAGAAAGTGACGTCAAAGAGAAATACAAACGCATGGGCCTTTACATTGAAACTCAGATTCCCTCTGGTCATCGGCTTAAACTAAACCAGAAAAAAAACCCACTCAACCATGAGAACAATCAACACCCACGACCACAGATACCTACACACTGTATCAAAGCTCACCTGTCAGTGGTGCGACATTATTGGGGAATTTCAAAGAGCGCAGATGCAATGCCCCCATTTCCGATTTGCAGTTTACAAAAGAATAAAAGGTATCGCGCGACTGTTAGGTCCGTGTATGTACCTGCCATCCATTTTCCATTGCAAATGGGAAATAGAAAAAGGACATGTCTTCTTATTTCCTTTCACCTATATGGGTAATGGGTTAAATGTACGTGTTTCCGTTACCCATTTCCCATTGCAAAACGCAAATGAAAAAGGGAACCACCGACCCATTTCTTATTTCTCAGTTAAATGCGGTGACTAGCGCACGTACCGAGCGCGGGCTGTGGCTTGGGGCTCCGGGCTGTGGCTTCGGGCTCTGGGCTCTGGCGTCGGGCTCTGGGCTATGGCTTGGGGCTCCGGGCTGTGGCTTCGGGCTCTGGGCTCTGGCGTCGGGCTCTGGGCTATGGCTTCGGGCGCCGGGCTATGGCTTCGGGCTCTTGGCTGTGGCTTCGGGCTCTGGGCTATGGCTTCGGGCTCTGGGCTGTGGCTTCGGGCTCCGGGCTGTGGCTTCGGGCTCTGGGCTCTGGCGTCGGGCTCTGGGCTATGGCTTCGGGCGCCGGGCTGTGGCTTCGGGCGCCGGGCTGTGGCTTTCGGGCTCTGGGCTATGGCTTCCGGCTCCGGGCTGTGGCTTCGGGCTCCGGGCTGTGGCTTCGGGCTCTGGGCTCTGGCGTCGGGCTCTGGGCTATGGCTTCGGGCGCCAGGCTGTGGCTTCGGGCGCCGGGCTGTGGCTTCGGGCTCTGGGCTATGGCTTCGGGCTCTGGGCTGTGGCTTCGCGCTCTGGGCTGTGGCTTGGGCTCCGGGCTTTGGCTTCGGGCGCCGGGCTGTGGCTTCGGGCTCCGGGCTGTGGTTTCGGGCGCCGGGCTGTGGCTTCGGGCTCTGGGCTCTGGCTTAGGGCCCCGGGCTGTGGCTTGGGGCTATGGCTTCGGGCTCCGGGCTGTGGCTTCGGGCTCCGGGCTGTGGCTTCGGGCTCTGGGCTCTGGCTTCGGGCTCCGGGCTGTGGCTTCGGGCTCTGGGCTATGGTTTCGGGCTATGGCTTCGGGCTCCGGGCTGTGGCTTCGGGCTCCGGGCTGTGGCTTCGGGCTCTGGGCTCTGGCTTCGGGCTCCGGGGTGTGGCTTCGGGCTCCGGGCTGTGGCTTCGGGCTCTGGGCTATGGCTTCGGGCTCCGGGCTGTGGCTTTGGGCTCCGGGCTGTGGCTTTGGGCTCTGGGCTCTGGCGTCGGGCTCTGGGCTATGGCTTCGGGCTCTGGGCTGTGGCTTTGGGCTCCGGGCTGTGGCTTCGGGCTCTAGGCTCTGGCGTCGGGCTCTGGGCTATGGCTTGGGGCTCCGGGCTGTGGCTTCGGGCGTCGGGCTATGGCTTCGGGCTCCGGGGTCTGGCTTCGGGCTCCGGGCTATGGCTTCGGGCTCTGGGCTCTGGCGTCGGGCTCTGGGCTATGGCTTCGGGCTCCGGGCTGTGGCTTCGGGCTCTGGGCTGGCGTCGGGCTCTGGGCTATGGCTTCGGGCTCTGGGCTGTGGCTTCGGGCTCCGGGCTATGGCTTCGGGCTCTGGGCTCTGGCGTCGGGCTCTGGGCTATGGCTTGGGGCTCCGGGCTGTGGCTTCGGGCTCTGGGCTCTGGCGTCGGACTCTGGGCTATGGCTTCGGGCTCCGGGCTGTGGCTTCGGGCTCTGGGCTCTGGCGTCGGGCTCTGGGCTATGGCTTCGGGCTCTGGGCTGTGGCTTCGGGCTCTGGGCTGTGGCTTCGGGCTCCGGGCTGTGGCTTTGCGCTCTGGGCTCTGGCGTCGGGCTCCGGGCTCCGGGCTATGGCTTCGGGCTCCGGGCTATGGCTCCGGGCTCCGGGCTGTGGCTTCGGGCTCCGGGCTGTGGCCTAAGGAGCCGCAAATAATGAAAAGAGAGAAATCTAAGGTTTCTAGGAGTAGAAAGTTGCAAGGGATAAGCCCTGGGGGGGGGGGGGGGATACCCCACATTGCATCCTTTAGGAAAGCACTTCTATATATTTCGTCGCTATGACGTTTTGGGTCCTAAAGTATGTCGTAATTGTTGGCCCCAGTCTTCCAACTCCATCGCTGTCACCTTTTCCGTCCCTCCTCTTGCAGCATCCTATCTTCCAATCACACTGTTGTCACCATCTTCGGTCCCTCTTCTTCTTATGTTCTATAACCAACTACACCGCTTTTACCTTTCCGGTACCTCCCCTTCTAGCACCCCGTCTTCTAATTACACTGCTGTCACCCTTCCTCATACCTCCCCTTCCTGCGCCTTGTCGTTAACTACACCGCTGTCACCTTTCTGGTATCTCCCCTTCCTGCACACTGTCTTCAAACTACACCGCTGTTACTTTTCAGGTACCTCCTCTTCCTGCGCCCTCCATTCTAACTTCACTGCTCTCACCTTTCCGGTGCATCCTCTTCCTGCGCCCTGTCTTCCAATTACATCCCGGTCACCTTACTGGTACCTCCCCTTCCTGCGCCTTGTCTCCAACTACACCGCTGTCACCTTTCTGGTACCTCCCCTTCCTGCGCCTTGTCTCCAACTACACCCCTGTCACCTCTTCGGTACCTCTCCTTCCAGCACACAGTCTTCAAACTACACCGCTATCACCTT
>OZ025250.1:49048356-49098356 GCA_964019135.1 Arenicola marina | reverse complement strand
GGTTCAGCTGAGCACATTATAAAATCGTTCTAAAGCAATATCTTCTCAATAATATAACTTTATGTCGTTTTTTAATCCCGAATAATGTTTCTACAACAGTCATACCTTGCTTGTATTTTTCTACTTTTGTCCTACCTTTCGCTCCTGTTTTTCTACGTTTGTCCTATGTTTTGCTTCTATTTTCCTACCTTTGTCCTACTTTTTCATGAGGGTGGGCTGGACAGCCGGACAATCTTGTATTTTGCGATTACATGGCCTTGATAAAATCCACACGTATATGTGAGTTTACGTACTTGCATAAATTTCTTCTATTATCAAATCTAGACACAATATATTTGTATATTCATATTTTTACATTCATTCCGTACATATACACATGATCAAAGCTACCGTAGTCCCTACTGGCTTAAGGATTCTAACACGGACACCGTTGTGCTCATAGAGAAGCAGACTTGCATGGAGGCACTTGCGCCAATGCGATGTCATGTTAAAAGCGGAGCGATATCAAATCGGCGGTGGTTCGAGCCTCAATTGACTTTAGATGAGATGTGGCCATTGCTTTAGGATTTTAAAGGTTTGGAAGTCACCATATTAGACTATGCGGTCGACGTATGCAATAACAGACAACGCACAATTTGTTTTTGGGGGGGTGGGGGGGTGGGGGGGATGTTATTTAATAGCACTTGTAAAGAACTGGCTACAACCAAGGCGGCTCACGGTCAAGTCATACTCACAATCTTCGTACTATTACCATAGGTGATCACGTGACCCAACCATTGCAAGCAGGCGACACAGACAAACTACACATATAGCCACGGTTGTTATAGAAACGAAGCCCAACACTCTGGCTACCATGGCAACTCTTTAAAAAAGTTGACCTTGTTGCGACGAAAACGCTTGATGACATTTGATTTGACATTATACTTTCTCTAATAGCATGTCTGCACTAAAACTAAAACAAAGACGCAGCTAGAAATTAAATTAAAATCTAAGCCTACAATGCCCAGCTATGCACAATATACAGCTTTGAAGAAGTTGAGTACCATTATAGGCGACACGAACGCGGAACGCGTCCTCCAAAGAGAGAAGACACAACGCAAGAGCGTTAAAGTACAAAACACGTTCCCTACGAGCTGGCGACATGAAGAAGATGTACTGCCGGACTCTGGGAATCCTGGGCCGTGTCCGAGTCCGTGTCAGTCACGGTGGAGGCAGGCCTCAGCCTCGAGTCCGAGTGGCGCGCACCGCTGACGTCATCCAGCGTGTACTCGGGCGACACCGACATGCTGGTGTCACCACGAGGGCCCGAGCCGCGTGACGTCACCGCCTTGACGTAAAATACGTCATCGTTGTCGCAGGACGCGTTGAGCTTGGACTGCGCCGCCGACGGTCCCCGCCGTCCTTTGGTGTCCGTCCAAGTCCTCCATTTCAAAGAGCAGCGAATCCGCGCTCTTCTTCATGTCTCGCACCTCGCTGGTCGCCGACGTCGGCAGACTTTCTGGACGCGGTTTTTCCGGCGTCGGTGACATCAACGACGCGGGCAACGCCGATTCTGATATCGGCTCCAATACGTCTCCGCCCGTTCCGCCACCAGGCGGCAGCACCGGGGTGGTGTGGAAGCTCTGCGATACCTGCGCTTCCTTGAAGTCACCGAACACGGCCGGCCTAGCCTTCCGCGCTTCCATGAACGTCGGGCTGGCCGAGGTGCTTCTGTCGGCCAGGTAACCATCCAGGGTGACCGCCGCCAGAGATCGCTCCTCGGGCGTCTTCACAGGCTGTTTGGTCAAACTTTTGCTCGAGGCGCAGTCGGGACTGGACGAGTCCAGTGGCGACCGCCTAGCGGTGTTTATAAACGTGATGGGGCCGCCGAGACTGGTCGGGCTTTCCGGCGGAGACGGCGGTGGCGTCACCTGGTGGTCAGTCGGCGACGGGCAGGAGTAGCGCGCCACGTGTTGGTGGCGGATGGGCGATGGCGGGCGCGCCACCTGGCGGCTTGGTTGGAGCACGCGGCTGGATTGCGCCTTTCCGGGAGAGGCCAGAAGTTTCCGGATAACGATGCGTCCCGGTTCCGATCTGGGCTCCACGGATCCTCTGATCGGGAGCCCCTCTCTCTCCGCGACGACACGTGACCCGACCAACTCCGGTGACCAGGACATGGACGCTTCGCTCTCTTCCCGAGATTCACCGTTGACCGTCGACCGGAAACGCTTTCGTCCGAGACGGCATCGGTATAGCCGTGATTGGTTTCCAAGGCGACGGGCGGCACGGCGTAATCGGAAGAGTCGATTCCTGAAGGCCGCCGTAACCACCACCCACAGGCTGCTCAAGGTCAGGGTCATCATCGCTGTGCCTACGTGCGCCACCACGTGTCGATGAGTATCCAAGGTGACCTTGGGGCAATAGCAGTGATGAGTATTCAAGGTCACCTTGAGCGGCAGCGGCATGTGGAGAATATTCTACGCCGCGTTTTTGATCTCGGTCAGCCTGTTGATGATAGTCAATGTAACCTTGAGATGGAGAATACTAAAAGTTATCCGGGATATATGGAGTAGATTCGTGTTCAAGTGATTGACTACAACCGCGTACCCGACATGACCTTGAGCGCCGTCACAGGGACGTTCAAGGTGATCCCGGGAGCTGGTCAGGACGTTTCGGTCCCTGGCGGCGGACACCCCTCCGGACGAATCGAGCGGGGCGGCGGAAGCCATGTTTTCGTGACTGGCACCCGGACTGTAGCCCTCCGTGCTGCCGAAGTGCGTGAGGCTGTCGTTGACGTTGGCGTCTCCACTCGCGCACAAAGCCTCCCTGCCCCCGGCCGCCTCGGTCTCGGAATCCGTGGTGTTCAGTGAGAGATTCTGGACATGAAAGCTCTCCTCATTCATCAGACTTGCTAGTTGGCCAGCTCGCACGCGCCCCATTCCATGCCCAGGGCGTTCATTTCCTGGGAAGTGGAAGAATCGGTGGATGCAGATTATGCCGGATCCAAGTTGGTGGAGAAGCGCCTCCTGGCGCCCGGACTCTCCGTCAGCTGGACAGTCACAACCTGATCCAGAGACGGATCGCGCTCTGGCGGCAGCCTCTCCACGACGGGCGGAGCGTAATCCCTTTTCCGATCCAGAGAAGCCGTGGGCGATAATGGGGCAGGATTGCGGGGACGGGGGTAAGGGGGGCGCCTTGACCTTCTTCTGTTTCAATGGAGACAAGAGTTTTTTGGACCCTTGCGGGGGTGGGCTGGGTAGGCGCGGACTCTTCTCCCTCGTTCGACTCCTGCCGCTCGGCGACCCATTGTCCGCAGGGCCTCCGGAATACCGGTCGACTCGGGAGACATTGGCGCATCCTCGAAGGACGCTAAGGAAGTCTGGGTAGTCGTCGGCGGCTGACTTGGAGCGCTTGGGTTGGCCGGGCGGCGAGCGCGTGCGTGTCTCCAGGAAGCCCATCGTGGAGACGGGAAGACGGGGGGCAGTGCCGGGGGGCAGTGCGCCAATACCTGACCCCAACGTCGCGACATCCTGCTGGGAGGGCATCGTCCTGGGCCGGTAGCGGGGCACGTAGCGGGGGGCACCCAAGGAGCCCCCACCCTGGGGACAGCTGCCTCACGGTCACAGTCCCGCTACCCCCACCGCCCTCGCCAAGCATCCCGGCGCTCTGGACCCGAGACTCGAGGAGGTCGTGGAACACTGCGAGAGGCACTGAGATGGGCACAAGAACCATTATTATCAGACATTGTACGTATACCTTAACAGACTTTATAATCCATCGTCGAATTAAAACTTTTTTAATAAACATGTCTGTATAAGGAACAGCGAATTTCCCATTAAGCGGTCACGTGATCGCGAGTCCCGTTCGTACTCGATAGTACTGAAGGCTTCGTCTACTTTACAAATAATATTTTGGAACGTCCAGCGCTTCAAAAAACTTGATCGCCGCGTTGGATCTTCCTTGGCAAGGTAGAATTCGTCTTTAACTCGTACTTTCAATTTAGCCCCAACAATCTTAGATATGGGCATTCCTCTACCCGCTAACGCGCCTTGCCTACTCAACCAGTCGGAGTGCTTCAAGGAATACAGAACAGAGTTGGCTACTTCAATGGGTACATCGGTGCGAATAGCATTAAACCTAAAAATAATCTAAACAGGCTTAACGGATTGTCTAATCCAGTTAATTTTGCAAAGAAGTTCCGAAATGAGTCGACTACCCCGTCTATCACAATGCAGTTAGTGTAACAGTAAATTAAGTTTCCCACTTTTCCTGGACATAGCTCACATTCGTCAGAATTTACCATATTCATCAAAAACAACTTTCGTTGACTTAAGAGTGTCTTGTGTACAAATTGCCACTGATAATCCGACAGTTTTAAGTCTATGAATTTCAAAAATATATTGCTAAAATACGTTGAGGTTTAAAGTCAAACGGGATGAATTCTTGCCAGCGCTTTAAAACAGTTGGTGGCGTGTATTTTAAAGAACGCAACTTCGCATATACAATTTTAGTTGTGATCTTGGTGACAGGGATGAGAGCATCATCAACGACAAGTTGTGCGGTGCTTTCATTTGCGGGTCCTTCAAATTGCTCATTCAGTATCGATAACATACTCTCAGGTATAGATCGCTTAATTTGTTCGTACTTACTGTTGTTTTCCAGGATAGACAAGATGTTGTAGTTCCAGGTTAATTCGTCAAAAAGCTTAAAACCGTTTATTTGCCAGATATCTGCTATGGATAGAATGCCCGCGTCTATAAATTCCTTGCTGAACAGTACAGTTCCCTTGGTGCCAGCTTGGATAAGCGGGTTTAAAAATAGACTCTGGTTAATAACTCCACAGCTGGTAGTTGTATCCTTAGTGAAGTTAAGATTGAGTTTGGTCCATACAGCTAAATATTCCCTATATACCGGTGGCATGCTGGTCACATTCCGATGATGTAGGTGAAACTTTGAGGACAGTAGGTCAGTGCCGAGGTGAGTGCCTCTATACAAACCAATGAAATGGAATGCTAGTATCGCCCATGAATAATCTTCTATCTTTATACTTAAGAGTTTTTTTAACCATATAACCCGTTGGGCTTTTATCTTGCTTTTGATACTAACAAGGTTTAAACCTCCCTGTAAAAGTGATTGTTGTGCCACGTGTTTTGCAACTAGGTGTCTGCCCGATTTCCAGAGAAAATGGAGCGTGCCTTTTCTATTTCTCTGGCGGCCCAATCAGGCATGGGCAAAATATTACTGAGGTACCAAATTCCCGCACTTGCCAGTGAATTGATGATGGTGATTCGACCCTGTAAAGTTAGCCGTCGTTGTTTCCACATATTTAATATGTTTTTGAATGTATCTACGCGTGGGCGCCAGTCATATCCTGAAAGATCAATATTCCCAAAGTGAAACCCTAAAATCTTGACAGATGTGTTGGACCATTTGATTTCCATGGGACAGTCGGTTCGATTTCGGTATTTCCTAACCAGAGGCCTTCTGTCTTTTCAGTGTTAACACGGGCCCCTGACGCAGATTCGTACAGGCGGACCAGCGAGAATAGGCTCTTTACTGAGTCGGCTGTGCGTACTAGTATCGTATTATCGTCTGCGTACGCTGATGGCTTTTTCTCTTGGCCGTTATGAAGCGAGGTGCCTTGTAAGCGGGGTTCTAGTCGGACTGCGTTGGCGAAAATCTCGGCAGTTATGGTATAAAGCAGTGGGCCTATAGTGGGCAGCCCTGACGAGTTACTAGTGATAGAGGGAAGAATTCCGAGAAATTACCATTATTTGAAACACAACTGTACGTGTTGGTGTTGCATAATTTTATCAGCTTCCTAAACTCCCTCCCGAAACAAAAGGATTGCAGTGTTTTATGCAAGAAGCCCCAGTCTACCCTATCGAACGCCTTCATCTGGTCTAGACAGACTAGGGCACCAGGCAAGTTATATTTATTGACATATTCAATTATATCCCGAAGGAATGCAGTGGTTTGTTCTATGGATCTACCTGCAACAGCACATGTCTGATCAGGGTGTATGATTGAGGGCATTACGTGCCTTAATCGGTTTACTAGTATCTTAGTCATCAATTTATAGTCAACATTTAAAAGTGAAATGGGCCGCCAATTTTTCCATTCTAATTTGTCCCCTTTTTTAAATATCAAAATAACTATACCTCGTCTTTGCGTTAAAGGAAGTTCACCATGATCAAGACTGTAGTTTAGTACCTCTATTAAATCGCGACCGAAATTCCAAAATGTTTGGTAAAATTCGGCAGTTAGGCTGTCCCTGGAGATTTATTATTCTGAAATATACTGATTGTCTGTTCCCCCTCTTCTACCGTGAAGTAGCCTTCACATGAAGCCTGTTGTTGTTCAGACAGTCGTACATTTATTTGTTCTAACAGCATACCTTGTGTGGCCGGGTCTGTTGCTTCCTTGGTGTATGGAGTAGAATAGTAGGAAGCTTCCTCTCTAAGGATATCTGTCTGCTCAGAAATAATCTCACCCGTACTCTTGTGCAAAGAAGTTATGAGTTTGGAGTTCCCTTTCTGGCGTTCTAGGTTGACGAAGTATCGGGTGCATCTCTCTCCATCTTCTAAGTGCTGTGCTCTCGACCTTATCAGGATCCCTCCACCTCTCTCTGTTTCGATTTTATCTATTTCTCCCTTTAGAGTAATTAAGTTCGTAGATATTTCATCGGTTACCTGATTGTCATTTAGATTCAAAAGTTGATCATACTGCCTTAGTTTAGATTCTAAAGTTTCCGATTCCTGTTTTCGTTTATTCCTCCCATACTCCCTGACGAGCGTTTGTACATAAGCCTATGTCACGTCCCACCATTGTTGACTGTTGACTGTTGACCGCGTAGCGATGTTTACAGCCTCAAAGAATCCAGTTTTTATCGTCGTGAATATGTTTCGTTGGGGTTCGAGTCGATATAAACCGTGACAGACCCTATGGAAAGCCGATAGCAGCATTCTGTGTGGACAATGATTAAGCGCACAACGCCAAACACGTCCACAACGTCATCCCGGGTTAATACGTCACTGAGGTGTACAACGCCAAACACGTCCACAACGTCATCCCGGGTTAGTACGTCACTCAGGTGTACAACGCCAAACACGTCCACAACGTCATCCCGAGTTAGTACGTCACTGAGGTGTACAACGCCAAACACGTCCACAACGTCATCCCGGGTTAGTACGTCACTGAGGTGTACAACGCCAAACACGTCCACAACGTCATCCCGAGTTAGTACGTCACTAAGGTGCACAACGCAAAACACGTCCATAACGTCATCCCTGGTTAAAACGTCACTCAGGGTTAAAACGTCACCCAGTAACCTTACCACCACTGTGGTTACACAGTAATCATGTCACTAGGCTAGTAATCGTGTCACTAGTCCGGTAACCATGTCACTTGTCTGGTAATCGTGTCGCTACTCTGGTAACAGTGTCACTATTACGGTAACCATGTCACTTGTCTGGTAATCGTGTCACTAGTCTGGTAACAGTGTCACTAGGCTAGTAACCTTGTCTTTAGGCTAGTGATCGTGTCACCAGGCCAGTAATCGTGCCATTAGACTGGTAATCATGTCACCAGGCCAGTAATCGTGTCACTAGTCCGATAACCATGTCACTTGTCTGATAATCGCGTCATTAGACTACTAACTTTGTCACTAGGCTAGTAACAGTGTCATTAGGCTAGTAATCGCGTCACTAGTTCGGTAAGTGCGTAAGCAACCTGGTAGCCGTGTCACTACTCTGGTAATCGCGTCACTAGGCTAGTAATCGCGTCTCTACACTAGTCGTCGTATCATGTCTGGTAATCGTGCTACTGGTCCGGTAACCGTGTCGCTAGGCTCGTAACGGTGCCAATGGCCTGGTAACCGAGTCATTAGACTAGTAACCTTGTCATTAGGCTAGTAACCGTTTCATTAAGTTTGTAATCGTGTCATCATGCCAGTAATAGCGTCACTATTCCGGTAACCGTGTCACTAGGCTGGTACGCGTGTCACTATGCCACTAATCGCGTCATTGAGCGGGAAGCCGTGTCTTTACACTGGCAACTGTGTCACTAATCAGTCACTAATCATTAGTCCCGTAACCGTGTCACTAGGCCAGTAACCGTGTCATTAAGCTAGTAATCGTGTCATTAACCGGTAATCGCCTCACTAATCCGGTAACCGTGTCATTAGGCTAGTAATCATGTCACTGGCCTGGTAATCGTGTCTCTACACTGGTAATCGTATCACTAGGCCAGTAACCGTGTCACTAGGCTAGTTACCGTGTCACTAGGCTAGTAACCGTGTCACTAGGCAAGTAACACCTCACTAGGCTAATAGCCGCATCATTAGGCTAGTAATGGTGTCATTAGTCCGGTATTCGCGTCACTAGGGCAGTAACCGTGTCATTAGGCTAGTAATCGTGTCACTGGTAACCTTTAACTAGGCTAGCAATCGCGTTACCAGTCCGGTAACCGTGGCGCTAGGCTACAAACCGTGTCATTGGGCTAGTAATCGCGTCACTATGCCGGTAATCGCAACACTAGTGTATCTACACTGGTAATCGTGTCTCTGATCTAGTAACCGTGTTTCTACACTGCTGATTGTGCCACTAGTCTGATAATCGTATCACTAGCCTAGTAAGCGTGTCACTTGTCCGGTTACCGTGTCACTGGGCTACTAATCGTGTCACTAGTCCAGTAACCATGCCACTAGTGTGGTAATCGTGTCAATAGTCTAATAACAACAGTGCTACTGGGCTGGTGACTATGTCACTACACTGGTAACCCTGTCACTAGTCCGGCAATCACGTCACTAGTCTAGTAAAAGTGTCGCTAGGCTAGTAATCTTGTCGCATGGCTAGTAATCTCATCACTAGTCTGTTAACGGAGTAATTAGGCCCGTAACCGTGTCACCAGTCTGCTAAACGTATCACCAGTCTGGTAAACGTGTCGCTAGTTTGGTAACCATGTCACTACACTGGTGACGGTGTCATTAGCCTGATAACCGTGTCACTGCGCTAGTAATAGCGCCAATAGGGCTGTACAGTCACCACGGGATCTTATCGAGACTCCACGAGACAGGGAAAGTTAAGCTCTACGTCAATGTCTAGCATCAACGGCCTGTACGTGCTGCCTAACTTCCGGTTGTTTGCCTTCACTCGCTTCATATACAAAATCGGCTAAAGTTCTGATTGGATGCACAACTAACCACTGAAGTTTTGTGAATATCAGAATTATAACAATCCGAGTAGATTTATGTAATATATGAGCGGTTAGACAGTTGATAAACCAGAATGCGGTTGTCTCATGAGTGACTGTTGTTACGTTGCAAAATGTCCGCCCGTTGCAAAATGTCCGCCAGGCAAATATCGTTGCATTATGTCCGCCCAAAACTCAATTCGTCGTTGCAAAATGTCCGCCCGGAAAATATCGTTGCATTATGTCCGCCCAAAACTCAATTCGTCGTTGCAAAATGTCCGCCCGGAAAATATCGTTGCATTATGTCCGCCCAAAAAGCAATTCGTCGTTGCAAAATGTCCGCCCGGAAAATATCGTTGCATTATGTCCGCCCAAAACTCAATTCGTCGTTGCAAAATGTCCGCCTGGCAAATATCGTTGCATTATGTCCGCCAAAAACTCAATTCGTCATTGCAAAATGTCCGCCCGTCTAGCACTCGTAAGACCACATGGACCTCGTGGGAACCTATAATACCATGAAATGCAAAATGTAAATGGGACTATAGAGGTTGCTCAAAAAACCAAAAACGTGTGCCTTTTTTTGTGATTTCGGGATCCAGTTTGATCCGACAGATCCAGATTTGACACCACATATCCGGAGTTTGAATCATTTATTCCTGGTTTGAATAACTTATTCCTGGTTTAAATAATTAATTCCCAGTTTTAATAATTTATTTAGGTTTAAATCATTTATTACAGTTAAAAGCATCTACTCCAGGTTTGAATATTTAACTGCTGGTTGACAAGCGGAAAAAATGTTGATTAATAAAAAAACAATCTGAAGGACCCTAACAAGCTTTCGTATCAACGTCAACGTGAACAGAAATTTTCAACGCAACCCAAATATATAATCGCAGAAAGCCCATTCTATTACATTTCGTGTGTGTAGGAAGATACGTAGATTGGATGAGGGCACACGTCGGATCCCCGGGGGGGACCCAATGGCGGTTTAGGGTAATGTAATTCGATGATAAAACGGGTGCCCCGTTTGTCTCCGAGTCGCCCTTCCCCCACCCGTCTTCCATTTACTTGGAATGTAGACAATTGGGAGGAGTGGAGGCAGGGGTGCAAAGGAAACATCTATGCGGGTCGCCGCATGCTTTCGACTAAGGGGTAATCGAGCAATGAACTAGGCCCACATTCCAAGCATAAAGCGTATGCAAACGTCAGATTTAGTAAAACATGCCATCTGTAAACTATGACAATGTATCGTGATATCTCGACCCCGACACTAAGTCTTGGGCATGTTTCAACCATTATTGATGGCATCGAGGGGCTTCTTGGCCCGGTCCAGCCATCGTGTGATTGCCTACAAAGCAATATATGATTGTCTATGTCGATTGTTTGGGTAGGTGCCCTAGGCAGCATAACAGAGTCAATAAGTATTGGTGAATCGATAAATTGACGATGGCCTATTTTGATCGAGCCGGCTGAATAGATCGATCCATACACTAAGCAACGCTTACACGTGGTGATATTCGTGAGCATGAAATGGATAATCTTTGCTAACGGTAGGCACAATTGGAAAGTATTTACTTCAGATACTGACAAGAAAAGTAACATGCTGCAGGGGCGGATCCAGGAATTTGAAAAAAAGGGGTGGGGGGAAGATCCATTGGAACTTGCGACCGGGGGTTCCACCATTTTTTGGACGACGGTGGCACGAACGTGCGACCGGGGAAGGAGGGGGCTCCACGCCGCCTCAGATTATTCCTCAAAAGGGTGGGAGGGGGAGGGGGGGGGGGATCCACGCCTCAGACGGCCTAACTTTGGCATTGAAAAACGGCGTTCTTCATCAAACCGGGTGCGGTCAGGACCCCCTGCTTGGATCCGCCCTTGCACTGGTTTGTTTATTGGACTTGTTCGTCGAACATAGAGCACGTTGAAAAGGCTTATAAATGCCATGCTTCGGCGTCGGTCAATACTTCGGATCGGTCAATCACGTAAAACCGACTGTTGCCTCAATCCCCAACCACACTGGTCCACAAGTTCCTTTAATTTGTGGTATTTTTTAAAAAGGTATGTGTTGATGAATATTCGCCGGGAAAAGTTATGCACATTTATAAGTGGTGTCCCATACGATGCCGATTTATTGGCTGTAATAAATCCATTATTTTGGAAGGCCAGTTGAAGTCATTATCGTTCAGCTTAAGAAGTTTTCTTTTTGAGCCTGTTGGGTTTCAAACGGGCGGATTGCACTCAAACAAATTATCGCGTCAATTTAGGGCAAGAGGGCTAAAGTGCTAAATTGGAGCAATGCCGCCATTGACGGTCCCTCACGCTCTCTCGTTGGTTGTGTTTGCAAGGTTTAATCAAAAATACTCATATCGCGACAAATGGTGAAAGAAGTGGAGAGCATATCCATGTCTGCCGTGTAACTCCTATCTATTCGACTAGTTCATGGTCTTATGTTTTGCAACCACAAAGTGATATCTATGCTGAGGAGCGACGAATTAACACTATCCACGGAAGGAACTGTTATTTTTATGTTGCCACCGCAAAACATAACTTCTTTTCCCCAAACCAAGTGATCCTAATCCAATTCATGAACATTTAAAAGAACATTAAACCCATTTGTACACTGCACGTCGTATATCCATTATACAAAAAAAAACACGCACCTCATAAAATACTTTAATACATGTATGGTATAGTCGAGCGTTTCATATAAACACGATTAACGGGATAACAAATCGAGACTAGCAATAACGGTTCAGATTATCAATACAGGCATAAACAAAACTGAATATGGTCATTACTGTTCGATGACAAAACTACTGGGGCCAATTAGGCAAAAGCAAGAAATAACAATTCCCTCTTGTGGCACTTGGGATAGCAACAATGAAAATAAATAAGTGTTATTCCTTAGCGATATTCATTAAGTACTCGGTCATTTGAATAAAAGTCACTCGACTGTTACTGTTCGATGACAAAACTAGTGGGGCCAATTAGGCAAAGGCAAGAAATAACAATTCTTTCTTGCGGCACTTGGGACAGCAACAATGAAAATAAATAAGTGTTATTCCTTAGCAATATTGATTAAGTACTCGGTCATTTGAATAAAAGTCACTCGAGGCGGAAAAGAATTACATAATATAAAAAAGTACAAATTAAACAAGCCCTTTAATAAGGAAGTAGTTTACCTAAACGAAGTTCGAAGCCGCTAAATTTACTCGCAATTACGTTGGTAAGTAGTCCAGAACTACCCGACAACGGCACGGTAGAAATAATATACGTACATAATAACAAATAAAACCAGTTTATACGGCATTGGTGTACTTATTCCGCTTTCGTTTTCGATGCAGTTTGTACAAATATACAGAAACAAACATCACCCTTGATCCGCCCTCTGGCACATTGGGCAGCAGTAACCCGGACAGGACTGATCTTCCTGAAAACCGAGAAAGCGTCCGGCTTGTCCGTCGCCGCCCCAATATCCAGGCCCTTCTTCCTTAAACTGCTTCCCGCATGTCAAACATTCACGAATTTGAAATTCCTGACGATATTTCGGTGCTAGGGGATCGTATCTGTGCCTGCTTACGCCTATAAACGAAAAATGTAATCCAATAACAAATGATTGTCGAAGTACAAGTGAATGAGTCATCTACTCCCAGTTGGGAAATATCGATTGGCCCCGATGTGAGCTAGGTCTTCTTCAGTCTAGGATTATTATCTTTATATATATTTACATCATATGCTGCTTTTATTCGTCACATGATTTTACCTTAAGGAGCGTCGTGTGCGTCACGTGGCGTCACGACGACGTTAAGTAGGAAGCAAGAGAGTACTACTATCAAAACGTAATATTTGACAGATCGGCGAATACAGGGAACATCAGATTTAGATCAAATAAGACCTGCTGATACAGAAATGTAACGCAGTACATAGTCAGCGCGATCTCAAGTTTTCACCGTTTTTCCACGTTTTCAACTTATGTCGTACTGATCTTCGATTAGACTTCATGATTCCTGTGCTTGTGAGCTTTCGTCACATAACTGCTTATCTCAAGATCCGACACGTTAATGTAGAAATAATAGTAATACTCTTAATAATCCTAAATTTATCTGACGAGTACTTCCGAAGTGTCGTAATTGTCCTCTATGCAGCCGAATTAAAACACACTTACTTCGAAGCCAATGGGTATGATGGGTTTTCATGAAACTCTTTGAGGACACAATATCTCGCCATTCCCTGCACGTCAGGGCAAGCTGCAGATAAGCTGTATCCCCTTCAGCCAAAACAGCCTCAAGCAAAATACGCTCCCGCAACTCGCGTGGGAGGAGATTGATCTGAAAAAACGTACCAATTACAACAGTGTCTTCAACTACTTTCAAACAGTCGATTTATCCAAATATCGTTGTAAAACATTGTTCTGCCAAACTTCTTTAATATAGGGTGAAATATATACTGTATTCTGACGGCAAAGGTAAATGCGAGAATCAACCAAACGCAGCTGCAGATATGCGCTTTTAACTATGCTGAAAAGATAACGGCAAACTTACTGTCAAAACAGGCCTGTTCGTAGAAGCATGACAGTTGTCATCGGCGTTCAGTGGCAAAGTATCATCCTCGTTATCGGCGATCGGTTCTCCAGGGGGACCAGCGTGGTGAACCTTAAATGTAAGTTTTTATTTCGTCGCATTAACATTTAAGACCAAGCATACAAAGCATTCTGTCAATGTGCTGAAAAGGCCGTAACTTCGTATCGTCGACAATCGATAACATTTATCCCTTTAACCTATTACGTATCACAAATTGCCTGAAACGAGGTATAACTGTTTGGATAAATATAGATTGGCCTCGCCACTTTATTTGAAACTTGCATGCGTAACTGTGACTCTGTTCCGGTCGTATAGGCCTCAGAGTCAGAGTCAGAATTCGTTAATTGCCTCACAGGAATACTTATCATTTTCATGGATCTACTTACAGATAACCCATCAGAGACGTTTTCTTCGCGTTCCTCCGATGACACCCGTGATTCTAAAGGCAATTCCTCCTGCGTGGCATGGGAGAGACAAAACATACAACTGGTCAAACGAATAAACAATAAAAACATAAAATAGGAAGTTTATACTGTACTCAGCAATTGAAAATTAAAACCGAGCCAAGGATTTAAATACTCACAACAGATTGTAATTTTAGCCCTTACTCCTTCATGAAGAAGATAACACATATATCTTATATTCTTCTCCTTTCCATCATCACTATTGAATCGGTCAGGTTGACTGCTTTTTTATGGTTAGGCAAGCTAATAGATTGTCTCAGAAGCGCATGTTTGTCGCACTTGGCAAAGAAATATTTTCTTGTATCTTTGCTCAGTGGCGACTATAATATCTATTTGTCTATAAGATGCAGTGTTAATCTTATCGTTATCAGCTTTATATAAGAGGCTTCTACTATAAAGCGGTTCTCGGCGTGGTATAGAGATACAAAGTCGCCACTCACAATGCTTTCAAGACGTAGGTAATGAACCTCGTGTTCATGTACAAGAAAAATGGCACTTTTCTGTGATGAATCCTGGCAAAATGGTCTTATCCATCGAATATCTGGCTGACTACTGGATACCACCGCAATTGGAACGTCATAGACATTTGAAGCGGCTAGCAGACACAGGTGATCCCCCAGTCGTTCTCGCTGATTCCAGAGATGCATCCCAGTCAGTATTATGAACAAAATTAGTAAGGGATTCCCCGTCAGGAAGAGTCGGATTTCGCTGAAGCCATTACACTACATCATCCCTGACGTCCTGCTGAGACAACTGGCTTCTTTGACGCCTATTGAGGCTCTGAGCAATGGCATGAAACATGCAACTGCCATCTCGTGGAATTTCTCCCTCTGGTAACAATCCGTGTAGCAGAGCGTTTCTGACAAGGTCGTCGTTTGCTGTCGAATAATCTTCTACAGGCTGCACTTCGCTCGCAGCGAATTCACTTAGATCTTTGTTGGCCACAAATTGTGAAATGTGCATTGATCTATAATGACGGAGGACGCATCTTTTCGCACTCCGTCGGCAGCAACGTGCCGAGAAGCCATGCGGGCACCATCTGGAAGCAACTCGTGAACACGCAGAAGATTTATAATGGCACATGAACACAATTCTGTTTCGTGGTCTCACCCTTCTGGAGAGGTCCATCGCTCGAGTCTGGGCTGCCAAGTCCGAAACATCATGCCACTGTCTCGCTCCATCATCATAGATTACGAGGTATCGATGTTCGTTTGGCCTGGTCGTACTGATCTTTCCCTTGCGAATGCCACGCTTTAACTTGAGAACGCGGTCACCTTCCATGTAGATGCTAGGTGGATATCGACTCAGGTGTCTCTTGATCATTTTTTCGTCCTGTATTGCTGAACGATTCTTCACTCTTGCTAGGTTGTGTGCAAGTTTGCACTGATTTGTGGCGTTTGATGGCGCTCCAGACCTAAGGCTGGTTGGTTTTCTTCCGTGATAAATCTCAAAGGGCGTAGCACCAATGGTGGTGTGATATTCTTCATTCCTTAACATGGCATAACGGCCCAGGCGCTTAGCCCAGTTGCGCTTCCCGAGACTCATGTCGTATTTCAACTTTCGTTTCCAGACTTTATGTGAGGATTCAATCTTTCCTTGCGACTGAGGATGATATGGGGATGACCTGATGGGCTGGATGTGATGTTTCTTACAAAATGTTGTAAAGTCCTTTTTAAATTCTCCTCCTCTGTCTGATTGAATAATGACTGGCTTCCCTTCATTCTCATAAATTTCATTTAGCTGTTGCGTAACTTCTCTGCTGGTTTTGCTTTTAAGCGGCCTTGACCATAAATAACGACTGAAACAGTCTAACACGGCCAAAACATAATGAAATCGCCCCTGCTTCGTGACAGCTGGCATGCGTCGAAAATCGACGAGGTCAATCTGATGTCTGTGGTGTACGAATTCGGCCTTGATTGGTTTCAAAGGGGCCCTGTTGTCGAATACAGGGGCTATTGCTTGTTTTATGGGTAAATTCTTTAAATTGTTGTTGGTAGACCGCAGGGAGACTCCATGAAATGTTTCCTTCAGTCGTTGGCACAAGCGAACATGTCCACCGCCTTTACATTTATGGAAGCAATGTTTGACATTAATCCCAATTTCCCCTTCTTTGATGAGTATCTTCCCGTTGATCAAAATCCGTTTCTCGTGCTCATGGGTATCGGGATTCTCCACGTTGTCGACGGTCACATGATCGCTGGACCTCCACCTCCTCAGCATTCGCCGGGCAGATTGCTGTTCTTTGGTTAAAGTTGTCTCGCGCCCCATGTTTTGGGAAGTTAGAAGTTCTGTAGGAGAAAAACTCATTTTCGTTGCATCCTTCAGTTGAAATAATCTAAGTATCACGCTCTTCGTTCAGTATATTGTTATAAGTATTACTAGAATATTTCCGATTTAATATTATCCTGTGTCGGTCAGTTAATTGCGACAAAAATATATTTTACGAGGCAACCGCTCTGTTTAACCTATCTACAGGCCTCCGACCGGAGGATAGCTTTCCACGCCTTTAAATGCCTATTGACAATTACTTGAAATTAAATGGAGTAGGCAACATTGGCCCATTAAAAGTTATTCGATATGTTAGGATTATCCTGGGTCAGCTTGTAAATTGTATAATGAAACACCCTTTGCTCAAGCCAGATATCGCTTTACGGGAAGTTAATAAATTACCAATGGCTAGCGTGAGCCCAGGGGGGATATTCTTCCATATCTATCTGGCCTATACATACCTACTAGGGTGTCGTGACGAGCAGCAGTAACGGCTCTGGGTCCACATCTGTGTGCGCGTTGCACAGTCTTCACAGGGGAGATAATTGCCCATAACGCAATCAGCATGATCACAGTTATCATCGACAGTTTGTCCTTTGGTAGCATCATCCTTTAAAGCAACATATTCTTCAATTATATCACATATGTTTTACGCATGCTTTCCCATGGACAATGGTGGCCTATGGTTTTCCTTGACATGAAGAGTAAGTTAACTTCATAACACATTTATTAAACAGAAATATAACTCGGAGAACCAGCACCCGCCAAAAACAATTATGGCGCCCGGAGCGCACGTTGGTGCTCTGTAAAGTCTTGTAAACACATATACAAGTGATAAATCTTTTGAATTGTTTGGACGAATTTGATAACTAAAATATTATTCTATATAAAAATGGGATATTTAATCCCAGTGTTTCTCCAGAGAATTCAGAATTTCAAAATGCACGTTTTTTTTTTTCTTAAAGCCCCGTGGGAAAGATAGGCTGGAACCGAGACACAAGGGAGAAACGGAGGTCTCTCGAGGCTATAGTATATATCATGGGCGTGTCCAGTGGGAGGGGCGCACAGGGGGCACGTGTCCCCCTTTCAGACCCTAAAGTATATCTATGCAACCCCTTTTCAAATTCGGTGCCCCACCCCCCCCCCGGTCGGCAATTTTGTTAAGCCCCCCTCCCCCCTGGTCGCAAGGCTTCATTGTGCTCCACCCCCCACCCCCCTTTTTTTATTGTGCCCCCGATTACAAGGACACGCCCCGGGCATATTATGAGTGGGCTACTATCCTCACGCACATTCTCCCAAGTGTTATATAAGGATGAGTATTTGTCTAACTTGTTTTCACAATATCTCATTTTAACAAAAACATTATACTCAGTCCTGTTTAAGGTGTTACAAAAGACTTAACACATTACCATATGGTAAAACCACGTGAATTTATTAATCCCAATCGACCGCAATGGAAATTAATATGTCACGTTCGAACTTAAAATTATAAACTGGCTTAGGTGTTGCTAGCTTTGACAACAAATAAAATTGAAGCTTTTTGTCGTCATAACCAATATAAGACCATAACATTACGTCAATATTTCTAATTCCCCACTAAACTTAGTTAACCACTTTCGGGAAATACATTAGCCACAGATTTGAGAATCGAAAGGCCACCCTGATATTGACAACACAAATCACAAAACGCAATGATAGTAATCAAGACAATGTAGTATAATAATCCGTTATAAATCATGGACCATGGGTCAACGGTAATTTCGGCGAGATCCACTTCCATTAATAATACACCATATGCAGATAAATATTTTCCCAAATGAAGAAAGAATTGCTACAGTATTATACTGCTTTAACTTACCTTGGCGGTGAATAAGCTTTCTGTTACAGGGAAGGATGCCAATCCAATAAAGGTCGTCGTCGAATGTGGACAAATGCCCGCGCGCCCTTTCAGCACAAAAAAAAACTACGCGCCTTTGAGTATTAGTGTATGGGCTGCCGTGTGTAGTAGATGTGAAAACAATAGAGCCTTCGGTAAGGTTTATTCAAAAGGTCATCATCAAATCAAGTGCTCACGACAGGTTACAAGTAGAGAAAGCTCGCGAACATATTACTTGACAGGTAGTTCCACGGAATATGTACTAGTAATAAAACGCCACCACTCGAATAGGATTATAACTCTCGAAATCACGGTTAAAAAACACATGTTTCTTGATTTCTAAAGCAAAGGCTATTCGAACATGACTGTTCGTGCTACATATGTTATATCATGTATCCGGTCCTTCCATTCTATGCGGGGAGTTTTCCATTTTATTCATTGCGACCTGAGAATAAAGAAATAGTTTTTTTTGTGATTTTCGAACACGACCCCACACCCGCCCCCCCTCGCCAATCCCCCCCCCCCCATTACATGTTCCCACGATGTCTATATGATCTTTGAGTGCTATACTTTTTAGTTTCAATCCAAAAAAACGCTTTCAATTGTTGGGAATATGGGTCCCATTTCTACTTCGGCATGTCACATGGATGCAAAACGTGCCAGAGCTCGTAATAAGAGTAGTGAACTGTTATTATTGACGTACTTCTCCTTGTAAACGCGCAATTTCGTACGTTGTATGATTAGGATAATCCACAAGAAAGGCAACCTATGTCGTGGAATTAGACCTAGGCCTATAATCACGTTACAAGCCTTTTGATTGTGACAGGGCAATGGTAAGGGAACGTTAATTCACATATTCGGAGACTTTGATGCCATAAATGGCTATATTTATGGCGGGTATGCCTTCAGGAAATACACTTACAAATGGACACATATCAGAACGTGGAGAGCGCTCATCGGCGAACGGCTTACCATAACAGAAACTATCGTGATGACGTAAGGGGCAGCCGTGTTTTGAGTATTCGCACATGCAACGAGACTTCAAAAGAATGATAACATATATATATCGTATCCAAGCGGCTTTGTAATCTTTCCCACGGCTCGACGCTGCAAGGTTCCGACATCTCGCTGTGACTACAGTGCATATTTGAACACATTGTGTCGGCCCTGAGGGTGGGGGCGGGCCATTATTATACCCATGTAGTGGGTGGGAGGTTCCGCGGGTACTCCTTGATGCATAGGAGAGCGAACATTTAGGATGAAACAGATACCCCTATAGAGGGGATGTTTTAAACTTGCGACCAGGGGGGAGGGGAGAGGGGTGGCTCTGAAGATGTACGTTCATGGAGCGGGTTGCCGGGAAAAATACCCTGTACGAGCTGACTTTAGCGGTAAAGCGCCCCGACAGAGCGGATTTTGGTAGTAAAACGCCCCGATCGAGCGGATTTTGGTGGTAAAACCAAACAGTGAAACAAAAATCATCGCATAATCATAATGGAACAAGTATGGGGCAACTTAAATAAGGTTATATTACACTTATATGTACCTCCCCCCCCCACCCCCCGCCACCGGGTCTCGGCATATTATGAAGCTGAAGTTCACACCTGTCCCTCCTTCACTATTGCTATTATTAAATTACAATTTAATAATAGCAAACCAACAGAAGTCTCTAGTATAACTTAAGGATGAAAACTGCAAAAGTCATCAAATGTTGAAATTTTTAGAACAAGGAGGTGGGGAGCGGGGTACGTGGGGACACGGGGATGGAGAGAGAGAAAGAGAAATTGGAGGGGGGTGTCGCCGCAATGCCGCCATTATGCTGAGAGTCGCCCGGGTAGGGCTTACCCCATCCCCCCCCCTTACCAAGGGCTCGCGACTCGCGTACCGTTAGGCTCTCAGTTCCAGAGCGCTCATGTCAAGCGCGCTACTTAAGATACTGAGCTAAATGGGCGGCTCATGATATAGTAAGAAATGATAGGTATATAGAGCTGATCATGCGACAAAGACATCCTGCAGTGGGCGGACATAATGCAACGACGAATTGAGTTTTGGGCGGACATAATGCAACGATATTTTCCGGGCGGACATTTTGCAACGACGAATTGCTTTTTGGGCGGACATAATGCAACGATATTTTCCGGGCGGACATTTTGCAACGACGAATTGCTTTTTGGGCGGACATAATGCAACGATATTTGCCTGGCGGACATTTTGCAACGGGCGGACATTTTGCAACGTAACAACTGTCAGTGTCAGGCGAACTAACGTGCTGCGCGGGGTTTTCCATGTCGTATGACGGAATAATCATCATGACTCGCATGTCGACCTGCGCGCGGTATCTATGGTTACGTATCAACGCTCCTTATATGGAATGACCAGGCGAAAGACAATGGTGTTCCGTTTGTCGCAGAAATGTAAACGTCGATGATTTGCCTTAAACTACGCTTTCAACATCGAATGGACCACATGCATTATGGAGAGATAAATGTCTTATCTTTAACTATATTATGAATTTATAGTTAGGAAGGCCTGGACCAAAGCAAATAAAAAATAGTTTCACACCCACTGGATTCTTCACGCACAAACCGGGCAGCCCGCCGGTTCCCAACACTCAAACGTTGACTACAGTGATTGCGCGTCACACAGCTGTAGCAAGTCACCAGCGTGATGCGCACTCGTTCTAAGAGCACGTGTTTTTTGTTTGTCCCCAAAAGACCTTAACCGGAAATAGAACCCGCGAGAACTGTACAGCCCTATAATCTGGTCACACTGTCGCCACTTGGGGAACACAGTCGCTACCTTTGAAAAAGTGCCACCGCCGCGGGAACACTACTAATACATTGAGAACAGTGCCACCGCCACGGGAACACTGATAATACATTGAGAACAGTGTCACCACCGCGGGAACACAGCTAATACAGTGAGAACAGTGCCACCGCCGCGGGAACACTACTAATACAATAAGAACAGTGTCACCGCCGCAGGAACACTGCTAATACATTGAGAACAGTGCCACCGCCGCGGGAACACTACTAATACATTGAGAACAGTGCCACCGCCGCGGGAACACTACTAATACATTGAGAACAGTGCCACCGCCGCAGGAACACTACTAATACAATGAGAACAGTGCCACCGCCGCGGGAACACTACTAATACAATGAGAACAGTGCCACCGCCGCGGGAACACTACTAATACATTGAGAACAGTGCCACCGCCGCAGGAACACTGCTAATACATTGAGAACAGTGCCACCGCCGCAGGAACACTGCTAACACATTGAGAACAGTGCCACCGCCGCGGGATCACTACTAATACATTGAGAACAGTGCCACCGCCGCGGGAACACTGCTAATACATTGAGAACAGTGCCACCGCCGCGGGAACACTGCTAATACATTGAGAACAGTGCCACCACCGCGGGAACGCTGCTAATACATTGTGAACAGTGCCACCGCCGCGAGAACACTGCTAATACATTGAGAACAGTGCCACCGCCGCGGGAACACTGCTAACACATTGAGAACAGTGCCACCGCCGCGGGAACACTACTAATACATTGAGAACAGTGCCACCGCCGCGGGAACACTGCTAATACATTGAGAACAGTGCCACCGCCGCGGGAACACTGCTAATACATTGAGAACAGTGCCACCGCCGCGGGAACACTACTAATACATTGAGAACAGTGCCACCGCCGCGGGAACACTGCTAATACATTGAGAACAGTGCCACCACCGCGGGAACACAGCTAATACATTGAGAACAGTGCCACCGCCGCGGGAACACTGCTAATACATTGAGAACAGTGCCACCGCCGCGGGAACACTGCTAATACATTGATAACAGTGCCACCGCCGCGGGAACATTACTAATACATTGAGAACACTGTCATTACAGAGGAAACACTCTCACTACAGAGGGAACAATGCCACTGCAGTGGGAAGACACCCACTACAGAGGAAACGCAGTAACTGCAATGTGAACACTGTCACTAAAGTGGGAACACATTCTCTACTGTGTGAACACAATGGGAACACTGTCACTACAGTTTGAACACTGTCCCTACAGTGAGAACACAGTCACTACAGTTGGAATAATGTCACTGCAGTGGGAAGACACCCACTACAAAGGAAACGCAGTCACTACAGTGTGAACACTCTCACTACCGTGGGAGCACTGTCACTACAGTGGGAACACTGCCACTGCAGTGGGACGACACCCACAACAGAGGAAACGCAGTCACTACAGTGTGAACACTCTCACTACCGTGGGAGCACTGTCACTACAGTGGGAACACTGCCACTACAGTGGGACGACACCCACAACAGAGGAAACGCAGTCACTATAGTGCGAACACAGTCACTACAGTTGGAATAATGTCACTACAGTGGGAAGACAGCCACTACAAAGGAAACGCAGTCACTACAGTGTGAACACTCTCACTACCGTGGGAGCACTGTCACTACAGTGGGAACACTGCACTGCAGTAGGACGACACACACAACAGAGGAAACGCAGTCACTACAGTGTGAACACTCTCACTGTAGTGGGAACACTGTCACTACAGTAGGAAGACAGTCACTGCAGAGGAAATGCAGTAGCTACCATATGAACACTGTCACTACAATGTGAACACTGTCACTACAGTGGGAACACTGTCACTGCAGTCGGAAGACACCCACTACAGAGAAACCGCAGTCAATACAGTGTGAACGCAGTCACTATAGTGGGAAGACAGTCACTACAGTTGGAATAATGTCACTACAGTGGGACCACTGTCACTACAGTGGGAACACTGTCACTACAGTGTGAACACTGTCACTGCAGTGGGAACACTGTCACTGCAGTTGGAAGACATTCACTACAGAGGAAACGCAGTCACTACAGTGTGAATACTGTCACTACAGTGGGAACACTATCACTACAGTGTTAGCACTGTCACTACACCGAGAACACTGTAACTACAGTGACCAGTGACACGATTACCAGTGTAGAGACACGGTTACCAGGCCAGTCGCACGATTACTAGAGTCTAGTGACACAGTTACTAGCCTACTGACACGGTTACTAGCCTAATGACACGATTACCAGACTAGTGACACGGTTACTAGCTTAACGACACGATTACTAGTCTAGTGACACGGTTACTAGCCTAGTGGCACGGTTACTAGCCTTGTGACACGGCTGCTAGTCTAGTGACACGGTTACTAGCCTAGGGACGTGGTTACTAGCCCATTGACATGGTCAATAGCCTCGTGACACGTTTACAAAAGTAGTGACATGGTTCTCAGAGTAGTGACATGTTTACTGTTTACCATTGACATGGTTATTAGTCCAATCGCACAATTGCCAGACTAGTGACATGGTTACTAGCCTAGTAACACGATTACTAGACTAGTGAAATGGTTACCAGCCTAATCACACGGTTACAGTCCTAGTGACACGCTTACCAGGCTAGTGACATGGTTATTTGCCTAATAACACGGTTACTTGCTTAGTGGCACGGATACTAGTCTAATGACACGGTTGAAAGACTAGTGATACGGTTACTAGTCTAGTGACATGGTTATTAACCTCATGACATGGTGATGTGACTAGTGACACGGTTTCTAGCTCATTGGCATGCTTACTAGACTAGTGACACGATTACTAGACTACTGACACGGTTACCAGTGCAGAGACACGGTTACCTGACTAGTGACAGGATTACTAGCCTAGTGACACGGTTACCAGCCTAGAGACACGGCTACTAGCCTAGTGACAGGATTACTAGCTTAGTGACACGGTTACTAGCCTGGTGACCCGGTTACTAAGCCAGTGACACGGTCTTCCCGATAAGGGCATCGGCGGTCACATGACCGACCGGCACCGATATATCGGGAAAACCGAAGGCGTTACGATTGAGGTGTTATGATCGAGTTAGTGTGTGAATCTTGGCTATGGCGCTTTTCCCCGGACAATGTGGGAATGGTATAACAGTTCCCTTTCTGACTATTTTACACGTATGTTACCTTTCTTAGGGACGCTTATGTAATATAGATGTAAAGTGTCCAGGTGCTCTGCATAATAAATACCATTCAAATGGGTGAGTCGGATGCGTATAAGGGAAGGATGATACTATTATTAGTATATAATCCATGTATACATACAGACCAAGAAAAATCTCATGGCAAAGCATGAATTTGTCTACTGCATAGCGTGTTAGCTCCTAATGATGGCGATCGTAAAACATTGTCTGTCGCACAGAGAACTCTTGCTATTGTTATGACGATTGAAGTTCACGCTCTGTTTATGCTAAGTGTTGAAAGTCAGTTTCTGATGTCGAGGTTATGCTGATGTAGCATATCGCGTCACGTTACTTGGTGGTACTATATATATATATATACACACTCTATGAAATACGCGCACAGTGATACTGGACTTTATGATGCTATGAATACATTAATGATATAATACAATGTGTGTCCGTCGTGCTTGTTAATGTGTTCAGCATTCCCAAACAACATGCGATACAATAAACAGTGTTTAATTGTAACCGAATGCTGTTTTCTGTTCAATATCTGCGAGCGTTTCTATCTTCCCTGGAACTAGGTATATATCCTATTGGTACATGCGAGATCATCTTGAATGCTTGTCCCCGGGAGGTTGCCGCAAGGAGGACTCTTGAGTCTAATAATTAATTGATGGATGGAAGTATCTTTGGCTGGTGCTGTATCTATGTAGTGTAGTGGATGTGGCAGCCCTGCTCAGTGAAGCATCACACAATGTAAAAATCTTAGTTCGTTCAGCCAAATTGGTCCTAAGTAAATGGTATGTACGTTTAAGTATTGAATAGGCAAGTGGCCAATGGCGAGCCTATAATCTCCTGATATGTGAACAATGCAGGGTGCTACATTCTTCAACTCCACCGTTACGGTAGCCTAAGTGTGGTTTACGGCCCCTGGGCACAGCGCATCAGTGCTTCAAACCGAAACCTGCATTTACGTCACGAATCGTTGAATGGTTGTCTCTTGATGTTGTAACGCGCCATGAAGGATATCCAATATTCCTTTGGAGCCCATGAGCTGGAAATATCATCTGCAATGTCGGTCTCTCTGTGTATCAATTGTGAATAGCGTTTTGTTCGAGTGTCAGAGATCAAATTAGGGTTAAAAGGTGTGGGTGGTGTGACATAAAGTTGAAAGATGTAGATGACGCGTTAAATAGGGGTAAAATATGGGGATGGGAGAGGGGTTTGAGGTGGGAGTTCGGGGGTAACAGGTACCGTAGTGATAGATACGGTAAAATGTTGAGAATTTGAGGATTGAAAGGTTGGAGTTTCCTGGTAAAAATGTTGGGGGGGGGGGGGATAGCGAATTTTGAACTAGGGGAACTAGCGGTCCAGGAAGAAGAAGTAAGGCGGTTACTCGGTTGGGGGTGCAGGAGTGAGATTGGGTCGTAAACAGCCTCCAGGATAGGAAAAAAAAGAAGTTCGGCATTTTTGTCTAATCAGTAATTTTTCATGTTGCAGGCGTCGACCTGTAATTGCATTGCCTATATTCATCTATGTATGCAGCTTTCGTTGCTAAAGAAATCCCAAATTTATTTTTTTATTGATAGCCAGTTGGCAGTTATGCAAGTTGTTAAGCAAGTTTCCCAGTAGTTTATAGGCTAATGAGGTGTATGTTGGCCCTATTTGTAAGCGCAGAGGATATAGTTCCTTTCATTATCGCCCATTGGTCAGTTTAGAGGATATGTGGAGTCAGTGAGAGAAGTTATGCAGCATGTGTTATTTGACACAGTGATATTATATATGGGCGGTTCTTTGTGATATTGTTATCGGTATATTTACCATAAGGCTGATGGCATGTATATATTCTAGTGATATTGACAGATTTATTATACATTTGTATGTGGTTGTAACAATTGGTTTAGTTAACCCTCAATAAATCTTTTGAACTGTAACTACTTTCCTATTACCTTATTGCTGGGCTACTTAATCTGGGTTTAACTTAGGCAACCGAGAATGCTTAGTGATAGCGCAGCGTAAGTCTTCCCTTCCTGACATTACGCCGAGAACATACACCTTCAGCATTACAGTTTTGCTGACAGCAGTGCGATATTGCCACATACACCCTAGGCACACTACATGACATAGGGGTAAAAGGTGGGGGGTTAAGGCTTGACAGGTGGGAGTTCGGAGGTAACAGGTGTATGAGGTGTGAGATTAAATAGACCAGCGACTTGAATGAGTCGAGGGAAAACACTATGCTTTTAATATGATGTATAACTCGACCGAGTCATGAACCAGAACACAGTCAGGCAACCATAATTGGACAACCAACAGAACACGGACAGCTAACGCGAATCACACAACCAACAGAACACGGACAGCTAACAGAACACCGACAGCCAACACGACACGGTCAGCCAACAGAGCATGGTCGGCCAACAGGATACAGACAGCCAACAGGGCAAAGACAGCCAACAGGACACGACCAACAGAGCATGGTCGGCCAACAGGACACGGACAGCCAACAGAACACGGACAGCCAACAAGACACGCACAGTCAATGGGAAACAGAAAGCCAACAGGACACGGACAGCCAACAGGGTACTGTCAGCAAACAGGACATGGTCAGCCGACAGGACACAAACAGCCAACATGACAAAGACAGCCATCAAAGCGTGGTCGGCCAACATGACACAGACAGCCAACAGGACACGGACAGCCAAAAGGACACGGATAGCCAACAAGACACAAACAGCCAACAGGACACAAACAGCCAACAGGACACAGATAGCCAACACGACACAGACAGCCAACAGGACACGGTCAGCCAACAGGACACGGACGGCCAACGGGGACACGGACAGTCAACATGACACGGACGGCCAACAGAACACAAACAGCCAACAGGACACAAACAGCCAACAGGACACAGATAGCCAACACGACACAGACAGCCAACAGGACACGGACAGCCACCAGGACACGGACAGCCAACGGGGACACGGACAGTCAACATGACACGGACGGCCAACAGGACACAAACAGCCAGCAGGATACTGACGGCCAACAGGGCACGGACATCCAACAGGACACTGTCAGCCAACTGGACACGGACAGCCAACAGGACACGGACAGCCAACAGGAAACTGTCAGCAAACAGGACACGGACAGCCAACAGGACACAGACAGCCAACAGGACACGGACAGCCAACATGGCACGGACGGTCAACAGGACACATGCAGCCAGTAGGAAACGGAGAGGAGCAGAAATTGGTCGTTTTGTAAATACAATTTTTCGCCCTTATTCCATTTGTTCTCTTGTGGCTCGGCCGGGCTGAGAGATCGTGGTCGCTATGTATGCGTCATTTGCGAACCCCCTGTGACTTGTGAATCGTCAGTCTTGGGCGTGTGAGGTGTGAGGCTTGGGCGTGTGAGGCGTCAGGCATGGGCGTGTGAGGCGTCAGGCTTGGTGTGTGAGGCGTCAGGCCTGGTGTGTGAGGCGTCAGGCTTGGGCGAGTGAGGCGTCAGGCTTGGCCGTGTAAGGCGTCAGGCTTGGGCGTGTGAGGCGTTAGGCTTGGGCGTGTGAGGCGTCAGGCTTGGGCGTATGAGGCGTCAGGCTTGGGCGAGTGAGGCGTCAGGCATGGGCGTGTGAGGTGTGAGGCTTGGGCATGTGAGACGTCAGGCTTGGGTGTGTGAGGCGTCAGGCTTAGGCGTGTGAGGTGTGAGGCTTGGGCGTGTGAGACGTCAGGCTTGGGTGTGTGAGGCGTCAGGCTTGGGCGTGTGAGGTGTGAAGCTTGGGCGTGTGAGGCGTCAGACTTGGGCGTATGAGGCGTCAGCCATGGGCGTGTGAGGTGTGAGGCTTGGCCGTGTAAGGCGTCAGGCTTGGGCGCGTGAGGCGTCAGACTTGGACGTGTGAGGTGTCAGGCTTGGGCGTGTGAGGCGTCAGACTTGGACGTGTGAGGTGTCAGGCTTGGGCGAGTGAGGTGTCAGGCTTGGGGTGTGAGGCGTCAGGCTTGGGGTGTGAGGCGTCAGGCATGGGCGTGTGAGGCGTCAGGTTTGGGCGTGTGAGACGTCAGGTTCAGTCGTGTGAGGCGTCAGGCTTGGGGGTCGTGCCAAGCAGTATTTTATGCACTAGTTAAAGAACGAGCTGGAATGCATTCGCCAAAATAAAGCACGAAACGCGATAGCGTCGAGTGGTTTATTTGGGGAATGCACGACAGCAAGTGGAAATCGGACTCAGTCTCAGCTGTTATTGTGTGAGGTTTATCTTTTGATTTTGTCAATCCTATCTTAATTTGGTTTACAGTGTATCACACTGCATCACTTGAAGTTAAGGCCTCTTAAACGCCACCACTCTCTCCTCACGCAAATCAATATTACGTTTGGTAAAGTTAAAACATAACTCTTGGTGCCACTTTGATGGCAAACATTTAGCGAAGTCTTATCAACGGCTGCCCCCGGCCCACACACACCCTCACCCTACCAACGCTAGCCCCTGGCCCACACACAACCTCCCCGTACCAACGCCTGCCATCGGCCCACACCCACCCTCACCCTACCAACGCTAGCCCCCGGTCCACACAAACCCTCCCCGTACCAACGCCTGCCCCCGGCCCACACAAACGCTCCCCGCACCAACGGCTGCCCCCGGCCCACACACACCCTCACCCTACCAACGCTAGCCCCCGGCCCACACAAACCCTCGCCGCACCAACGCCTGCCCTCGGCCCACACACAACCACCCCGCACCAACGCCTGCCCCCGGCCCACACACACCCTCCCCGTACCACCTCGCAGTCAAGCCTAATGATCATGACAGAGGGGACGTTTCGTGGACCCTCGTGTCTGTACATCCCTGGGACTGATAGCTTTAAGGACTCTCGGCGTGTGGGGTCTGACTGGTCAAAGGGGATCTGTATGAGGGACAGGTTGAGAGGCTTAGAGTAGGGCGAGGCTGAAGGTGTCACCGACGTTGCTAACAAACAGACACTTCTGTAATGATAAATTACCATCGTTATGCCCTGCACTACAGATAAGCAAGAAGCCAAAGACATCTATGGAACTGGACGGATACGTGTTTTGGGTTTAAAGAATACTCACATATAGGTCGATACATAAGAGCCACTCTGAGAGAGTCAACAAACACAACACTGCCATGGGGACGGCGACCACTCTAAAGATAGTGTATATGTAGTGGGTGGAGTGGGATGTAAGGGGTAATGGACGCCATGGCAATGACCGTCGATCAGTCAATGTCCGCCAGTCAGGTGAAACCGGCAATCGTGAGGTAAGTGGTCGTTACAACATGTCCGCCCGTCTAGAAAAACTCCAGACGGAGTTCCCATTCCCAGTCTGTTCGTATGCTCTCCTGGCACTCCCACTCCGTCCTTACTCTCTCCTGGCCCTCCCTCTGCGTCCTTACCCTCTCCTGGCACTCCCACTCCGTCCTTACTCTCTCCTGGCCCTCCCTCTCCGTCCTTACCCTCTCCTGGCACTCCCACTCCGTCCTTACCCTCTCCTGGCACTCCCTCTCCGTCCTTACTCTCTCCTGGCACTCCCACTCCGTCCTTACCCTCTCCTGGCACTCCCACGCCGTCCTTACCCTCTCCTGGCACTCCCTCTCCGTCTTTACCCTCTCCTGGCTCTCCCACTCCGTTGTTACCCTCTCCTGGCCCTCCCACTCCGTCCTTACCCTCTCCTGGCACTCCCACTCCGTCCTTAACCTCTCTTGGCATTCCCACTCCGTCCTTACCCATTCCTGGCACTCCCACTCCGTCCTTACCCTCTCCTGGCATTCTCACTCCGTCCTTACCCTCTCCTGGCACTCCCACTCCGTCCTTACCCTCTCCTGGCATTCTCACTCCGTCCTTACCCTCTCCTGGCACTCCCACTCCGTCCTTACCCTCTCCTGGCATTCCTACACCGTCCTTACCCTCTCCTGGCACTCCCTCTCCGTCCTTACCCTCTCTTGGCATTTTCACTCTGTCCTTACCCTCCTCCTGGTTCTTTTTCTCCGTCCTTACCCTCTCCAGGCACTCCCACTCCGTCCTTAACCTCTCCTGCACTCCCTCTCCGTCCTTACCCTCTCCTGGCATTCTCACTCCGTCCTTACCCTCTCCTGGCACTCCCACTCCGTCCTTACCCTCTCCTGGCATTCTCACTCCGTCCTTACCCTCTCCTGGCACTCCCACTCCGTCCTTACCCTCTCCTGGCATTCTCACTCCGTCCTTACCCTCTCCTGGCACTCCCACTCCGTCCTTACCCTCTCCTGGCATTCTCACTCCGTCCTTACCCTCTCCTGGCACTCCCACTCCGTCCTTACCCTCTCCTGGCATTCCTACACCGTCCTTACCCTCTCCTGGCACTCCCTCTCCGTCCTTACCCTCTCTTGGCATTTTCACTCAGTCCTTACCCTCCTCCTGGTTCTTTTTCTCCGTCCTTACCCTCTCCAGGCACTCCCACTCCGTCCTTAACCTCTCCTGCACTCCCTCTCCGTCCTTACCCTCTCCTGGCATTCTCACTCCGTCCTTACCCTCTCCTGGCACTCCCACTCCGTCCTTACCCTCTCCTGGCATTCTCACTCCGTCCTTACCCTCTCCTGGCACTCCCACTCCGTCCTTACCCTCTCCTGGCATTCTCACTCCGTCCTTACCCTCTCCTGGCACTCCCACTCCGTCCTTACCCTCTCCTGGCATTCTCACTCCGTCCTTACCCTCTCCTGGCACTCCCACTCCGTCCTTACCCTCTCCTGGCATTCCTACACCGTCCTTACCCTCTCCTGGCACTCCCTCTCCGTCCTTACCCTCTCTTGGCATTTTCACTCTGTCCTTACCCTCCTCCTGGTTCTTTTTCTCCGTCCTTACCCTCTCCAGGCACTCCCACTCCGTCCTTACCCTCTCCTGGCACTCCCTCTCCGTCCTTACCCTCTCCTGGCACTCCCTCTCCGTTCTTATTCTCTCCTGGCACTCCCACTCCGTCCTTACCCTCTCCTGGCACTCCCTCTCCGTCCTTACCCCCTCCTGGCACTCCCACTCCGTCCTTACCCTCTCCTGGCACTCCCACTCCGTCCTTACCCTCTCCTGGCACTCCCACTCCGTCCTTACCCTCTCCTGGCACTCCCACTCCGTTCTTACCCTCTCCTGGCATTTTCACTCTGTCCTTACCCTCTCCTGGTTCTTTTCTCCGTCCTAACCTCTCCAGTCACTCCCACTCTGTTCTTAACCTCTCCAGGCACTCCCTCTCCGTCCTTACCCACTCCTGGCACTCCCTCTCCGTTCTTATTCTCTCCTGGCATTCCTACTTCGTCCTTACCCTCTCCTGGCACTCCCACTCCGTTCTTATCCTCTCCTGGCACTCCCACTCCGTTCTTACCCTCTCTTGGCATTTTCACTCTGTCCTTACCCTCTCCTGGTTCTTTTCTCCGTCCTAACGTCTCCAGGCACTCCCACTCCGTCCTTAACCTCTCCAGGCACTCCCTCTCCGTCCTTACCCTCTCCGGGCACTCCCACTCTGTCCTTACCATCTCCTGGCGTTCCTACTCCGTCCTTACCCTCTCCTGGCACTCCCACTCTGTCCTTACCCTCTCCTGGCACTCCCACTCCGTCCTTACCCTCTCCTGGCACTCCCACTCCGTCCTTACCCTCTCCTGGCACTCCCACTCCGTCCTTACCCTCTCCTGGCACTCCCACTCCGTTCTTACCCTCTCCTGGCATTTTCACTCTGTCCTTACCCTCTCCTGGTTCTTTTCTCCGTCCTAACCTCTCCAGTCACTCCCACTCTGTTCTTAACCTCTCCAGGCACTCCCTCTCCGTCCTTACCCACTCCTGGCACTCCCACTCCGTCCTTACCCTCTCCTGGCACTCCCTCTCCGTCCTTACCCTCTCCGGGCACTCCCACTCTGTCCTTACCATCTCCTGGCATTCCTACTTCGTCCTTACCCTCTCCTGGCACTCCCACTCCGTTCTTATCTTCTCCTGGCATTTTCACTCTGTCCTTACCCTCTCCTGGTTCTTTTCTCCGTCCTAACGTCTCCAGGCACTCCCACTCCGTCCTTAACCTCTCCAGGCACTCCCTCTCCGTCCTTACCCACTCCTGGCACTCCCACTCCGTCCTTACCCTCTCCTGGCACTCCCTCTCCGTCCTTACCCTCTCCGGGCACTCCCACTCTGTCCTTACCATCTCCTGGCATTCCTACTTGGTCCTTACCCTCTCCTGGCACTCCCACTCCGTTCTTATCCTCTCCTGGCACTCCCACTCCGTTCTTACCCTCTCTTGGCATTTTCACTCTGTCCTTACCCTCTCCTGGTTCTTTTCTCCGTCCTAACGTCTCCAGGCACTCTCACTCCGTCCTTAACCTCTCCAGGCACTCCCTCTCCGTCCTTACCCTCTCCGGGCACTCCCACTCTGTCCTTACCATCTCCTGGCATTCCTACTCCGTCCTTACCCTCTCCTGGCACTCCCACTCTGTCCTTACCCACTCCTGGCACTCCCACTCCGTCCTTACCCTCTCCTGGCACTCCCACTCCGTCCTTACCCTCTCCTGGCACTCCCACTCCGTCCTTACCCTCTCCTGGCACTCCCACTCCGTCCTTACCCTCTCCTGGCACTCCCACTCCGTCCTTACCCTCTCCTGGCACTCCCACTCCGTTCTTACCCTCTCCTGGCATTTTTACTCTGTCCTTACCCTCTCCTGGTTCTTTTCTCCGTCCTAACCTCTCCAGTCACTCCCACTCTGTTGTTAACCTCTCCAGGCACTCCCTCTCCGTCCTTACCCACTCCTGGCACTCCCACTCCGTCCATACCCTCTCCTGGCACTCCCTCTCCGTCCTTACCCTCTCCGGGCACTCCCACTCTGTCCTTACCATCTCCTGGCATTCCTACTTCGTCCTTACCCTCTCCTGGCACTCCCACTCCGTTCTTATCTTCTCCTGGCATTTTCACTCTGTCCTTACCCTCTCCTGGTTCTTTTCTCCGTCCTAACGTCTCCAGGCACTCCCACTCCGTCCTTAACCTCTCCAGGCACTCCCTCTCCGTCCTTACCCTCTCCGGGCACTCCCACTCCGTCCTTACCCTCTCCAGGCACTCCCTCTCCGTCCTTAACCTCTACTGGCACTCCCACTCCGTCCTTACCCTCTCCGGGCACTCCCAGTCTGTCCTTACCATCTCCTGGCATTCCTACTCCGTCCTTACCCTCTCCTGGCACTCCCACTCTGTCCTTACCCTCTCCTGGCACTCCCACTCCGTCCTTACCCTCTCCTGGCACTCCCACTCCGTCCTTACCCTCTCCTGGCACTCCCAATCCGTCCTTACCCTCTCCTGGCACTCCCACTCCGTCCTTACCCTCTCCGGGCACTCCCTCTCCGTCCTTAACCTCGACTGGCACTCCCACTCCCTCCTTACCCTCTTCTGGCACTCTCAATTCCTTCTCATCATCTCCCGGCACTCCCATTCAAATCTTATTCTCTCCTGGCACCCCCATTTCCTTCTTATGCTTTCTTGGCACTACCATTCCATCTTCATTCGCTCCTGGCACTCCCACTCCCACTCCCTCCTTGCCCACTCCTGGCACTCCAATTCACTTATAATTTTGTTCTTTCTAGAAAGCGCCACACGGGTCTGTCGTACACTGACGGACGCATGCCAACAAATCATACATGAGCAATAAGTTTCGATATTGGAAATACCAGAGGTGTAGACTCCATATTTGTTTCTCGACTTGCTAGGGTGTTTTAGTGATGGCGATTAAAGTCTTTCGTCACTCGCAACGTTCACTACTATATACTACGGCTCTTTAACAAACTGGCGATATCTACTGGACATCACGCTGCAGGATATGCATTGTCAAATTAACCAATAATCCAGTCATTTTATGGTTATTTTTTTCAATTGACTGTAATGTCCATGCATGTCACCACGAGGGCTGAGCCGCCGAGAACTCCACCCTGAAGACAACACACCAAAACATTCTGCGATCTGATAACGTTAATTTACTCCGTATCAGTGAGGGATCCTCAAGCCTTCTCGAGGACACCATTGACACTTGGCGGGGATTATCTGATATATGATTGGGTGATCTGCTATGCGGTGATCTCCAACCAGGTGACGCTTGCTATATATACGTCACCTGACCTACCCGCGACATTCACAGGCTGGCGACCGGGCGCGGAACAAGTTGGTTGGACGCGCTGGAATCAAACACGATTCGGAATTGACTAACTCAAGGTAGGTTGCCATACAGTGATGTGCATTTGATGGCCCATACACATCAGATCGACTGCAACGAAACTCCCAAATATATGTTTCCGTATGCGACGTCTACTTGACGTCAGCCCAGTGCGGCCGTCACGCCGATCCGACCGTCAGCCCAGTGCGGCCGTCACACCAACCGTCAGCCCAGTGCGGCCGTCACACCGACCCGACCGTCAGCCCAGTGCGGCCGTCACACCAACCGTCAGCCTCGTGCGGCCGTCACACCGACCCGACCGTCAGCCCAGTGCGGCCGTCACACTGACAGTCAGCCCAGTGCGGCCGTCACACCGACCGTCAGCCCAGTGCGGCCGTCACACCGACCCGACCGTCAGCCCAGTGCGGCCGTCACACCAACCGTCAGCCCAGTGCGGCCGTCCCACCGACCGTCAGCCCAGTGCGGCCGTCACACCGACTGTCAGCCCAGTGCGGCCGTCACACCAACCGTCAGCCCAGTGCGGCCGTCCCACCGACCGTCAGCCCAGTGCGTCCGTCACACCGACCGTCAGCCCAGTGCGGTCGTCACACCGACCGTCAATCCAGTGCGGTCGTCATACCGACCGTCAACCCAGTGTGGCCATCACACCGACCGTCAGCCCAGTGCGGCCGTCACACCGACCGTCAGCCCAGTGCGGCCGTCACACCGACCGTCAGCCCAGTGCGGCCGTCACACCGACCGTCAGCCCAGTGCGGCCGTCACACCGACCGTCAACCCAGTGCGGCCGTCACACCGACGGTCAGCCCAGTGCGGCCGTCACACCGAACGTCAACCCAGTGCGGCCGTCACACCGACCGTCAGCCCAGGGCGGCCGTCACACCGACCGTCAGCCCAGTGCGGCCGTCACACCGACCGTCAGCCCAGTGCGGCCGTCACACCGACCGTCAACCCAGTGCGGCCGTCACACCGACCGTCAGCCCAGTGCGGCCGTCACACCGACCGTCAGCCTAGTGCGGCCGTCACACCGACCGTCAGCCCAGTGCGGCCGTCACACCGACCGTCAGCCCAGTGCGGCCGTCACAACGACCGTCAGCCCAGTGCGGCCGTCACACTGACCGTCAGCCCAGTGCGGCCGTCACACTGATCGTCAGCCCAGTGCGGCCTTCACACCGACCGTCAGCCCGGTGCGGCCGTCACACCGACCGTCAACCCAGTGCGGCCGTCACACCGACCGTCAACCCAGTGCGGCCGTCACACCGACCGTAGCTCAGTGCGGCCGTCACACCGACCGTCAACCCAGTGCGGCCGTCACACCGACCGTTAGACCAGTGCGGCCGTCACACCGACCGTCAGCCCAGTGCGGCCGTCACAACGACCGTCAGCCCAGTGCGGCCGTCACACTGACCGTCAGCCCAGTGCGGCCGTCACACCGACCGTCAGCCCAGTGCGGCCGTCACACCGACCGTCAACCCAGTGCGGCCGTCACACCGACGGTCAGCCCAGTGCGGCCGTCACACCGAACGTCAACCCAGTGCGGCCGTCACACCGACCGTCAGCCCAGTGCGGCCGTCACACCGACCGTCAGCCCAGTGCGGCCGTCACACCGACCGTCAGCCCAGTGCGGCCGTCACACCGACCGTCAACCCAGTGCGGCCGTCACACCGACCGTCAGCCCAGTGCGGCCGTCACACCGACCGTCAGCCTAGTGCGGCCGTCACACCGACCGTCAGCCCAGTGCGGCCGTCACGCCGACCGTCAGCCCAGTGCGGCCGTCACAACGACCGTCAGCCCAGTGCGGCCGTCACACTGACCGTCAGCCCAGTGCGGCCGTCACACTGATCGTCAGCCCAGTGCGGCCTTCACACCGACCGTCAGCCCGGTGCGGCCGTCACACCGACCGTCAACCCAGTGCGGCCGTCACACCGACCGTCAACCCAGTGCGGCCGTCACACCGACCGTAGCTCAGTGCGGCCGTCACACCGACCGTCAACCCAGTGCGGCCGTCACACCGACCGTTAGACCAGTGCGGCCGTCACACCGACCGTCAGCCCAGTGCGGCCTTCACACCGACCGTCAGCCCATTGCGGCCGTCACGCCGACGGTCAGCCCAGTGCCGCCGGCACACCGACCGTCAGCCCAGTGCGGCCGTCACGCCGACCGTCAGCCCAGTGCGGCCGTCACGCCGACCGTCAACCCAGTTCGGCCGTCACACCGACCGTTAGACCAGTGCGGCCGTCACACCGACCGTCAGCCCAGTGCGGCCGTCACATCGACCGTCAGTCCAGTGCGGCCGTCACACCGACCGTCAGTCCAGGGCGGCTGTCACACCGACCCGACCGTCAACCCAGTGCGACTGTCACACCGACCCGACCGTCAGCCTAGTGCGGCCGTCACACCGACCGTCAGCCCAGTACGGCCGTCACACCGACCGTCAGCCCAGTGCCTTGGACTTGTATTTTATGTTGTAATATGTTATGTGATGATATGTTATGTGATGATATGTTTCAATGAGTTTTTCCTTTCATTGCGCCAGATGCAGGCCTTGAGAGACGAGCTCGCGACGTCTGGCGTCAAAATCCTGGCGCGATCAGATGTAAAGGAAGGTCGAGAGATAGCCAGAGGAGGGTTTGGCAGAGTCCTCAGTGGTACTCTGAAAGCTGGTGAGTGTTAGATTACAGGATATAAAGCCATTATCATATTAAACGTGTTTTCCCATGGCTCATGGTTTGGCTCTATTATGGATGTGTGTCTCACCATGATTGGTTGGTTGTATATTCAGGACGCTTTAACCACTTTTTGGTCATATCGCGTCAATAGGAGAAGGAATGGAGAGTAGAGCCATGTCCCCGGGGGTAACCCCCTACTCCTTCCGAAGAAGGACATGGGATCTTCATCCTGCGACCACACAGACATGGCCACAGCGGGGCTCGAACCATCGATCCACGTGCCGTTAGGCTCTCGGGTGATCAGAGCACTCAATGTGAGCGCTCTAGCCCACTGAGCTATCGGGCGGGCCCTTGTCTCACCATGTGGAATGCATAATGCAGTTCTGACAGTTCAACGATTTATTGCATATTTTCTCATTCTGCACATCTTACTTATGACAACTGTGGATTATACTTGCAATAATCAGAACGTGACTCCATTGATATTTTACAGTCCGGTCGGGTCGGAGAATATTCTAGTTTATTTTTATCGGAAGCGCACATTCTCCCCACCCCTCAGCCGCAACTTCATTTATTACCCTTCCTTTATCACCCAAAAATGTCATACGGTTTATTTTAAGTCTTTTATTTTAGCAGCAGACACAACAATGCTTGAGATTCCTTATAAGCAATAGTGTGGCCTCCCGATGAGACGCCCGCCCCGTATCCACATGTAACGCGTCTGGCCGCATTACAAATAAGCTTTCGCTTAGCTCCAAGAACATATCCCAATATGGCACATGCTTTGGGTTTAGTTCACTTCAATGTCAACGATATGTTATCATGATCTGTGTGATTATATAACGTATTTTGTAATATATTTTATATTCAGATAATTCCAGAGTCGTGATCAAGCGGGTGCTGGATGACGATGCAGTCCAGCTGTTTTCTAAAGAAATTAAGCTGCTCAGTAAGACAAGCCACCCCAATATTGTGTGCGTTCGGGGAGTGTGTCTCGAACCTTTCAGTCTAGTTTTGGAATTTCTGGAGTTTAATCTCGACGAAATGAAGATTCCTGAGACGGAGGGTTCTCGAGAAGGCAGCACACTGGCGGAGCTGTTGAGTGTTCTGGCAGAAGCAGACCTTGTTGAAGAAGTTGGGGTGAAGCGTGGGGTGCTGCGTAAAGCAGCATTGGACATTGCCATGGGTTTGGCTTTCCTTCACCACAAAGACATATGCCACAGAGATCTCAAACCGGCTAACGTGTTGGTCACGAATTCCGGGGATTTAGTTATCTTCAAGCTCGCAGACTTCGGTGAAGCCAGGGCAAGACACCTCCAAACCGCGTCTCTTCTGCACAGTGTAACTGAGCGTGTACAACGGGGAACAAGGGTATTCTTCGCACCAGAACAGCTCCTGGAAACCCTGACATCGGCAGACATCACAGCTTTGAAGTTCGTGGACATTTGGTGTTACGGCATGATCGTATTTTGCCTACTCTCGCCTGATTATGAGTTTCCCTGGAAAAGAGAACTGAAAGATCAGAATAGTCTTGACAATGTGTTGACGGCAATGACGGCCAATATATTACCCCGGGGTTCCAACAAGTACAAGCACCTGCCGGAGGACACAGGTCTAGGCGACGTCCACAAATTATGTTGCCGGTTTAATCCGGCAGAAAGGCCTGTGATCGATGTGGTCCAAGGGATGCTAGTCAAGTAAGGACAATCAATTTTCTTCCGGGGTTAGGGTAGGGAGTACGTCGGGGTGGTTAAGGTCTGGGTAGGTCGGAGTGGTCCGGGTCGGGGTTGGTCGGAGTGGTCCAAGTCGGGGTAGGTCAGAGTGGTCCAGGTCGGGGTAGGTCAGAGTGGTCCGGGTCGGGATAGGTCGGGCTGGTCCGGGTAGGGGTAGGTCGGAGTGGTCCGGGTCGGGGTAGGTCGGAGTGGTCCGGGTCGGGGTAGGTCGGAGTGGTCCGGGTCGGGATAGGTCGGGCTGGTCCGGGTCGGGGTAGGTCGGAGAGGTCCGGGTCGGGGTAGGTCGGAGTGGTCCGGGTCGGTATAGGTCGGGCTGGTCCGGGTCGGGGTAGGTCGAGGTGGTCCGAGGTAAGTCTGGTTGGAGTGGTCGGGGTGGGTTGGAGTGGTTGGGGTAGGTCGGAGTGGTCCTGGTCGGGCTAGGTTGGAGTGGTCGGGGTAGGTCGTAGTGGTCAGGTTTGAGGTAGGTCGGAGTGGTCCGAGTCTGAGTGGTCCGGGTCTGGGTAGGTCTGAGTGGTCCGGGTCGGGGTAGGTCGGAGTGGTCCGGCTCGGGGTAGGTCGGAGTGGTCCGGGTCGGGGTAGGTCGGAGTGGTCCGGGTCGGGGTAGGTCGGAGTGGTCCTGGTCGGGCTAGGTTGGAGTGGTCGGGTAGGTCGTAGTGGTCAGGTTTGAGGTAGGTCGGAGTAGTCCGGGTCGGGATAGGTCTTGAGTGGTCCTGGTAGGGGTAGCCCGGAGTGGTCCGGGTCGGGGGAATGTCGGAGGGGTCCGGTTCTAGGTAGGTCGGAGTGCTCCGAGTGGTCTGGGTCGGGGTAAGTCAGAGAGGTCGGGGTAGGTCTGAGTGCTCCGGGTCGGGGTAGGTCGGAGTGGTCCGGGTCGGGGTAGGTCTGAGTGGTCCGGGTCGGGGTAGGTCGGAGTAGTCCGGGTCGGGATAGGTCTTGAGTGGTCCTGGTAGGGGTAGGTCGGAGTGGTCCGGGTCGGGGTAGGTCTGAGTGGTCCGGGTCGGGGTAGGTCTGAGTGGTCCGGATCGGGGTAGGTCGGAGTGGTCCGGGTTGGGGTAGGTCGGAGTGGACAGGGTCGGGGTAGGTCGGAGTGGTCCGGGTCGGGGTAGGTCTGAGTGGTCCGGGTCGTCGTAGGTCGGAGTGGCCCGGGTCGGGGTTGGTCGGAGTGGTCCGGGTCGGGATAGGTCTTGAGTGGTCCGGGTCGGGATAGGTCTTGAGTGGTCCTGGTAGGGGTAGGTCGGAGTGGTCAGGGTCGGGGTAGCCCGGAGTGGTCCGGGTCGGGGTAGGTCGGAGTACTCCGGGTCGGGGTAGGTCGGAGTGGTCCTGATCGGGCTAGGTTGGAGTGGTCGGGGTAGGTGGGAGTGGTCCGGGTAGGGGAAGGTCGGAGTGGTCCTGGTCGGGCTAGGTTGGAGTGGTCGGGGTAGGTCTTAGTGGTCGGGATAGGTTTTAGTGGTCGGGGTAGGTCGTAGTGGTCCGGGTCGGTGTAGGTCGGAGTGGTCCGGATCAGGGTAGGTCTGAGTGGTCCGGGTCGGGGTAGGTCTGAGTAGTCCGGGTCGGGATAGGTCTTGAGTGGTCCGGGTCGGGATAGGTCTTGAGTGGTCCTGGTAGGGGTAGGTCGGAGTGGTCAGGGTCGGGGTAGCCCGGAGTGGTCCGGGTCGGGGTAGGTCGGAGTACTCCGGGTCGGGGTAGGTCGGAGTGGTCCTGGTCGGGCTAGGTTGGAGTGGTCGGGTTAGGTCTTAGTGGTCGGGGTAGGTTTTAGTGGTCGGGGTAGGTCGTAGTGGTCCGGGTCGGTGTAGGTCGGAGTGGTCCGGATCAGGGTAGGTCTGAGTGGTCCGGGTCGGGGTAGGTCTGAGTAGTCCGGGTCGGGGTAGGTAGGAGTGGATTTTGTGGTGTTATAGCACAGCCATAGTATAAATGTCATCACTATTTGTAACAGCTTTTGTTTTTTCACAGCCTGACGTTCAGCCGAATGAACGTGGGAAGTTCTGTCTCGCCAGCCCCAGGGGAACACGGTGAGTAAAACCGACCAACGTTATGTCCTATATATAATGATTATAAAGCGACACCAATATAGACCATGTATACGGTTATTATGTGGGCCGCTCCACTGTCCCAAGGTTTACACGTCCGCTTCCCTTGGGGTCGGTGACACATCGAACACAGTATAGACCAGTGTTGGCAAGGGCACCTTTCTTTCGACATTACACAGTAGTACTCCTTAATTCATGTGCATATATAAGCATACGAGGTCATGTGATATATTTTCGGATATCTTATTGGTCACTGTTGGGCTAACATTACACTGTATGCAAACAAGACTACCTGTAACGTGAAAAGCAAGCCTTGACCCTCCGGTCCGCTCTGCGGCCGCTAGACCATGTAACCCCCCCCCCCCCCCCCACACACACACACCTTAGTAACATCTTCAATAACCCGATAGAACTGCGGAATAACCGCGGTTCAATATATGACGTATTTGATTAGACCACATCAGGCAGGAAACGCATCTGATTGATCATGACTTACACCGATAAAACCTATTTTCACCCGTCAGGTGATGGTGGTGCTCGAGGCAGGGACGTGCCAGAAAACGCCGGAGAGCTTCCGATTGGTGCTGGGAGAAAGCCCGTAGCTGGTGACAACCCTCGAGCCAGGGACGTGCGGCCAAAGAAAGCCAAACAAGTGCCGACTGACGCGGACCGGACGCTCAAAGCTGCGGACCAACTTTGGGTAAATATGATGTTTTAGCAGTATTGTATGTGTAGAGGAGCCCAAGAAAGATCTATTTAACACCTATGTAATAAACTAGAGTAACTGTTGTTACCAAACTGAATAAAAACAAACGTTCGCAACATGGGGAAACAGTTGATACACCGACCCTAGACAGGTAGTTCCGGACTAGTCTGGTCACAGCCACACGGTAAGTCTGCTCACACAACAGGTCCGCTCACACAGCAGGTCCGCCCACACAGCAGGTCTGCCCACACAACAGGTCCGCCCACACACCAGGTCCGCTCACACAATAGGTCCGCCCACACAACAGATTCGTCCACGCAACAGGTGCGCTCACACACCAGATCCGCCCACACACCAGATCCGCCCGCACAACAGGTCGCCCACACACCAGGTCCGCCCATACAACAGGTCCGCCCACACACCAGGCCCACCCAAAGACGAGGTCCACCCACGCAACAGGCCAGCCCACACACCAGGCCCGCCCACACAACAGGTCTGCCCACACAACGGGTCCGCCCACACAACAGGTCTGCCCGCACAACAGGTTGGCCCACACAGCAGGTCCGCCCACACAACAGGTCCGCCCACACAACAGGTTGGCCCACACAACAGGTCCGCCCACACAACAGGGCGGCCCACACAACAGGGCGGCCCACACAACAGGTCCGCCCACACAACAGGTCTGTCCACACAACAGGTCCGCCCACACAACAGGTTGGCCCACACAGCAGGTCCGCCCACACAACAGGTCCGCCCACACAACAGGTCCGCCCACACAACAGGTCTGCCCACACAACAGGTCCGCCCACACAACAGGTCCGCCCACACAACAGATTCGCCCACACAACAGGTTCGCCCACACAACAGGTCCGTCCACACAACAGATTCGCCCACACAGCAGGTCCGCCCACGCCACAGGTCGCTCCACACACCAGGTAGCCCCACACACCAGGTCGGCCCACACAACTGGTCCGCCCACACAACAGGTCCGCCCACACACCAGATCCGCCCGCACAACAGATTCGCCCGCACACAACATATTTGCCCAAACAAAAGATCCGCCCACACAACAGATCCGCCCGCACAACAGGTCCGCCCACACACAACAGGTCCGCCCACACAGCAGGTCCGCCCACACAACAGGTCCGCCCACACACAACAGATTCGCCCTCACAACAGGTCCACCCACCCTCAGGTCCGCCCACACAACAGGTCGGCCCACACAACAGGTCCGCCCACACAACAGGTCCGCCCACACAGTAGGTCTGCCCACACAACAGGTTGGCCCACACAGCAGGTCCGCCCACACAACAGGTCCGCCCACAAAACAGGTCCGCCCACACAACAGGTCCGCCCACACAGCAGGTCTGCCCACACAACAGGTCCGCCCACACAACAGGTCCGCCCACACAACAGATTCGCCCACACAACAGGTTCGCCCACACAACAGGTCCGTTCACACAACAGATTCGCCCGCACAGCAGGTCCGCCCACGCCACAGGTCGCTCCACACACCAGGTGGCCCCACACACCAGGTCGGCCCACACAACTGGTCCGCCCACACAACAGGTCCGCCCACACACCAGATCCGCCCGCACAACAGATTCGCCCACACACAACATATTTGCCCACACAACAGATCCGCCCACACAACAGATCCGCCCGCACAACAGGTCCGCCCACACACAACAGGTCCGCCCACACAACAGGTCCGCCCACACAACAGGTCCGCCCACACACAACAGATTCGCCCTCACAACAGGTCCACCCACCCTCAGGTCCGCCCACACAACAGGTCGGCCCACACAACAGGTCGGCCCACACAACAGGTCCGCCCACACAACAGGTCCGCCCACACAGTAGGTCTGCCCACACAACAGGTTGGCCCACACAGCAGGTCCGCCCACACAACAGGTCCGCCCACAAAACAGGTCCGCCCACACAACAGGTCCGCCCACACAGCAGGTCTGCCCACACAACAGGTCCGCCCACACAACAGGTCCGCCCACACAACAGATTCGCCCACACAACAGGTTCGCCCACACAACAGGTCCGTTCACACAACAGATTCGCCCACACAGCAGGTCCGCCCACGCCACAGGTCGCTCCACACACCAGGTGGCCCCACACACCAGGTCGGCCCACACAACTGGTCCGCCCACACAACAGGTCCGCCCACACACCAGATCCGCCCGCACAACAGATTCGCCCACACACAACATATTTGCCCACACAACAGATCCGCCCACACAACAGACCCGCCCGCACAACAGGTCCGCCCACACACAACAGGTCCGCCCACACAACAGGTCCGCCCACACAACAGGTCCGCCCACACACAACAGATTCGCCCTCACAACAGGTCCACCCACCCACAGGTCCGCCCACACAACAGGTCGGCCCACACAACAGGTCCGCCCACACAACAGGTCCGCCCACACAGTAGGTCTGCCCACACAACAGGTTGGCCTACACAGCAGGTCCGCCCACACAACAGGTCCGCCCACACAACAGGTTGGCCCACACAGCAGGTCCGCCCACACAACAGGTCCGCCCACACAGCAGGTCTGCCCACACAACAGGTCCGCTCACACAACAGGTCCGCCCACACACCAGGTCCGCCCACACAACAGGTCCACTCACACACCAAGTCCGCCCACACAACAGGTCCGCTCACACAGCAGGTCCGCCCACGCCACAGGTCGTTGCACACACCAGGTAGCCCCACACACCAGGTCGGCCCACACAACTGGTCCGCCCACACAACAGGTCCGCCCACACACCAGATCCGCCCGCACAACAGATTCGCCCACACACAACATATTTGCCCACACAACAGATCCGCCCACACAACAGATCCGCCCGCACAACAGGTCCGCCCACACACAACAGGTCCGCCCACACAACAGGTCCGCCCACACAACAGGTCCGCCCACACACAACAGATTCGCCCTCACAACAGGTCCACCCACCCACAGGTCCGCCCACACAACAGGTCCGCCCACACAACAGGTCCGCCCACACAACAGGTCCGCCCACACAGTAGGTCTGCCCACACAACAGGTTTGCCCACACAGCAGGTCCGCCCACACAACAGGTCCGCCCACACAACAGGTTGGCCCACACAGCAGGTCCGCCCACACAACAGGTCCGCCCACACAGCAGGTCTGCCCACACAACAGGTCCGCTCACACAACAGGTCCGCCCACACACCAGGTCCGCCCACACAACAGGTCCACTCACACCAAGTCCGCCCACACAACAGGTCCGCTCACACAACAGGTCCGCCCACACAGCAGGTCCGCCCACACAACAGGTCCGCCCACACAACAGGTCCGCTAACACAACAGGTCCGCTAACACAACAGGTCCGCCCACGCAACAGGTCGGCCCACACAACAGGTCCGCCCACACAACAGGACCGCCCACACAACAGGTTGGCCCACACAGCAGGTCCGCCCACACAACAGGTCCGCCTACACAAGAGGTCTGCCCACACAACAGGTCCGTCCACACAACAGATTCACCCACACAGCAGGTCCGCCCACGCCACAGGTCCACCCACCCACAGGTCCGCCCACACAACAGGTCGGCCCACACAACAGGTCCGCCCACACAACAGGTCCGTCCACACAACAGATTCGCCCACACAGCAGGTCCGCCCCCGCCACAGGTCGCTCCATACACCAGGTACCCCCACACACCAGGTTCGCCCACACAACAGGTCCACCCACCCACAGGTCCGCCCACACAACAGGTCGGCCCACACAACAGGTCCGCCCACACAACAGGTCCGCCCACACAGCAGGTCTGCCCACACAACAGGTTGGCCCACACAGCAGGTCCGCCCACACAACAGGTCCGCCCACCCAACAGGTTGGACCACACAGCAGGTCCGCCCACACAACAGGTCCGCCCACACAACAGGTCGGCCCACACAACAGATTCGCCCACACAACAGGTTCGCCCACACAACAGGTCCGTCCACACAACAGATTCGCCCACACAGCAGGTCCGCCCACGCCACAGGTCGCTCCACACACCAGGTAGCCCCACACACTAGGTTCGCCCACACAACAAATTCACCCACACAACAGGTCCGCCCTCACAACCGGTCCGCACACACAATAGGTCCGCCCACACACCAGATCCGCCCGCACAACAGATCCGCCCACACATCAGATTCGCCTACACAACAGATCCGCCCACCCCTCCCCTTCCCCCCACACAACAGGTCCGCCCACACACACAGGTTCGCCCACACAACAGGTCCGCCCACACAACAAGTCCGCCCACACAACAGGTCCGCCCACACAACAGGTCCGCCCACACAACAGGACTGCCCACACAACAGGTCCGCCCACACAACAGGTCCGCCCACACAACAGGTCCGCCCACACAACAGGTCTGCCCACACAACAGGTCCGCCCACACAACAGATTTACCCACATAACAGGCTCGCCCACACAACAAGTCCGCCCACACAACAGATTCGCCCACACAGCAGGTCCGCCCACGCCACAGGTCGCTCCACACACCAGGTAGCCCCACACACCAGGTCCGCCCACACAACAGATTCACCCACACAACAGGTCCGCCCACACAACCGGTCCGCACACACAATAGGTCCGCCCACACAACTGGTCCGCCCACACAACAGGTCCGCCCACACCCCAGATCCGCCCACACAACAGATTCGCGCCCACACGACATATTCGCCCACACAACAGATCCGCCCACACAACAGGTCCGCCCACACAACAGGTCCGCCCACACACACAGGTCCGCACACACAACAGGTCCGCCCACACAACAGGTCCGCCCACACACCAGGTTCGCCCACACAACAGGTCCGCTTACACAAGTCCGCCCACACAACAGGTCCGCCCACACACCAGGTCCGCCCACACAACAGGTCCGCCCACACACCAGGTCCGCCCACACACACAGGTCCACTCACACAACAGATGCCCCAACACAACAAGTCCGCCCACACAACAGGTCCGCCCACACAACAGGTCCGCTAACACAACAGGTCCGCTAACACAACAGGTCCGCCCACGCAACAGATCGGCCCACACAACAGGTCCGCCCACACAACAGGTCCGCCCACACAACAGGACCGCCCACACAACAGGTTGGCCCACACAGCAGGTCCGCCCACACAACAGGTCCACCCACACAACAGGTTTGCTCACACAACACGTCCGCCCACACAAAAGATTCACCCACACAACAGGTCCGCCCACACAACAGGTCCGCCCACACAACAGGACCGCCCACACAACAGATTCGCCCACACAGCAGGTCCGCCCACGCCACAGGTCGCTCCACACACCAGGTAGCCCCACACACCAGGTCCGCCCACACAACAGATTCACCCACACAACAGGTCCGCCCACACAACCGGTCCGCACACACAATAGGCCCGCCCACACAACAGGTCCGCCCACACCCCAGATCCGCCCACACAACAGATTCGCCCGCACAACAGATCCGCCCACCCCTCCCCTTCCCCCCACACAACAGGTTCGCCCACACACACAGGTTCGCCCACACAACAGGTCCGCCCACACAAGTCCGCCCACGCAACAGGTCCGCCCACACACACAGGTCCGTCCACACACCAGACCCACTCACACACCAGATCCGTCCGCACAACAGATTTGCCCACACACAACATATTCGCCCACACAACAGGTCCGCCCACACAACAGGCCCGCCCACATACAACAGATTCGCCCACGCAACAGATTCGCCCACGCAACAGGTCCGCCCACACAACAGGTCCCACCACGCAACAGGCCCGCCCATACAACAGGTCCGCCCACACGCAACAGATTCGCCCACACAACAGGTCCGCCCACACACAACAGATTCGCCCACACAACAGAAGGGAAAGACCCTTCCCCCTCTCCCTGCCCCTCCTCCACCCCTCCCCTTCCCCCTCTCCCTGCCCCTCCTCCACCCCTCCCCTTCCCCCTCTCCCTGCCTCTCCTCCACCCCCTCCCCTTCCCCCTCTCCCCGCCCCTCCTCCACCCTCTCCCCGTCCCCCTCTCCCTGCCCCTTGCCCCTCTCCCCTGCCCCTTGCCCCTCTCCCCTGCCCATTCCCCCTCTCCCTGCCCCATCCCCGCCCAGAAACCCGGTCTTGAGATGCAGATATATGGCAGGCTAGCTAGGGTGTAAACCGTAAATATGGTAAATATATACATGTAGACCCGCTGGATACGTCACAGGGAACCAGCGTATGTCTCGCTGTGTTCAAAGGGTTCCTTATATAGACATTGAAATTAACAACACTCAGTCTCGGCTCGGCAGACGTCGTCTGCTGTTCAGACTGAGTGATGTCGGCGTGAGAGGAAAGCGTTTTGGTATTGTACTGTGGTGGATTTAGTAACTGTAGCGGTGATTATATCAAATCAAAGCAAATGTCTTACGTTATGGATGTTCATTAACGTCATGGCTTGTGTACATATGTGTGTACCTGTCAGATCTTAATAGTACATAGCGTGTATACTCTCCATTATCTAACTGATGATTTATTTAGCAGCATGTAAATGACCTGCCATTCCTTCTTACAAATAGCACCGAGTGAGTAACATTTGGTGATTACAGGACAGTCTGAGTTTTGCTTGACCTTTGTGTAAATGTTTAGCATATTAAGAACATCTTGGTTATATCTCAGAACAGTCCCCTAGACCACTTTGTATTGATCTGTCCATTATAGTCCTGTAAGACGTACATCACTCCCTCCCTCTCGAGTTTGATGCACACCCACCCCCACCCCCCCACTGCCCTTCTTATGTTAGCGTTACATACACCTTCCATTCTGACCCGTCATGTTTGTCAATCTCCTGTGTGTTATACATCACACAATCCGCCCACTCTGTCCGTCGTTCGTTTCTTTGACACAATACCATTCACTGTAACGTAACGTTAAAGTAAATCTTATGTGCATTCTACATCTTAACTCCCTTTGCTATTCCTTGTTTGCGCAAGAGCAAGTCTCGTGATCTGTACGTACCTGCGCCCCCCCCACCCCCCACCCCACCTCCTGTGAGCCTTTGCTCACCTCTATCGTCCACACCCTGCCCCCCCCCCCCCTGTGAGCCTCTCTGTTCACCTCTATCGTTCAGAGCCTGCCTTCCCCCGCTGTGAGCCTCTGCTCACCTCTATCGTTTAAGCCCCGCATCCTGTTCACCTCTCTGTTCACCTCCGGGGGCCTCCCTGGTGTAGTGGTTAGCGCACTAGACCGCAGATCAATAGGTCCTGGGTTCGAATCCGGGCTCGGGCACCTAATCTGGGGCATGTTTCATTCCTTCATCCTTCATCGTCTCGGGAGGTTCCTTGGCCCAATTTAGCCTGTATGTGCACAAAAGTGGCCTAAAACACCAACATTCCATTCCTGTTCACCTCCATCGTTCAGGCCCCGCTCCCCCCCCCTCTCATGTGAGCCTCCCTGCTCACCTCTATCGTTCAGACCTTGTCCATCGCTTTCTTGAGTCTCTCTACTCACCTCCATCGTTCAGGCCCTGCCCCCTCCCCCTTCTGTGAGCCTCTCTGTTCACCTCCATCGTTCAGGCCCTGCCCCCTCCCCCCACCTGTTAGGCTTTCTGCTCACCTCCATCGTTCAGGTGCTGCCCCGCCCTCCTCCTGTGAGCCTCTCTGTTCACCTCCATCGTTCAGGCCCTGTCCCCCCCCCTTCTGTGAGCTTCTCTGCTCACCTCAAGCGTTCAGGCGCTGCCCCCACCTTCCGTGAGCCTCTGTTCACCTGCATCGTTCAGGCCCTACCCCTTTGTGAGTCTCTCTGCTCATCTCCATCGTTCAGGCCATATTCGCCCCCCACCCCCCCCCCCCTGTGAGCCTCCCTGTGAGCCTCCATCGTTCAGGCCCTGTCCCGTCCCTATGTCCCACTCTCTCACTCTCTTCCAGGCTCTGTTTGGTATTCTAACAAAGCAGTATGTACCCCTCCGTGCTTCACCTTCTGTTGTTTTTTCTGTTCTCGATATGTTCCCACCTTGTTTCTTGTCCTGCTCCAGTCCCTGCTACCATATATCCCTCTCTGTTTCCCGCACTGTTCCCCGCACTGTTACCTCCCTGTTTCCCGCAATGTAACCCTACCTGTTTCCCGCACTGTTCCCCTCCCTGTTTCCCGTACTGTTACCCCCCTGTTTCCCGTACTGTTACCCACCCTGTTTCCCGTACTGTTACCCACCCTGTTTCCCGCACTGTTACCCCACCCTGTTTCCCGCTCTGCTTCCCGGCCTGTTTATAGCACTGTTTTCCGGTCTGTTCCCCGCACTGTTCCCCTGCCTGTTTCCCACACTTTTGCCC
>OZ025250.1:48961198-49048156 GCA_964019135.1 Arenicola marina | reverse complement strand
CATGTGAGGTTGATTTAATACTTGACAAGACTAGTAATAATTAACTAGCCCGTGAAATGAAAATCAAGTCAATAGTCACATTCACATTTAAGCGTTAGCCGGTTTTGTTGAACACATATTCGGGTCCGGTCCGTAGAGCTATGTTCGTCACATCGCTCACTTGTTACTCTTCCACGCTCTGTTCTTATTCATGTTTGCTTTTCTGTTTGCTATGCCATGTTCCTGCGTTATTCACTACACGTTTGCCGCACTGTTTCCTCTCAGTTGTTTTGCTTGCTGTTCTGTTTGCTGTTCTGCTGCTCCTTCCCACCCCACCCCCACCCCGGCCATCTTCCTGTATGCCATGGGACTTGATTATTCATATTATAAGGACTGTATAAACGAACATTAGCAATGTTGTAGATTAGCCCATAAGATATACCAATTGATACAGTGATGGTGAGGGGAATAAATTGACACAGACCCATAGAAGTTGATGATGTATACCACCCCCCCCTCCCCGCCCTTGCCTCACACCCCTACAGGAAGTCCTTGTGTTCCTCTCGCTTAAATAGACATATCATATCTGCCTAAAATAAATAAAATGTGCTCTATCGGTTTCAATGGTTGCCACGTATATACCGCTTGCATAGATAAGACTGTCTTTTGTCTTTGTATTTGATCCAAATACAATGAAGAATAAAAATGTACTTTTAATCATTCAGTAGGCGTATTTTCTGACCAGTATTAATCCTGGAAGAAGAAAATCTAATGTAAAATACATTTGACCTTGTGACAAATGTAAATTTAATTTAATCCTACGAGCATATTTGACGTTTTGCTTAGACATACAAAATGACGATGCACTTTTACTGAACTAATTTATGTTACGGGTTGATTTGCATTCCGGATAATCAATATGTCAATGTGCAGTGGGGGTTTATGCTATAGACTGTAGTGACAACATGTTAATTGTGTTTTTTGCATCCTTTCAGCTGGACGCATTGCCCACAGATCCTCACTGGAAGCTTGGATTAATGAATGAATTGTTTCAACCCCCACCATGATGCTGGTCGTAACGGTTCATTGCTATTGGATAGAGTTTTAGCTCCTCATGATAACGATCACAAAGATTGGTCTGCCGCACTGAAAGCTCTGGCTAATAATGTTATGACGATTGAAGTTCACGCTCTGTTTATGCTAATGGTGTAGTAAGCCAGTGTCCTTATATCGAGGTTATGCTGACAGGTTATGCTGATATAAACATATCGCGTCACGTTACTTGTTGGCACTTTGTATATACACTCTATGAAGCCAGTACATTGTTAAACTGGACTTTATGCTGTTTTGAATGCACTAATTTTGTTAATTGTTTTGATAAAATCTTCATTGTCATAGACAATTAAGTACATGAGTATTGAACTAGCTGTTAAATGAATAAATACAATTTATATAGCACTACAAAGTAACGACGTCAAGATATCGCATCCCTTTACTTGTTGGCAGTGATGCTGGACTTTTATCATGTCATTAACGATATAATGCAATGTGTGCCAATCGTCTTTTTTATCGTGTTATTAACATGCGATATAATAAATCTTGTTTAATTGTAACCAAATGCTGTTTTCTATTCAATATCTGCGCGCGTTTTTGTCTTCCTAATTAGGTATATATCCCATTGATACATGCGAGGTCATCTTTTATTCTTGTCCCCGGGAGGTTGTCACAGGGAGGCGTCTTAAGTCTAAGAATTAAATGATAGAAGTATCTTTGGCCGGTGCTGTATCTATGTAGTGTAGTAGACGTGGCAGCTCAGTGAAGGAGATATATTGTAATATATCGACATATTGTAATAATCTTATTGATTCCGCTTGATGCGTCCTAACCGGTAAAAACTTTTGTAATTCTCCATTTTGTGACCTCTTTTGCAAACACAAATCTACACTGTCAGCTTCAAATCCCATTAATATATGTTTCATTCACACAATCCCGCTCGGCCAGTCAATATAAAGCGATGAAGCAAAGAAACTCTTACAAATCAGCTGTCGGTGACCTTCAGTGGCGTTCAACACCATGCATGCGACTAACAGAGATTATTTGATTACGTAGCCATGGCGACAACGCTTACCGACCTAACCCGATGATGTTATCTTTCAACGTATTTTTTTTATGTCGAGCGAGAAGATAATAAGTATGAAGCTATCCCTTTACCAAAAAATCGACCAAGGACTGTCAATAATTTTTTTGTTCGCCCGTAAATAAGACCTCATCTGTAATACTTTAGTCTAAATATATATTAACCAAATAAAAAACACACATTCTTCCATACATCAATGCCGCAATCGTTTTTGAGACTTATATAATATAATCAAGTTACTGAAGGACGCTCGTCCTGTCGACTGAGCCCATAGCCCTATCGGTTACAGCAATCATAGATATAGCGTTTACAATCAGAACGCGGGGTTCCCAACAATCATAGCGCGCTCATTTACAGCAATCATAGCGCGGTCATATACAACAATCATAGCGCAGTCCTTTACAACAACCATAGCGCGGTCCTTTACATCAGTCAAAGCATCATTATGGCGTAATTAAGTCCTCATTATGACATCATCAAAGAGTCATAATGGCGTCATTATAGCGGCATGATGGCGTCACTATAGCGGCATGATTGCGTCATTATAGCGGCATGATGGCGTCATTATAGCGGCCTGATGGCGTCATTGTAGCGGCATGATGGCGTCATTGTAGGGGCATGCTGGCGTCATCATAGCGGCATGATGGCGTCATTATAGCGGCATGATGGCGTCATTATAGCGGCATGATGGCGTCATTATAGCGGCCTGATGGCGTCATTGTAGCGGCATGATGGCGTCATTGTAGCGGCATGATGGCGTCATTATAGCGGCATGATGGCGTCATTATTGCGGCATTATGACGTCATTATAGCCTCATTGTGGCGTCATTGTAGCGGCATGCTGGCGTCATCATAGCGGCATGATGGCGTCATTATAGTGGCATGATGGCGTCATTATAGCGGCATGATGGCGTCATTATAGCGGCATGATGGCGTCATTATAGCGAAATTATGGCGTCATTATAGCGTCATTGTGGCGTCATTAAGTATGGTGTAGTCAGCGTGTCATCGATGCGTCATGTTGGCGTTATCACTGCGTCGTCACGTGTCATCAAATCGCCGATTCGGGAACCTTTCTCCTTTTCAGATCATGTCATATTCTACTCATAGAAAACACCAAATACATTTTACGCTGCAATAATTACAAGATATATGTGGGAAACAAAATGAATTGGTGTTTACGCCGGTTTTGTGCACACAAGGGTAAAACTGCCCGATGAAGGATGAATGAATAAAATACACGCCCCAGATTAGGTGCCTGGGTCTGTATTCGAACCTAGGACATTAGTCTTCAATAAATGTCAAGCAGCTTTCATTATATATATAAAACCTTCCAAAACACTCATTATTACGGATATCACAGGTGAGTTTTTCACTTGTTTATTTCTAAATGCAAGGATCATATTTTACCAACTAATGCTAGTTCGTCTTGGATAACCTATAAAATACCCTTTTACAGATGAAAACCACTGTCAGCTAATCAGAAGTAAAATCGTGACGAATGTATTTCTTCCGCTAGCTGTGGAATGCGACGTCGATGACATCGTTGGTGGGACTTGCACGTTTGGTGTCGTTAAGCATGAATCTTTGGCCAGAGGAGGCAGATGGGACGTCTCTGGTCAAAATGACGTATTGCGCCAATGTAAACGGCTTTTTATATTTCATTTGCTATTAACTCGAGATTTGGCCAGTATTCCAGCACCGATAAGTTCTCCAAACGTTGATCCAGACACTGCCACATAGCGTCTTTCCATATAGTATCGAAGCCTACAGGGAGCCCAGCCGGACACTCTGTCTGTTGTAAGGATGGGGTGCATGTGGTGGATGTGGCGAGGGGCGGGGTGGTGGCCACCCTCAACACGCCGCCGGAGGTGCAGGGGGAGGGGTGGCGGCCGAGGTATGTGTCCGTCCTCCAAGACACGATCCTGGTGACGTACACCTGGCTCCTGGTGCTGTACACCGGGAACGGCGCTCCGGGCCGCGTCCTGGACCTCCCAGGACTCACGGACACCTGGGACATCACCCGCAACGGGGATCACTTTGTGGTGTGTGACAGGTGGGGTCACTCTCTGCACGCCGTGAGCCAGGAGGGGGAGGCGGTCACCAGGGTGGAGCTGAGGGAGGTGACCCCCTGGTATATACCATGCCCCCCCCCACCCTCCCCCATCACCACCTCCTCTACGTCACAAACTACAACAACAACAGACTGTTTGTCGTGAGCCGCTGACGACGTTGCTCTCGGTGATGCTGGACTTGGCAGTGATGCTTGACTTGGCAGTGATGCGTGTTCAGTCATTAACATGCGATACAATAAACATTGTTTAATTGTAACCAAATGCTGTTTTCTGTTCAATATCTGCGCGCGTTTCTGTCTTCCTAATTATGTATCCCATTGATACATGTGAGGTCATCTTTAAAGGTTGAACCCGGGAGGATTAGATAAGAAAAGCGTTAGAAGATAATAACCAGATAACAGAGGAGATTACAAAAATGGTTTGCTAAGACATAAGTAAGAATCTTCGTCACCAACCCAGCACATAGACATCATAGCCAGATAACAAAAGCGATTGAAACCTAGACACAATCGTAAGAAACGTTCCCAACAATGAAACACTTACAGATAATTGTTATGCAGTCTACTAACTTACTGACGCATTTACCATTGATAAAACGACCGTGATGAGTTCACCTCACCACACCCAACAACTTAAGTAGGATGTTATACTCAATAACTGAATAACTCAATATCTGGTAACAGACTGACGAACAGTGTATAGAGGAGAGATAAATATTTAAAAGGTCAACATTACACGCTCCCTTCACAGATTACTTATATTTGGCAATGTAGTTAAATACAGAGAAATACTCCCGACAATTTAATCTTGACACCAACTTTTGGTAAGGATGATACCTTAACTTAACTACAAGTTTACATAAGTCAGCACATCAAAGCCTGAGCCACTTGATATTGTTGTAATACATTTTTTTTTAAATTCCATCCATAAATTAAAACAAAAAAAATAAATAAAATGATTTTTACTCATAGATCTGGCGCTGAATTTGATAAATGCATACTAGATATATTATTAAGCTGCTCACAAAATTGTGCGCTGATATGCCAAGTCCAAAAACTGTGAGGAATAAACATGAGAACATTTGTGGCTAAAGCCATCAAATATCATAAAGAAGCGACAATTCCTCCAAAATTCCTTTGTTTAAACAATACTCCTCCACACAGGACGAACAGAAAGTAAATAAGAAGTTAGGTTTTCCAGACGACCATCATGTGCAGCTACTGTTAGGCACGACCCTGCGAATTCGGGATTATAATTTATAATTTCAGCGGAGGTGTCAAACTGTCTGTCAAGTGAATATAACAATAGTGCAAGTTAGCTGGGCATTAGACAATGTTATTGGCCTGACATCAAGCTGTAGCTGCCTTTTAATTTTCACCCTCGTTTAGGGGAGTTTAAAAGTTTACCACCCATCCATAAAGCGACGTGTGTTCTATTGCCTAAATGACACGGGCATATATCTTGTGTTAAACGGTTTAAATAACACTGATTTGATGATATGCTTTATTCAATGGAAAAAAGAAATGCAGACAACAGTTGGTGCCACGCCCAGGGACGTAGCCAGAGACTTTACCAAGTGTACGCACATGCTGCACATGAAATGAAAAACAATTACTCCCGAACAACAGGGTGGCACGTAGCGGCACAACTCAATGTGTACGCACGTGCGTACGTGCGTACGTGCGTACGTCTGTCGACGCCTCTGACGCCTAAACAACTTTAGCTTATATTCTTCTTTATTCTTGGGACGATACTACTCGGGAATATAAGCGAGTACGCACAGAAGAAAATTAGTATGAGCTAGCGTTGTTTTGACTTGGCCAAAACTGTTTGAATGCGTTACCATTTACATTAAGAAAACACTGCAAGAAGACACTGAAACTTCCTGATTTATTGTATATTTTAACAATGCAATTATGGACATTGTGGGCTCCACTGGAGCCTGACTTGGGCAGGTTATATCAAAGGTTGAGCCTGTGGTACATCACGGGGGATGGCCATGTCATGGGCGGCAGGGGATGGCCATGTCATGGGCGGCAGGGGATGGCCATGTCATGGGCGGCACTGGATGGCCATGTCATGGGCGGCAGGGGATGGCCATGTCATGGGCGGCAGGGGATGGCCATGTCATGGGCGGCAGGGGATGACCATGTCATGGGCGGCAGGGGATGGCCATGTCATGGGCGGCAGGGGATGGCCATGTCATGGGCGGCAGGGGATGGCCATGTCATGGGCGGCAGGGGATGGCCATGTCATGGGCGGCAGGGGATGGCCATGTCATGGGCGGCAGGGGATGGCCATGTCATGGGCGGCAGGGGATGGCCATGTCATGGGCGGCAGGGGATGGCCATGTCATGGGCGGCAGGGGATCGCCATGTCATGGGCGGTAGGGGATGGCCATGTCATGGGCGGCAGGGGATGGCCATGTCATGGGCGGCAGGGGATGGCCATGTCATGGGCGGCAGGGGATGGCCATGTCATGGGCGGCAGGGGATGGCCATGTCATGGGCGGCAGGGGAGGGCCATGTCATGGGCGGCAGGGGATGGCCATGACATGGGCGGCAGGGGATGGCCATGTCATGGGCGGCAGGGGATGGCCATGTCATGGGCGGCAGGGGATGGCCATGTCATGGGCGGCAGGGGATGGCCATGACATGGGCGGCAGGGGATGGCCATGTCATGGGCGGCAGGAGATGGCCATGTCATGGGCGGCAGGGGATGGCCATGTCATGGGCGGCGGGGGATGGCCATGTCATGGGCGGCAGGGGATGGCCATGTCATGGGCGGCGGGGGATGGCCATGTCATGGGCGGCAGGGGATGGCCATGTCATGGGCGGCAGGGGATGGCCATGTCATGGGCGGCAGGGGATGGCCATGTTATGGGCGGCAGGGAATGGCCATGTCATGGGCGGCAGGAGATGGCCATGTCATGGGCGGCAGGGGATGGCCATGTCATGGGCGGCAGGGGATGGCCATGTCATGGGCGGCAGGGGATGGCCATGTCATGGGCGGCAGGGGATGCCCATGTCATGGGCGGCAGGGGATGGCCATGTCATGGGCGGCAGGGGATGGCCATGTCATGGGCGGCGGGGAATGGCCATGTCATGGGCGGCAGGGGATGGCCATGTCATGGGCGGCAGGGGATGGCTATGTTATGGGCGGCAGGGGATGGCCATGTCATGGGTGGCAGGGGACGGCCATGTCATGGGCGGCAGGGGATGGCCATGTCATGGGCGGCAGGGGATGGCCATGTCATGGGCGGCAGGGGATGGCCATGTCATGGGTGGCAGGGGATGGCCATGTCATGGGCGGCAGGGGATGGCCATGTCATGGGCCGCAGGGGATGGCGATGTCATGGGCGGCAGGGGATGGCCATGTCATGGGCGGCAGGGGATGGCCATGTCATGGGCCGCAGGGGATGGCCATGTCATGGGCCGCAGGGGATGGCGATGTCATGGGCGGCAGGGGATGGCCATGTCATGGGTGGCAGGGGACGGCCATGTCATGGGCGGCAGGGGATGGCCATGTCATGGGCGGCAGGGGATGGCCATGTCATGGGCGGCAGGGAATGGCCATGTCATGGGTGGCAGGGGATGGCCATGTCATGGGTGGCAGGGGATGGCCATGTCATGGGCGGCAGGGGATGGCCATGTCATGGGCCGCAGGGGATGGCGATGTCATGGGCCGCAGGGGATGGCCATGTCATGGGCCGCAGGGGATGGCCATGTCATGGGCCGCAGGGGATGGCGATGTCATGGGCGGCAGGGGATGGCCATGTCATGGGTGGCAGGGGACGGCCATGTCATGGGCGGCAGGGGATGGCCATGTCATGGGGGGCAGGGGATGGCCATGTCATTGGCGGCAGGGGATGGCCATGTCATGGGCGGCATTCACACCGTCGTTTTAAAACAAAGGAAAAACATGGAAACAGTAAGAAAATCCTTCATTTAACACACCAGACATTTTGGTAATATGTACACACCAAAAACATGCAAGACATTGTACACGCATTTGGTACGATGTGACTGCAGACATGGTACACACATTAGGTATGAAGTTACTGGACACCGTATACATACCAGGTTTGAAGTGACTGCAGACACTGTACACACACCAGGTACGAAGTGAGTGTGGACACTGTACACATGCCAGGTACGAAGTGACTGGACACAGGGCACATACCACGTACGAAGTGACTGGACACTGTTCACATGCCAGGTACGAATTGACTGGACACTGTAGATATAGCAGATACGAACTTACCGTAGCCACTGTACACATACCAGGTAAGAAGCGACTGTGGACACTATGCACATAACAGGTACAAAGTGACTGAACACGGTAAACATACCATCTACGAAATGAATGGACACGGTACACATACCAGGTACGAAGTGACCGTGCATGGACACTGTACACATCCCAGGTACGAAGTGACTGGACTGTGTTTACATACCAGGTACGATTTAACTGGACACTGTACGCATACCAGGTACAAATACCAGGACAACCCATGGCAAGGGTGGAGCAAGCCTCTTACACCTCGCCCATGTCCAAAAATCAGTTTAGCATCAAAGTGGCTCAGTGAGCCACGTATCAGATATTAAGCTGATAAGAACAGATACTACACCTTGATTTTAAACATTTTTGCGGTACCGAAACGTGTGCGTCGTTTAGTTGACATACAAGTAATAGTTTCCATTGTTGTAAGTCATGGGTGGCAGGGGATGGCCATGTCATGGGCGGCAGGGGATGGCCATGTCATGGGCCGCAGGGGATGGCGATGTCATGGGCGGCAGGGGATGGCCATGTCATGGGCCGCAGGGGATGGCCATGTCATGGGCCGCAGGGGATGGCGATGTCATGGGCGGCAGGGGATGGCCATGTCATGGGTGGCAGGGGACGGCCATGTCATGGGCGGCAGGGGATGGCCATGTCATGGGGGGCAGGGGATGGCCATGTCATTGGCGGCAGGGGATGGCCATGTCATGGGCGGCATTCACACCGTCGTTTTAAAACAAAGGAAAAACATGGAAACAGTAAGAAAATCCTTCATTTAACACACCAGACATTTTGGTAATATGTACACACCAAAAACATGCAAGACATTGTACACGCATTTGGTACGATGTGACTGCAGACATGGTACACACATTAGGTATGAAGTTACTGGACACCGTATACATACCAGGTTTGAAGTGACTGCAGACACTGTACACACACCAGGTACGAAGTGAGTGTGGACACTGTACACATGCCAGGTACGAAGTGACTGGACACAGGGCACATACCACGTACGAAGTGACTGGACACTGTTCACATGCCAGGTACGAATTGACTGGACACTGTAGATATAGCAGATACGAACTTACCGTAGCCACTGTACACATACCAGGTAAGAAGCGACTGTGGACACTATGCACATAACAGGTACAAAGTGACTGAACACGGTAAACATACCATCTACGAAATGAATGGACACGGTACACATACCAGGTACGAAGTGACCGTGCATGGACACTGTACACATCCCAGGTACGAAGTGACTGGACTGTGTTTACATACCAGGTACGATTTAACTGGACACTGTACGCATACCAGGTACAAATACCAGGACAACCCATGGCAAGGGTGGAGCAAGCCTCTTACACCTCGCCCATGTCCAAAAATCAGTTTAACATCAAAGTGGCTCAGTGAGCCACGTATCAGATATTAAGCTGATAAGAACAGATACTACACCTTGATTTTAAACATTTTTGCGGTACCGAAACGTGTGCGTCGTTTAGTTGACATACAAGTAATAGTTTCCATTGTTGTAAGTTTACAAGGAAATACAATGAAAAAAAATAGAAGTCCATTTGTTACGTTGTACCTTGTTACGTTGTACCTTGTACCTTTAATTCCGTTAATATTGTTTAATGCAGTGCGCACATGGCTTGACATAGAACCTGTAGCGTGCAATTTGCCTCGCATAACGCCCCACCCAACCGAGTAATTGTCCTACATAGCGACTAGAGTGCGCGGATTGCCCGGTATATGCGCTATTTAGCCCATATGGCCCGTTGAAGGCACTTTGCAGCCCAAATGGCACGTTTGATGGTCTGTTAGGCCCGAATTGCCGGTTATATGCGCTCGGTCGCCCATGGACATTTTCTTGACTAGTATATCCACCGCTCGTTCAGTATTGATGCTAAAACGTTGCGGTTCGGATCCCAGTTTGTGAAAGACGGCGTAGAGAGATGTACGATGTGGGTAGAACTTACTTCTGTCGGTTCTTTCAGCCTACGGCTGTCTTGTTATTGGCAGTGTTTAGGCCTTCTTTAAAAAAATTCTACTAAGACGTACATATGGTTACTCTTTGGTAAGTATTGTTCATTCCTCATGCCAAAGCTTTCTTACAGCGGTTACACCTTACCGTGGACTATATCTCCTTTCTGTGCGTACAGAACAAAATGTCAAGATTGATAGAACCAACTGGGAGTCGGTGCAGAAGAAGGCAACTTAGATTTTATGTATTAGTTTACTTATGCCAATATTATAATTTCTAGTTGTCATATCATGTTGAATATTGTAATTTTTAGTTGTCATATCATATTGAATATTGTAATTTCTATTTCTCATATCATGTTGAATATTGTAATTTCTAATTGTCATATCATGTTGAAGATTATAATTTATACTTGTCATATCATGTTGAATATTGTAATCTCTAGTTGTCATATCATGTTGCGTTCCTGACGGCGCGTTAACGTGTACACGTGACTAACGTGTACAACATTTCAACTCTTCATGCGTTTCTCTCTCTTTGAGTGTCTTTGATACTCTAGGTATCGCCCCCCCCCCCCCCACCCCGCCTCCTTCTATGCTGGGTCTTTCTAAACCCGGAGAGCGGCCAGTTCTACAACTGTGGAAGGACCAACATTCGCTGTTCTGCCAGTGTATAGTGACACGTGGTCGTTGGGCCGGCCTGCGTGCACCGCACTCACACCCCCGCTCGCTACAGTTACAAATTATAAATGACTGATCTGATCAAGAGAGCTCTTTCCCGCCAAAACTAAAGAAGTCAAACTACAAATAAGAATCAGTCCTTGAATCATTCAAGACTTCTTTTATCTATACTCCACCCATGCCAGACTGCCAAATAGTGTCTCTTAGCCTTGTCCGTGATATCAATTTACCACAAGTATTCATTTTAGTGGTAAACGTCATCAGTTTGTGTGCTTCGCGATGCTTTGGTATAAGTAGCAGTGCCGCGACCGAGTTCTGTGGTGTCGCGGGATAGACACGTTTGCCACACCACAGCCGAAACGGCGATGTTTATCAGGTTTCTGAATTTATAGAATGAAACAATAGAGTGTTCTGCAAATTTTGATATAAATTTCGCCTAGGCTTAGTTTTGGCGGGAAAGAACTCGACATGCAACATACTGTCCCTAAATGTTAGGGGCATAAATGCAAATAGAAAACGAAGAGCCCTCTTCACTTGGTGTGAAGAAATTAACATTGACATTCTATGTCTTCAAGAAACGTTTTTAACAACCCGCAAGGGTCATAAGTTTAATTACTTTAGCGGCGACATTTACTTCTCTCCTGCAAAGTCTGTAACTTCCTGTGGCGTTGCAATCCTGATTCCAAAGTCCGTCGATTTCGAATTACTTAGCGAGTCACATGATAGAGAGAGTCGGCAGGTTACTGTAAAGATAAATGTTAATGGCTGTCATCTAAATGTCATAAACGTGTGCGCACCTAACTCAGAGAAAGCCAGGAATGATTTTTATCGAACATGCGAAAAAAATATCAAGCGAAACATTGATATAGGAACTCATACTATATTATGTGGTGATATGAACTGTGGTCTGTGTAGCATTGATATAGGAACTCCTACTATATTATGTGGTGATATGAACTGTGGTATGTGTAGCATTGATATAAGAACTCCTACTATATTATGTGATGATATGAACTGTGGTATGTGTAGCATTGATATAGGAACTCCTACTATATTATGCGGTGATATGAACTGTGGTATGTGTAGCATTGATATAGGAACTCCTACTATATTATGTGGTGATATGAACTGTGGTATGTGTAGCATTGATATAGGAACTCCTACTATATTATGTGGTGATATGAACTGTGGTATGTGTAGCATTGATATAGGAACTCCTACTATATTATGTGGTGATGTGAACTGTGGTATGTGTAGCATTGATACAGGAACTCCTACTATATTATGTGGTGATATGAACTGTGGTATGTGTAGCATTGATATAGGAACTCCTACTATATTATGTGGTGATATGAACTGCGGTATGTGTAGCATTGATATAGGAACTCCTACTATATTATGTGGTGATATGAACTGTGGTATGTGTAGCATTGATATAGGAACTCCTACTATATTATGTGGTGATATGAACTGTGGTATGTGTAGCATTGATATAGGAACTCCTACTATATTATGTGGTGATATGAACTGCGGTATGTATAGCATTGATATAGGAACTCCTACTATATTATGTGGTGATGTGAACTGTGGTATGTGTAGCATTGACATAGGAACTCCTACTATATTATGTGGTGATATGAACTGTGGTATGTGTAGCATTGATATAGGAACTCCTACTATATTATGTGGTGATATGAACTGCGGTATGTGTAGCATTGATATAGGAACTCCTACTATATTATGTGGTGATATGAACTGTGGTATGTGTAGCATTGATATAGGAACTCCTACTATATTATGTGGTGATATGAACTGTGGTATGTGTAGCATTGATATAGGAACTCCTACTATATTATGTGGTGATATGAACTGCGGTATGTGTAGCATTGATATAGGAACTCCTACTATATTATGCGGTGATATGAACTGCGGTATGTGTAGCATTGATATAGGAACTCCTACTATATTATGTGGTGATATGAACTGTGGTATGTGTAGCATTGATATAGGAACTCCTACTATATTATGTGGTGATATGAACTGTGGTCTGTGTAGCATGGATATAGGAACTCCTACTATATTATGTGGTGATATGAACTGTGGTCTGTGTAGCATTGATATAGGAACTCCTACTATATTATGTGGTGATATGAACTGTGGTATGTGTAGCATTGATATAGGAACTCCTACTATATTATGTGGTGATATGAACTGTGGTATGTGTAACATTGATATAGGAACTCCTACTATATTATGCGGTGATATGAACTGTGGTATGTGTAGCATTGATATAGGAACTCCTACTGTATTATGTGGTGATATGAACTGTGGTATGTGTAGCATTGATATAGGAACTCCTACTATATTATGTGGTGATATGAACTGTGGTATGTGTAGCATTGATATAGGAACTCCTACTATATTATGTGGTGATATGAACTGCGGTATGTGTAGCATTGATATAGGAACTCCTACTATATTATGTGGTGATATGAACTGTGGTATGTGTAACATTGATATAGGAACTCCTATTATATTATGTGGTGATATGAACTGTGGTATGTGTAGCATTGATATAGGACCTCCTACTATATTATGTGGTGATATGAACTGTGGTATGTGTAGCATTGATATAGGAACTCCTACTATATTATGTGGTGATATGAACTGTGGTATGTGTAGCATTGATATAGGAACTCCTACTATATTATGTGGTGATATGAACTGTGGTATGTGTAGCATTGATATAGGAACTCCTACTATATTATGTGGTGATATGAACTGTGGTATGTGTAGCATTGATATAGGACCTCCTACTATATTATGTGGTGATATGAACTGTGGTATGTGTAGCATTGATATAGGAACCCCTACTATATTATGTGGTGATATGAACTGTGGTATGTGTAGCATTGATATAGGAACTCCTACTATATTATGTGGTGATATGAACTGTGGTATGTGTAGCATTGCTTTAGGAACTCCTACTATATTATGTGGTGATATGAACTGTGGTATGTGTAGCATTGATATAGGAACTCCTACTATATTATGTGGTGATATGAACTGTGGTATGTGTAGCATTGATGTAGGAACTCCTACTATATTATGTGGTGATATGAACTGTGGTATGTGTAGCATTGATATAGGAACTCCTACTATATTATGTGGTGATATGAACTGTAGTATGTGTAGCATTGATATAGGAACTCCTACTATATTATGTGGTGATATGAACTGTGGTATGTGTAGCATTGATATAGGAACTCCTACTGTATAATGTGGTGATATGAACTGTGGTATGTGTAGCATTGATATAGGAACTCCTACTATATTATGTGGTGATATGAACTGTGGTATGTGTAGCATTGATATAGGAACTCCTACTATATAATGTGGTGATATGAACTGTGGTATGTGTAGCATTGATATAGGAACTCATACTATATTATGTGGTGATATGAACTGCGGTATTTGTAGCATTGATATAGGAACTCCTACTATATTATGTGGTGATATGAACTGTGGTATGTGTAGCATTGATATAGGAACTCCTACTATATTATGTAGTGATATGAACTGTGGTATGTGTAACATTGATATAGGAACTCCTACTATATTATGTGGTGATATGAACTGTGGTATGTGTAGCATTGATATAGGAACTCCTACTATATAATGTGGTGATATGAACTGTGGTATGTGTAGCATTGATATAGGAACTCCTACTATATTATGTGGTGACATGAACTGTGGTATGTGTAGCATTGATATAGGAACTCCTACTATATAATGTGGTGATATGAACTGTGGTATGTGTAGCATTGATATAGGAACTCATACTATATTATGTGGTGATATGAACTGCGGTATATGTAGCATTGATATAGGAACTCCTACTATATTATGTGGTGATATGAACTGTGGTATGTGTAGCATTGATATAGGAACTCCTACTATATTATGTAGTGATATGAACTGTGGTATGTGTAACATTGATATAGGAACTCCTACTATATTATGTGTTGATATGAACTGTGGTATGTGTAGCATTGATATAGGAACTCCTACTATATTATGTGATGATATGAACTGTGGTATGTGTAGCATTGATATAGAAACTCCTACTATATTATGTAGTGATATGAACTGTGGTATGTGTAACATTGATATAGGAACTCCTACTATATTATGTGGTGATATGAACTGTGGTATGTGTAGCATTGATATAGGAACTCCTACTATATTATGTGGTGATATGAACTGTGGTATGTGTAGCTTGGATAGAGAAAACGGCGATTTGGATGGGTCCCGCGTATTCCTCCTACGCTTAGTAACGTGGCTGGGTGTGTTCGCCGCATGGAGGAAATTGTATGGGGATAAAAGAGTTTATACGTACTATGATAGAACGAGCAAATTGGGCAGCCGTATCGACTATATCTTTCTATCGCCGATACTATATAATATCTTAACGAATTGCAAGGTCACAGTTACAACGTGGCCCAGGCTATTGGAAGTTAAACACGTCACTTCTGCCGAATCCCGAATATATAGCTGGTGTATTAGGTGTAATAGAGGAGACCACGTTGATATATAAAGGAATTATCAACGCGCGCAGCATGTGGATTTGTGTAAATTACGCATTAAAGAATTCTCTATTGATTACTCTCTCAGGCTTAGGAAAAGAGGAGCCAAGAAAATGAACAATCTGTCAATAGAGATAACTAAGTGCGAGGAAGCATTGCACGGAAGCCATGGCGATGATCGAAATGCCCTATACACATTAAAGAAAAACCTTGAAAACGATATGGAAAAGGGAGCGCAGATTAGAGCGAGAGCCAATTACGTACAACACGAAGAGAGAAATACAAAATACTTTTTAGGATTAAAGAAACGGAGACAATGTAATAATACGATATATAGGCGTAAAGATGGTGTGGGCAATATAGTTACAGGTACAGATGCCATCCCTGGGGCGGTAACAGACTACTATAAAGTCCTGTTCGCGTCAAACAATGTGAGTACTTGTGAGGTTTTGGCATATCTAGATCGTATTAATGATAAACTCCCGAAAACTAATACGAGTAGTTGCAAGGGAAAGATAACACTAAATGAGTGCCAAAGCGCTGTAAATACCATGAAAAAAAATGAGAGCCTACCCTAGACGGTCTTCCAAGCGAGTTTTATGCAACTTTCTGGGAAGATATCAAAGATTTACCTATGGGATCGTTTAATGAAGCTTGCGTAGACGGCATGTTGTCAAATTATTTCGTAGTTTAGTCTGCTACTTAGTAATATGATTTCATTACAATTGGGGTCTTTGTCGGAACTACAATATTTACAAATGTGTCTCTCTCTCGACTCTCTCTCTCTTTCTTTCTATCTTTCTTCCGTGAAAACCCTTCATAGTCTTATTTTATGTCTCTCTTCTAGAACGGACCTTGTCCAGCAAAGATAGGGATGAAGTACTTTTTTCTTATGTGGCTTGGAAGGTATGCAATATGTTTTGTTATTGTTATACTTTTTGTCGCAATGTTCTTATATGTGACAAACTCAGTTTTGGCAGTTCATCATTATCGGTTTTACGTTCATTTGTTTTCAATGATTATATGCATATATATATATATATATATATATCGGATGCGTAAGTCCTTTATATAAATGCCCATGCGATGGTTGATATATATCATCTATAAATCGCAACTTTAACTCTGTGAAATGCCGTTTTAACCTGTCATGAATTATCTTATACTTACCTAAATAATGTTTTATGTCGTTGATTAATTTATTATCAATCAGGATTACTTATATGATTAAAATGTGTTATAATATATAATGCCCTCCAAAATATGTAGACATTGACTACTTTATGTTATAACAGATTTTGCATTTTAGTATCTGTGGTTTTTGGATCATTATTGCTCAGCATAACTTTTCCCTGTAAATGTATAAGACAAGTGACGTTCATTATATGTATTGGTATAAATATACATATTACGAAAATGTACCCTATATTGCAGGACGAAAGTACTGAACTTTCGCTGGAAAGTGACAGTGACGACGACCGGGTCCGGGAAGAGGCCCGTGCTCGGGTCAACTCCCCGGATCTGCGTCCTGACAGTGACGACGGCCAGGTCCGGGAGGAGGTCCGTGCTCGGGTCAACCCCCCGGATCTGCGCCCGGACAGTGACGACGGCCAGGTCCGGGAGGAGGTCCGTGCTCGGGTCAACTCCCCGGATCTGCGCCCGGACAGTGACGACGGCCAGGTCCGGGAGGAGGTCCGTGCTCGGGTCAACTCCCCGGATCTGCGCCCGGACAGTGACGACGGCCAGGTCCGGGAGGAGGCCGGTGCTCGGGTCAACTCCCCGGATCTGCGCCCGGACAGTGACGACGGCCAGGTCCGGGAGGAGGTCCGTGCTCGGGTCAGCTCCCCGGATCTGCGCCCAGACAGTGACGACGGCCAGGTCCGGGAAGAGACCCGTGCTCGGGTCAACTCCCCGGACCTGCGTCCCGGCAATGACGACGGCCAGGTCCGGGAGGAAGCCCGTGCTCGGGTCGACTCTCCGGACCTGCGCCCGGACAGTGACGACGGGCAGGTCCGGGAGGAGGTCCGTGCTCGGGTCAGCTCCCCGGATCTGCGCCCGGACAGTGACGACGGCCAGGTCCGGGAGGAGGCCTGTGCTCGGGTCAACTCCTCGGATCTGCGCCCGGACAGTGACGACGGCCAGGTCCGGGAGGAGACCTGTGCTCGGGTCTACTCCTCGGATCTGCGCCCGGACAGTGACGACGGCCAGGTCCGGGAGGAGACCCGTGCTCGGGTCAACTCCTCAGATCTGCGCCCGGACAGTGACGACGGCCAGGTCCGGGAGGAGGCCTGTGCTCGGGTCAACTCTCCGGACCTGCGCCCGGACAGTGACGACGGCCGGGTCCGGGAGGAGGCCCGTGCTCGGGTCGACTCTCCGGATCTGCGCCCGGACAGTGACGACGGCCAGGTCCGGGAGGAGGCCCGTGCTCGGGTCGACTCTCCGGATCTGCGCCCGGACAGTGACGACGGCCAGGTCCGGGAGGAGACCCGTGCTCGGGTCAACACTCCGGATCTGCCCCCGGACAGTGACGACGGCCAGGTCCGGGGGGAGGCCCGTGCTCGGGTCAACTCCCCGGACCTGCGCCCGGACAGTGACGATGGCCAGGTCCGAGAGGAGACCTGTGCTCGGGTCAACTCCCCGGATCTGCGCCAGGACAGTGACGATGGCCAGGTCCGAGAGGAGGCCCGTGCTCGGGTCAACTCCCCGGACCTGCGCCCGGACAGTGACGATGGCCAGGTCCGAGAGGAGACCTGTGCTCGGGTCAACTCCCCGGATCTGCGCCAGGACAGTGACGATGGCCAGGTCCGAGAGGAGACCTGTGCTCGGGTCAACTCCCCGGACCTGCGCCCGGACAGTGACGACGGCCAGGTCCGGGAGGAGACCCGTGCTCGGGTCAACTCCCCGGATCTGCGCCAGGACAGTGACGATGGCCAGGTCCGAGAGGAGACCTGTGCTCGGGTCAACTCCCCGGACCTGCGCCCGGACAGTGACGATGGCCAGGTCCGAGAGGAGACCTGGGCTCGGGTCAACTCCCCGGATCTGCGCCAGGACAGTGACGACGGCCGGGTCCGGGAGGAGGCCCGTGCTCGGGTCGACTCCCCGGATCTGCGCCCGGACAGTGACGATGGCCAGGTCCGAGAGGAGACCTGTGCTCGGGTCAACTCCCCGGACCTGCGCCCGGACAGTGACGATGGCCAGGTCCGAGAGGAGACCTGTGCTCGGGTCAACTCCCCGGATCTGCGCCAGGACAGTGACGACGGCCGGGTCCGGGAGGAGGCCCGTGCTCGGGTCAACTCCCCGGACCTGCGCCCGGACAGTGACGACGGCCAGGTCCGGGAGGAGGCCCGTGCTCGGATCAACTCCCCGGATCTGCGCCCAGACAGTGACCACGGCCGGGTCCGGGAGGAGGCCCGTGCTCGGGTCAACTCCCCGGATCTGCGCCCGGACAGTGACGACGGCCAGGTCCGGGAGGAGGCCCGTGCTCGGGTCAACTCCCCGGATCTGCGCCCAGACAGTGACGACGGCCAGGTCCGGGAGGAGACCCGTGCTCGGGTCAACTCCCCGGATCTGCGCCCGGACAGTGACGATGGCCAGGTCCGAGAGGAGACCTGTGCTCGGGTCAACTCCCCGGATCTGCGCCAGGACAGTGACGACGGCCAGGTCCGGGAGGAGGCCCGTGCTCGGGTCAACGCCCCGGATCTGCGCCCGGACAGTAACGACGACCAGGTCCGGGAGGAGGCCGGTGCTCGGGTCAACTCCCCGGACCTGCGCCCGGACAGTAACGACGACCGGGTCCGGCAGGAGGCCCGTGCTCGGGTCAACTCCCCGGATCTGCCCCCGGACGACGACGACTGAGGCCATGCATGCAGTCACAAACGGTTACAATGAGACATCGATATGATTTTGGCCTCGAAGAAGCTTTATTATAACCAGGTTTAATTCATGGTGTATAACATCAGCTTGGAGGATGTAACTGAGGCATGCCGTATTGCATTGTAGGTCATCGATGCCCGGTGAGTTATCATTTTGACATTATACGTCTTGAAACCAAGTTGTTGATGCCCATATAATATAGCGTTCGAGCTCTCGACCAGATATGTAATCCACTATGCTATGACATTATTATTAAGGTCAATCATAGGACTCACACAGAAGCTAGCTAGTATGATCTTCCTTTATAATTTTCATAAAGACAACAGTGTTAGCGTACATATTTTAACATATGTGTCAATATTTTTCACAAATACGACTACATCCCGTGTTGGGTTGCCGCGATGCTATTTAACTGGAGTCACCAGGAGAAACTTGCAAAAGTAAGAGAAATAACCTATATGTTGGTCAAAAGTTATAACGTTGGTAGCGGTGTTAAATGTGTAGTCTACACGCGTTGTAGCTAAAAGAATAGTATTTTTATACGTATTGGTGCGCATTTGTTGATCATGCTCAGCTTCTTTACTTAAGATTCTTTTTAATTGTACGTTAAATGATTCATCTCAAGGCTAGCTGCAATCAAAGAATAGTGATCAATGTATTAGTCCATGCATCAGTAATTGTTTTCTGGCGCAGGTCATCTCACACGGAAGACATTACGTCTGGGTCGTCAACAGGCATGGCCAGCACTGGGTCTTTGTCGTAAGTCTTGTTGTGCCCACTAATTATTAGGTCATTACCTTCCTCTTCATTTTGGGCTGGTTCAAATGAAGATGGCAGAGATGTTACTAATGCAGTTCGTATATTATTCGTTAGTATTATTCCCCCCAAACATATTTTATCCACCTTTTTGTCCATAATGCGTGTAAGGTCTCATTATATTCATATACTTGTATAATAGTTACGTCCTAGGTCTTAACATCTATAATTTCCACATATTAAGTGTCAACAGTTAGACATCTCAAATCTAATTTCAGGCCATTGATATTGTGAATAAAAGCCTGACTGTCATGGACCCGCTGGGCGGTAAACTCCCGCAATGTCGGGAGCTGTTGGCAATGTTGACTTACGTGCCCTTTGGTGGCACTTATTGTGATGTTTTCTTAAGCGGCAAGAACAAAATAACTAATCATAAAAGTCATTCTAGGCGGACTATTCAGAACCCATACTACTACTTATGGCATTGGCCTTTCATAATATTCTACATTATAAGATTCATGCTCCTTATATTATTGTATTTTGGCAATACATTATTTTATAGAAAGTTCCTGACACTTCACAAGGTCTATCGGCGAGGGTTACGGAAACTGGATATTCCAGCCCATGCCAGGCAGCACGATGGCCGCTCGTGTGGCCTGTACAGCATGGCGGTTGTTCCAGCCCATGCCAGGCAGCACGATGGCCGCTCGTGTGGCCTGTACAGCATGGCGGTTATCCCAGCCCATGCCAGGCAACGATGGCCGCTCGTGTGGCCTGTACAGCATGGCGGTTATTCCAGCCCATGCCAGGCAGCACGATGGCCGCTCGTGTGGCCTGTACAGCATGGCGGTTATTCCAGCCCATGCCAGGCAGCACGATGGCCGCTCGTGTGGCCTGTACAGCATGGCGGTTATCCCAGCCCATGCCAGGCAACGATGGCCGCTCGTGTGGCCTGTACAGCATGGCGGTTATTCCAGCCCATGCCAGGCAGCACGATGGCCGCTCGTGTGGCCTGTACAGCATGGCGGTTATTCCAGCCCATGCCAGGCAGCACGATGGCCGCTCGTGTGGCCTGTACAGCATGGCGGTTATTCCAGCCCATGCCAGGCAGCACGATGGCCGCTCGTGTGGCCTGTACAGCATGGCGGTTATTCCAGCCCATGCCAGGCAGCACGATGGCCGCTCGTGTGGCCTGTACAGCATGGCGGTTATTCCAGCCCATGCCAGGCAGCGCGATGGCCGCTCGTGTGGCCTGTACAGCATGGCGGTTATTCCAGCCCATGCCAGGCAGCACGATGGCCGCTCGTGTGGCCTGTACAGCATGGCGGTTATTCCAGCCCATGCCAGGCAGCACGATGGCCGCTCGTGTGGCCTGTACAGCATGGCGGTTATTCCAGCCCATGCCAGGCAGCACGATGGCCGCTCGTGTGGCCTGTACAGCATGGCGGTTATTCCAGCCCATGCCAGGCAGCACGATGGCCGCTCGTGTGGCCTGTACAGCATGGCGGTTATTCCAGCCCATGCCAGGCAGCACGATGGCCGCTCGTGTGGCCTGTACAGCATGGCGGTTATTCCAGCCCATGCCAGGCAGCACGATGGCCGCTCGTGTGGCCTGTACAGCATGACGGTTATTCCAGCCCATGCCAGGCAGCACGATGGCCGCTCGTGTGGCCTGTACAGCATGGCGGTTATTCCAGCCCATGCCAGGCAGCACGATGGCCGCTCGTGTGGCCTGTACAGCATGGCGGTTATTCCAGCCCATGCCAGGCAGCACGATGGCCGCTCGTGTGGCCTGTACAGCATGGCGGTTATCCCAGCCCATGCCAGGCAACGATGGCCGCTCGTGTGGCCTGTACAGCATGGCGGTTATTCCAGCCCATGCCAGGCAGCTCGATGGCCGCTCGTGTGGCCTGTACAGCATGGCGGTTATTCCAGCCCATGCCAGGCAGCACGATGGCCGCTCGTGTGGCCTGTACAGCATGGCGGTTATTCCAGCCCATGCCAGGCAGCTCGATGGCCGCTCGTGTGGCCTGTACAGCATGGCGGTTATTCCAGCCCATGCCAGGCAGCACGATGGCCGCTCGTGTGGCCTGTACAGCATGACGGTTATTCCAGCCCATGCCAGGCAGCACGATGGCCGCTCGTGTGGCCTGTACAGCATGGCGGTTATTCCAGCCCATGCCAGGCAGCACGATGGCCGCTCGTGTGGCCTGTACAGCATGGCGGTTATTCCAGCCCATGCCAGGCAGCACGATGGCCGCTCGTGTGGCCTGTACAGCATGACGGTTATTCCAGCCCATGCCAGGCAGCACGATGGCCGCTCGTGTGGCCTGTACAGCATGGCGGTTATTCCAGCCCATGCCAGGCAGCACGATGGCCGCTCGTGTGGCCTGTACAGCATGGCGGTTATTCCAGCCCATGCCAGGCAGCACGATGGCCGCTCGTGTGGCCTGTACAGCATGGCGGTTATTCCAGCCCATGCCAGGCAGCACGATGGCCGCTCGTGTGGCCTGTACAGCATGGCGGTTATTCCAGCCCATGCCAGGCAGCTCGATGGCCGCTCGTGTGGCCTGTACAGCATGGCGGTTATTCCAGCCCATGCCAGGCAGCACGATGGCCGCTCGTGTGGCCTGTACAGCATGGCGGTTATTCCAGCCCATGCCAGGCAGCACGATGGCCGCTCGTGTGGCCTGTACAGCATGGCGGTTATTCCAGCCCATGCCAGGCAGCACGATGGCCGCTCGTGTGGCCTGTACAGCATGGCGGTTATTCCAGCCCATGCCAGGCAGCACGATGGCCGCTCGTGTGGCCTGTACAGCATGGCGGTTATTCCAGCCCATGCCAGGCAGCACGATGGCCGCTCGTGTGGCCTGTACAGCATGACGGTTATTCCAGCCCATGCCAGGCAGCACGATGGCCGCTCGTGTGGCCTGTACAGCATGGCGGTTATTCCAGCCCATGCCAGGCAGCACGATGGCCGCTCGTGTGGCCTGTACAGCATGGCGGTTATTCCAGCCCATGCCAGGCAGCACGATGGCCGCTCGTGTGGCCTGTACAGCATGACGGTTATTCCAGCCCATGCCAGGCAGCACGATGGCCGCTCGTGTGGCCTGTACAGCATGGCGGTTATTCCAGCCCATGCCAGGCAGCACGATGGCCGCTCGTGTGGCCTGTACAGCATGGCGGTTAATCCAGCCCATGTCAGGCGGCACGATGGCCGCTCGTGTGGCCTGTACAGCATGGCGGTTATTCCAGCCCATGTCAGGCGGCACGATGGCCGCTCGTGTGGCCTGTACAGCATGGCGGTTATTCCAGCCCATGCCAGGCGGCACGATGGCCGCTCGTGTGGCCTGTACAGCATGGCGGTTATTCCAGCCCATGCCAGGCAGCGCGATGGCCGCTCGTGTGGCCTGTACAGCATGGCGGTTATTCCAGACCATGCCAGGCAGCACGATGGCCGCTCGTGTGGCCTGTACAGCATGGCGGTTATTCCAGCCCATGCCAGGCAGTACGATGGCCGCTCGTGTGGCCTGTACAGCATGACGGTTATTCCAGCCAATGCCAGGCAGCACGATGGCCGCTCGTGTGGCCTGTACAGCATGGCGGTTATTCCAGCCCATGCCAGGCAGCACGATGGCCGCTCGTGTGACCTGTACAGCATGACGGTTATTCCAGCCCATGCCAGGCAGCACGATGGCCGCTCGTGTGGCCTGTACAGCATGGCGGTTATTCCAGCCCATGCCAGGCAGCACGATGGCCGCTCGTGTGGCCTGTACAGCATGGCGGTTATTCCAGCCCATGTCAGGCGGCACGATGGCCGCTCGTGTGGCCTGTACAGCATGGCGGTTATTCCAGCCCATGTCAGGCGGCACGATGGCCGCTCGTGTGGCCTGTACAGCATGGCGGTTATTCCAGCCCATGCCAGGCAGCACGATGGCCGCTCGTGTGGCCTGTACAGCATGGCGGTTATTCCAGCCCATGCCAGGCAGCGCGATGGCCGCTCGTGTGGCCTGTACAGCATGGCGGTTATTCCAGACCATGCCAGGCAGCACGATGGCCGCTCGTGTGGCCTGTACAGCATGGCGGTTATTCCAGCCCATGCCAGGCAGCACGATGGCCGCTCGTGTGGCCTGTACAGCATGGCGGTTATTCCAGCCCATGCCAGGCAGCACGATGGCCGCTCGTGTGGCCTGTACAGCATGGCGGTTATTCCAGCCCATGTCAGGCGGCACGATGGCCGCTCGTGTGGCCTGTACAGCATGGCGGTTATTCCAGCCCATGCCAGGCAGCACGATGGCCGCTCGTGTGGCCTGTACAGCATGGCGGTTATTCCAGCCCATGCCAGGCAGTACGATGGCCGCTCGTGTGGCCTGTACAGCATGGCGGTTATTCCAGCCCATGCCAGGCAGCACGATGGCCGCTCGTGTGGCCTGTACAGCATGGCGGTTATTCCAGCCCATGCCAGGCAGTACGATGGCCGCTCGTGTGGCCTGTACAGCATGACGGTTATTCCAGCCAATGCCAGGCAGCACGATGGCCGCTCGTGTGGCCTGTACAGCATGGCGGTTATTCCAGCCCATGCCAGGCAGCACGATGGCCGCTCGTGTGACCTGTACAGCATGACGGTTATTCCAGCCCATGCCAGGCAGCACGATGGCCGCTCGTGTGGCCTGTACAGCATGGCGGTTATTCCAGCCCATGCCAGGCAGCACGATGGCCGCTCGTGTGGTCTGTACAGCATGGCGGTTATTCCAGCCCATGCCAGGCAACACGATGGCCGCTCGTGTGGCCTGTACAGCATGACGGTTATTACAGCCCATGCCAGGCAGCACGATGGCCGCTCGTGTGGCCTGTACAGCATGGCGGTTATTCCAGCCCATGCCAGGCAGCACGATGGCCGCTCGTGTGGCCTGTACAGCATGGCGGTTATTCCAGCCCATGTCAGGCAGCACGATGGCCGCTCGTGTGGCCTGTACAGCATGGCGGTTATTCCAGCCCATGCCAGGCAGCACGATGGCCGCTCGTGTGGCCTGTACAGCATGGCGGTTATTCCAGCCCATGCCAGGCAGCACGATGGCCGCTCGTGTGGCCTGTACAGCATGGCGGTTATTCCAGCCCATGCCAGGCAGCACGATGGCCGCTCGTGTGGCCTGTACAGCATGGCGGTTATTCCAGCCCATGCCAGGCAGCACGATGGCCGCTCGTGTGGCCTGTACAGCATGACGGTTATTCCAGCCCATGCCAGGCAGCACGATGGCCGCTCGTGTGGCCTGTACAGCATGACGGTTATTCCAGCCCATGCCAGGCAGCTCGATGGCCGCTCGTGTGGCCTGTACAGCATGACGGTTCCTATCATTGTCAGATATTCATCAGTCATTAGTACTTGTGCATGGCACTTTAAAACTAACTATGGATATTAAATATGGAAGACAATTTGTTCGACTCACTTCGATCATGTCTTTCATTTGCTTTATTACATGGAAGCTTGTAACACGCCAGCGTATGCGGGTTGACATTGATCTAGACGCAAGCGTTTGTTGCTTAATATGTTGAAATATACAATATATGTCCTCCAGTTCGTCGAGGCCTATATGTCCAACACGAGAGTGACGTGACTGCATGGCACCGAGACGGAACAGTTCGAAATAGCAGTGGTCAACGATGTCATTGCCAATTGATACTTATACAAACATCGTTCGGTTAGTCTTATTATGTAACACTTTGTTGAATAAACGAATCCATCCATCCATCCATCCATGAGGTAGGCCTCTATGCCTTGGTCGATTACATTTACTTACAGAGACAACAATATTCAGAGTAGTGGAATAAGGTAATGCGCCATCAAACCTGTATATCATGTACCGGTATTTCACTTTCATTGTTTGCAATATGTACATGAAGATGTTTTACTCATATACAGACGCTTACAATGCAAATTACAGTGGGTGCATAATGACAACATTCACTTTGTCTACAGATCGATAGCTGCATTGAAGGATTTGTCGGCGTTGTGCAAGGCAAATACCCGCGCGGGTGCAAGTCGAGAAAGGTTAAATGGGTAAATGGGTTAGTATATTTACCCTGTGTCGCAAATCTGGAAGTCGGTAATCCCATAGTTAACATTTTTTCACCTCCAGAAAAATGTTCGAAAAAACCCCAAATATCTTATGCTTGGAGTTGGAGACATTCTCATTTAGAGACCAGCTCGACGTGTAGTTGTCGTTTTCCTCGATAAATGGGGTCTCACATTGCGGATGCTTCCCCGTCGCAGTATCTGTGAAATAAATTTGACAAAATAAGGTCACGTCCAGTTATGAACTCGCCAACTCAACACCGAATGTATACTGTTTAAAACTCTTTAGATTATTCCTTACAGAAATGTAAATATAGCCCCTTTGAACTAAGCACGCCAGCATATAAAGAGCTAGAGATATGTGTCGATACATTATTTTGACTATAATGACTATTATTATGACCTTGTATATTTATTATATAAAACTATCTGTACTTGCTCCTTCATAATTTTAGGATTAGCATTGCAATAGTTGGAGACTTACTTGAGCGACCAATGCATTCTCTTCATATCTAAGACCTCTTGTTGAAAAGCAAGCCGCCGTCTCTCCAGTGCAAGCCGTTCCTTCTCCACACTTAGTCTCTCCTTGTCAACGCGAAGCCTCTCAGTTTCAATTTCAAGAATTTGAATGCTTGTATCATGATTTACGGGGTCGGCTTTTCTCTTTCTCTGTGGTAAGGGATTCAGTGTAGGTGGTGGAGCCGGGGAAGAAGGAGTGGATGCTTCGGAGCCACTTGGTTCATTGCTTGGCATTGATATTATAATATCTGCAGTGTCGATGCCGCCCGACACACCTTCGATTGCTACCTCCCCCATAACTTCCACTGCACGTACTTCTACTGAGGTTAGTTTTCAAAGTCGGCTGTGCCGCCACCGGTTTTCTTCAGTTCTTTTCTTCTCTTTGTCTCGTTGCTCTTAGCAGAGCTCTTTACGTCTTGCCATTTCTTCTTTAATTCCGCCACCGTGCGCTGGCAGCCGGAATTCACACTGTTTACTTTCAATGCAATGTCCTCCCATGCTCGGTTTTTCTTTTGCAGATTGATTGTGTCGGAAAATTTCCCGTTTATTGTAGTGCTGTGAGAGTCAATTGTCGCGACCAAAACTTCACATTCTTCCGCCGTAAAGTTGGCTTTTCTGCCTTTCTTATCTACCTTGTCTCCCATCATAGCTCTCTGACAAACAGCAAAGATAGAGTATACATTTGAATGTAGATCGCTTGGCTGAGGTCACCTTGCACTGAAGCATTAAACTATGCAAGCTCGTGCCATAAACTATGGCAACAAAGCTCGCGACCATGCTTGGAAGCAGTGACACCCTCTACATGATTACGTCATCGAGGGGGAATCACCATTACTTTGGTCTAGTAGCGCTTTGAGTTACACAACATTTTTGTGTAGCTTGCGACAGAACTATGATCACGATAGGTGCGCTTCGAGTTACACTTACTAAATTTGACGTAATATTGTCCTAACGCACACGCATCATTGGCGCAAATCGGAAAACTTAGGATTGCTTCCAGTTACGGGCCCCAGGGCGTAGCGTAGGAATGAAAATGCACAGTACAACATAGCCTCTGCTTTTGACAATTACTGTAGGAGTAGCCTGTAGCGTAAAAAAACAATTATCGATACTTTGTTCCATTCTGCCTTCGACTCACTCCGCTAGGGCTCCATTATATCTCTGTTGTCGCCTACGGCATCAATGCCTTTTCACACTCACTCGCCAGGGCGGCGCTGCGCATATTGACAGTGAAAATGCGTCGCGCATTTCTACCAATTAGTGCAGAAACCCAGCCTAAGCCTAATAACACCTAATAAAGAGTCCTGTCACAATTATAACTTTTTTGAAAGAGTACAAGATGTTTTTTGCTGTATTAAATATGTTATTTTTACGTTTTATTCTTGAAAACTCTAATGTCGCAAGCAATTACAGCTGATGTTACCGTTTTTCAAGAATCTTGAAATTTGCCCCCCGCCGACAGCAGCGGTAAAAACTAGCTTGCGTAGCGCCACCGTGCTGGGAGCTTGACTTTGTCCATTCAGAAATTATATCGGACGCTGCCCATCTAACACCATTCATTAATAACCGGGAATTCATTGCCTTACACAACATGCGGGGCAATCCCATGAGCTGATATATCGATTGGGTACAAGACAAACGAACATAACGTGTATCTACCATGCCCGTAATATAATATAGTTGCACCTCACAGTAAAGATGAACGTTTAAGTGTTTAAGTATTCCCTTACGCTGTTACACATCCCTGGTTCAATGTATTTCATTAAACAGCGGTGTCACAAACGTGTTTACATTTATACCACAAACATTTACACACCTCATATATCTGTCGCAGTCTTTCGACCACTGGGATTCGAACGGTGATCCGTAGCCTCTATTACCAAGCTACAGATGCCCCTGACGACAGCAAGCTTAAAAAATAAACACTTCGTGTTTCGGGTCATAGCTCTCGCAGCACTGTAATCTAAAGCTGTATCTTATATCGTAAAAGCTTCAGTCAGTATCAAACAAATTTGCCTAAGTAGAAGGCTTTAAGGACGCTGTGTAGGTTCTATGACGACAATGGCAAGGTTCTAGTTAGCGGGTAGTCATATCTCCGGGAGTAACCCCATACTCTTAAGCACAAAGGCACGGGACGTTTATCCTGCACAAACATATATAGGTGCAGTTGGGGGTCAAACCACGCACCGGCCGCTTGGGCTGGCCAGGCAGAGTCCGCTGGGCACTAGCCGAACGCGCTACCTACTAGACCACGGGTGGCCCCCTAGTTAGCCTATGACCTTAGGCATAAGTAAAATATTATTATTACGTACTTTTGTGGTTATACCAGTGTAAACCATCCACAAAGAAATATGTGTCTTTGAAAAATACTGGATCGCGGTTGAGGCAGAACTCGAACAGTTTACAGGCGTTGTCATAAATGACAGTCCGAGGAGGTGCTGCAAAACAATTATGTGACCACAGTTACCAAGGGTTTTATGATACGGATCACACAGGATCATGACATACGATGAATGTGACCAAACAACGATATTCGTATTTAGGTATGAAAAATTCATATAAAAAAAAAATTACAACCAACATAAATAAATTTAAATTTAAACGCTTGGTTAAGATATACATTGACCACAAAGTTCTCTCTTAAAGAGACGTGTTGTGTAAAAGCATTTTCAAAACCCACAAGAATGGTTTTCAAGAACGTGAATGGGGCATTCGGCGACTCTTAAAACAATTAAGAGGCATTTGATGAACGGGGCCATGACATATCCAAACAGTTAATCGTGACCTACAATGAAAGCAACAAAAATGAAAATGAAACAGGGATGTTTAGGCCACTCTTTTGAACCAACGGGGACAACGAAACCTGCCCTATGTGCATGTGCCAGCGTTCGGAGCACAAAATGATATGTCCTTAGCCATTGTTCGCGGTAATTAGCAAAATACATTAGACATTGGTCAGAAAAGATGAATTCATCGTTATATCTTGATAGAAAAAAGTTACTTTGTCATACTCCCTTAAGTCTAGAGTGATTTGTAACATTTTTTATGTATGTATATCGTGTATGCGAATATCGTGTAGGCTTGTCCCTCTAAGAAATTATAATATTATCTTACGTTATTATCGATCAACACCCTCAATGACTCACCATGTGGACAATAGACGGCAAACACGCCAGGGAGCAGCGACGGATGTCGTGAGTTTTTCTTCGAACAAACAGATGATGGCTTCTTGCTGTCCATGGCGTAATCACCCCTGCACAAGTGACGGGTAGCACGTCAGAGGCGGTGGAGTAGCAGGTGGAGGAGAGGTATAGTTAATCTGTCTGGCTTTGAGGGGGGGGGTGGACTTTCTTAATTATTTCTTTGAAAATTGGGAAAAGGTGGTTGGGTAAATGCTGCATGGTGGAGAAGAGGTCATAGAGAATAGGAATGTTGTGCTGTAGTCTTTTCAGTATAGCTTTGGGGATTTGACTTTCTGCTTCCAGTGCAAGTAGAGACTCGGTGATATCTAAATATGGGAAGTGGACGGTGGCAGAGACAGGTGACGCGCTGGCCAACAGACCCAAAAAACGCTAGTAATCTGGAGGGCATTCTGGCGACATATCTGTAATATAAACCATTATCGGGTACGAGAGTCTGAATGAGTCCACGTAATGGACATGAAGCGTTTAGCTTTGTAGCAATGAGCCACTGGAGCTCACTAACGATAAACAGAGTAATTGACAAACAGTTAAATAGTGGGACACTGGCAATTATAAAACTTAATGTTAATATTTTATTATATAGTGTTTCATTCAAAACAGTGGCATGGGAACATAACTTTTTACAATATACGGATGGTTATGTATATGATTATTTCTAAATATTCGGGAAGAGTCTGCATTCTGCTGAGTAATAATTCTTTTATTTTAAGTAACCCTACCCTCTTGTGTTAGACTATAGAGCATATTGTTGGCGTTTTTTTCTAATCTATCATCCGGCTCTTAACCCAATAAGTTATACAAGCGATGGTACATGTTATTATTACAGGAAGACTCAACATTCTACATGAAGCAGCATTTGGTGAATCCCATGGTAAATAGGACATATTGACAATACTTTGTATGGATTCTTTCAATAGAATATCGGACATCATATTCCCATGCTGGCTACATTAGTTATTATTGGCGTTATCATAAAGCTAAAATGTGATCTGGGTTTCAACAGAGACCAACCTTAAAGATAATAGCATACCCAAATATTCGTACGGGATCACTTGCAGAATTTTCCTTCAATATACCACTTTTCATTACCTCTAATGCGACCATGATTTCTAAAACCCATGATCACACTCTTTTCGATATTAATATTAATATGATCTAAACATTCAACACTCTCTGCAGTCCACCGATAGCGCTGGCTCCTTGTCCATGATCATCTACATTACATTTGGGATCATTTGGGATATACAATGACAACCATCTTCTGACATGCATATCAGCTCATTCAAATATATGTTACAGAGAAACTTAAAATGTACTTTTACTATAATAATTCTTTTCGTTTAGCAAGTAAACACAAAACGAAGATTGGCCAATAGACGCACCTATTAAACACATATGAAAGGCAAGTGCCGTCCTGTCGAATACAAGAATATTCGGCTGCAATCCGCAGCTAGGGTCATCGCAAAAGAAACCTAAAACACAACAAAGTTTCTAGGACTTTAGTTGTTAAATTTAAATTTACTAACACACACTGCAAAAATGTAACGAAGGCATTGATCTACAAAAATATGTTAAGGTTTTTAACGATACCAACATAAAAGCAGTTGTAGGTAACAACATTGTTTACGAAGTGGTGATATGTGTTCGTTTAAATATGGTACATATTCACCAAGAATAGCCCTGTAATTATGACATTCGTAGATTAAAGATATACACGGTTGGACCACGTGAATCCAGCACTAGCCCCGGAGTAGCAGTAACATTATGAGCGTACAGATGTTCTGACAGTTATTGCGCTATAAGTTTACATATGTGAGGCGTACACAAACGTGATAAAACGAGAAATGTATACATGTTTACCCTTGGTGTAGTCGATATATCCAGTAATTTCATGAAGCTATACCGGCAAAGACGGAAGTTGAAATAAGAAAACCGTTCAGAAAACAAAGGGCTGTTCCCTGCATCATTTTGATGTCGAGACCAGGTTTAAAAAAAGGCTGACATCGGAGAGCTGCCGATGAATACCAATCCTTATTGTTCTCATAGACATATGCGTGCGCCGCTAGATAATGTTTAATCAAAAACATTGAAGTCAATACCAAGACAGTGGGATTAAAATACGAATTACCCGACACAACAGTTAACACACGTTTTGGGAATAAATATTCATAAATTCGCTGCCATATAATTTAAAAAAAATCACAAAATATATACCTGGAATGAAAGAAACTGAACATGAAGTCTCTGAAGACAACGTAGTGGACTAGGTAACGCCCCACATGCAGGTAGCAATCTTTCCTCCCATCGTAGTAAAGTATCTCCGCACATGCGCTGCACTTCTTGAAGAAGACTGGAAATAAGGACACATTAATCTTCGCCTCCTTACGCGAACCATGCAGTTACATGCAACATACGGACCTCAACCTTAGCAATAGCGACAATAAAAGACATTAATGTTATATGCAAGAAAGTAAATACATATGTGACAACTGTCTGACGCAACCTGTAGAACTGGCCACTACATACTGAAGTGCCCAGCCCCCTGGGAACTCAGATACAAACTTCGTGAAAATATATCCTTCTTAAAACTGAACAACGTTAGACTGACACCAACTACGAGAGTTAATTGTGATATACTATGCGACTTGTGTCTCCACGGTTCTTATTAAATTTAACACTGAGGACAACACAATGTTGTTCGAATTCATTAGTAGCTACACAGTCAGCACCAAGCGCTTCTCACAATAGTTTTTCTTAAAGGGTCATACTTGAAGTCAGACCGATTTGTATTTGCATTGCTGCTGATCACTTCTATAGTTCTGCTTGTTTCATTCGTGGTGAGCATTAATATGTGGATTCGCTGATGTGAACCTCGTACATTTTTTTTTTTAAATCTATAGAAAAAAACAATAAGTCAATCAACAATTGTTTACCCTACACTTTCAGCGTTTGATGTCGTGTCATAAGTACATATGTCGTGTCCATGCATGGCGTAATTATCTGTGCTCCAAGAGCTTCCGCAAGTCCGGCAAGTCGTGGTCACGGTGGGATATACGTGGATAACGTCATCAGGACAAGTGAATAGTTCGTTTGGTATTTTAACTATACTCAGTTACATTGGAGGAGGAAGGTCAAACGGAATAGGCCGGGAAGACCGAAGCTTAAGTGAGTAACAGCTGTCACTGACAGGGATGGAAAGTCTAGCAAGAATCTCTAACTGAATAGGATCGTCGGAATCGACTGATTCGAGCTGTGTCACGTGGTCGCATTCACGAACACACGATATGCACGTGAGCTTCCGGCTTGAAATGCCAATGACTCCGTGTTGACAATCTCATGAAAAAGCACCGTAGGTGTCTGTAAGCATCTAACTGTATATTGGCCTGTGGTAATATATAACAAATAAATGTTATGTTATATGGCACCCTGTCAGCTTAAAAACTAATTTCATGTCAAACAATTATAATATGGTTGTACAACACACTGATATGCTTCGTCTGCCGATTAAATACCTATAAAAGGGAATTTTAATTGTGTTCGTCATTGTCTTGGTCTTTCGCACGTGCGACTCTTTAAAAGCTTCCTTCCTTCGCTCAAGTATTGCGAACACCAATCAGCAATCTCCTTCGAGTTAACTTTGGCCGACTCTCCACTCACCACTGATGTTTTGTTTATTGTGGGGTTGCTGAAAGGTGTACAGCCACCCCTGGGAAGCGGAGAAATCATTTAAGCCCAGCTCCAGTGAGAAGAGCAATATATAAGAGCTTTCCCGCCAGGAGAATGTTTTGGACTGCAGTGCTACACCAGTCTAACGTCAGTCTGTAAAGCTCATCGTACAATATGTTCCTAAGCTTCAGAGACTTTGATACAGCTCTGGCTCCTCTTTCCCACTTATCCATGGTAGCATGATCAGCATTCAATCTAAAAAAGCTGCTACGCTGATTATATTGTTTTTTTTCAGCTTTGTGCCGTTAAATTGCATTAACATGCTGCTCCAAAGTTAAAACATTTTGCTTGCGTCTTCCAGCCATTGTGTACGTGTACACATAAGGTGTGAATAACAATGATGCTCTTTTAAACGTTTGTCTCTTAACAACCAGTCAGATTAGCGCAATGTGTTGTTTGTTTACAGCCAATCGGGTCGACTGCCACACCGCCGCCACGCAACCAGTTAACAAAGCGATTAAATTGTGTGCCGGTCGTATAACCAGTCGAGATGTCGGTCGTAAATCGCGTTAGCGAGGAAGTCGCATAAGGCAGGGGCTTTAACACGTAACAGTGTTCCGTGTACAGCGAAAAGACCGGATAACGGAGGGAGTCGTATAATGGAGGGACCGTATAATGCAGGGACCACCGTATATGGCCATCTTGACACAGAGAGAGTTGAAATCGAGTAAATGTGCACGCTATTTTATTTCAAAATATATCTATTCATGCAACCGGAGAGAAATAGTGAATTTCCAGATACCAACCACATATTAACAGGTACATCTACTGAACAAACGATAACACTGATGATGAAAAGGGCTAAAAAGGCTACTCGCGTCACACGGACGCAAATTACGAAGCTCCTCGTCACATCCAGGGGTATAATGGTGATCTGGAGAAGAATGGAATGATGATATGATATCACGCATTATATATAAGTAGGAACAGGACACGGGCACGGGCATATAATGACTCAAAATATAGCGCCGATAATTCCATGAATACAACAGTACAACACAGCATACAAAAGAGAATAACAACAGTTAACGAGACACACGTGCTATCAGGTCAGATTCCGGACCGGGATGCGAACCAGTGACCCACAATACCAAAGAGGCCTGCTCTTAATTATTATATTTTGCTCATCCAGCTATGGTACGGGTACATGTATATTTATAAAAATATATTTTGGACTTCTGTGTATAACAAGAAAAGCCAAGACCAGCGAAGACTGATTTTTCACTGAAGCTATGAAGCCTAATAAGTCAATATAATTTCTTTCTACATATTGTTTAGTTCCGAGAGGCATACATTTGACATGGCTGCCATAGTGGGTAGATATCATAAGCAAATAATAATAATACTAAGCCACACCCACGCCAAGGGATCACACAACGACCCGCGCGGCCGACGTCACTAACATTTCCCACCGCGACCGGCTACTGCTATGTCACCAAAAATTGGCCATTGAAAAATACAAAGTGGTACCACGTGGAATTGTGCCTAGGCCAAGGAACCTCCCGGGGCGATGAGAGATGCATGGGTGAAACATGCCCCACATAATATTACCTTGAATGTTCAGCATATCTTCGGAGAGGTCATTGACATTGAAGAAAGACTCCAACAATTCATCGAAGACCTTAAGGTGCATGCAGCGACCATAATGCATATCCAACCCTGAAGGAAGAGGCAAAGACTGAAGATGGACTATTGTTAGCCTTGTAAACTACGAACCATTATAGCTGATGTAATAACTACCAGTATATAACTTTGCCGCATACATTGTACATCGTGAATATGTCACTATTGATAGGCGTATTTATGAACCCACTGTGTACAGGCTTTTATGCCAGCGCTACCTACGAATAAAGATAATAATAATATTGCCTCTAAATCGACAGCCTGCTTGCGAAGTTTCTTACATTCTGAAGTAATTATGTACCGGTAATAGTAAGAATATAATTGTCACTCGGGACATCTTTATGGTTCCACATACAAATACATGCATTGTGAATAGTACATAATAAAACCTTCGGCATCACAGGATGTCACCTTGTTAGCGAAGTCGGTTCGTTCCTTAATTATCGCAGGTACATGAATCCCTCGCAAGGCCATTCCGCTGGACTATGAGCAATTGCGATTTCTAGAAAAGGAAAATTAATCATACAATTTTGTTCATATTAATTAACTACATAGAAAGCTTGTCACCAAGAGGGTATTAGACAGAGACCCGCTGGATCGGCGGGCTGTTTAAACTGGCCTTTTGGTCAAGAGGTTTTGAAGAAAATCATAGTGCTCACAATATTATATGAACACTTTTATTTACCAGAAAAAAAATTATGGTTAATACCCTAGACACTAACAACGATAAATTCTGTTATCAGCTATATTGAAGTAAAAGATAAGAGAATCTAAAGCCTTATTTAAGGTTGGTATTATGTAAAAGTCAAGAAGGAACATTAGCGTAAGTTCTATTGACCAAAATTTACATGAGATGCGAATGGGTGTATGTACATGTGAGATTGCGAAACTAACAATGATTCTACAATTGTTACCCATTAGATATACTGCACAGTATGCAATAATAATAGTGACATTAGAAGGCATCTGACGTTAGGAGTATTTGCTTGAATTCATTCGTTATTTTCTTGTTTAGCATATTGTTTAGCAAATTGCGGCCTTTATACTGCATCAAATTTAAGCTTGCTTTAAAGTATAGCATACATATGTTATTTTGGTAATCTGGTCCAATTGTAATACCGGTACATGTACAATAATTATCATACCTCCAATAATTATGCCTTGCAATGACGTTTCAGTATTTCAGGACTCAACTTTGAGCCAATTATACCAGCTAAATGCATAGTATTACTTGCAAAGTATCCACGAAGTTAGTTACATGAAAGTGCGTATGTTACCTTTACAGATTTATCTTCGGCATTCCAGCCCACGACAGCAATAACGTTCAGGGACGTAGTTAAGTTGACTATAGCCCCGTGCTGGGCTATGGCAAATTTAAAGGTAGACCCTATTGTTTACAGAGAAAGAAATGGGATGTTGTGCGAGCGATGAAGCACTGGGTGCATGAGAGTACGGTTGATATAACGTTAAGTTATGGAAAAGATTAATTTGTAAGTGTAGACTATATATAAAGCATTGCAATTTGCATTAATTATTGTGATTAATCCTATAATACTTGTACATCTTACAAACTCACTGACCTCCTCGCTGATTCTCTGAGCCAAACCCGGCGGCGGGCATTGGTATACATGTACTCCCATAGTTCGGCCTTGCGAAAGCCGGAATTGATATTCGGACATGTGCCCACAATTTTTTTGGCTCATATTTCTCATGAGTTTCGGCTCTTTTACTTATGTTACGGTGCACCTGGTACGAAGAGCCTACTACAAAGATGCAGTAACTTTTACAGTTCATCAGTCTGGGTGGTCCAGGTTGGTTGCACAAATCTGCATTACCACTACCCGTAATGTGAATGACTAAGCAGACTTTCTGATAGGTATGCCAGTAGGCGAGTCCCAGTACTCATTACAGTCATGGGACATCCCAAAACAATGGGATATTAATTTACATGAATCATTGAGTATACAATATATATGTCACCATGTCCCCACACAGCTCAATAAAATGTGTCATTTGAACAATGCAACAAATGATGCAGGGCGCATAGCTATTAAAATCGCTGACTAAGTGATAGGAATTGATTATAACAAGATTATAAACAATTTGCACTTATTAGGAAATATCAATGGGTAACGCCACAGTAACACATTTAAAGGGCCCAAATATCAATGGGTAACGCCACAGTAACACATTTAAAGGGCCCAAATATCAATGGGTAACGCCACAGTAACATATTTAAAGGGCCCAAATATCAATGGGTAACGCCACAGTAACACATTTAAAGGGCCCAAATATCAATGGGTAACGCCACAGTAACACATTTAAAGGGCCCAAATATCAATGGGTAACGCCACAGCAACACATTTAAAGGGCCCAAATATCAATGGGTAACGCCACAGTAACATATTTAAAGGGCCCAAATATCAATGGGTAACGCCACAGTAACATATTTAAAGGGCCCAAATATCAATGGGTAACGCCACAGTAACACATTTAAAGGGCCCAAATATCAATGGGTAACGCCACAGTAACATATTTAAAGGGCCCAAATATCAATGGGTAACGCCACAGTAACACATTTAAAGGGCCCAAATATCAATGGGTAACGCCACAGTAACATATTTAAAGGGCCCAAATATCAATGGGTAACGCCACAGTAACATATTTAAAGGGCCCAAATATCAATGGGTAACGCACAGTAACACATTTAAAGGGCCCAAATATAAATGGGTAACGCCACAGTAACACATTTAAAGGGCCCAAATATCAATGGGTAAAGCCACAGTAACATATTTAAAGGGCCCAAATATCAATGGGTAACGCCACAGTAACATATTTAAAGGGCCCAAATATCAATGGGTAACGCCACAGTAACATATTTAAAGGGCCCAAATATCAATGGGTAACGCCACAGTAACATATTTAAAGGGCCCAAATATCAATGGGTAACGCCACAGTAACATATTTAAAGGGCCCAAATATCAATGGGTAACGCCACAGTAACACATTTAAAGGGCCCAAATATCAATGGGTAACGCCACAGTAACACATTTAAAGGGCCCAAATATCAATGGGTAACGCCACAGTAACATATTTAAAGGGCCCAAATATCAATGGGTAACGCCACAGTAACATATTTAAAGGGCCCAAATATCAATGGGTAACGCCACAGTAACACATTTAAAGGGCCCAAATATCAATGGGTAACGCCACAGTAACATATTTAAAGGGCCCAAATATCAATGGGTAACGCCACAGTAACATATTTAAAGGGCCCAAATATCAATGGGTAACGCACAGTAACACATTTAAAGGGCCCAAATATCAATGGGTAACGCCACAGTAACACATTTAAAGGGCCCAAATATCAATGGGTAACGCCACAGTAACATATTTAAAGGGCCCAAATATCAATGGGTAACGCCACAGTAACATATTTAAAGGGCCCAAATATCAATGGGTAACGCCACAGTAACATATTTAAAGGGCCCAAATATCAATGGGTAACGCCACAGTAACATATTTAAAGGGCCCAAATATCAATGGGTAACGCCACAGTAACATATTTAAAGGGCCCAAATATCAATGGGTAACGCCACAGTAACACATTTAAAGGGCCCAAATATCAATGGGTAACGCCACAGTAACACATTTAAAGGGCCCAAATATCAATGGGTAACGCCACAGTAACACATTTAAAGGGCCCAAATATCAATGGGTAACGCCACAGTAACATATTTAAAGGGCCCAAATATCAATGGGTAACGCCACAGTAACACATTTAAAGGGCCCAAATATCAATGGGTAACGCCACAGTAACACATTTAAAGGGCCCAAATATCAATGGGTAACGCCACAGTAACACATTTAAAGGGCCCAAATATCAATGGGTGACGCCACAGTAAAATATTTAAAGGGCCCAAATATCAATGGGTAACGCCACAGTAACACATTTAAAGGGCCCAAATATCAATGGGTAACGCCACAGTAACACATTTAAAGGGCCCAAATATCAATGGGTAACGCCACAGTAACACATTTAAAGGGCCCAAATATCAATGGGTAACGCCACAGTAACACATTTAAAGGGCCCAATTGCCAAGAACCTGTATAATCCTGTAATTAATCCTTAAGTGTACCTGAAATTAAAAGAAATGAAATGTAAATAATAATAAACAAAAAGAACTTATGAATAGTTTATAGATCTAAACTTAGTTTTCTCTTCATTAGTTTATATCAGCCTTATATGACAATCTCATTGACATGTCATGTATTATTGACCGTGGAAATTTGACTGTGACTGGCTACCGATGGTGTGGGGTTATTTTGCCGGCAATCACCCTATTTTTACCGGCCATGTCTCAGTGCAATGTCCTGGCATTGAAGCCTGCCGGTAAAACAGCACCGAACGGTCTATGACTGGCATTGAAGCTGGCGCACATCCGTCTAGGTCGGCGGGGGAAGAAGGGGGGAGAAGGGGAAAGAAAGGAAAAGAAGGGAGAGAAGAGAAAAGGAAAGGAAGGCAAAAAAAGAAAAGAAAAAAGGAAGAGGGTAGCACAAACTGTAGCTTTAGAGTGGAAATACTATATGTATTTGTTAGTGTAGCAATGTTTTTATGCACAATTATCATTTATCCCAATAAAATACATGTTAAAATCACCTTAGAAAATGGGCCAATACAATACAATGTGTACGTAAAAAACATAACATGTTTCATAGGTTAACTACCCAGCTACCTGTGCATAACCATAACCAGCAATATACTGGTAGCATTTGACAAAAGTATCTGAAATCAAAGGATCAATAGCATTGCTTGCGGGGCCACGAGGCTCTTTGCCCACTTTGCACCAGCATAATCAGAACGCCTCGGGAGGGAATCGAACCCTCATACAAGCATATCACTGACCTCCTGTCTATTCGGTATCACAAACAATCGGTGGTGGCGAGCGGAGCGGCGAGCAAGGCTCGCTCGAACGTCTAAAACACCAGTATCTGCCTCACCAGTCCCCGCCTCACCAGTCCCAGCCTCACCAGTCACTGTGTCACCAGTCACTGCCTCACCTGTCCCCGCCTCACCAGTTCCCGCCAAACCTGTCCCCGCCTCACCAGTCCCCGCCTCACCATTCCCCGCCTCACTAGTCCCCGCCTAACCAGTCCCCGCCTCACCAGTCCCCGCCTCACCAGTCCCCGTCTCACCAGTCCCCGTCTTATATGTCCCCGCCTCACCAGTCTCCGCCTCACCAGTCACTGTCTCACCAGTCACTCTCACACCAGTCTCCGCCTCACCAGTCACCGCCTCACCAGTCACTGTCTCACCAGTCACCGCCTCACCAGTTCCGATCTCACCAGTCACTGTCTCACCAGTGACCGCCTCACCAGTCCCCGCTTAACCAGTCCCCGCCTCACCAGTCCCCGCCTCAACAGTCACCGCCTCACCAGTCAGTGTCTCACCAGTCACTGCCTCACCAGTCTCATAGGTTAACTACCCAGCTACCTGTGCATAACCATAACCAGCAATATACTGGTAGCATTTGACAAAAGTATCTGAAATCAAAGGATCAATAGCATTGCTTGCGGGGCCACGAGGCTCTTTGCCCACTTTGCACCAGCATAATCAGAACGCCTCGGGAGGGAATCGAACCCTCATACAAGCATATCACTGACCTCCTGTCTATTCGGTATCACAAACAATCGGTGGTGGCGAGCGGAGCGGCGAGCAAGGCTCGCTCGAACGTCTAAAACACCAGTATCTGCCTCACCAGTCCCCGCCTCACCAGTCCCAGCCTCACCAGTCACTGTGTCACCAGTCACTGCCTCACCTGTCCCCGCCTCACCAGTTCCCGCCAAACCTGTCCCCGCCTCACCAGTCCCCGCCTCACCATTCCCCGCCTCACTAGTCCCCGCCTAACCAGTCCCCGCCTCACCAGTCCCCGCCTCACCAGTCCCCGTCTCACCAGTCCCCGTCTTATATGTCCCCGCCTCACCAGTCTCCGCCTCACCAGTCACTGTCTCACCAGTCACTCTCACACCAGTCCCCTCATCACCAGTCACTGTCTCACCAGTCACTCTCTCACCAGTCCCCTCATCACCAGTCACTGTCTCACCAGTCACTGTCTCACCAGTCTCCTCCTCACCAGTCACTGTCTCACCTGTCCCTGCCTCACCAGTCACTGCCTCACCTGTCCCCGCCTCACCAATCACTGTCTCACCAGTCCCCGCCTCACCAGTGCCCGCCCCACCAGTCACTGTCTCACCAGTCACCGCCTTGCTAGTCACTGTCACCAGTCCCCGTCTCACCAGTCACTGTCTCACCAGTCACTGTCTCACCAGTCACTGTCTCACCTGTCCCTGCCTCACCAGCCCCCGATTTGCCAGTCACTGCCTCACCAGTCCCCGCCTCACCAGTCCCCGCCTCACCAGTCTCCGCCTCACCAGTCACCGCCTCACCAGTCACCGCCTCACCAGTTCCCGCCTCACCAGTCCCCGCCTCACCAGTCCCCGCCTCACCAGTCCCCGTCTCATATGTCCCCGCCTCACCAGTCCCCGCCTCACCAGTCCCCTCATCACCAGTCACTGTCTCACCAGTCACTGTGTCACCAGTCTCCGCCTCACCAGTCACTGTCTCACCTGTCCCTGCCTCACCAGTCACTGCCTCACCTGTCCCCGCCTCACCAATCACTGTCTCACCAGTCACTGTCTCACCAGTCACTGTCTCACCTGTCCCTGCCTCACCAGCCCCCCATTTACCAGTCATTGCCTCACCAGTCCCCGCCTCACCAGTCCCCGCCTCACCAGTCTCCGCCTCACCAGTGACCGCCCCACCAGTCTCCGCCTCACCAGTCACCGCCTCACCAGTCACCGCCTCACCAGTCACCGCCTCACCAGTCACTGTCTCACCAGTCACCGCCTCACCAGTTCCGATCTCACCAGTCACTGTCTCACCAGTGACCGCCTCACCAGTCCCCGCCTAACCAGTCCCCGCCTCACCAGTCCCCGCCTCAACAGTCACCGCCTCACCAGTCAGTGTCTCACCAGTCACTGCCTCACCAGTCTCCGCCTCACCAGTCCCCGCCTCACCATTCCCCGCCTTACCAGTCACCGCCTCACCAGTCACCGCCTCACCAGTCTCCGCCTCACCAGTCCCCGCCTCACCAGTCTCCGCCTCACCAGTCACCGCCTCACCAGTCCCCGCCTCACCAGTCCCCGCCTCACCAGTCCCCGCCTCACCTGTCCCCGCCTCACCGGTCACTGTCTCACCAGTCACCGCCTCACCAGTCCCCGCCTCACCAGTCTCCGCCTCACCAGTCACCGCCTCACCAGTCCCCGCCTCACCATTCCCCGCCTCACCAGTCACCGCCTCACCAGTCACCGCCTCACCAGTCTCCGCCTCACCAGTCCCCGCCTCACCAGTCTCCGCCTCACCAGTCACCGCCTCACCAGTCCCCGCCTCACCAGTCACTGCCTCACCAGTCTCCGCCTCACCAGTCCCCGCCTCACCAGTCTCCGCCTCACCAGTCTCCGCCTCACCAGTCCCCGCCTCACCAGTCCCAGCCTCACCAGTCCCCGCCTCACCAGTCCCAGCCTCACCAGTCACCGTCTCACCAGTCTCCGCCTCACCAGTCCCCGCCTCACCAGTCTCCGCCTCACCAGTCTCCGCCTCACCAGTCACCGCCTCACCAGTCTCCGCCTCACCAGTCCCCGCCTCACCAGTCTCCGCCTCACCAGTCACCGCCTCACCAGTCTCCGCCTCACCAGTCTCCGCCTCACCAGTCCCCGCCTCACCAGTCTCCGCCTCACCAGTCCCCGCCTCACCAGTCCCAGCCTCACCAGTCCCCGCCTTACCAGTCCCAGCCTCACCAGTCCCTGCCTCACCAGTCTCCGCCTCACCAGTCCCCGCCTCACCAGTCCCAGCCTCACCAGTCCCCGCCTCACCAGTCCCCGCCTCACCAGTCACCGCCTCACCAGTCCCAGCCTCACCGGTCCCCGCCTCACCAGTCTCCGCCTCACCAGTCTCCGCCTCACCAGTCCCCGCCTCACCGGTCCCCGCGTCACCAGTCACCGCCTCACCAGTCTCCGCCTCACCAGTCACCGCCTCACCAGTCCCCGCCTCACCAGTCCCCGCCTCACCAATCCCCGCCTCACCAGTCCCCACCTCACCTGTCCCTGCCTCACCAGTCACCGCCTCACCGGTCCCCGCCTCACCAGTCACCGCCTCACCAGTCCCCGCCTCACCAGTCCCCGCCTCCCCAGTCTCCGCCTCACCAGTCTCCGCCTCACCAGTCCCCGCCTCACCTGTCCCCGCCTCACCAGTCACTGTCTCACCAGTCACCGCCTCACCAGTCCCCGCCTCACCAGTCTCCGCCTCACCAGTCACTGCCTCACCAGTCTCCGCCTCACCAGTCACCGCCTCATCAGTCCCCGCCTCACCATTCCCCGCCTCACCAGTCACCGCCTCACCAGTCACCGCCTCACCAGTCACCGCCTCACCAGTCCCCGCCTCACCAGTCCCCGCCTCACCAGTCTCCGCCTCACCAGTCACCGCCTCACCAGTCCCCGCCTCACCAGTCTCCGCCTCACCAGTCCCCGCCTCACCAGTCTCCGCCTCACCAGTCCCCGCCTCACCAGTCTCCGCCTCACCAGTCTCCGCCTCACCAGTCCCCGCCTCACCTGTCCCCGCCTCACCGGTCACTGTCTCACCAGTCCCCGGATCACCAGTCCCCGCCTCACCAGTCTCCGCCTCACCAGTCCCCGCCTCACCAGTCTCCGCCTCACCAGTCTCCGCCTCACCAGTCCCCGCCTCACCAGTCTCCGCCTCACCAGTCCCCGCCTCACCAGTCCCAGCCTCACCAGTCCCCGCCTCACCAGTCCCAGCCTCACCAGTCCCTGCCTCACCAGTCTCCGCCTCACCAGTCCCCGCCTCACCAGTCCCAGCCTCACCAGTCCCCGCCTCACCAGTCCCCGCCTCACCAGTCACCGCCTCACCGGTCCCAGCCTCACCGGTCCCCGCCTCACCAGTCTCCGCCTCACCAGTCTCCGCCTCACCAGTCCCCGCCTCACTGGTCCCCGCGTCACCAGTCACCGCCTCACCAGTCCCCGCCTCACCAGTCTCCGCCTCACCAGTCACCGCCTCACCAGTCCCCGCCTCACCAGTCCCCGCCTCACCAATCCCCGCCTCACCAGTCCCCACCTCACCTGTCCCTGCCTCACCAGTCACCGCCTCACCGGTCCCCGCCTCACCAGTCACCGCCTCACCAGTCCCCGCCTCACCAGTCCCCGCCTCACCAGTCTCCGCCTCACCAGTCCCCGCCTCACCTGTCCCCGCCTCACCAGTCACTGTCTCACCAGTCACCGCCTCACCAGTCCCCGCCTCACCAGTCTCCGCCTCACCAGTCACTGCCTCACCAGTCTCCGCCTCACCAGTCACCGCCTCATCAGTCCCCGCCTCACCATTCCCCGCCTCACCAGTCACCGCCTCACCAGTCACCGCCTCACCAGTCTCCGCCTCACCAGTCCCCGCCTCACCAGTCACCGCCTCACCAGTCCCCGCCTCACCAGTCCCCGCCTCACCAGTCTCCGCCTCACCAGTCACCGCCTCACCAGTCCCCGCCTCACCAGTCTCCGCCTCACCAGTCCCCGCCTCACCAGTCACCGCCTCACCAGTCTCCGCCTCACCAGTCCCCGCCTCACCAGTCTCCGCCTCACCAGTCTCCGCCTCACCAGTCCCCGCCTCACCAGTCCCAGCCTCACCAGTCCCCGCCTCACCAGTCCCAGCCTCACCAGTCTCCGCCTCACCAGTCACCGTCTCACCAGTCTCCGCCTCACCAGTCCCCGCCTCACCAGTCTCCGCCTCACCAGTCTCCGCCTCACCAGTCCCCGCCTCACCAGTCACCGCCTCACCAGTCTCCGCCTCACCAGTCACCGCCTCACCAGTCACCGCCTCACCAGTCTCCGCCTCACCAGTCACCGCCTCACCAGTCACTGTCTCACCAGTCACCGCCTCACCAGTTCCGATCTCACCAGTCACTGTCTCACCAGTGACCGCCTCACCAGTGACCGCCTCACCAGTCCCCGCCTAACCAGTCCCCGCCTCACCAGTCCCCGCCTCAACAGTCACCGCCTCACCAGTCAGTGTCTCACCAGTCACTGCCTCACCAGTCTCCGCCTCACCAGTCCCCGCCTCACCATTCCCCGCCTTACCAGTCACCGCCTCACCAGTCACCGCCTCACCAGTCTCCGCCTCACCAGTCCCCGCCTCACCAGTCTCCGCCTCACCAGTCACCGCCTCACCAGTCCCCGCCTCACCAGTCCCCGCCTCACCAGCCCCGCCTCACCTGTCCCCGCCTCACCGGTCACTGTCTCACCAGTCACCGCCTCACCAGTCCCCGCCTCACCAGTCCCCGCCTCACCATTCCCCGCCTCACCAGTCACCGCCTCACCAGTCACCGCCTCACCAGTCTCCGCCTCACCAGTCCCCGCCTCACCAGTCTCCGCCTCACCAGTCACCGCCTCACCAGTCCCCGCCTCACCAGTCACCGCCTCACCAGTCTCCGCCTCACCAGTCCCCGCCTCACCAGTCTCCGCCTCACCAGTCACCGCCTCACCAGTCTCCGCCTCACCAGTCACCGCCTCACCAGTCACCGCCTCACCAGTCTCCGCCTCACCAGTCCCCGCCTCACCAGTCTCCGCCTCACCAGTCACCGCCTCACCAGTCCCCGCCTCACCAGTCCCCGCCTCACCTGTCCCCGCCTCACCGGTCACTGTCTCACCAGTCACCGCCTCACCAGTCCCCGCCTCACCAGTCTCCGCCTCACCAGTCACCGCCTCACCAGTCCCCGCCTCACCATTCCCCGCCTCACCAGTCACCGCCTCACCAGTCACCGCCTCACCAGTCTCCGCCTCACCTGTCCCCGCCTCACCAGTCTCCGCCTCACCAGTCACCGCCTCACCAGTCCCCGCCTCACCAGTCACCGCCTCACCAGTCTCCGCCTCACCAGTCCCCGCCTCACCAGTCTCCGCCTCACCAGTCCCCGCCTCACCAGTCCCAGCCTCACCAGTCCCCGTCTCACCAGTCCCAGCCTCACCAGTCACCGTCCCACCAGTCCCCGCCTCACCAGTCTCCGCCTCACCAGTCTCCGCCTCACCAGTCACCGCCTCACCAGTCTCCGCCTCACCAGTCCCCGCCTCACCAGTCTCCGCCTCACCAGTCACCGCCTCACCAGTCTCCGCCTCACCAGTCTCCGCCTCACCAGTCCCCGCCTCACCAGTCTCCGCCTCACCAGTCCCCGCCTCACCAGTCCCAACCTCACCAGTCCCCGCCTCACCAGTCCCAGCCTCACCAGTCCCCGCCTCACCAGTCCCCGCCTCACCAGTCCCAGCCTCACCAGTCCCCGCCTCACCAGTCCCCGCCTCACCAGTCACCGCCTCACCAGTCCCAGCCTCACCGGTCCCCGCCTCACCAGTCTCCGCCTCACCAGTCTCCGCCTCACCAGTCCCCGCCTCACTGGTCCCCGCGTCACCAGTCACCGCCTCACCAGTCCCCGCCTCACCAGTCTCCGCCTCACCAGTCACCGCCTCACCAGTCCCCGCCTCACCAGTCCCCGCCTCACCAATCCCCGCCTCACCAGTCCCCACCTCACCTGTCCCTGCCTCACCAGTCACCGCCTCACCGGTCCCCGCCTCACCAGTCACCGCCTCACCAGTCCCCGCCTCACCAGTCTCCGCCTCACCAGTCTCCGCCTCACCAGTCCCCGCCTCACCTGTCCCCGCCTCACCAGTCACTGTCTCACCAGTCACCGCCTCACCAGTCCCCGCCTCACCAGTCTCCGCCTCACCAGTCACTGCCTCACCAGTCTCCGCCTCACCAGTCACCGCCTCATCAGTCCCCGCCTCACCATTTCCCGCCTCACCAGTCACCGCCTCACCAGTCACCGCCTCACCAATCTCCGCCTCACCAGTCCCCGCCTCACCAGTCTCCGCCACACCAGTCACCGCCTCACCAGTCCCCGCCTCACTAGTCCCCGCCTCACCAGTCTCCGCCTCACCAGTCACTGCCTCACCAGTCCCCGCCTCACCAGTCTCCGCCTCACCAGTCACCGCCTCACCAGTCTCCGCCTCACCAGTCCCCGCCTCACCAGTCCCCGCCTCACCAGTCTCCGCCTCACCAGTCCCCGCCTCACCAGTCCCAGCCTCACCAGTCCCCGCCTCACCAGTCCCAGCCTCACCAGTCTCCGCCTCACCAGTCACCGTCTCACCAGTCTCCGCCTCACCAGTCCCCGCCTCACCAGTCTCCGCCTCACCAGTCTCCGCCTCACCAGTCACCGCCTCACCAGTCTCCGCCTCACCAGTCCCCGCCTCACCAGTCTCCGCCTCACCAGTCACCGCCTCACCAGTCTCCGCCTCACCAGTCCCCGCCTCACCAGTCTCCGCCTCACCAGTCTCCGCCTCACCAGTCCCCGCCTCACCAGTCCCAGCCTCACCAGTCCCCGCCTCACCAGTCTCCGCCTCACCAGTGCCCGCCTCACCAGTCTCCGCCTCACCAGTCCCCGCCTCACCAGTCCCAGCCTCACCAGTCCCCGCCTCACCAGTCCCCGCCTCACCAGTCACCGCCTCACCAGTCCCAGCCTCACCGGTCCCCGCCTCACCAGTCTCCGCCTCACCAGTCTCCGCCTCACCAGTCCCCGCCTCACCGGTCCCCGCCTCACCAGTCACCGCCTCACCAGTCCCCGCCTCACCAGTCTCCGCCTCACCAGTCACTGTCTCACCAGTCCCCGCCTCACCAGTCTCCGCCTCACCAGTCCCCGCCTCACCAATCCCCGCCTCACCAGTCCCCACCTCACCTGTCCCTGCCTCACCAGTCACCGCCTCACCGGTCCCCGCCTCACCAGTCCCCGCCTCACCAGTCCCCGCCTCACCAGTCACCGCCTCACCAGTCTCCGCCTCACCAGTCCCCGCCTCACCAGTCTCCGCCTCACCAGTCCCCGCCTCACCAATCCCCGCCTCACCAGTCCCCACCTCACCAGTCCCCGCCTCACCAGTCTCCGCCTCACCAGTCCCCGCCTCACCAATCCCCGCTTCACCAGTCCCCACCTCACCTGTCCCTGCCTCACCAGTCACCGCCTCACCGGTCCCCGCCTCACCTGTCCCTGCCTCACCAGTCACCGCCTCACCAGTCCCCGCCTCACCAGTCCCCGCCTCACCAGTCTCCGCCTCACCAGTCTCCGCCTCACCAGTCCCCGCCTCACCAGTCCCCGCCTCACCAGTCTCCGCCTCACCAGTCTCCGCCTCACCAGTCCCCGCCTCACCAGTCCCAGCCTCACCAGTCCCCGCCTCACCAGTCTCCGCCTCACCAGTCCCCGCCTCACCAGTCACCGCCTCACCAGTCACCGCCTCACCAGTCTCCGCCTCACCAATTTCCGACCTGACCGTCTCTCTGGCCGGTGTCACCAAAGGATGATCAGCAGTATAATTTGGAGACAGCGGTAAGACATTCTTTCTCTTGCGGTCCTGCAAACCAACACACAACGATATTACTTAATTTCTTCTCGCATAGACCTGGCCCAGTTTAGCCTTTGCGTGAAAAAAGCGGCCTTAAACACACATGTCATTACTTTCCTGGGCCAACTACTGTTGCAAAGAAGTCATTTTAAATGGGAGCCATCGTGTCCAACACAATTTTGGGGGACGTTTTGCAGTTCTGACGGCCGTTGTATGCAGCGTGGGCCGATTTCATGTAGCGGTCATAAGGCAGTTATAGCGCTGTTTACGACCGGTGCATCAAACCGTAGTCCAGCGCACGGAGCCATAGCCCGCGTCCGGAGCCATAGCCCCCGTCCGGAGCCGTAGCCCGCGTCCCGAGCCATAGCCCCCGTCCGGAGCAATAGCCCCCGTCCGGAGCCATAGCCCCCGTCCGGAGCCATAGCCCGCGTCCGGAGCCATAGCCCCCGTCCGGAGCCATAGCCGCGTCCGGATCAATAGCCGCGTCCGGAGCCATAGCCCGCGTCCGGAGCCATAGCCCTCGTCCGGAGCCATAGCCCGCGTCCGGAGCCATAACCGCGTCCGGAGCCATAGTCCAGCGCACGGAGTAATAGCCCGCGTCCGAAGCCATAACCGCGTCCGGTGCCCTAGTCCAGCGCACGGAGCCATAGTCCAGCGCACGGAGTAATAGCCCGCGTCCGGAGCCATAACCGCGTCCGGAGCCATAGCCCAGCGCACGGAGTAATAGTCCGCGTCCGGAGCCATAGCCGCGTCCGGAGCCATAGCCGCGTCCGGAGCCATAGTCCAGCGCATGGAGTAATAGCCCGCGTCCGGAGCCATAGCCGCGACCGGAGTAATAGCCCGCGTCCGGAGCCATAGCCGCGTCCGGAGCCATAGTCCAGCGCACGGAGCAATAGCCCGCGTCCGGAGCCATAACCGCGTCCGGAGCCATAGTCCAGCGCACGGAGTAATAGTGTGCGTCCGGAGCCATAACCGCGTCCGGAGCCATAGTCCAGCGCATGGAGTAATAGCCCGCGTCCGGAGCCATAGCCGCGTCCGGATCCATAGCCCGCGTCCGGATCCATAGCCCGCGTCCGGATCCATAGCCCGCGTCCGGATCCATAGGCCGCGTCCTGAGCCATAGCCGCGTCCGGAGCCATAGTCCAGCGCACGGAGTAATAGCCGCGTCCGGAGCCATAAGCGCGTCCGGAGCCATAACCGCGTCCGGAGCCATAACCGCGTCCGGAGCCATAACCGCGTCCGGAGCCATAGTCCAGCGCACGGAGCCATAGTCAAGCGCACGGAGCCATAGTCCAGCGCACGGAGTAATAGCCCGCGTTCAGAGCCATAACCGCGTCCGGAGCCATAGTCCAGCGCACGGAGTAATAGCCCGCGTCCGGAGCCATAACCGCGTCCGGAGCCATAGTCCAGCGCACGGAGTGATAGCCCGCGTCCGGAGCCATAGCCGCGTCCGGAGCCATAGCCCCGCGCAGGAGTAATAGCCCGCGTCCGGAGCCATAGCCGCGTTCGGAGCCATAGCCCGCGTCCGGAGCCATAGCCCGCGTCCGGAGCCATAGCCCGCGTCCGGAGCCATAGCCCGCGTCCGTAGCCATAGCCCGCGTTCGGAGCCATAGCCCGCGTCTGGAGCCATAGTCCAGCGCACGGAGTAATAGCCCGCGTCCGTGGCCATAGCCCCGCGTCCGGAGCCATAGTCCAGCGCACGGAACCATAGTCAAGCGCACGGAGCCATAGTCAAGCGCACGGAGCCATAGTCCAGCGCACGGAGCCATAGTCAAGCGCACGGAGCCATAGCCGCGACCGGAGCCATAGCCGCGACCGGAGCCATAGCCGCGTCCGGAGCCATAGCCGTCCGGAGCCATAGCCGCGACCAGAGTAATAGTCGCGTCTGTAGCCATAGTCCAGCGCACGGAGTAATAGCCCGCGTCCGGAGCCATAGTCCAGCGCACGGAGTAATAGCCCGCGTCCGGAGCCATAACCGCGTCCGGAGGCATAGCCGGCGCACGGAGCCATAATCAAGCGCACGGAGCCATAGTCCAGCGCACGGAGTAATAGCCCAGGCCTTCAGGACTCCGCCAACATTAGGAAAACATTGGTCAGTTACATCTAGTAATTCACTAGTTGTCTTGGGTATGCGAAGGATCATACGTTCTGTGTTTGTAATGTATGTACCACATACAAAATGTATGTTTCAAGGTACGCCTTCATATACAGTAGATGACAACTACACTAAAACCTTGGTCAAGCTATTTAATTAAATTATTGACCATGCCGCAACAGGACTAAAGATTGAAAACATAGAGTACCATGTATTTTAATTTTGAATAATATGGAATAGGCACATATAACCTGCCATTAATGGAAAAATTGATGGGGAAGAGTTTCATGAGGCCTGAAACAAGTGCCATCAAACACTGTTTATATATATGCTATATTGCCAAGAAAGCAAAATATAATCGTACAGGGTTTTTTTGTCATGAGACATGCATTTCTTGTATTGTTATGTTACAATGATGCAAAAACTCAAAGATAAAGTATTAACACTAACAACAAATGGCCTGAAATGAATGCTGAAGTAATGTTAGTGTCCATTACTGTTATAACATATTGCATGTCGTTTGAACCAGGAATGGCATGCTATCAATTTGCAATACTGATGGCCTCCATCATGTCAAAAGGTATTGGCAACTATGATAACAATAACCACTTGTACTTACATTACAAGAACAATTATATACATTTTTGCTAACATTGATAATATTTTTAGATAACTTAAACTTGATCATCAACCTATATATGTAATAATATGACCAATATGACGTACTCCTCGCGTTGAGCCAAGAATGGCACAAACAACTTGCCATTGGCCGTTATCCTGTTCATGCTCCACTGTCACCATGATGGGCCGGGGCCGCCGCTGGGCTCACAGGGGGGAGGGGTGGGGAGGGGTACTTAATTCATTGGTCGGTTTGGGGTGGGAGGGGGGGGGGTCCACGGTAAAGCCCCCCCACCTTTGTATACTTGGTATACGAGGCCTCACCACCCCCAGCTGCCGGGTTACTGATGGTTAAAATTATTCCGAGATCCACACCCCTCCTGCTGTCATTTGCTCAGTGAAATGGTCTTGAATGCAAATTAAACATCAATGGAACGCTGAAGGAACTTCTACTTAAGTTGTGCTTTCAAAGATTTTAATGCAACGATGTTACCGATCTGGTAAAGTCAGACCATTTGAAAAAAACAACCATTAAACTACCATGACATGCTGTTTGATGTAATGTAAAATCTGTACTTTACATTTCCCAACCAAAAATGTATGCGAGCCCAACGATTATTTCTTCTGGTGCTCTTGAACCCCAATCAAAACATGGCACCTGCTGCAGCCAGAAAAGCTCAGAAATCACACAGCAGAGGAAAAAGTTATCAAAACACAAGCATCAAGCAACGTCATATCCTAAATTCATAACAAATCAATAGAGATTACTTAATGCAAATAGAATCTATGTAGTTAATTGCTAAATACAGAGGCAAAACAGTTTTTATAACCGTGTAAAGGCCACCGAGATTTTGGGCGCGACTCTGCTAATGGAAAGAGATTGCTAGGAGATGTAAGCAGGGGTACTTGTTTAATTTATTTTTCTGTCTTTCCGACTTTCGTGTTCACGTTCCTGACAAGTGAAACTGACAGTGACAACGTTCTGTGCCCTGGCTGTGGCTGTGCCTGGCTGTGGCCCGTTCGTGAAAAACTTTCTTCGAGAAACTACGCTTCACTTGTCTACAGATTGTTATTTTAACCAAATCCATAGATGCATAGGCATATCTTATACTTTGAAACGTACACACAGCTCACCTTATTCTGCTTAGTATCCGTTTTTCTTCAAATAAGGAATACAGGTAAGACTAAGTATCGAAGCTGGCCAAATTGCTGTATTATCGTCCACGTTATCCGTAGCCGCTAGGTGACGCTGTGACAGGAAGTGTTCCTTATCCCGTGTCGATTGTCATTTTAGTGACCTCGATCAATGCCGCTGCTCGTAGTCACAATTTTGTATTTTGTTATTGGATGAATGTCTATACAAACAGGATGACACATATTATATGAATGCATCAGCCTAAAGAAATGCATGCACCTACATAGTAAACCTACATCATATTGAAGCCCTGACGTGTAATAACCAAGTACACGTGATAGGAACAATCTGTAGACTATTTTGGTCTTTACCAGGCCTGTCTCTAACTTATCACGGGGTGCAGTTAGAGCCAGGCGGCGTTTGCTCTCTTTGCGGTGTTGCAGCGCATATTGACGCGGCTGGCGCTGATCGAATAAATTTGACCAGAAAAAGCCCTGACATTGCAAATTAAGATAATCAATCAATATAATTTCTTTTCGCCAGGTCTGTAAATTGCATAAGTATTCTTGAAAGATTCATATTTTGTCGGATAGTTAAAAACTGTGCGCCATATACGCGAAAATATACGCTGCAACACCGCACACTCGGACAGCAAATGCTGCCTGGCTCTAACGGCACACATGCTGCTTAGAGGCAGGCCTGGTAATCTTGGTCTTAGCCTGGATCTCCTAACCTATACGATTATAGCTTCCAGTGGTTTATCTGTATCTTCTATGTAAGGTATTGATTAAATAAATGAAATGAATCCGAATCAAATATCCGCACTGATCGAGTAGCCTATACATGTATATAGGTGAACATTTTCTTCATATCTCCAGAAACTTTCTTTTCCTTCCTGTAAGGCCATCAGGCCATCAGGCCGATGTACTATATCCAACCCCTTCCCGCGAGTATGACGCCCACGTGATCAACCATCGATCCACAACCCTAACCGGGTCAACTCTGGCTTCCCGTTGTGACTCTCGGTCTCAATTCAAGGCCCAAATCGTCCGCGGGAAAATGGTGTTCAGGTTGATCTCGATGGCATCGGCACTACAGCGACCCCCTCTCATTCCGTAAATTCGGAGACTCCGGCTGCTTTGACCGAGACTGCAAAGGAATACAGGTACATTTACTGATATTCCAACAGGCTGTTGGTCTAATGCGTAAGGTGTTCGCCCTGGATGCGAAGGTTGCTGGTTCGAATCCCGCCAGGGGCGGGTAGTAACTTTTGGCGCCCATTCGGGCCTACCACATTTGGTGCCGATGGAAACGGACCTGGGTTGTCGAAACCACCCGGAGCCACAGGATATGGCCAGCGTCATGTTTGACGGCTGGTCGTGGCGGTCACTGCGAGGTTGCAGTCGATTTGGGAAAGGGCCTGGGTGCACATGCATGTGTAGTATTTCTGGTCCTAGGCCCGAATGGACGCCGAAAGTTCTACCCGCCTGGCTAGAACTTTTTACCCAGGCGGGTTTCGAACTGGCGACCTTCCGCATCCCTTACACGTTAGGCCAAAGGGAAATTCCCGTTTGGCCCGAGGCGCTTGGTGTCTTTTATCCACCGGGCCTGGGCCGAGATATCACACTTTCCCCAATGGACTGCGACCTCGCAGTAACCGCCACCATGCGCCACGCCGTAACCCGGACGCTGGCCTTATCATGTGGCTCCGGGTGGCTCCGACAACCCAGGTTCGTCTCCATCGGCACCAAATGTAGTATTTCTGGTCCCAGGCCCGAATGGACGCCGAAAGTTCTACCCGCCTGGCTAGAACTTTCTACCCAGGCGGGTTTCGAACCGGCGACCTTCCGCATCCCGAGCGAACACCTTACACGTTAGGCCAAAGGGAAATTCCCATTTGGCCCGAGGCGCTTAGACTAGCCCTTAGTGTTTTTTATCCACCGGGCCTGGGCCGAGATATCACACTCCATGTGGGCCTAGGCCCGGTGGATAAAAAATAAAAAATGTTCTTCGATTTTACGTCATAATTAGATGTTAAAAGCAATTAAGATTAGATGTTAAAAGCAATAAGGATTATATGTTAAAAGCAATTAAGATTAGATGTTAAAAGCAATTAAGATTAGATGTTAAGAGCAATGATGTTTGGTTAAACTGATGTGGTCAACAGGGTACATATCTTACACAGTTTTAGACTATGAGTGATTATATAAGGCCAACTTGTAGCTTTTGTTGTAAATCATCAACAAAAAATGTCTCAAAGGTGATTCATCCTGTTCTAGCAACAGATCTGGGGCCGGTTGCACCAAGCGGTCGCAAACGGTGGTCGCAAATCTGAAACGCCGGACGTACAAACGCCGGACGTATCACCGCCCTCTCTACGCCCGTGAGCTAACGTCGGTTGCACCAACCAAAAGTTAGGCGGTCGCACGTACGTCCTTGCTTTACGCCCGCCAGCCGAAAGTTTCGGGTTTTCCCCGTTGGAATGTGTCATGTCTGTCATCACACTGACTCCGTGTCGTTCGCAGGGGCACGGTTCCCGCACAGGAGACGGTACCACATCGGTGAAAACTCATTTATTAAAGTCAAAGAACTACCGTTGCCAGATTGGGCGCGAAAAAGAGCCTTTTAGCACTAATATTCACGCTCCCGTAACAGTGGCATTTTAAGCAAGTAAGACGTATTTACTTCAAATTTTTAGTTCATAGCTTACATGAAAATGGGGTCATTAAACAATCCTGTTAATTTAATACACAAAAACTGTTGTTTTTAGCTGGTCATTATATGCACCATCCCCAAAGACTACAATATCTTATGGTATTGACGCTAAAACTTGCTTTTAATGACAATACTGCACCATTGGTGGAAACCCTTTTTATGTAAAACATCTATCTATTGATGACTCATGGACACTACTGGCATAGATATTCAATAAATTAGTAAAATACTGCTTTAATTTCGTACTGTGGCTGCTGTTGTAATGAAACTGCACCCTGTACGAGTGATATATTGCTGTCTCAGTGCTGTAGAGTAATACCAAAGGAAGCATTGTTCAACCAATAACATTGAGTAATCGTTAAATTGTGCACAACAAAATAAGGAAATAAAAGTTGCATAAATAGTCCCGAAAATTTTTTTCACAATATATTCATACTTGAAATAATTCTTTAAATGTGCTTTAGTCGATGCACAAATGATAAAAGTTAAGCTTGAAAATATTTACTCATGTAAATATTGTGTTTAAACAAAGAAATGAGATGGTCTTGGTGGCTTTACCGATATACGACCACGGTACGCCTGTGGTATTTCTCCGCCGTAACCCGATGGTTACGGGAACAGAGAAACGCCTGTGTAATTTAATTTGTACTTCTCACAGCCAGGTTCGTTTCGGCCGATGATGCCATACTACACGCCTACCCCCTAGAGGTCGTATATTTACCCCCTAGATACTATATATTTATATATATATATACTATATATATATATATACTATATATTTATATATATTTATATATACTATATATACTATATATATTTACCCCCTATTTACCCCCTTGAGGTCGTATATTTACCCGCTAGAGGTCGTATATTTACGCCCCCTTTTGCGACCGCGTACGATTTGCGACCACGTCGTGCAACCGACGTATGGAGGGCGTACCGTATACGACCACGATACGACCGGCGTAAATTTTACGACCGCTTGGTGCAACCGGCCCCTGGACCACAGGATGTGGCATTAACACCTTTTTTTTTCAAATTCCTGTGGTGTCCGACATTTGACGACGAGGTCCGATATTGCCCGCTTTTAGGTCCGGGGTTATTCCTCCGTTTTCGGTATTTAGACCATAATTAAATGACGTCATTTTATCTATTTTCAGGAAGCAGGGAATTCCTTTTTCTCGGAAAACGGATACAGTCACGTGCAAGACATATTTTTACCAAACGTGTCCGACATTCCGCGTCATTCGACGCTTTTACCCTAGTCAGGCAAAGATTGAAAGAAGTTAACAGAAACCACTTTGCCTTTGGATCAAAAGGAGCAACGCAAGAGGAGGCCAGGCCCAGGGGATAACGTAACGAAAACAACATCAACGTAATATTTATCTCGGCTAACTTACAAGTCCAAGGTAAGATTTATTACTTCTAAGTCTTACTAGGCCTAAACTAAAAATAAATGACCTCTACTGAATTTAGAGGTCATTTCGATAATCCAGTCTTGGCTCTATGCGTAAGTCTTATAACCTGAAAACTAGCCTACTCCGCAGTTAGCAAGTTAGGCCTAGACTAGTCCCATAATATGTCATTGACGCTATGCCTATGCTATGGCTATGGTATGGAGCACAGGCACAGTAAATCAGTGGAGGGGGGGGGGGGTAGGGGGCCCCACAATGCATACTAAACACACAAGGTGTCCAACTCCCGCTTTAACTGAGCGACAGGCACCCGCTTCAAATCCCAATGTCGCACCTTTACCGCGCTTGGCGGGCCCAGTAAATGCCTAAGTCCGATATCTAAGTAATTTATTTATTTCATCAGTAAGTAAACGAGACCTGTACTGCCGTGTAGTCGCGACAAATAAAGAATTATGCAACGACAACAACCAACTCCGGAACAGATTGAGCAAAAATGGCTGACATCAGTCAGCGAAATGAATCTGATTGGTTGGCAGTCGAAAAATGTGTCTCGTGACACAGGGGATGCAACTTCAAAATTTGTTGTATCGGGACGAACATTTGCATAGCATCTCCCTATGATGTGATTAATCAAAATGACAGATTTTAGGAGTACCTCCCCACATGAGCGTCATGTGAAAGCTGACCAATCGTCATATCGCGCACTGTGCCTAAGCTCATGCAGGCGAATTCTCGCGATGTCGGCCATTTTTGCTGAAATCTGTTCCGGAGTTGGTTGTTGTCGTTGCATAATTTTTTATTTGTCGCGGCTAGGCAGTACAGAGGTCTCATTTACTTTTTAATGAAATAAATAAATTACTTAGAAATCGGACTTAGGCTTTTACGGGGCCCGTCAAGCGCGCTAAAGGTGCGATATTGGGGGTTGAAGCGGGTGCCTGTCGCTCAGTTCCAGCAAGAGTTGGACACCTTGTGTCTTTAGTATGCGTTGTGGGGGGCTCCCTACCCCCCCCCCGGCCTCCCCCCTCCACTGATTTACTGTGCCTGTGGTATGGAGCATTGGACCAATGGCAATGCTCCATACCATAGCGAAACAATTTGTTTGGTACCATTTGTTTAACCCCCGCTTGGTGAGAACCATTTACTGAACCTTTACTTGGCGCAAGTGCCCCCAGGCAAGCCCGCTTCTCTAGGGGCACAACGGTAACAATGTTAAAATCCTTTGACGTTAGTAGGGAATCGACTGTAGCTTTTATTATAATGTGGGCGCATACAATTATAGTGCTTACCTATTCTATATACCTTGTTCTATCTTCTGACATCAAGAAAGTGTATCAACACTAGATTGTTGCAGTCATCTTTTCGCGATCAAATGTTGGGAGCATGCAACTTTTCCCTACCAACCGCCATGCGTATGCAGCGCCACCTGGCGAATCCCGCCACCATTCGAACTATTTGTTGCCTGGGTCCCAAACTTTGTAACAGTCAATGACCTGTGAAACAGGGCGCTGCTGTTGTCCGTAAGTTCAAAGTGAGCGACTGACAAGGCCTTCTAGCGGAGAGTCATATGTAACGGAGAGGAGGAACCAGGTCGCATTCAAAGGTACATTCAAACACCTCTCTTTTAATTGTCTCAAGTTTAGCTGCAGGTGTGTATTTAGGTATTGAGACAACTATTACATAATAGCTCCAGGTATTGAGACAACTATTACATAATAGCTCCAGGTATTGAGACAACTATTACAAGAATAGCTCCAGGTATTGAGACAACTATTACAATAATAGCTCCAGGTATTAAGACAGTTTTTAGTTTTAATAAATTCCTATTCTTGTCTGCATGTTGTTTAAGCTTAAATCCAATTTCATACATTAAGTTCTGCAGCTTCAGTAGCTGAGATTCATTAGGTAAGTTTCTGTTTTTAACATTGGCGAAAAGAAAGTCATCCTAACTTAGTCCAAATCCATGAATCGGTCAACCGTGTTCGATGCATCCTACACGGACGCCTGATGACGTGATATCAGTGATGAACTGACAACTGTCAAATAAACCCAGTTGAATGGGACACAAACTAAACTTATGTGGTAAGGTGAAATGTTTCTAATGAGACCTAAGCACCTAATGTATCATCAACCTTGATCTAAATTTACAAAAGCTAGACTAAATAATAATGTAAAAAGGTTATAACATCAATGAAGCTGTGAGCTGTTGACCAGTCGGCCGACTTGTGCTTCCACCTGGCGAATACAGCGAGCGCTCTGTCGGGAGAGTGAAAACATGTTGCCGCTATGATAAGCCCTTCATCTCCTTGGTTATGTTTTCCAGTAACTTGTGGATTATGTACCAATGTTGGTAATTCGTTCCTAAATATCTTTCGGTGCGCTGCGCGTAAGTTTAAAAAAAAAAAAAAAATGAAAACGACACTTCCCAGAAGGCAGTTAACGCATGCGTAAACAATGTGTCACATCTTCCGCTTCCGCTTTCCCCACTGGGGGTCGACTTGCGGTTGATTTTTTTTCGCTCTTTACAGTATGGGATTGAGATACAGATTTTGTCAGTTTTTTACGTGTGTGTTATCTAAAGAGCTCGCTACGCTCGCTATTTTGGATACTAAATAAGTTGGATTTTCGTGTATGACATTCAAGCAAGTAAGTCTTTCAGCTCACATCAATTATATATGTGTACCTGCCACCTAGCCCCGTTTGATGGCGTTAATGGTTACGGCAGACTGATAGGCCGTCCTTACTTATGGACATAGAACAATATAAAATCCATAACAAGCTATCTGATGGGGCTACCTGCCACCATATCTGCCCTAAAACTACTTTCTCAAAAGTTCATTTTACTTCCTCACTTCCTCAGTGACTTCCTCGTTTTAGTCCATGCCTCTAAAACTGTGTGTTCGAAAGTGTACCCTGTTAAACTGGACTCACTGCGACGTGGCAGCCGGTGTGATCATGTGACAACACAAGATTAAGACAGACACTAAACTGTTCATGAACCCACAACTTGACAACATAGCCTCGTGGTCGCAAAGCTCCGTACTTGATGGTAACTGTACGCCAGCTGTGATATGGATGCCCCATATCATTTTGGGGGAGAATATGTTTAATACTAAAGCTACTAAATTTGCAATTTATGTTCAGGATTACTGTACACATTTGTATGTATCACAAAAATGTGAAAGCAGAACTACCAGGTTTACCAAGAGACAATATTCATCCATTTTATTTAAAATGTATTTATAATTTTTCATGCTTATTTCTGGTAATGTTTAATTTGTTAAATGGATTATTAATAGAAGTATTTTTTTTTCAAATATTTTAATTGTATTGTTCCTATATAAAGTTTTATTGTTTAATCCAAGTTAACAAAAGTATTGTTTAATCAATTACTACAACCTAGCTCTATAACTCGCTACATAGATTACATTATTCAGTAAATGCTTTTCATTATGATCAATGTGAAAAGCAGACTGTATGTTGTATTTAGTTTACTTCTGTGGAAAATGTAATATTACTTTGCTTAATTTTAATATCTCAATTAAAATTATATTCTTTAAATTGTAAGAACATTTTTATGTTGGTAATAACACCTTGTTTAGATCTACAATATTTTTCCTCCATGTTTCATTTTGTATACCTTCCCTGTGAATAACTTCAGTATTTTCATTTGGAGCGAGATTTAAATTAAAGACTGAAAGTGAATAATCCTGAGGGACCAAAAGTCTAGAACCTGAGTTTTCACTGCAATCTTATCTTTTAGGTCATTCTCCCTATTTCCTCCAGAACCCTAGGGACCATATAAACTTACTTACATTATTCCCAATGTCAGCTTATGTATTCTGGGTTTTATAAAGACATTTATAAAGTGAAAACAATATGTCATTAGAGTCAATCCTTTAATTATTTGATCACAATGAAATAAAAGAGGGTAGGAGACTTGCCATAATATATATTCATGGTCTGTCCCTATATTAATAACAAAGAAAATTAAACCAGCCAGTTACCACAAACTGTTCTTTTTGTTGGCAAACATATGAAAGTCATATTTTCTCTTTCGCTTGGGCCGTTCAACGCTTCGACCCTCAACCTCCGGCTGAACTGTTTGCTGTGCAGACAATTACATTTGCGCTGTTACACGGCGGACATTCCTCGTTGTCTTTGAGTTAAGGGCGGGTGCGGCCGTCACACCGACCCGACCGTCAACCCAGTGTGGCCGTCACCCCGACCCGACCGTGAGCCCAGTGCGTTCGTCACACCGATCATCGGCCCAGTGCGGCCATCACACCGACCGTCAGCCCAGTGCGGCCGTCACACCGACCGTCAACCCAGTGCGGCCGTCACACCGACCGTCAGCCCAGTGCGGCCGTCACACCGACCGTCAACCCAGTGTGGCCGTCACACCGACCGTCAGCCCAGTGCGGCCGTCACACCGACCGTCAACCCAGTGCGGCCGTCACACCGACCGTCAGCCCAGTGCGGCCGTCACACCGACCGTCAGCCCAGTGCGGCCGTTACACCGACCGTCAGTCCAGTGCGGCCGTCACAGCGACCGTCATCCCTGTGCGGCCGTCACACTGACCGCCAGCCCAGTGCGGCCGTCACCCCGACAGTCAGCCCAGAGCGGCCGTCAAACCGACCGTCAGCCCAGTGCGGCCGTCACACCGACCGTCAGCCCAGTGCGGCCGTCACACCGACCGTCAGCCCAGGGCGGCCGTCACACCGACCCGACCGTCAACCCAATGCGGCTGTCACACCGACCCAACCGTGAGCCCAGTGCGGCCGTCACACCGACCGTCAACCCAGTGCGGCCGTTACACCGACCGTCAGGCCAGTGCGGCCGTCACACCGACCGTCAGCCCAGTGCGGCCGTCACCCCGACAGTCAGCCCAGAGCGGCCGTCAAACCGACCGTCAGCCTAGTGCGGCCGTCACACCGACCGTCAGCCCAGTGCGGCCGTCACCCCGACAGTCAGCCCAGAGCGGCCGTCAAACCGACCGTCAGCCCAGTGCGGCCGTCACACCGACCGTCAACCCAGTGCGGCCGTCACACCGACCGTCAGCCCAGTGCGGCCGTCACACCGACCGTCAACCCAGTGTGGCCGTCACACCGACCGTCAGCCCAGTGCGGCCGTCACACCGACCGTCAACCCAGTGCGGCCGTCACACCGACCGTCAACCCAGTGCGGCCGTCACACCGACCGTCAGCCCAGTGCGGCCGTCACACCGACCGTCAACCCAGTGTGGCCGTCACACCGACCGTCAGCCCAGTGCGGCCGTCACACCGACCGTCAACCCAGTGCGGCCGTCACACCGACCGTCAGCCCAGTGCGGCCGTCACACCGACCGTCAGCCCAGTGCGGCCGTCACACCGACCGTCAGCCCAGTGCGGCCGTCACACCGACCGTCAGCCCAGTGCGGCCGTCACACCGACCGTCAACCCAGTGCGGCCGTCACACCGACCGTCAGCCCAGTGCGGCCGTCACACCGACCGTCAGCCCAGTGCGGCCGTCACACCGACCGTCAGCCCAGGGCGGCCGTCACACCGACCCGACCGTCAACCCAGTGCGGCTGTCACACCGACCCGACCGTCAGCCCAGTGCGGCCGTCACACCGACCGTCAACCCAGTGCGGCCGTTACACCGACCGTCAGCCCAGTGCGGCCGTCACACCGACCGTCAGCCCAGTGCGGCCGTCACACCGACCGTCAGCCCAGGGCGGCCGTCACACCGACCCGACCGTCAGCCCAGTGCGGCCGTCACACCGACCGTCAACCCAGTGCGGCCGTCACACCGACCGTCAGCCTAGTGCGGCCGTCACACCGACCGTCAGCCCAGTGCGGCCGTCACACTGACCGTCAGCCCAGGGCGGCCGTCACCCCGACAGTCAGCCCAGAGCGGCCGTCAAACCGACCGTCAGCCTAGTGCGGCCGTCACACCGACCGTCAGCCCAGTGCGGCCGTCACCCCGACAGTCAGCCCAGAGCGCCCGTCAAACCGACCCTCAGCCCAGTGCGGCCGTCACACCGACCGTCAGCCTAGTGCGGCCGTCACACCGACCGTCAGCCCAGTGCGGCCGTCACAACGACCGTCAGCCCAGTGCGGCCGTCACACCGACCGTCAACCCAGTGTGGCCGTCACACTGACCGTCAGCCCAGTGCGGCCGTCACACCGACCGTCAGCCTAGTGCGGCCGTCACACCGACCGTCAGCCCAGTGCGGCCGTCACAACGACCGTCAGCCCAGTGCGGCCGTCACACCGACCGTCAACCCAGTGTGGCCGTCACACTGACCGTCAGCCCAGTGCGGCCGTCACACCGACCGTCAACCCAGTGCGGCCGTTACACCGACCGTCAGTCCAGTGCGGCCGTCACAGCGACCGTCATCCCTGTGCGGCCGTCACACTGACCGTCAGCCCAGTGCGGCCGTCACACCGACCGGATCGTCAGCCCAGTGCGGCCATCACACCGACCGTCAGCCCAGTGCGGCCGTCACACCGACCGTCAACCCAGTGCGGCCGTCACACCGACCGTCAGCCCAGTGCGGCCGTCACACCGACCGTCAACCCAGTGTGGCCGTCACACCGACCGTCAGCCCAGTGCGGCCGTCACACCGACCGTCAACCCAGTGCGGCCGTTACACCGACAGTCAGCCCAGAGCGGCCGTCAAACCGACCGTCTGCCCAGTGCGGCCGTCACACGGACCGGATCGTCAGCCCAGTGCGGCCGTCACACCGACCGTCAGCCCAGTGCGGCCGTCACACCGACCGTCAGCCCAGTGCGGCCGTCACACCGACCGTCAGCCCAGTGCGGCCGTCACACCGACCGTCAGCCCAGTGCGGCCGTCACACCGACCGTCAGCCCAGGGCGGCCGTCACACCGACCCGACCGTCAGCCCAGTGCGGCTGTCACACCGACCCGACCGTGAGCCCAGTGCGGCCGTCACACCGACCGTCAACCCAGTGCGGCCGTTACACCGACCGTCAGGCCAGTGCGGCCGTCACACTGACCGTCAGCCCAGTGCGGCCGCCACCCCGACAGTCAGCCCAGAGCGGCCGTCAAACCGACCGTCAGCCTAGTGCGGCCGTCACACCGACCGTCAGCCCAGTGCGGCCGTCACCCCGACAGTCAGCCCAGAGCGCCCGTCAAACCGACCGTCAGCCCAGTGCGGCCGTCACACCGACCGGATCGTCAGCCCAGTGCCGCCGTCAAACCGACCGTCAGCCCAGTGCGGCCGTCACACCGACCGGATCGTCAGCCCAGTGCCGCCGTCACACCGACCGTCAGCCTAGTGCGGCCGTCACACCGACCGTCAGCCCAGTGCGGCCGTCACAACGACCGTCAGCCCAGTGCGGCCGTCACACCGACCGTCAACCCAGTGTGGCCGTCACACCGACCGTCAGCCCAGTGCGGCCGTCACACCGACCGTCAACCCAGTGCGGCCGTTACACCGACCGTCAGTCCAGTGCGGCCGTCACAGCGACCGTCATCCCTGTGCGGCCGTCACACTGACCGTCAACCCAGTGCGGCCGTCACACCGACCGTCAGCCCAGTGCGGCCGTCACACCGACCGTCAACCCAGTGTGGCCGTCACACCGACCGGATCGTCAGCCCAGTGCGGCCATCACACCGACCGTCAGCCCAGTGCGGCCGTCACACCGACCGTCAACCCAGTGCGGCCGTCACACCGACCGTCAGCCCAGTGCGGCCGTCACACCGACCGTCAACCCAGTGTGGCCGTCACACCGACCGTCAGCCCAGTGCGGCCGTCACAGCGACCGTCATCCCTGTGCGGCCGTCACAGCGACCGTCATCCCTGTGCGGCCGTCACACTGACCGCCAGCCCAGTGCGGCCGTCACCCCGACAGTCAGCCCAGAGCGGCCGTCAAACCGACCGTCTGCCCAGTGCGGCCGTCACACGGACCGGATCGTCAGCCCAGTGCGGCCGTCACACCGACCGTCAGCCCAGTGCGGCCGTCACACCGACCGTCAGCCCAGTGCGGCCGTCACACCGACCGTCAGCCAAGTGCGGCCGTCACACCGACCGTCAGCCCAGTGCGGCCGTCACACCGACCGTCAGCCCAGTGCGGCCGTCACACCGACCGTCAGCCCAGGGCGGCCGTCACACCGACCCGACCGTCAACCCAGTGCGGCTGTCACACCGACCCGACCGTGAGCCCAGTGCGGCCGTCACACCGACCGTCAACCCAGTGCGGCCGTTACACCGACCGTCAGGCCAGTGCGGCCGTCACACTGACCGTCAGCCCAGTGCGGCCGTCACCCCGACAGTCAGCCCAGAGCGGCCGTCAAACCGACCGTCAGCCTAGTGCGGCCGTCACACCGACCGTCAGCCCAGTGCGGCCGTCACACCGACAGTCAGCCCAGAGCGCCCGTCAAACCGACCGTTAGCCCAGTGCGGCCGTCACACCGACGGGATCGTCAGCCCAGTGCCGCCGTCACACCGACCGTCAGCCTAGTGCGGCCGTCACACCGACCGTCAGCCCAGTGCGGCCGTCACACCGACCGTCAGCCCAGGGCGGCCGTCACACCGACCGTCAGCCCAGTGCGGCCGTCACACCGACCGTTAGTCCAGTGCGGCCGTCAGCCCAGTGCGGCCGTCACACCGACCGGGTCGTCAGCCCAGTGCGGCCGTCACACCGACCGTCAGCCTAGTGCGGCCGTCACACCGACCGTCAGCCCAGTGCGGCCGTCACACCGACCGTCAGCCCAGGGCGGCCGTCACACCGACCGTCAGCCCAGGGCGCCCGTCACACCGACCGTCAGCCCAGGGCGGCCGTCACACCGACCGTCAGCCCAGTGCGGCCGTCACACCGACCGTCAGCCCAGTGGGGCCGTCACACCGACCGTCAGCCCAGTGCGGCCGTCACACCGACCGTCAGCCCATTGCGGCCGTCACACCGACCGTCAGCCCAGTGCGGCCGTCACACCGACCGTCAGCCCAGTGCGGCCGTCACACCGACCGTCAGCCCAGTGGGGCCGTCACACCGACCGTCAGCCCAGTGCGGCCGTCACACCGACCGTCAGCCCAGTGCGGCCGTCACACCGACCGTCAGCCCAGTGCGGCCGTCACACCGACCGTCAGCCCAGTGGCTTGGACTTGTATTTAATGTCGTAATATGTTATGTGATGATATGTTTCAATGAGTTTTTCCTTTCATTGCGCCAGATGCAGGCCTTGAGAGACGAGCTCGCAACGTCTGGCGTCAAAATCCTGGCGCGATCAGATGTAAAGGAAGGTCGTCAGATAGCCAGAGGAGGGTTTGGCAGAGTCCTCAGTGGTACTCTGAAAGCTGGTGAGTGTTAGATTCCAGGATATAAAGCCATTATCATATTAAACGTGTTTTCCCACGGCTCATGGTTTGCCTCTATGATGGACGTTTGTCTCACCATGACAAGGCAGGGAGAGTGGAGCCATGTCCCCGGGGGTAACCCCCTACTCCTTCCGAAGAAGGACATGGGATCTTCACCATGGAACCACACAGACATGGCCCCGGTGGGGCTCGAACCATCGATCCACGTGCCGTTAGGCTCTCAGGTGACCAGAGCACTCAATGCGAGCGCTCTAGCCCACTGAGCTATCGGGCGGGCCCTTGTCTCACCATGTGGAATGCATAATGCAGTTCTGACAGTTCAACGATTTATTGCATATTTTCTCATTCTGCACATCTTACTTATGACAACTGTGGATTATACTTGCAATAATCAGAACGTGACTCCATTGATATTTTACAGTCCGGTCGGGTCGGAGAATATTCTAGTTTATTTTTATCGGAAGCGCACATTCTCCCCACCCCTCAGCCGCAACTTCATTTATTACCCTTCCTTTATTACCCAAAAATGTCATACGGTTTATTTTAAGTCTTTTATTTTAGCAGCAGACACAACAATGCTTGAGGTTCCTTATAAGCAATAGTGTGGCCTCCCGATGAGACGCCCGCCCCGTTTCCACATGTAACGCGTCTGGCCGCATTACAAATAAGCTTTCGCTTAGCTCCAAGAACATATCCCAATATGGCACATGTTTGGGGTTTAGTTCACTTCAATATCAACGATATGTTATCATGATCTGTGTGATTATATAACGTATTTTGTAATATATTTTATACTCAGATAATTCCAGAGTCGTGATCAAGCGGATGCTGGATGACGATGCAGTCCAGCTGTTTTCTAAAGAAATTAAGCTGCTCAGTAAGACAAGCCACCCCAATATTGTGTGCGTTCGGGGAGTGTGTCTCGAACCTTTCAGTCTAGTTTTGGAATTTCTTGAGTTTAATCTCGACGAAATGAAGATTCCTGAGACGGAGGGTTCTCGAGAAGGCAGCACACTGGCGGAGCTGTTGAGTGTTCTGGCAGAAGCAGACCTTGTTGAAGAAGTTGGGGTGAAGCGTGGGGTGCTGCGTAAAGCAGCATTGGACATTGCCATGGGTTTGGCTTTCCTTCACCACAAAGACATATGCCACAGAGACCTCAAGCCAGATAACGTGTTGGTCACGAATTCCGGGGATTTAGTTACCTTCAAGCTCGCAGACTTCGGTGAAGCCAGGGCAAGACACCTCCAAACCGCGTCTCTTCTGCACAGTGTAACTGAGCGTGTACAACGGGGGACAAGGGTATTCTTCGCACCAGAACAGCTCCTGGAAACCCTGGCATCGGCAGACATCACATTATTGAAGTCCGTGGACATTTGGTGTTACGGCATGATCGTATTTTGCCTACTCTCGCCTGATTATGATTTTCCTTGGAAAAGCGAACTGAAAGGTCAGAATAATCTTGACAATGTGGTGACGGCAATGACCGCCAATAAATTACCCCGGGGTTCGGACAAGTACAAGTACCTGCCGGAGGACACAGGTCTAGGCGACGTCCACAAATTATGTTGCCGGTTCGATCCGGCAGAAAGGCCTGTGATCGACGTGGTCCAGGGGATGCTACTCAAGTAAGGACAATCAATTTTCTTACGGGGTTAGGGTAGGGAGTAGGTCGGGGTGGTTAAGGTCGGAGTAGGTCGGAGTGGTCCGGGTCAGGGTAGGTCGAAGTGGTCCGGGTCGGGGTAGGTCGGAGTGGTCCGGTTCGGGGTAGGTGGGAGTGGTCCAGGTCTGAGTGGTCCAGGTCGGGGTAGGTCTGAGTGGTCCGGGTCGGGGTAGTTTGGAGTGGTCCGGGTCGCGGTAGGTCTGAGTGGTCCAGGTCGGGGTGATCCGGGTCGGGATAGGTCGGGCTGGTCTGGTTCGGGGTAGGTCGAGGTGGTCCGGGTCGGGGTAGTCCGTGTCGGGGTAGTCCGTGTCGGGGTGGGTCGGTGTGGTCCGGGCCGGGGTAGGTCTGGGTAGGTTGGAGTGTTCCGGGTCGGGGTAGGTCTGAGTGGTCCGGGTCGGGGTAGGTCGCGGTGGTCCTGGTCTGGCTAGGTTAGAGTGGTCGGGGTACGTCGTAGTGGTCGGGGTACGTCGTAGTGGTCGGGGTAGGTCATAGTGGTCCGGGTCGGGGTAGGTCATAGTGGTCCGGGTCGGGGTAGCCCGGAGTGGTCCGGGTCGGGGATAGGCCGGAGTGGTCCGGATCGGGATAGGTCTTGAGTGGTCCGGGTAGGGGTAGGTCTTCAGTGGTCCGGGTAGGGGTAGGCCGGAGTGGTCCAGGTCGGGTGGTCCGGGTCGGAGTGGTCCGGGTCTGGGGTCGGGGAAGGTCTGAGTGTATGGGTCGGGGTAGGTCTGAGTGGTGCGGGTTGGGGCAGGTCGCGGTGGTCCGGGTAGGGCTAGGTTGGAGTGGTCGGGGTACGTCGTAGTGGTCTGGGTAGGTCATAGTGGTCCGGGTCGGGGTAGCCCGGAGTGGTCCGGGTCGGGGATAGGCCGGAGTGGTCCGGGAAGGGGTAGGTCTTCAGTGGTCCGGGTAGGGGTAGGCCGGAGTGGTCCGGGTCGGAGTGGTCCGGGTCTGGGGTCGGGGAAGGTCTGAGTGGTGCCTGTCGGGGTAGATCGGAGTGGTCCGGGTCAGAGTGGTCGGGGCAGGTCAGACTGGTCCGGGTCGGGGTAGGTCGGAGTGGTCCGGGTCGGGGTAGGTCTTGAGTGGTCCGGGTCGGGGTAGGTCGGAGTGGTCCGGGTCGGGGTAGGTCGGAGTGGTCCGTGTCGGAGTGGTCCGGGTCAGGGTAGATCGGAGTGGTCCGGGTCGGGATAGGTCTTGAGTGGTCAGGGTAGGGGTAGGTCGGAGTGGTCCTGGTCGGAGTGGTTCGGGTCGGGGTAGGTCAGGGGTCCGGCTCGGGGTAGGTCTGGTTGGTCCGGGTCGAGGTAGGTCGGAGTGGTCCGGGTCAGGATAGGTCTTGAGTGGTCCGGGTAGGGGTAGGTCGGAGTGGTCCGGGTTGGGGTAGGTCGGAGTGGTCCTGGTCGGAGTGGTTCGGGTCGGGGTAGGTCAGGGGTCCGGCTCGGGGTAGGTCTGGTTGGTCCGGGTCGAGGTAGGTCGGAGTGGTCCGGGTCAGGATAGGTCTTGAGTGGTCCGGGTAGGGGTAGGTCGGAGTGGTCCGGGTTGGGGTAGGTCGGAGTGGTCCGGGTCGGGATAGGTCTTGAGTGATCAGGGTAGGGTAGGTCGGAGTGGTCCGGGTCGGGGTAGGTCAGAGTGGTCCGGGTCAGGGTTGGTCTGAGTGGTCCGGGTCGGGGTAGGTCGGAGTGGTCCGGGTCGGGGTAGGTCGGAGTGGTCCGGGTCGGGGTAGGTCAGAGTGGTCCGGGTCAGGGTTGGTCTGAGTGGTCCGGGTCGGGGTAGGTCGGAGTGGTCCGGGTCGGGGTAGGTCGAAGTGGTCCGGGTCGGGGTAGGTCAGACTGGTCCGGGTTAGGGTAGGTCGGAGTGGTCCGGGTCGGGATAGCTCGGAGAGGTCCGGGTAGGGGTAGGTCGGAGTGGTCCCGGTCGGGGTAGGTCAGAGTGGTCCGGGTCTGGGTAGATCGGAGTGGTCCGGGTCAGAGTGGTCGGGGTAGGTCAGACTGGTCCGGGTCGGATAGGTCGGAATGGTCCGGGTCGGGATAGCTCGGAGAGGTCCGGGTAGGGGTAGGTCGGAGTGGTCCCGGTCGGGGTAGGTCAGAGTGGTCCGGGTCTGGGTAGATCGGAGTGGTCCGGGTCAGAGTGGTCGGGGTAGGTCAGACTGGTCCGGGTCGGATAGGTCGGAGTGGTCCGGGTCGGGATAGCTCGGAGAGGTCCGGGTAGGGGTAGGTCGGAGTGGTCCCGGTCGGGGTAGGTCAGAGTGGTCCGGGTCTGGGTAGATCGGAGTGGTCCGGGTCGGGGTAGGTCTGAGTGGTCCGGGTCGGGGTAGATCGGAGTGGTCCGGGTCTGGGTAGATCGGAGTGGTCCGGGTCGGGGTAGGTCGCGGTGGTCCTGGTCTGGCTAGGTTAGAGTGGTCGGGGTACGTCGTAGTGGTCGGGGTAGGTCATAGTGGTCCGGGTCGGGGTAGGTCATAGTGGTCCGGGTCGGGGTAGGTCATAGTGGTCCGGGTCGGGGTAGCCCGGAGTGGTCCGGGTCGGGGATAGGCCGGAGTGGTCCGGATCGGGATAGGTCTTGAGTGGTCCGGGTAGGGGTAGGTCTTCAGTGGTCCGGGTAGGGGTAGGCCGGAGTGGTCCAGGTCGGGTGGTCCGGGTCGGAGTGGTCCGGGTCTGGGGTCGGGGAAGGTCTGAGTGTATGGGTCGGGGTAGGTCTGAGTGGTGCGGGTTGGGGCAGGTCGCGGTGGTCCGGGTAGGGCTAGGTTGGAGTGGTCGGGGTACGTCGTAGTGGTCTGGGTAGGTCATAGTGGTCCGGGTCGGGGTAGCCCGGAGTGGTCCGGGTCGGGGATAGGCCGGAGTGGTCCGGGTAGGGGTAGGTCTTCAGTAGTCCGGGTAGGGGTAGGTCGGAGTGGTCCGGGTCGGAGTGGTCCGGGTCTGGGGTCGGGGAAGGTCTGAGTGGTGCCTGTCGGGGTAGATCGGAGTGGTCCGGGTCAGAGTGGTCGGGGCAGGTCAGACTGGTCCGGGTCGGGGTAGGTCGGAGTGGTCCGGGTCGGGGTAGGTCTTGAGTGGTCCGGGTCGGGGTAGGTCGGAGTGGTCCGGGTCGGGGTAGGTCGGAGTGGTCCGTGTCGGAGTGGTCCGGGTCAGGGTAGATCGGAGTGGTCTGGGTCGGGATAGGTCTTGAGTGGTCAGGGTAGGGGTAGGTCGGAGTGGTCCTGGTCGGAGTGGTTCGGGTCGGGGTAGGTCAGGGGTCCGGCTCGGGGTAGGTCTGGTTGGTCCGGGTCGAGGTAGGTCGGAGTGGTCCGGGTCAGGATAGGTCTTGAGTGGTCCGGGTAGGGGTAGGTCGGAGTGGTCCGGGTTGGGGTAGGTCGGAGTGGTCCTGGTCGGAGTGGTTCGGGTCGGGGTAGGTCAGGGGTCCGGCTCGGGGTAGGTCTGGTTGGTCCGGGTCGAGGTAGGTCGGAGTGGTCCGGGTCAGGATAGGTCTTGAGTGGTCCGGGTAGGGGTAGGTCGGAGTGGTCCGGGTTGGGGTAGGTCGGAGTGGTCCGGGTCGGGATAGGTCTTGAGTGATCAGGGTAGGGTAGGTCGGAGTGGTCCGGGTCGGGGTAGGTCAGAGTGGTCCGGGTCAGGGTTGGTCTGAGTGGTCCGGGTCGGGGTAGGTCGGAGTGGTCCGGGTCTGGGTAGGTCGGAGTGGTCCGGGTCGGGGTAGGTCAGAGTGGTCCGGGTCAGGGTTGGTCTGAGTGGTCCGGGTCGGGGTAGGTCGGAGTGGTCCGGGTCGGGGTAGGTCGAAGTGGTCCGGGTCGGGGTAGGTCAGACTGGTCCGGGTTAGGGTAGGTCGGAGTGGTCCGGGTCGGGATAGCTCGGAGAGGTCCGGGTAGGGGTAGGTCGGAGTGGTCCCGGTCGGGGTAGGTCAGAGTGGTCCGGGTCTGGGTAGATCGGAGTGGTCCGGGTCAGAGTGGTCGGGGTAGGTCAGACTGGTCCGGGTCGGATAGGTCGGAATGGTCCGGGTCGGGATAGCTCGGAGAGGTCCGGGTAGGGGTAGGTCGGAGTGGTCCCGGTCGGGGTAGGTCAGAGTGGTCCGGGTCTGGGTAGATCGGAGTGGTCCGGGTCAGAGTGGTCGGGGTAGGTCAGACTGGTCCGGGTCGGATAGGTCGGAGTGGTCCGGGTCGGGATAGCTCGGAGAGGTCCGGGTAGGGGTAGGTCGGAGTGGTCCCGGTCGGGGTAGGTCAGAGTGGTCCGGGTCTGGGTAGATCGGAGTGGTCCGGGTCAGAGTGGTCGGGGTAGGTCAGACTGGTCCGGGTCGGATAGGTCGGAATGGTCCGGGTCGGGATAGCTCGGAGAGGTCCGGGTAGGGGTAGGTCCGAGTGGTCCCGGTCGGGGTAGGTCGGATAGGTCCGGGCCGGGGTAGGTCGGAGTGGTCCGGGTCGGGGTAGATCGGAGTGGTCCGGGTCAGACTGGTCCGGATCGGGGTAGGTCTGAGTGGTCCGGGTCGGGGTAGATCGGAGTGGTCCGGGTCGGAGTGGTCGGAGTGGTCCGGGTCGGGGTAGGTCGGACTGGTCCGGGTCTGGGTAGGTCGGAGTGGTCCGGGTCGGGGTAGGTCGGACTGGTCCGGGTCTGGGTAGGTCGGAGTGGTCGGGGTAGGTCGGAGAGGTCCAGGTCGGAGTGGTTCGGGTTGGGGTAGGCCGGAGTGGTCCGGGTCGGTGTAGGTCGCAGTGGTCCGGGTCGGGGTAGGTCTGAGTGGTCCGGGTCAGACTGGTCCGGGTCGGGGTCGGGGTAGGTCGGAGTGGTCCGGGTCGGGATAGGTCGGATAGGTCCGGGTAGGGGTATGTCGGAGTGGTCCCGGTCGGGGTAGGTCGGATAGGTCCGGGTCGGGGTAGGTCGGAGTGGTCCGGGTCGGGGTAGGTCGGACTGGTCCGGGTAGGGGTTGTTCAGAGTGGGCCGGGTCGGGGTAGGTCGGAGAGGTACGGGTAAGGGTAGATCGGAGTGGTCCGGGTCGGGGTAGGCCGGAGTGGTCCGGGTCGGTGTAGGTCGCAGTGGTCCGGGTCGGGGTAGGTCTGAGTGGTCCGGGTCAGACTGGTCCGGGTCGGGGTCGGGGTAGGTCGGAGTGGTCCGGGTCGGGATAGGTCGGATAGGTCAGGGTAGGGGAAGGTCGGAGTGGTCCGGGTCGGAGTGGTTCGGGTCGGGGTAGGTCTGAGAGCTCCGTGTCGGGGTAGGTCGGACTGGTCCGGGTCGGGGTTGGTCGGACTGGTCCGGGTCTGGGTAGGTCGGAGTGGTCCGGGTCGGGGTAGATCGGACTGGTCCGGGTCGGGGTAGGTCTTGAGTGGTCCGGGTCGGGGTAGGTCGGAGTGGTCCGGGTCAGGGTAGATCGGAGTGGTCCGGGTCAGGGTAGATCGGAGTGGTCCGGGTCGGGATAGGTCTTGAGTGGTCAGGGTAGGGGTAGGTCGGAGTGGTCCTGGTCTGAGTGGTTCGGGTCGGGGTAGGTCAGGGGTCCGGCTCGGGGTAGGTCTGGTTGGTCCGGGTCGAGGTAGGTCGGGAGTGGTCCGGGTCAGGATAGGTCTTGAGTGGTCCGGGTAGGGGTAGGTCGGAGTGGTCCGGGTCAGGGTAGGTCGGAGTGGTCCGGGTCAGGGTAGATCGGAGTGGTCCGGGTCGGGATAGGTCTTGAGTGGTCAGGGTAGGGGTAGGTCGGAGTGGTCCTGGTCTGAGTGGTTCGGGTCGGGGTAGGTCAGGGGTCCGGCTCGGGGTAGGTCTGGTTGGTCCGGGTCGAGGTAGGTCGGAGTGGTCCGGGTCAGGATAGGTCTTGAGTGGTCCGGGTAGGGGTAGGTCGGAGTGGTCCGGGTTGGGGTAGGTCGGAGTGGTCCGGGTCGGGGTAGGTCGGAAAGGTCTGGGTCGGGATAGGTCTTGAGTGATCAGGGTAGGGTAGGTCGGAGTGGTCCGGGTCGGGGTAGGTCAGAGTGGTCCGGGTCAGGGTTGGTCTGAGTGGTCCGGGTCGGGATAGCTCGGAGAGGTCCGGGTAGGGGTAGGTCGGAGTGGTCCCGGTCGGGGTAGGTCAGAGTGGTCCGGGTCTGGGTAGATCGGAGTGGTCCGGGTCAGAGTGGTCGGGGTAGGTCAGACTGGTCCGGGTCGGGGTAGGTCGGAATGGTCCGGGTCGGGATAGCTCGGAGAGGTTCGGGTAGGGGTAGGTCCGAGTGGTCCCGGTCGGGGTAGGTCGGATAGGTCCGGGCCGGGGTAGGTCGGATAGGTCCGGGCCGGGGTAGGTCGGAGTGGTCCGGGTCGGGGTAGGTCTGAGTGGTCCGGGTCGGGGTAGGTCGGAGTGGTCCGGGTCGGGGTAGGTCTGAGTGGTCCGGATCGGGGTAGGTCTGAGTGTATGGGTCGGGGTAGATCGGAGTGGTCCGGGTCGGAGTGGTCGGGGTAGGTCGTAGTGGTCAGGTTTGAGGTAGGTCGGAGTGGTCAGAGTCTGAGTGGTCCGGGTCTGGGTAGGTCTGAGTGGTCCGGGTCGGGGTAGGTCGGAGTGGTCCGGCTCGGAGTAGGTCGGAGTGGTCCGGGTCGGGGTAGGTCGGAGTGGTCCGGGTCGGGGTAGGTCGGAGTGGTCCTGGTCGGGCTAGGTTGGAGTGGTCGGGGTAGGTCGTAGTGGTCAGGTTTGAGGTAGGTCGGAGTGGTCAGAGTCTGAGTGGTCCGGGTCTGGGTAGGTCTGAGTGGTCCGGGTCGGGGTAGGTCGGAGTGGTCCGGCTCGGAGTCGGTCGGAGTGGTCCGGGTCGGGGTAGGTCGGAGTGGTCCGGGTCGGGGTAGGTCGGAGTGGTCCTGGTCGGGCTAGGTTGGAGTGGTCGGTGTAGGTCGTAGTGGTCAGGTTTGAGGTAGGTCGGAGTGGTCAGAGTCTGAGTGGTCCGGGTCTGGGTAGGTCTGAGTGGTCCGGGTCGGGGTAGGTCGGAGTGGTCCGGGTCGGGGTAGGTCTGAGTGGTCCGGGTCGTGGTAGGTCGGAGTGGCCCGGGTCGGCGTTGGTCGAAGTGGTCCGGGTCGGGATAGGTCTTGAGTGGTCCGGGTCGGCATAGGTCTTGAGTGGTCCTGGTAGGGGTAGGTCGTAGTGGTCAGGGTCGGGGTAGCCCGGAGTGGTCCGGGTCGGGGTAGGTCGGAGTACTCCGGGTCGGGGTAGGTCGGAGTGGTCCTGATCGGGCTAGGTTGGAGTGGTCGGGGTAGGTCGGAGTAGTCCGGGTAGGGGTAGGTCGGAGTGGTCCTGGTCGGGCTAGGTTGGAGTGGTCGGGGTAGGTCTTAGTGGTCGGGGTAGGTTTTAGTGGTCGGGGTAGGTCGTAGTGGTCCGGGTCGGTGTAGGTCGGAGTGGTCCGGATCAGGGTAGGTCTGAGTGGTCCGGGTCGGGGTAGGTCTGAGTAGTCCGGGTCGGGGTAGGTAGGAGTGGATTTTGTGGTGTTATAGCACAGCCATAGTATAAATGTCATCACTATTTGTAACAGCTTTTGTTTTTTCACAGCCTGACGTTCAGCCGAATGAACGTGGGAAGTTCTGTCTCGCCAGCCCCAGGGGAACACGGTGAGTAAAACCGACCAACGTTATGTCCTATATATAATGATTATAAAGCGACACCAATATAGACCATGTACACGGTTATTATGTGGGCCGCTCCACTGTCCCAAGGTTTACATGTCCGCTGCCCTTGGGGTCGGTGACACATCGAACCCAGTATAGACCAGTGTTGGCAAGGGCACCTTTCTTTCGACATTACACAGTAGTACTCCTTAATTCATGTGCATATATAAGCATACGAGGTCATGTGATATATTTTCGGATATCTTATTGGTCACTGTTGGGCAAACATTACACTGTATGCAAACAAGACTACCTGAAACGTGAAAAGCAAGCCTTGACCCTTCGGTCCGCTCTGCGGCCGCTAGACCATGTAACCCCCCCCCCCCCCCCACACACACACACCTTAGTAACATCTTCAATAACCCGATAGAACTGCGGAATAACCGCGGTTCAATATATGACGTATTTGATTAGACCACATCAGGCAGGAAACGCATCTGATTGATCATGACTTACACCGATAAAACCTATTTTCACCCGTCAGGTGATGGCGGTGCTCGAGGCAGGGACGTGCCAGAAAACGCCGGAGAGCTTCCGATTGGTGCTGGGAAAAAGCCCGTAGCTGGTGACAACCCTCAAGCCAGGGACGTGCGGCCAAGAAAAGCCAAACAAGTGCCGACTGACGCGGACCGGACGCTCAAAGCTGCGGACCAACGTTGGGTAAATATGATGTTTTAGCAGTATTGTATGTGTAGAGGAGCCCAAGAAAGATCTATTTAACACCTATGTAATAAACTAGAGTAACTGTTGTTACCAAACTGAATAAAAACAAACGTTCGCAACATGGGGAAACAGTTGATACACCGACCCTAGACCGGTAGTTCCGGACTAGTCTGGTCACAGCCACACAGTAAGTCCGCTCACACAACAGGTCCGCCCATACACCAGGTCCGCCCATACAACAGGTCCACCCACACACCAAGTCCGCCCACACAACAGGTCCGCTCACACAACAGGTCCGCCCACACAGCAGGTCCGCCCCCACAGCAGGTCTGCCCACACAACAGGTCCGCTCACACAATAGGTCCCCCCACACAACAGATTCGTCCACGCAACAGGTGCGCTCACGCACCAGATCCGCCCACACACCAGATCCGCCCGCACAACAGGTCCGCCCACACACCAGGTCCGCCCATACAACAGGTCCGCCCACACACCAGGCCCACCCAAAGACGAGGCCCACCCACGCAACAGGCCAGCCCACACACCAGGTCCGCCCACACAACAGGTCTGCCCACACAACGGGTCCGCCCACACAACAGGTCTGCCCGCACAACAGGTTGGCCCACACAGCAGGTCCGCCCACACAACAGGTCCGCCCACACAACAGGTTGGCCCACACAACAGGTCCGCCCACACAACAGGGCGGCCCACACAACAGGGCGGCCCACACAACAGGTTGGCCCACACAACAGGTCCGCCCACAGAACAGGTCCGCCCACACAACAGGTCGGCCCACACAACAGGTCGGCCCACACAACAGGTCGGCCCACACAACAGGTCGGCCCACACAACAGGTCGGCCCACACAACAGGTCGGCCCACACAATAGGTCCGCCCACACAACAGGTTGGCCCACACAGCAGGTCCGCCCACACAACAGGTCTGTCCACACAACAGGTCCGCTAACACAACAGGTCCGCCCACACAACAGGTCGGCCCACACAACAGGTCCGCCCACACAACAGGTCCGCCCACACAGCAGGTCTGCCCACACAACAGGTTGGCCCACACAGCAGGTCCGCCCACACAGCAGGTCCGCCCACACAACAGGTCCGCCCACACAACAGGTTGGCCCACACAGCAGGTCCGCCCACACAACAGGTCTGCCCACACAACAGGTCCGCCCACACAACAGGTCCGCCCACACAACAGGTCCGCCCACACAACAGATTCGCCCACACAACAGGTTCGCCCACACAACAGGTCCGTCCACACAACAGATTCGCCCACACAGCAGGTCCGCCCACGCCACAGGTCGCTCCACACACCAGGTAGCCCCACACACCAGGTCGGCCCACACAACAGGTCCGCCCACACACAACAGGTCCGCCCACACAACAGGTCCGCCCACACAACAGGTCCGCCCACACACAACAGATTCGCCCTCACACAACAGATTCGCCCTCACAACAGGTCCACCCACCCACAGGTCCGCCCACACAACAGGTCGGCCCACACAACAGGTCCGCCCACACAACAGGTCCGCCCACACAGTAGGTCTGCCCACACAACAGGTTGGCCCACACAGCAGGTCCGCCCACACAACAGGTCCGCCCACACAACAGGTCCGCCCACACAGCAGGTCCGCCCACACAACAGGTCCGCCCACACAGCAGGTCTGCCCACACAACAGGTCCGCTCACACAACAGGTCCGCCCACACACCAGGTCCGCCCACACAACAGGTCCACTCACACACCAAGTCCGCCCACACAACAGGTCCGCTCACACAACAGGTCCGCCCACACAACAGGTCCGCCCACACAACAGGTCCGCTAACACAACAGGTCCGCTAACACAACAGGTCCGCCCAAGCAACAGGTCCGCTCACACAACAGGTCCGCCCACACAACAGGTTGGCCCACACAGCAGGTCCGCCCACACAACAGGTCCGCCCACACAACAGGTCCGCCCACACAACAGATTCACCCACAAAACAGGTTCGACCACACAACAAGTCCGCCCACACAACAGATTCGCCCACACAGCAAGTCCGCCCACGCCACAGGTCGCTCCATACACCAGGTACCCCCACACACCAGGTCGGCCCACACAACTGGTCCGCCCACACAACAGGTCCGCCCACACACCAGATCCGCCCGCACAACAGATTCGCCCACACAGCAGGTCCGCCCACGCCACAGGTCGCTCCACACACCAGGTAGCCCCACACACCAGGTTCGCCCACACAACCGGTCCGCACACACAATAGGTCCGCCCACACAACAGGTCCGCCCACACAACAGATCCGCCCACACAACAGATTCGCCTACACAACAGATCCGCCCACCCCTCCCCTTCCCCCCACACAACAGGTCCGCCCACACACACAGGTTCGCCCACACAACAGGTCCGCCCACACAACAAGTCCGCCCACACAACAGGTCCGCCCACACAACAGGTCCGCCAACACAACAGGACTGCCCACACAACAGGTCCGCCCACACAACAGGTCCGCCCACACAACAGGTCCGCCCACACAGCAGGTCCGCCCACACAACAGATTCACCCACATAACAGGCTCGCCCACACAACAAGTCCGCCCGCACAACAGGTCCGCCCACACACAACAGGTCCGCCCACACAACAGGTCCGCCCACACACAACAGATTCGCCCTCACAACAGGTCCACCCACCCACAGGTCCGCCCACACAACAGGTCGGCCCACACAACAGGTCCGCCCACACAACAGGTCCGCCCACACAACAGGTCCGCCCACACAGTAGGTCTGCCCACACAACAGGTTGGCCCACACAGCAGGTCCGCCCACACAACAGGTTGGCCCACACAGCAGGTCCGCCCACACAACAGGTCCGCCCACACAGCAGGTCTGCCCACACAACAGGTCCGCTCACACAACAGGTCCGCCCACACACCAGGTCCGCCCACACAACAGGTCCACCCACACACCAAGTCCGCCCACACAACAGGTCCGATCACACAACAGGTCCGCCCACACAGCAGGTCCGCCCACACAACAGGTCCGCCCACACAACAGGTCCGCTAACACAACAGGTCCGCTAACACAACAGGTCCGCCCACGCAACAGGTCCGCCCACACAACAGGTCCGCCCACACAACAGGACCGCCCACACAACAGGTTGACCCACACAGCAGGTCCGCCCACACAACAGGTCCGCCCACACAACAGGTCTGCCCACACAACAGGTCTGCCCACACAACAGGTCCGCCCACACAACAGATTCACCCACAAAACAGGTTCGACCACACAACAGATTCGCCCACACAGCAGGTCCGCCCACGCCACAGGTCGCTCCATACACCAGGTACCCCCCACACACCAGGTCGGCCCACACAACTGGTCCGCCCACACAACAGGTCCGCCCACACACCAGATCCGCCCGCACAACAGATTCGCCCACACAGCAGGTCCGCCCACGCCACAGGTCGCTCCACACACCAGGTAGCCCCACACACCAGGTTCGCCCACACAACAAATTCACCCACACAACAGGTCCGCCCTCACAACCGGTCCGCACACACAATAGGTCCGCCCACACCCCAGATCCGCCCACACAACAGATTCGCCTACACAACAGATCCGCCCACCCCTCCCCTTCCCCCCACACAACAGGTCCGCCCACACACACAGGTTCGCCCACACAACAGGTCCGCCCACACAAGTCCGCCCACACAACAGGTCCGCCCACACAACAGGTCCGCCCACACAACAGGACTGCCCACACAACAGGTCCGCCCACACAACAGGTCCGCCCACACAACAGGTCTGCCCACACAACAAGTCCGCCCGCACAACAGGTCCGCCCACACACAACAGGTCCGCCCACACAACAGGTCCGCCCACACACAACAGATTCGCCCTCACAACAGGTCCACCCACCCACAGGTCCGCCCACACAACAGGTCGGCCCACACAACAGGTCCGCCCACACAACAGGTCCGCCCACACAACAGGTCCGCCCACACAGTAGGTCTGCCCACACAACAGGTTGGCCCACACAGCAGGTCCGCCCACACAACAGGTCCGCCCACACAACAGGTTGGCCCACACAACAGGTCCGCCCACACAACAGGTCCGCCCACACAGCAGGTCTGCCCACACAACAGGTCCGCTCAAACAACAGGTCCGCCCACACACCAGGTCCGCCCACACAACAGGTCCACCCACACACCAAGTCCGCCCACACAACAGGTCCGCTCACACAACAGGTCCGCCCACACAGCAGGTCCGCCCACACAACAGGTCCGCCCACACAACGGGTCCGCTAACACAACAGGTCCGCTAACACAACAGGTCCGCCCACGCAACAGGTCCGCCCACACAACAGGTCCGCCCACACAACAGGACCGCCCACACAACAGGTTGGCCCACACAGCAGGTCCGCCCACACAACAGGTCCGCCCACACAACAGGTCTGCCCACGCAACAGGTCCGCCCACACAACAGATTCACCCACAAAACAGGTTCGACCACACAACAAGTCCGCCCACACAGCAGGTCCGCCCACGCCACAGGTCGCTCCATACACCAGGTACCACCACACACCAGGTCGGCCCACACAACTGGTCCGCCCACACAACAGGTCCGCCCACACACCAGATCCGCCCGCACAACAGATTCGCCCACGCCACAGGTCGCTCCACACACCAGGTAGCCCCACACACCAGGTTCGCCCACACAACAAATTCACCCACACAACAGGTCCGCCCTCACAACCGGTCCGCACACGCAATAGGTCCGCCCACACAACAGGTCCGCCCACACCCCAGATCCGCCCACACAACAGATTCGCCTACACAACAGATCCGCCCACCCCTCCCCTTCCCCCCACACAACAGGTCCGCCCACACACACAGGTTCGCCCACACAACAGGTCTGCCCACACAACAAGTCCGCCCACACAACAGGTCCGCCCACACAACAGGTCCGCCCACACAACAGGACTGCCCACACAACAGGTCCGCCCACACAACAGGTCTGCCCACACAACAGGTCCGCCCACACAACAGGTCTGCCCACACAACAGGTCCGCCCACACAACAGATTCACCCACATAACAGGCTCGCCCACACAACAAGTCCGCCCACGCAACAGATTCGCCCACACAGCAGGTCCGCCCACGCCACAGGTCGCTCCACACACCAGGTAGCCCCACACACCAGGTTCGCCCACACAACAAATTCACCCACACAACAGGTCCGCCCTCACAACCGGTCCGCACACACAATAGGTCCGCCCACACAACAGGTCCGCCCACACAACAGATCCGCCCACACAACAGATTCGCCTACACAACAGATCCGCCCAACCCTCCCCTTCCCCCCACACAACAGGTCCGCCCACACACACAGGTTCGCCCACACAACAGGTCCGCCCACACAACAAGTCCGCCCACACAACAGGTCCGCCCACACAACAGGTCCGCCCACACAACAGGACTGCCCACACAACAGGTCCGCCCACACAACAGGTCCGCCCACACAACAGGTCTGCCCACACAACAGGTCCGCCCACACAACAGATTCACCCACATAACAGGCTCGCCCACACAACAAGTCCGCCCGCACAACAGGTCCGCCCACACACAACAGGTCCGCCCACACAACAGGTCCGCCCACACAACAGGTCCGCCCACACACAACAGATTCGCCCTCACAACAGGTCCACCCACCCACAGGTCCGCCCACACAACAGGTCGGCCCACACAACAGGTCCGCCCACACAACAGGTCCGCCCACACAGTAGGTCTGCCCACACAACAGGTTGGCCCACACAGCAGGTCCGCCCACACAACAGGTCCGCCCACACAACAGGTTGGCCCACACAGCAGGTCCGCCCACACAACAGGTCCGCCCACACAGCAGGTCTGCCCACACAACAGGTCCGCTCACACAACAGGTCCGCTCACACAACAGGTCCGCCCACACACCAGGTCCGCCCACACAACAGGTCCACCCACACACCAAGTCCGCCCACACAACAGGTCCGATCACACAACAGGTCCGCCCACACAGCAGGTCCGCCCACACAACAGGTCCGCCCACACAACAGGTCCGCTAACACAACAGGTCCGCTAACACAACAGGTCCGCCCACGCAACAGGTCCGCCCACACAACAGGTCCGCCCACACAACAGGACCGCCCACACAACAGGTTGGCCCACACAGCAGGTCCGCCCACACAACAGGTCCGCCCACACAACAGGTCTGCCCACACAACAGGTCTGCCCACACAACAGGTCCGCCCACACAACAGATTCACCCACAAAACAGGTTTGACCACACAACAAGTCCGCCCACACAACAGATTCGCCCACACAGCAGGTCCGCCCACGCCACAGGTCGCTCCATACACCAGGTACCCCCCACACACCAGGTCGGCCCACACAACTGGTCCGCCCACACAACAGGTCCGCCCACACACCAGATCCGCCCGCACAACAGATTCGCCCACACAGCAGGTCCGCCCACGCCACAGGTCGCTCCACACACCAGGTAGCCCCACACACCAGGTTCGCCCACACAACAAATTCACCCACACAACAGGTCCGCCCTCACAACCGGTCCGCACACACAATAGGTCCGCCCACACCCCAGATCCGCCCACACAACAGATTCGCCTACACAACAGATCCGCCCACCCCTCCCCTTCCCCCCACACAACAGGTCCGCCCACACACACAGGTTCGCCCACACAACAGGTCCGCCCACACAACAAGTCCGCCCACACAACAGGTCCGCCCACACAACAGGTCCGCCCACACAACAGGACTGCCCACACAACAGGTCCGCCCACACAACAGGTCCGCCCACACAACAGGTCCGCCCACACAACAGGTCTGCCCACACAACAAGTCCGCCCGCACAACAGGTCCGCCCACACACAACAGGTCCGCCCACACACAACAGATTCGCCCTCACAACAGGTCCACCCACCCACAGGTCCGCCCACACAACAGGTCGACCCACACAACAGGTCCGCCCACACAACAGGTCCGCCCACACAACAGGTCCGCCCACACAGTAGGTCTGCCCACACAACAGGTTGGCCCACACAGCAGGTCCGCCCACACAACAGGTCCGCCCACACAACAGGTTGGCCCACACAACAGGTCCGCCCACACAACAGGTCCGCCCACACAGCAGGTCTGCCCACACAACAGGTCCGCTCACACAACAGGTCCGCCCACACACCAGGTCCGCCCACACAACAGGTCCACCCACACACCAAGTCCGCCCACACAACAGGTCCGCTCACACAACAGGTCCGCCCACACAGCAGGTCCGCCCACACAACAGGTCCGCCCACACAACAGGTCCGCTAACACAACAGGTCCGCTAACACAACAGGTCCGCCCACGCAACAGGTCCGCCCACACAACAGGTCCGCCCACACAACAGGACCGCCCACACAACAGGTTGGCCCACACAGCAGGTCCGCCCACACAACAGGTCCGCCCACACAACAGGTCTGCCCACGCAACAGGTCCGCCCACACAACAGATTCACCCACAAAACAGGTTCGACCACACAACAAGTCCGCCCACACAACAGATTCGCCCACACAGCAGGTGCGCCCACGCCACAGGTCGCTCCATACACCAGGTACCACCACACACCAGGTCGGCCCACACAACTGGTCCGCCCACACAACAGGTCCGCCCACACACCAGATCCGCCCGCACAACAGATTCGCCCACGCCACAGGTCGCTCCACACACCAGGTAGCCCCACACACCAGGTTCGCCCACGTAACAAATTCACCCACACAACAGGTCCGCCCTCACAACCGGTCCGCACACACAATAGGTCCGCCCACACAACAGGTCCGCCCACACCCCAGATCCGCCCACACAACAGATTCGCCTACACAACACATCCGCCCACCCCTCCCCTTCCCCCCACACAACAGGTCCGCCCACACAACAAGACTGCCCACACAACAGGTCCGCCCACACAACAGGTCTGCCCACACAACAGGTCCGCCCACACAACAGGTCTGCCCACACAACAGGTCCGCCCACACAACAGATTCGCGCACACACGACATATTCGCCCACACAACAGATCCGCCCACACAACAAAACTGCCCACACAACAGGTCCGACCACACAACAGGTCCGCCCACACACCAGGTTCGCCCACACAACAGGTCCGCCTACACAAGTCCGCCCACACAACAGGTCCGCCCACACAACAGGTCCGCCCACACACCAGGTCCGCCCACACACACAGGTCCACTCAAACAACAGATGCCCCCACACAACAAGTCCGCCCACACAACAGGTCCGCCCACACAACAGGTCCGCTAACACAACAGGTCCGCTAACACAACAGGCCGCCCACGCAACAGGTCGGCCCACACAACAGGTCCGCCCACACAACAGGTCCGCCCACACAACAGGACCGCCCACACAACAGGTTGGCCCACACAGCAGGTCCGCCCACACAACAGGTCCGCCCACACAACAGATTCACCCACACAACAGGTCCGCCCACACAACAGGTCCGCCCACACAACAGGACCGCCCACACAACAGATTCGCCCACACAGTAGGTCCGCCCACGCCACAGGTCGCTCCACACACCAGGTAGCCCCACACACCAGGTCCGCCCACACAACAGATTCACCCACACAACAGGTCCGCCCACACAACCGGTCCGCACACACAATAGGCCCGCCCACACAACAGGTCCGCCCACACCCCAGATCCGCCCACACAACAGATTCGCCCACACAACAGATCCGCCCACCCCTCCCCTTCCCCCCACACAACAGGTTCGCCCACACACACAGGTTCGCCCACACAACAGGTCCGCCCACACAACAAGTCCGCCCACACAACAGGTCCGCCCACACACACAGGTCCGTCCACACACCAGATCCACCCACACACCAGATCCGTCCGCACAACAGATTTGCCCACACACAACATATTCGCCCACACAACAGGTCCGCCCACGCAACAGGCCCGCCCACATAAAACAGATTCGCCCACGCAACAGATTCGCCCACGCAACAGGTCCGCCCACACAACAGGTCCCACCACGCAACAGACCCGCCCATACAACAGGTCCGCCCACACGCAACAGATTCGCCCACACAACAGGTCCGCCCACACACAACAGATTCGCCCACACAACCGATTCGCCCACACAACAGTCCGCCCGCACAACAGGTCCGCCCACACAACAGGTCCGCCCACACAACAGGTCTGTCCACACAGCAGATCCGCCCACACAACAGATTCGCCTACACAACAGATCCGCCCACCCCTCCCCTTCCCCCCACACAACAGGTCCGCCCACACAACAGGACTGCCCACACAACAGGTCCGCCCACACAACAGGTCTGCCCACACAACAGGTCCGCCCACACAACAGGTCCGCCCACACAACAGGTCTGCCCACACAACAGATTCGCGCACACACGACATATTCGCCCACACAACAGATCCGCCCACACAACAAAACTGCCCACACAACAGGTCCGACCACACAACAGGTCCGCCCACACACCAGGTTCGCCCACACAACAGGTCCGCCTACACAAGTCCGCCCACACAACAGGTCCGCCCACACACCAGGTCCGCCCACACAACAGGTCCGCCCACACACCAGGTCCGCCCACACACACAGGTCCACTCAAACAACAGATGCCCCCACACAACAAGTCCGCCCACACAACAGGTCCGCCCACACAACAGGTCCGCTAACACAACAGGTCCGCTAACACAACAGGCCGCCCACGCAACAGGTCGGCCCACACAACAGGTCCGCCCACACAACAGGTCCGCCCACACAACAGGACCGCCCACACAACAGGTTGGCCCACACAGCAGGTCCGCCCACACAACAGGTCCGCCCACACAACAGATTCACCCACACAACAGGTCCGCCCACACAACAGGTCCGCCCACACAACAGGACCGCCCACACAACAGATTCGCCCACACAGTAGGTCCGCCCACGCCACAGGTCGCTCCACACACCAGGTAGCCCCACACACCAGGTCCGCCCACACAACAGATTCACCCACACAACAGGTCCGCCCACACAACCGGTCCGCACACACAATAGGCCCGCCCACACAACAGGTCCGCCCACACCCCAGATCCGCCCACACAACAGATTCGCCCACACAACAGATCCGCCCACCCCTCCCCTTCCCCCCACACAACAGGTTCGCCCACACACACAGGTTCGCCCACACAACAGGTCCGCCCACACAACAGGTCCGCCCACACAACAAGTCCGCCCACACAACAGGTCCGCCCACACACACAGGTCCGTCCACACACCAGATCCACCCACACACCAGATCCGTCCGCACAACAGATTTGCCCACACGCAACATATTCGCCCACACAACAGGTCCGCCCACGCAACAGGCCCGCCCACATAAAACAGATTCGCCCACGCAACAGATTCGCCCACGCAACAGGTCCGCCCACACAACAGGTCCCACCACGCAACAGACCCGCCCATACAACAGGTCCGCCCACACGCAACAGATTCGCCCACACAACAGGTCCGCCCACACACAACAGATTCGCCCACACAACCGATTCGCCCACACAACAGTCCGCCCGCACAACAGGTCCGCCCACACAACAGGTCCGCCCACACAACAGGTCTGTCCACACAACAGATCCGCCCACGCAGCTGGTCCGCCCACACTTTACGTCCGCCCACACTGCACGTCAGCCCATACTGTACGTCCGCCCACACTGGTAATGACC